>CM076573.1:842176436-842849327 GCA_034641835.2 Pinus albicaulis
TTATTGATTATTTTCATCATCACTCTCAGTGGTGCCTCTAACATATTTGTTCAAACAAACTTAAAGTCTCTGGTCAAGTTATATCAGCTAGTATCATACATTGATCAAATGCATCTGAAGCAACCTCCCTACTATTCTCTGTTTTGCATGTGTCAATGAGAATTATACCTTAAGTGTGATGATGCCTTTTTGTTATGAAGCTTCTTGCTATCAACAATATACCACAAGTTTTAGGCTTGTTGATGCCTTTTAGGATCCCTCTAGGTTGTTGGCCTTGTTCTGCAAACCACTCATTCAAGATAGTGTTAATGACTATAATATCATAACAGAAAACTCTAGAAGATATTTGTGCTTACGAAACTATATGATCTTCATAACTTACTCACCGTAGGTATACTTCAGTTAGGCCCACAGGAGGAATATCATGAAGACTTTAGGATTATTTTCATACAAAAGTTTATTGTCACAAGGGTATTGTATCAAAACACTGCAATGATAGGCATTTAATCATGCATTGGAAGATCAGATCGTGGATTCTCTATGCACTCTACTTGAATTACTACCATATCCTGTCCTTTTTTCTTTTAATTTCCTTAGAGTACAGTGTTGGCGAGTGATCAGGTCTCGCGGGCAAGACCCAGGTTCAGGAGTTGTGGCCAACAAAGGAATCCGCTGTAGTCTAGGATCACGCCGACATTATCACCCTACTCCGGAGAGCAGAGAGTCTCACCAGAGGCGTGCTGCGACCACATGCAGAAGGGGAATAGACCAAGGGCAAGGAACGGATCCGCAACTCATCCTTATCAGTGATTAGATCGCATAAATAGAATCACATACGCAACAACATTCAGAGAGCATACAGATATTAAGCAATTAAAATTTTAAAGCATCCCAACCAACACACATGCATGTGAATCACACCAATAGACAGCAACCTGCAATTATATTAAGCTCTCGGCCAAGTCCGCAATTACATAGCTTTGCAATGGGCTTACAAATCCGATACATATGCCTTGCAGAACAAAAGTGTACATCCACAGAACCCTAGGAACTACAGAGATGTCCTGACCGATCTCCTTCCTTTGCTCTGTGTTCTGTCGCCTTCTTTGCTTCTTTTGGCCGGGTGACTTCTATTTATTCACCCGCAGTCGCGACTGTTAGTTCTTCTTATGTCCTTCTTTAGCTGCTTCTGGCTTTTCTCTGATTATCTTTGTTCCGCTTGCGTTCTTCTACTGTATCTTCTCCTTATCTGTACTTATGCATCTAGTTTCCTCCGTTATGTACCTGTTCCTTCACAACCTTGGTAGCTCCGTTGTTTGGTGTGGTTGTGACTTGGTTGTGGCTGCCATGTGCCCTTGTTCCGCAACCCCAAAATCTGGTCGTTATTTCAAATTCAAAACTTTCAAAACAAGGGCCCCAACAGACCCCGACCACAGTTCCTTGACTCGTCCCCGAGTCAATCACAAATCACGGTTTCTACCTCCATTGCCCTGCTTGACCCCATGCCCTGTTCGCACATTTCCACATGGAAAATGCAATAATCAAGTAGCCATAAATAAAAGTAGTTGCACGCTTATAATTCTCCTCGCACGCATCGAACAGCTCCTTTAACAAGAAGGAACACCAATTCAGTTTGGTGCCTTGGACACAATGCTCAGCAATAGAAATAGTATCAAGAGTGCATTCGCCCTTGGTGTAATGCCTCATTGTCTTGTTGGCAATGAGGTAACAGGCGAATCGAATCTCGGGCTTGTTAATGAGGTCGATCTTGGCTCCTTTCCCCCCCCTGCGAGTGCCATATTTGGCATAGAGGTCCGCATCGCCCGACTTTCGTGCGCACTTGGAGGAGTTCTGACAGGCCGTTGAGACGTCTGCGCCCATCTGCGAAAGCCCTGTGAGGCGATGAATATCTTCGGCGTGAATGGGAATTTCCTGGGTCATCCACAAGGACCCATTCTGAATTCGGCTAAGGAGGAAGCATGTACACTGTAGAACCGGTCCTGTGGTGCCAAAGACCAGAAGATTTCTCAAGTTCATCAGGGACGAGTTCTGAAGGCCCCTGAACTCTGGTAACAGGTGGCTGGCGGGGTTTCTAGCTGCAGTGTAGTAGGGCTCCATGTATGCCTGCCACTGGAGGGACGGAAATTCGGCAGCATTTGAGAGGTTGGCATCAATCAAGGCTGCATCATCATATTTTCCCACAAGGGACTCGGTCTTGTGAATCCAAGTATCAAGCTCTGGTTCAATGACGGCTAGGATGGCCTTTGGCATTTTGGCCCGGCGCTGATAGACCTGTAGAATTTTCCTTGGACGCCTTTCCTGGTGCGGTGCGTTCTGAGAATTCAACGGCTCTGGTGCGGCTGCAATTGCTAATTCGAAAGGGTCTGGCATTCTCGTGCTTTTGGTATCCATGCAAGTTATGTCAGCACCTGGCACAAGTGGAGTTGATGAGACCCCCTAATGAGTTAATTCCTGCTGGAATTCTTTTTGCGACAATCGTGCGATCGATCGCATGCCAATGAGTGTTGTGACAGTTGCTGACGGTGGCATGGGGGAATGGGCGGACGCGACGGCTGAGGTTACTGCGGGGGATGGCCAAATGATGACGGCGCGGTTACTGCCAATTATGGTAATTAATGATGCAGATCTAGGCGATCCTACGGACTGACACAAGTGCGTGGGTGGACTGAGCTGGACCGACGTGGAGACCGGTACGGATCCTACAGGGATGACACGCTGGACAGGCACCGCCCCGACCACAGTCGGTTGCGGTGCGTCCCCGCCACTGAGCGGTTATTGACACACTACCTATGAACAGAGAAGACCTCCTACGCTCATCCCGATTGCGGGAGAGTTATTCAACTATGCTACGCTACCGGTGCTCTCGGGTGCGAGAGTTATTGATGAGAAATGAAAGGTACTTACTCCTGGTAGGGTTTCAGGCGTGTGCCATTCACCCACCCAGGGAGAACCGTACCGTCTAGCTGTGCCAACCGAACGGTTCCGGAGTCGCGAATCTCGATAACAAAGTAGGGTCCCAACCAGTGCATCTGGAGCTTTCCTGGGAACTTCTGGAACCTGTTGTCATATAAAAGAACTTTGCCGCCAACCTGGAAGGTTTTGTTCTTAATGTGGTAGTCACACCATGCTTTCTGTCGGTCCTTCTGAATCTTCTGGTGGAATTCGGCCAGGAAGCGGGCCTCATCTAGTTCCTGTAATTCATGGAGGCGCTCTTGGAGGGAGGCCTCTTCCGAAAACTTCAGAGACGTGGCGATCAACAGGCTTGGTACAATAAACTCGGCGGGGATCACAGCCTCCCGGCCGTACACGAGCTGGAACAGCGTTTGAATGGTCAAGCGCTTCACCGTTTCGGGGGCTTCCATATGGACGATTACCGCAACCTTGGCGGGGTCGACGCAGACCCCTTGCTTGCATACCACATGTCCCAACAATGTGCCGAATGGAATGGAAAAAATACATTTCTTTAAGTTCAAGGAAATCTGCAGCTAGCGACACCGATCAAACATGACTCGCAACAGGGTAGCGTGTTTCTTTAATAAACTATAGACAGTCCATTCGTCCATGTAGACTTCCAGGAACTTGTGAATGTACTCCCGGAAAGCGGCGATGACAATCCAGGAAAACACGGCCGGAGCGTTCTTCAAGCCAAACGGCATGACATGGTATGCGAACGACCCCCATTCGGTGGTGAATGTTGTCTTTGACTTGTCTTATTCCTCAATACGCACCTGATGGTAGCCCGAAAAGCCATCAGTGAAAGAGTAGGCTTCGTTCCCCGCAACATGGTCCAACACTTCGTCGCTGAAAGGGGTGGGAAACGGATCATGAATGCAGATGTTTTTCAGACTGCGATAATCGACACAAACACGTATCTCCACCTTGTCCTTCTTATTCTGGATGACGATAGGGCTCACCCACTCTGCTTCCTCCACGGGGAAGATTAGACCCGCAGCCAGCATCTTATCGATTTCCATCTTAACCTTTTCTTTAACCCGTGGGTTCAACCGATAGGGTCGGTGCTTCACGGGTCTGGCACCCGGTTTCAGCATGATGCGCATTTCGCCGAGGTCACCTTTGATGCCCTTCAGATCTGCTACCGACGAAGGGAACAAGTCCTCATATTCCTGGAGGAGGCTGAAAATCTCCTTAGTCGTCTCTTCGTCCTAGTAATCGCCCACTGTAGCCAACTTAGGCTTCTCCTCCGTACCGATGTTCAGCTTATTTGTCTTCAGCGGCCGTAAATGGACCCCCTCGGTGGCCAGTTCTTCGTGAACGTTCCGCTCTCCTTCCTTCTCTTCAAAATACAGGTGCCTCAGGTCCTCCATACCATCGTCCTCTGGATCGCCGTCAATCCTCTGGCAAACCAACTCTCGCACGGCCTTAGGACGGGCGGGCAGCGTGCTGCCGTCGGTCTATGGATCGCGGAAAAATAGTACCGCCCTGATAGCGTGCAATGCCTGAGATTCCAACTCTGTGTCTCCCGCGAAAGAGAAGCACCGCACAAATTTATGCGCGACTTCCGTCCAAGAACTAGTCCCTCGTTTCCGTTCTTCCTCCAAGTACCATGCGTGGGGGATGGTGTCTAAAGAGTGGACAAACCGATGAACCCACAGCTCTTTTGGGTATCCTATACTTCGCCACTGCTCCTCACAGGTCCGCAAGTGGTCCTGCGGATTGGAAGTCCCAGAGTACCGCTGCCTGCTTCGAGGGCCTTCATCTTCTTTAAACCGCGCCCGCAACGCGTCCGGCACCATGTCCTCAACCTTAGAAATAAAGGTATTGACAGCTTGCATGTTTGATAGGGTGGGGTATTCCCTGAACTCAGCACCAATCCAACTGACTCGGCCAACATGAGCACATCTCCGCGTGCTGGTCTCATACCCCCCCTGCTTCCAGTCTTCCCACGCGATTTCGGATCCCAGCTCCGAGCTCTGGACACTCCTCCAACTGACAGAGCTAGTCGCGGTCGGGTTAATATAGTCTTCCCGCTTCCCTGCAGTCATCTGGTAGAGGTGGTCCATCATCTGAGCATCCTCCCGGTTATCCACCGTCTCGGTATACCTCGGGCCTTGATATGGGTCGAGAGGCTGAGTGACCCGGACCTCCCCATCTTCAAAGATCATCAGCTCCTTTTTGAGGTCGATGATAGCATAATTCTCGAAAGCCCAATCAATACCTAACAAGGCAGGGTAAGGATCCTTGTCTTCCATAATATCAATAACCTCAAAATCGGTGTAAGTCTTTACCCCTACAATGTCGACCTCGACACCTTGGAGTCGGCCAATCGGTAGAATGCAGTACTGGTTTTCCATTATGAGTTGGATGGGCGAGTAAGCCAACCGTGGCTTTTCGAGAGCCTCCCACGTCTTGCGCGGCAGGATCTTGACGTCAGACCCTAAATCAAGCATGGTGTCGCTGATTTAGAATCCCCCAGCCTGCGTATTGAGCCGGAACTCCTTACCCGTTCGTCGCTTATTTCGCTTGATGCACTGCACCGATTGGGGGGCTATGTCCACCGGTTCCCCCAATCCGGTCCTCCCCTGCAGTGCCCCTTCCAAAGTACACTTGAGCTGCTGCCGCAGAGCAGCACTGTCAACAATCTTGAGGAATAGCTAGAGCCATTCTTCAATCAGGGTTCCTGGGGCGTGCTGTGGCCCATGATCTGTTGGCAGGGACGCCTCCAGGCCTCCCGCTTCGCGCAGCTGAGCAAATGCCTCAACCGCCTCCTGAAAATACTTCTTCTGTGCCTCGAGCCTGATTACCCGATGCGGGGATGCCAGCCTGACAACTGGTGTCGACTCCTTTCCGCGAGCATCCTCCCCCGTTTTCTTACCGCCCCTCGTCACAATAGCGACGTTCTACATGGCCAGAATCGCAGCCGCGTGCGGCTCGGCGTTTACCAAATTCGTGCCCCTCTGCCATGCACGTTCTTCCCACTTTTCGATGAGCTCCGGACAGTCTTCTGTCGCATGGGTGTTTACATGGCACTGGGAACACCACGGACGGCGAGGGAGGAGACATTCGCGAGCCACATGGCCCTCCTGGTGACAGTTATAGCATTTCATCGGCTCGCACCCCCCAGCGCGGCCTCCGCGCGCCCCAGCCCCTCTTCCTCTAGGGGCCTCATTCACCCTATAAGAGGGTCGGTCCAACCGGTCCGCGAGTGCGTCGAGAGCCCGACATTGCTCAATGTTGTGAGTCGTGGAAGCGCAAAACTCACAATATACGTTGTTTGGCACGTTGGAATACTTCTGTAAGATCGGGCACATCCGAGGTGGATGTCCCACTGTCCGGCAAATCTCACAATACTCCGTGGCGGCTGTTGAGTCCCAAATTTGCATCTTTTCCATACACTTTTCCATACCTTTTTCACTCACCTAAACCTCCCAAATTGTCAAAATCATGTGCAAAAGAGCATCTAACATGGTTTTTAATTATATTTTTGTGTTTGCTATTTGATCTAGATTTTGTTCATTCAGCTGCGGAATCTTGCCACTTTCCGCAGCTGCTGCAACTTTCCGCAGCTATTTTGTGAAACTCTATGCTACAGGTGTCTACAAGGGAAATGAGCCACATGGGCAGGTCAGGAATGACGTGGACATGGTTCGTGTCCTATTGGTTCAAGCAAACTCATCCAAAGAAGCCGCGGTCAAAGGCGTCCACATGGAAGTCAACCATGGAGTTTCATGTCGGCCGGACTCTGCTTCGTGTCACATAAAGATCCATACGGCCGTTTCTAAGCCTGCGGAGGATAAATCCTGCTGCTTTTAATGTTGCAGGGAAAAGACGAAGTTTATGGATGTCATCAGTATATCCATATGTTCTACATAAAATATCAAATTCGAACATAAATGAATCAGGATCTTCTGTTGACATTCCATAAAAATTTGGCAATACAGAAGGTGGAATATTTTTCATTTTCACTTCTTCTCCTAATATTGCACTTGTCAATTATTGGAAAGCCAAAGGTAGTCTCATCTTCTTGTCTTTTCTGATCATTTTTTATTTTTCTATCATTTTCTTGTTTTTCATCTTCCTCTCTCTTTCTTCTCCATTCTGCTTGTTGTCTTTCATATTGAGCTTGTTGTTCAGGAGTGAGAATAACAGATCCATGTCCTTCTTCTGCCATTGGTTGATTTGTTTCAATTTTAAGTGGAGTTTCAGGTTGGTCAAAGATAGGAGGATTTATGGATGGAAATAAAGATTGTTTTCCTTTGATAATTTATTTTTGTTTTCCAGAAGTTGAAGATTGTTTTTGCTTTGCTTCCCAAGCTAACAAAGTTTGTCTCTCAATCAAAGTCAATCTTTGTCCACTTCTTTGTTTTTCTGCCAATTCCTCAATGATTGGATTACCAGTAACTGGGGTGTTTGATGATCCTATCTCTATTTGTGGGGGGTTTTTAATAAATCTACCATGAGGATCTCTATGTCTAGGCATAAAGAAACATAACTAATAAGTGTAACTACTGTTTTTGTGTTTTTTTTTTTTTTTTTCTCTCTATTGACTATGCCGATATTTGCCTCCCCGGCAACGGCGCCAAAATGTTGAGCTAATTTATGTACCTAAACTAACACAATTATTTATTATCAATCCGGGTTGTTTATGCTTTGAGGCAAGATCACTATATGTGAAGATCAGATATAATCAACCTTGAAAGATATGCTAAAAGTAATACATTCTACAACTCTAACTCAATTAGTTTAAAAAGAGGAATAATATTGAAATGGTTCTTGACTCAAGAAATTCATTTTCACCTCAATTACCACTTAATGAATCAGAGATTAAAACCAAGAACTTAAGATGGATAAATTATGAATGAAAGAAGCTCTTAACTTAAGAGACATGTAAAGTGTTCCATTATAATTCATTCATCTTAATATCAAAAATCTCAACAAGAAACTGCTTGCACTCAAACAAAAGAAACCAACTTTAATTCATCATTTTCATAGAAGGGATGCTCAACTTGATACATCTGTTTTTCCAACTTGATAAAGTGATGAATAAGTTATAAACTAATGACATCAATCACTATGCATGAATTATTAAACAATCTGAAATAAAGCTTTGAAAACCAGTTCTACAATCATCAAATTACAAGGAAATAAAACTAGTTAACAAGAAAGTGTACTTAGCTTGGAATGGGGGCCCTTCCACCCTTGCCTTGCACACTTGATAAATGATCTCAGAAGCTTAACTTCAGTCACACATCCATAACATTGAACAGCAAATTGATAACAGCACAAGTCTTCAAATTAACTTCTCAATCCAAAATTGTCACAGTATAAAAGTATATAAGTCAATAATAATCCTAATACATAAGCCATCAAAGCTTTGGCTTTAAATAAGAAGTCTCATGAACAAATTGATCTATTTTTACTCAAACAAACCCATATACTTCTCATCCACCTATCCAAGTCGAATTCATTATTCTTATCCCAAGAAATATGGTCAATCCCATAGAATCTCAAAACTGCCCTATTTCTATGGGATTTCTGAATGACTAGTCATGATTGACTAGAACTAAATGGGCCTAATAAAGCTTGTTTTGTTCGAACTAAGCATAGGTGGCTTAGTCCTAGTTGCCAAGCTGTCCATCCATGCATTCAACTCGTGCCCAAGTGTCCTGCAACCATATCAACCATATAGCTATTACGGGAATTTCTGAATCAGCCAATTTTGCACTAAAAATCAAACTTTCATAAAAACTTTAGAATTTGAAAAATTAAAATTAAATACATGAATAGATATCAAATATATGTCAAAATGGAATAAATGAATGGAAAATGGATGGAAAATAGATGGATAAATAAGTTTCTTTGAGCAAAATAAGACCAAAACTAAGGCCCAACATGTCTCCCTTGCTTATCATCAAGCATGTCCCCATGCTTGCCTGTTCCTCTTTGACCTTCTTCTTTCTGAAGTAGATGTTGTACCTGTTGATGCTTCCTGTTGTGCTGCCCTTGCCAAACAATCTAAACCTGTGTCATGTCGTTCTTTAAACAAAGCTGCTTTAACCTTTTGCTTTTCATACTTGGCCTGCCACATGTTCTTTTCCTTCAACCATTTAAATGCTTGTTTAGAAATTAGATCATTCTTCCTTTTCAATCTCCCCAACTCTTCTTTCAATTTTTCATTTGTTTTGATCAATTTAGCATTTTCTTTCCTGTTTGCTTTGTTCTCCTCTTTTAACTATTTTTCCACAATTTTACTAATTTCTAATTGATCAGTTAAATCCCTGATTTTCCCATCATTAATTTCTTTTTCAAAATCCTGAGTTGTTTTCATTAATGATGCAGCTGCTTCATCATCATAGGAAGAATCCCTATCAAATTCTTCTTGTGGAATGTTATTTTCTTCTTGTGGTCTTGGAAAATATGTTTCTTCTTCCCTGTCTAAATTGATGGGACTTTTATTTGTAAATCTTTTGGGAATAGACATCACAGATATTTCATAATCCATGGCCATGTTATTTTGTTGTTTGGCTCTTGTTCTAAGATATAAGGGTGAATTCATCACTCCTTTACTTTCCTGCTCTGTTTTCTCTTGCACCTCTGTAATCTGTTCAGTAAAATGATTTTTAACCATGAATTCTCTCCACACTATGCCCTGCAATCTCACTTGATACTCAACTAGGATTTTAATCAATCCTTGATGATACATTTGTCCTGCCTTAAGCCTGTTTTCATGTCTTGCTGTTTCAATCATTCTTAAGAGGATTTTATATAGGAAATAAGGTAAATTAATCCTATCTTCCCCCTTAATGTGATGTAGAAGTTTAACATGATATAAATGGGCAACACTATATCCTCGGTCACAAGTCAAAAACTTTTGAATAATCAAGACCAATTCTCTCCATGGCTCATTAAACCATTCCCTGGGTATACCTTTTGTCCTATCAAATGTTCCCTTCCGGTTTTTCTCAAGGAAGAAAGTCCATGCTTTCTCCTTGAAGTGTAGCCCTTTATAATACTTCTCTCCTAACATTGGCAAATCTAAGGCTTTGGAAAAGTATTCTTGGGTTACTGGAACAATGATTTCTCCTACTCGAGTTTGGTCTTGATTGAAATTCTTTATAAAATCTTTGGTTATCTCCTCAGAATGGCCATTAAATTTTTGTAGGAAGCCTATCATTCCTGCCTGATAGAGTTTTTCTATGGTCTCTTTTCCCCAGCTTTCTATTTGAAATTTTGGCTCTACCCTGTTTGCCATTATTTCTGTAAACCAATCAACGTAGGCTTCTGCTGTTACTAACTTCATTTTAATAAAAATTATGACTATTTTTTTAAAATGAAATTCAGTAAGCAGAGAAGTTTACCTTCCTCTTCTGACTCAACTCAACTCTGCACTTTTAACCTCTGATATATTCCCTTGCAATAGCACTCTCTGAATTCCCTGTTGAATACAAGCAACACCTGTATACCTCTGTTAATACACTGGTCTCTGTTTTTTTAAATTAAATACACACACAGTATCACAAATCACACAAACATGATTTACTTGTGTATATATAAAAATAAAAAATTAAAGAGTGCTCTCGGCCTAATCGAAATTTTCGCACTGTTTTCGACTTAAGCAAAGGTGTTTGCAAAAAAAAATTGCGTGCAGACTCATCATAAAAATGCAACTATGCAACAAGCTCTCGGCCTCAACACGGCTTCAGCGAACCCGACTCTCTTTTTCAACCATAATTCAATGTGACCATTAGGCATTCGATCCCTGTCAAAACAAAACGCAATGGCAGCAAATATTTTATGGCGTTTTTTCGTTTACACGCTAACTGTTTGTGAAAATATTGGTGCGCATAGTTCACTCAGAGGAACACGGCTTAGTGCGCAATTCAACAACCCCCGCCATGCTACTTCAATCACAGCATTCCGTTAAAACGTGTTACTCATGCAATGAGTTTCCCTCAAAATGCTACACATCAAGATCTATCAAAAATCCTTAAGTGCTGTCGATCTGGAGATAATCACGGGTTTGTAGTTACCTGACTGTCAACGAGCGCGTGGAGTGTAACCGGGCGCTCCAAATCCCTATTGTTTCGGTTAACTAAGCTGGTGTCAAAGCACAGGATCCAAAAGTTAATGTCAAACAATATTCCATAATCGCTGAGTGTTAATGAACTTCACTGTTACCTGACTCAATCCTGGAAATCTGTGATCTCTGATCGTCGAACCCAGAGCGATTTTCACTATTCCGCTGCTTCAAAACGCCTTCTCTTCTCTCCGGATTGATGTTTTGTTTCAGAACACCTTCCTTCTGAGCTCTGGCAATGAGGAATGAGGTTGAAACGGTCATGAATTGACCGAGTTTATGGTTGTACCATGCCTGTTGGCGTTATGATGTGAGGTTGGTATGGCTGTCCTCTTTGACCAGTCGACCGACTGTGTCATGAGGATACCACCGCCTTGTGTTATGTTTAAATTATATACACGTACACCACCACCTGTGCACGTTATGTTTGAATGACATGGCTGTGTTATCACACCACCGTGCACGCTATGTTTAAATTATATGCCTGTATTGTCACCACCGTGCACGTTGATTTCCATTGTCGTGTGCTATGATATGCACGTTTCATTACCATCAACGCATTTCACTTTGAATGATATACCCGTATCATTGCCACCTTCTGCATGAACTTATTACCTCCGACGTGCGTTCATACGTGTAATGATACTCCTGCTATGCAATAATCATTATACCATACCCTGTCAAGCCTGTCAACCAGATCATAACCATCATGCTCGTTCTTCATTTTTTTATGCGCCATATACCTTTGCTTATGTTTATACCATATGCGCGTTAATTATATGCCATTAACCTTATCTCTTATGCGTATTAACCTTATATCCTTTGCGCTCAATTCTTATATAGATGGTTTTTAATGCATTCCTTGTTTACACTTATGGTATATAGTTTTTGTATAGCGCATTATTTGTTTTGCCTTTTATGCATATCTTTATGATTTTAAAATGACCATCTTAGGTCATGTTTAAAATCATCACCATACTAATGCTTGATTTGTGTATGCAGGTGGAGAAAGTTGTCCTAGCTTGGTCTTTTTGCTCAAAAAGAAAAATACTTAGGATTATAGGGAATATGTATAAGGAATGTATATGAATGAAATGGAATATGTATAGGGGTATTATGAAGATAGGATATGTATAGGGAATATTGAATATCCTCGGGTACTAATTTTAACTTAACAAAAACTAAAAATTCCTATGAAAAATTTGAATTTCAAGCACAAAATGACTATACATATACTTCCCTGGATGATGTTTGTACAGGTGGAATGAAGTCAGATGTTGTAGATGAATCAAAAAGTGAATTTTATTGCTGCTCCTTGTTCTTCATGCTCTGGTTCTTGAATTGAAAATCAGGTCCCTTTGTAATGATTCTTTGTTTCAGGTCCCTCTGCACTGCTTACATAATATGCACATGTTGTTTTGACATTTGCAGGTCTCTCAGGTCCCTCTGCATTGATTTCTTTTTTTCAGGTCCCTCTGCTGACAATACAAGTTCCTTCTATACTTCAGCTTTCCAGCTAAAGATCTAATACAAGTCTCCCCCTTGTTTAAGATATGACTTGTCCTCAAGTCAATTGTTGATGGAGAGTACCTGTATTGAAATTATGTGAGAACAGTAAAACAAGAAAAGGAATTCATAGAGTCCAAGTTGCCTTGATTTTCCCCTATGAATTCGTGTTTGCATAGTGCCAGTTGCCTGGTTTTCACTAGCAAACAAATTATTATTTTTTATGTTTTTTTTTATTTTTTATATTTTTTTTCTATTTTTTATGTTTTTTTTTTATATTATTTTTTATTCAACTACAGGACTGGAAGATGGCTGAGCCTGGTGTGCCATGACTTCCAGTTCTGTATCTTCTGTCAGTTGTTTCATAAATGCTTCTTTGCTGATAGGCCTATTATAAACTTTGAGCCTATGTCCATTCACTATAAAGGAGGTGGAATCCTGGTCAATTGTCTTGATTTTTACTGCTCCATTGTCGAAGATTTCATCAATTTCATATGGGCCTAGCCAGTGTGTTGTGAACTTTGCTTTGAAATCTTTGAACTTGGAGTCAAAAAGTAATGCCCAATCTCCCTTGCGAAATTTCTTTGTTTTGATATATCTGTCGTGCCACTTCATTCTTTGTTGTTGCACCAATGTAGTATGTTCTATGGCTTGTTGACGATGCTCATCTAACTGATTCAGTTCCATGATCCGCTGCTGTTGTGCTTCTGTCAGGTCTAGTCCTAGTTCAGCTGCTAGTCTGTATGTTTGTATCTGAAACTCTATAGGCAATAAGGCCTCTTTTCCATATACTAACTGGTATGGACTAAAACCAGTTGTATTCTTCCATGTAATTCTATAGGCCCATAGTGCATCTTGTAATTTTTCAGACCAATCTTTTCTGTTCAGTTTTATTGTTTTTGTCATGATATTCTCTAGGACTTTATTTGTTGATTCAACCTGCCCATTTGCTTGAGGATGATATGGTGTAGATGTTCTGTGTTTGATCTTGTACTTCTCTGTTAGATCTCGTACCAGTTTTGATGTAAATTGTGTTCCTTGATCTGTTACAATTTGTCTAGGTACTCCATATATGACAAAGATTTCTTTAAAAAGAAAGTTGACCACTATATCTTCTGTTGCTCTATTCACTGCTTTAGCCTCTGCCCACTTGGTTACATAATCTGTACATACTAAGATGTACTTCTTTCCATTTGATGATGGATTGATGGGTCCAACAAAGTCAAGCGCCCATTGCTCAAATGGTTCTATGAGGACTTGTGGCTTCAGCGGCATCTCATCTCTTGTGATTGGTCTCCCTGTTCTTTGGCAACTGTCACATTGCTTGACATATTTCTTAGAGTCTTTGAAGATGGATGGCCAGTAATAGCCCAGTTGCAGCACCTTATATGATGTTCGTTTATCTGCAAAATGGCCACCACATGGTTCATCGTGACATGCCTTTAGAATATCTAATATTTCATCTTCTCGCACACATTTTCTAATTATCAAATATGGACCAGTATAAAATAAATCACCATTTACCCAACTATACCTGGAACTTTCTTTAACAATTTTGTGTCTTTGCTTTTTAGTGAATTGGTTTGGTAACTTTCCAGAAGATAAATAGTTTGCCATGTCTGCAAACCATGGTGTTTTTACTGTGATAGCAAACAAATGTTCGTCGGGAAAGTTATCTGCAACCGGATTTGGATCATTGGGTGAATGTATGCGGGACAGAAAGTCAGCCACTTGATTTTTCTTGCCTGGCCGGTCTTGTATTGTGATATTAAATTCTTGCAGTAACAGTAACCATCTTGTTACTCTTCCATTGGTTATAGGTTTATTCATCAAGTATTTGATTGCTGAATGATCTGTATGAATGAAAACTTGATATCCTGTTATATAATGTCTGAATTTGTTTACTGCATGTATAACGACTAACATTTCTTTCTCGGTGACTGTATAGTTCAATTCTGCAGGTGTTAGATTCTTGCTTATAAAGTATATTGCATAATTGAACAAGTTCTCTTTCTGTCCAAGGGAGGCACCTATTGCGGTATCAGATGCATCAGTTGATATATGAAATGGCAAAGACCAATTTGGTCCACGGAGAATGGGTGCAACTGATAATTTTTCTTTTAGATTTTGAAATGCATTTTGACAGTCATTTGTCCATTGAAATTCAATATCTTTTGCTAATAATTTAAACAGAGGTTGGGCTATTTTACTGAAGTTCTCTATGAATCGTCTATAATAGCCTGCATAGTCTAAGAAACTTCTTACCTCTTTCTGTGTTGTAGGAGGCATTAAGGTTACTAGGACTTGGATTTTTGCTGGATCCACTTTAATTCCTGAAGCAGAAATATGGTGTCCCATAACTATTCCTTCTGTCAACATTATATAGCATTTCTCATTGCTTAATGACAAATTTGTTTCAATGCATCGCTTCAGCACTTTCTCAAGATTATTTAAGCAATCATTATATGTGTTTCCATAAACTGTAAAGTCATCCATATAAACCTCTACACATTCATGGATTAGATCAGCAAAAATTGCAAGCACTGCTCGTTGAAAAGTTGCAGGTGCATTACATAAACCGAATGGCAAAACATTATATGCATAGGTTCCCCATGGGCAAGTGAATGTTGTCTTGTCTTGGTCTTCTGTTGCTATTATAATCTGGTTGTACCCGCTAAACCCATCTAAGAAAGAGAAGAATTTCTTTCCAGCCAATGAGTCTAACACTTGATCAATAAATGGTAGAGGAAAATGATCTTTAAGTGTAGCTTTATTTAGTTCTCGATAATCCACACATACCCTCCACTTTCCATTTTTCTTTGGAACAATAACCAGTGGAGAAACCCATTGACTATCTGAAATAGGATAGATGAATTCAACATTTAACAATTTTTGCAGTTCATCTTTCACTATTTCTTTCATCATAGGATTCATTCGTCTTTGAGGTTGTCTTACAGGTTTAATTTGTTCATCTGTATAGATGTGGTGGACACATGTGTTAGGATGGATTCCTTGCATGTCAGTATAATCCCAGGCAAAAGCTTTTGAATATTTCTGTAATAATGCAATTACCTCTTGTTCTTGTTCTGATTGCAACTCATTTTCAATGTTTAAATGTTTTCCAGGACTTACCTCAATTGTTTTTATTGTTGGATTGGAGATTGTGTTTACAGGAAAGATGTCTATAAAAGAATTTCGCAAAGTTTGAATAGTACAAGTTTCCTGAAAACATTGATTCAAAAGGTTATTTGCAGCTTCATATTGCACTTCTCTAAGCTGCTCTGAAATACTTGGTTCTGAAATGAAAAGATCCATTAAGTCTTCATTCTCTTCTTCTTCTCTTAAATCAAAGAATTTATTTATACTTAAAGCTGATTTAGTTTGCTGTTTTTCTTGAGCTTCAAGTACTGATTCTAAAGAAGTTGACTGTGTAGGTGAATAAAGAGCAATATGTTTCCTTTCTTCTCCATGTGAAATAATCATGCTTCCTGATTTGCATCCTATAAAGGCATCAGCGGTAGCTAACCATGGTCTGCCTAAGATTAGAGGATGTCCTCCCAAATTTGATTTTGGTTGCAGAATAAGGAAGTCAACAGGATACTCCCATGAATCCAAAGAGACTATAATATCTTCCAATATTCCTTCAGGGACAACTTTAGATTTGTCTGCCAATTCTAAGATTGTAGAGGTTGATCTAATGTTGTTCAAATGCAAAGTTTTCATGGTCTCCATTGTCATTACATTTATAGCTGCTCCCAAGTCTATTAATGTGTTTGGTACTGAGAAATTATTTATTGATATAGTAACCATAGGGATACCGGGATCAATATATTTTTCTACTATGGTTTGTGTAGACATGAGGCTTGCTAGTTTACCAATGACTTGGATTGTAGTAGGATCCTTCTTCTTTTTCTGTGATTTCTTAATGCACAATTCCTTTATTGTTTTAGCATATATTGGTATTTCTTTAATTGCCTTTAACAAAGGAATTTTTACATAAGCATTTTTTAACTCATCTAAAATATCAAATTCAGGAAGGGTTATTTCTTTTTGTTGTTCCACTAACCTTTCAGGATAAGGTGGTGTTTGAGTTGTAATGTTTGTTCCTTTCTGAATTTGTATCTTAGTTTGTGATGTTTCAGGTGATTCTCCTTGTTCGGTTGGTTCTTCTTTAATTGGAGGAGAATCCTTTTTAAGCACTTTTCCAAACCTTAGATGGACTTCATTAAGAGGAAGAATTGAATATGTGGGAAAACATGTTGCTTCCTCTACAGTATATGCAGCTTTTTCCACCTTATTATTCGGATTTGCAATTGGTTGTGCTGGTAATTGAGTTGGTCTGGGTTGATTTGTGGGTAGCTGCAACTGTTGTGGTTGGGTCAACAACGGTGGAGGATTCTGCTACGGATATGGCATGGATTGTGGATATGCAGAATGTTGTTGTTGAAATGGTATGGATTGAGGATATTGCGGATATGTAAATGGCTGTTGATATTGTTGCTGGTATTGTTGAGGTTGCTGGTTTCCATAACCATATCCTCTCCAACCTTGTGCAGGTTGTTGTGGATATTGTTGTGGAGGCCAAGCTTGCCATGGCGTTGGAGGGGTCCAAGGATTTTGAGGTGGATAAAGGTAATTTTGTTGAGGGAATTGTTGCTGATTTTGTTGAGGTGTCCTAGGTTGCCATGGTCTTCGTGGTGCTACATAATAAAAACCTTCCATTCCTGGCACTTCTTCCATTGAATTCATTTGTAATTCTTTCAATTTTAGACAATTTTCTGTGGAATGCTTTTCTGTACAAAGACCACAAACCTGAACACTCTTAACACTATCCAAAGGACATTCTCTTAATGGATGTTTGTTTCTACATTTAGGACAAAAGATTGCTAAAGCTTGGTCTTGTTCTTCTTTCCTCTTATTTGTCTTTAGCACATCTACTTGTGTTCCTAATGTACTTAAAAGATCTGTTTTGAAATTTTCCAATAAACTTCCTATTTCAGCTCGTGTTATCCCTCCTGCAGCTGACTTTGCTGCTTTTGAACTTACTTCTCTTCTTCTTGTTTTTGCTCTTCCTCTAGAATATTTTTGACATAAGTCAACAATTTCTTCGAATGGTAGGTTTGAGATATCTCCTTTACCCATCACATTCAAGATGTCAAGGTATTCATCCCTTATACCCTTGAGAAAGATTGTTCGAATGGTTTCTTGATTTAGAGAATGTTGTTTAGATTTCTGTAGATTATACAAAAATCTTTTCAAATATTCTTCTAGACTTTCATCTTCTTGTTGTGTCATTCTAAAAATATCTTCCTTTGAATCTCTAGATCTGCAATAAGCTTGATATTTTTTAAGGAAGACTGATCGCATATCATCCCAAGAAGCTATTGTATGTTCTCCTAAACCCATAAACCATTTCAAGGCTGCTGCTTTTAATGTTGCAGGAAAAAGACGAAGTTTATGAATGTCATCAGTATATCCATATGTTCTACATAGAATATCAAATTCAAACATAAATGAATGAGGATCTTCTGTTGACATTCCATAAAAATTTGGCAATACAGAAGGTGGAATATTTTTCATTTTCACTTCTTCTCCTAATATTGCACTTGTGTCAATTATTGGAAAGCCAAAGGTAGTCTCATCTTCTTGTCTTTTCTGATCATTTTTTATTTTTCTATCATTTTCTTGTTTTGCATCTTCCTCTCTCTTTCTTCTCCATTCTGCTTGTTGTCTTTCATATTGAGCTTGTTGTTCAGGAGTGAGAATAACAGATCCATGTCCTTCTTCTGCCATTGGTTGATTTGTCTCAATTTTAAGTGGAGTTTCAGGTTGGTCAAAGATAGGAGGATTTATGGATGGAAATAAAGATTGTTTTCCTTTGATAATTTCTTTTTGTTTTCCAGAAGTTGAAGATTGTTTTTGCTTTGCTTCCCAAGCTAACAAAGTTTGTCTCTCAATCAAAGTCAATCTTTGTCCACTTCTTTGTTTTTCTGCCAATTCTTCAATGATTGGATTACCAGTAACTGGGGTGTTTGATGATCCTATCTCTATTTGTGGGGGGTTTTTAATAAATCTACCATGAGGATCTCTATGTCTAGGCATAAAGAAACATAACTAAAAAGTGTAACTACTGTTTTTGTGTTTTTATTTTTATTTTTTCTCTCTATTGACTATGCCGATATTTTTTTCCCCGGCAACGGCGCCAAAATGTTGAGCTAATTTATGTACCTAAACTAACACAATTATTTATTATCAATCCGGGTTGTTTATGCTTTGAGGCAAGATCACTATATGTGAAGATCAGATATAATCAACCTTGAAAGATATGCTGAAAGTAATACATTCTACAACTCTAACTCAATTAGTTTAAAAAGAGGAATAATATTGAAATGGTTCTTGACTCAAGAAATTCATTTTCACCTCAATTACCACTTAATGAATCAGAGATTAAAACCAAGAACTTAAGATGGATAAATTATGAATGAAAGAAGCTCTTAACTTAAAAGACATGTAAAGTGTTCCATTATAATTCATTCATCTTAATATCAAAAATCTCAACAAGAAACTGCTTGCACACAAACAAAAGAAACCAACTTTAATTCATCATTCTCATAGAAGGGATGCTCAACTTGATACATCTGTTTTTCCAACTTGATAAAGTGATGAATAAGTTATAAACTAATGACATCAATCACTATGCATGAACCATTAAACAATCTGAAATAAAGCTTTGAAAACTAGTTCTACAATCATCAAATTACAAGGAAATAAAACTAGTTAACAAGAAAGTGTACTTAGCTTGGAATGGGGGCCCTTCCACCCTTGCCTTGCACACTTGATAAATGATCTCAGAAGCTTAACTTCAGTCACACATCCATAACATTGAACAGCAAATTGATAATAGCAAAAGTCTTCAAATTAACTTCTCAATCCAAAATTGTCACAATATAAAAGTATATAAGTCAATAATAATCTTAATACATAAGCCATCAAAGCTTTGGCTTTAAATAAGAAGTCTCATGAACAAACTGATCTATTTTTACTCAAACAAACCCATCTACTTCTCATCCACCTATCTAAGTCGAATTCATTATTCTTATCCCAAGAAATATGGTCAATCCCATAGAATCTCAACACTGCCCTATTTCTATGGGATTTCTGAATGACTAGTCATGATTGACTAGAACTAAATGGGCCTAATAAAGCTTGTTCTGTTCGAACTAAGCATAGGTGGCTTAGTCCTAGTTGTCAAGCTGTCCATCCATGCATTCAACTCGTGCCCAAGTGTCCTGCAACCATATCAACCATATAGCTATTACGGGAATTTCTGAATTAGCCAATTTTGCACTAAAAAATCAAACTTTCATAAAAACTTTAGAATTTGAAAAATTAAAATTAAATACCTGAATAGATATCAAATATATGTCAAAATGGAATAAATGAATGGAAAATGGATGGAAAATAGATGGATAAATAAGTTTCTTTGAGCAAAATAAGACCAAAACTAAGGCCCAACAGTGTTAATATGAAAAGGGAAAAGTGAATACTCAAAACATACAATTATAACCAAGAAAAGTGAAGATCAAAGCCAAACTTGCATTATGATAATTTCATCACTTTAACTTAGGATAAAATGACATTTTGAGGGTTTTATAATTCATGAGATGTAGGAAGTTAATCAAATGGGCCTTTATGCAATATTTAAGTAAGAAAAGAGTTCTCACTTATAAAGTTAAATGGTGATGAGTGCATGAAGGGGTAAATGATGAAATTTTTTGGGATTAATATAGAAATTTAACATTTTCAACTAATCAGTCATTGAGCCTTGGGTCCGGTCCCAGCAGAAGTCAAGGAAATGCCTTAAGCCTCTTTGACCGATAGTCTAGAATATCAAATTTCTATGGGGATGGGAAATTAGTTATTTGTTGCTCGGTGAAATATATTTACATTGATGTCTCTCACCTTCTTCTACCTATTCAGTCATTATATTCTAACATTTTTTCCTTCTATTTTAATCAGGTGCATTTGAACTAGCAACCTTACAACATTTTATTCTTTTTGAAAGTAGTAAACTATCTAATTATACACTTATTTCATCCAAGAATCCAGATTAAACTATTGGATTATTTTATTCTCTACCTAACTAATGAATTGTCATGATTAAACTGTATGAAAATTGTTTATTCTCTATATACAACATTTGAAATTGAAAAATGACGAGTCAAGATTAAATTGTTCAACTCATCACAAATTACGGAATTTATTGACACTACCAAAATCAACTATAAAAGGTAAAAGTAGTGGCATTTAGACTTGCACACTTTCATGTTTTATTCATATTTTTCTTTTGGGGTATACTTTTTTTTCTAAGTCCTTTGAGTTTTCTTTTTAGGACTTTTTACCCTCTTTTTGATTTTTTGATTTTTTGATTTTTTTACAAAATATGAGAATACAACTTGCAGAAGGAAAAGTATGTACATATTTACAAGATTACCATCATTCAAGTCAAAATTATGAATCCTATATTTATAGGTCACTAGCAGGCCAAAGAAGGAAGAAACTCATCCTAGAGAAATAATTTCCCTTAGTGTCAATGGTGCAACAGACCATAATGACAAATAAAAAATTGAAGCTTCATTTGAAACAATTGTGCTACAAGAAAAAATATATGAAGGTAAAAATATAGATGACTTATATTTGAGTTATGATTTGATGGATCTTATGAGTTGCATAGTGAAAAAAGAGAATGATTTCATGCTCCTTCAAGAAGAATATGAATAGACAAGGGTATTAATTTAAAAATTATCTATTGAAGTGAGTATGCTAACAACCGCATCTAGGGATCATGAAAATATTTTCTATATTTTTGAAGAAAAGGATAAATTTCTTAGAGATGAGATCCATATCTTGAAGATATAGTTGTGGGAGGCCAAAATAATAGAGGATGTGTTGAAAATTCAACAAAAGAAGAAAGAATCTCTAATTGAAGACTTGGAAGGTGAAGTGGTCTCCATGAGGAAACAATTAGAGAAGAAGAACAATCATTTGAGGCAATATAAGAGAACAAAGCTCTTGCATGGTATCATTCAGAGCCAAAGGTCACCTATGATCAAATCTAGTCTTGGATTTTGATAGTCTACTTCACAGACAAGTAAAAACAATAATGAAGTACCAAAGAATCCTGAAGTGAAGAATGGCACCAACAATGGAAGCAATAAAGGAAAGAGATAGTAGATCCACCAATAGTATCCAAGAAGAGAACCAATGGTATCATTTAAATCCAAAAGATCATTCACTCCTAGAGTTGATAGTGGTTGAATTGAGAGGAGGATTCAAAACTGCTTTTCCCTCTTGATGAACGAGATCGAGTGCTACATCTGTCACAATTTTGGACATGTTGCAACTACCTATAGGAGCATAATGTACACATCCATGAAAAAAAATTATTAGTAAATAATAGGACCCTCCTTCAGGTAAAATTTCACATAATGTTTATTATTATGCTTGTAACTTGTTTGTCCATAAGGCCATTGATTACAAATCTACCATAAGGAGTGGAGGAAAAATCAATCCAAGGAAAAGCTCCGCCATGAACAATAGAAGATCATATCCATTGGCCTCATATCTTGGTCATGTGGAGTGTTATGTGTGCCACAATTTCAAGCACATGGTCAAAGATTGTAATAAATATAGATTCTTCAAACTATCTAGTCAAAAGGAAAAAAATATTTAGAGAAGTCCCAACATAAAGGAAGAGGAGAGTGCTCAAGAAAGGAAGCATCCAAGGACCATGTGGATGGAAAAGGAGGAGAATATAGGAAAGCATTGTATTGTGCTTTTCTTGTGATATGATGATGATGGATGGTACATTAACAATACATGTTCCCACCATATGTCAGGAGACAGGAGCAAATTTCTCTTTTTGAAGATATCCAAGAGTGGCCATGTTTTATTTTAAGGTAATGAAGCAGCAAGAGTGTTGGGGAAAGGAAAGTGTTAGTGTGAATTATAATCGCAAGCGTATGAAAAAAGGTCACTTTAGTTGTGCATAACAAACAAACCTGACATCAAAGATGGTTGTTAATTTCCTTAGATTTGTAGTTATTTTATCAGAATAAATGCTACAAAATCCAGATCTATGCAGTTAAATACATTAAAAAACAAATAAAAGAAAGAGTTTCTCCATGCATCCAATAGACAATACAAGAATATTTTTAAATAATTTTGTCTTTATGACACCTGGGAAGGGAACATAGAAATATGTTACTAGTCCCCCTCAATGGGATGGGTTCTTGTTTAGTGCTTCAGATCTAAGAACTGTTTCTCTTGATTGTGTAGAAAACATAGACAAAAATGGAACTCAAGGGGATTTCACAGGCAAAAAGGTAGAAAAATATGACAATGATGGAGGATCAAAGTCAGACCAAAAGTATAGATCCAGAGTGACCTTTAGGCAAAAAAAGGTAGTGAATGAATAGAAAAACCATTCTATTTATAAAAAAATACTAAGTTATTCTAGATATTGGTGCATAACTAAAATATTATTAACCAAATCTAGATCCAAATTTTATGGAATATTGTACTATTTTTGTTGGAGGGAAAAAGAATTTGAATTTTGTCAAATCCCTCTATTTGTAAATAATAAATAAATAAATGATTTACTTATTATTTTAAGAATTTGTTTGAGTAATAATTAACAAATAGTGATTTATTCAATTATTTATAAATGATTTAGTCAAATTTGTTGGCAATATGATGTAATGTGTTGTCCTTGATGGAAACCTACTTGATGAAGTTGTCCTTGATGGAAACTGACTTGATGATTTGTCTTTGGATAACAACCTATGTGTTAAAGATGTAAGAATGATGTATCTATAGTGCAGTTCAGATGTGACAGAGAAAAAGAAGTCCAGTATGTGCCGGAGAAATGATAAATATAATATGTCACAATGTATACGCACTTTTGTAAAGGCCAAGTCACGTATACATGCTTATAAGTACATCCCAAGTCGTGTATGCCCTTTTGCGCTCCAACATTATAATACCAAGGGGCATTACCATGGTTTTGGCACACAATATTGAGCGTTGTATGGTTTATTTGATTCCTTCCAAGAATACCATCGGAAGTTGTGTGGTTTTGACTCATGGTATTGGTAAAAGCTAAATCTATTTAAGGAGAAGAAGATCATAGTGCAATGTGTGCATGTGTAAGGGTTGTTGATGAATAAATTTCTCTAAGGAATATCTGCATGGATGAACTCTGTTCTTAATTGATATATTTGAATCTATGATGCACCCATGGATATAATGATGGTTCAAGATCTCTAGATCTAACGATGATGAATCTTTGGCTTGATCGACTGACGAAATCATGAAGAACTAGCGCAAGTCTACCGAAGAAAATTAATAAATCTAAGTAACTTTTATAGATCTGGTCTGTTCTACAAAATTTATTTTTACAGATATATACGCTAGTTGGTTTCAGAAAAAGAGCGTATATACGCGGGTTCTCTTCATGAAAAGCGTGTATGGTAGTTATGGTTTCTAAAGAATAAAATACACAGAAGTATACGCGGGATGGTACGCAGGAAAGCACGTATGTACGCGGCTTCAGTGAAGAAAATTAGCATATTCTATTTGAATTAAAGAATTTTCAGGGTTGAGTTTGTATCTGCATATGTATTCTGAAGTCTGGTTTATTTCTGGCATTCTGGTTACAGTGGTCTCACTGTTCTGTTTGAAGTATTGGGCAAAGTATGTTTGTTGATGTTAAGTGAAGGGTTGTGTTGAAGCTGTTGGATATAGTATGAAAATTGATGAAACGTGGTCAGCAGTAGATCTGGGGGTTGAAGCCTTCAGTATGAAAGAAGAAGCTTTCTGTCAGTAGATGCTGGTGATTGATTTCAGGGAGTCAAAGCTCCCTTCCAGGAGAGGCTAGTAAACGAGATCAGGGGGTTGGAGCTCCCTTCCAGTTGTAGTTGGGAAACGAGAGAAGGTTGCAGCCTTCTGTAGGTAGAAGCCTACGTACTGGTATGAGTCTACATCATTACTATGTTGTAAAAGGTTTTCTATATAATAAAGATTGAAAACAGAGACAACAACAATGGTGGTTTTCTCCCGAATTGGGTTTCCACCTTAAATATTGGTGTTCATGTGTGTGATGCTTTATTCTGTCGATTACTTCTCATAATCTGATACATAACTGATAAATCTGTCTATAAGATTGCTTCTAAGAATGTTCTCTATATCTAGAAAGTTAAATCAGTATACGCTAGTTTCCTTCTGCATTTCCGCATGCATACGCTAGTTCCATTCATAAAAACCGTGTATGGAAATCTGCTCAAAAGAAAAAGTTGAATTTATTTTATAAGCTATAAACACTGATTCACCCCCCCTCTCAGTATTTTTCCCAACAATTGGTATCAGAGCAGGTCCTTCTGAAAAATCTTAGCCGCTAGAAGGAAGATCAATCAAGATGAGCAATCAAGAAGGAACAGCATCTATCAGGCCTCCACTCTTCAACAGAAACAATTTAATCTTCTGGAAAACAAGGATGAGATCCTATCTTCAGTCTCTGGGAGCAGATGTATGGGCTATGGTTGAAGGAGGATATCAATATCCAGCCACAACACTAGAAGATCCAACGGAAAGAAAGAATTATGAAACAAATGCAAAGGCGGTCAATGCTCTATTGGGAAGTCTAACTTAATCAGAGTTTGTCAAATTCATGTAGCTGGATACAACAAAGGCAATATGGGACAAAATCATTCTAAGTTATGAAGGTGATGCAAAGGTAAAAAGTGCTAAACTCCAAACACTCAGAATTCAATATGAGAATCTAAAAATGCATAATGAGGAGAGCATTGCCAATTTCTTTTTAAGTCTTGATGATATTGTAAATCGTATGAGAAATATGGGAGAAATAATAACCGAATCTACTTTGGTTGAGGAATTTTTAAGATCAGTAACAGAAAAATTTGAGTCAAAATTTTCTGCTCTTGAAGAAAAGCAGGATCTTCAAAATCTTACTGTGGTGCAACTTCATGGCATACTAACTGCATGTGAAATGAGAAGAGGAGGACCATTTGAAGTCAAAGAAGTCGTCTTTAGGGTTTCTACAAAAGGGAAAGAAGTACAAGAGACAGAAGGATCAGGGTATATCTCAGAAGAAGATGAGGTAAATTTTGTAAAGAAACTCCAACTTGGCACAGGACGGTTTAGAGGTAAGCTTCCTTTCAAATGTTTTGGTTGTGGAAGAGTTGGTCATTATGCTGCTAAGTGTCCTTACAAAGAAACACATGGAAAAGGGAAGGAAGTAGAAAGAAGGAATAAGAATTGGTTTAGCACTAGAAAAATTTACTATACTCATGAAGACAGTGATGGGTTATCTGACAGTGAGAAAGAATGTGAACAAGATCTTAGACTTCTCATGGCATTTGAAAAAGAATCTAGAGAAGAAAAAGATACTTTTATGGATGCTTTAGAGGACAATGATTTTCTTGATGAATTCAATCAACTCAAAATATGCTTATAAGAAAGCAAAATATGCTTAGAAGAAAGTAAAATATCCATAGAAACCCTGAAAAATCAGCTTGAAGAAAAGGAGAAACACAATGAGAAATTAGAATGTGAAATAGTAAGTCTAAGAAAAGAAATTGAGAAAGTGAAGACTTTGAATCTTAGATTTGCTAAAGGATCTGAAACCCTAGATGAGATTATCAAGGTACAACGTTCTCCTTTTATAAAGACAGGTCTTGGATATATCGGAGAATCTTTTCAGACTTCAGCACCAAATTATCTAAAAGTAGCTACAGTCAGTATCCAACATTCTACCACTCAGCAAGGGAATAAAGAATCTTCACAGGTAAAGCATGAACAACTCAATTCAAAGAACACTAACAATAATACCTTCCAAAGAAACACCAACCAACAGGTAAATTCAATTAGAAGATTTCATAATAGCAGAAATTTCTTCTTCAATGGACAATGTTTCTCATGTCACAATTTTGGTCATAAAGCTGTTCAATGTGTTGCATATAAAACCATCATGAAAAGAGAAGCAAGAAAGAAAAGGATGGATTTTGGAACAAAGAAGAATACCTATAACAACTTTTCTCCTCTTCAAAATGAAGTTGAATGTGCTTATTGCAATAACTTTGGCCATAAAGAATCTGAATGCAGGAGAAAAGTCCAGCCAAAAGAGCATTTTCCTTCAAACACCAAAGTATGGAAAAAGAAGGAATTACGGGTTGAAAATTTTGGCATAGCTTTATTTGCATGTTGTGTAACCAGCTCCAAAAAGAGAAGAAAAGAGATATAAACACCTTAGAAATGAGCCACTTCGAGGGGGCAACCGCCAATACATTACATAAATGAACAATTCTTGGATGATACAATTTACAAAACCTCCTTTCTATATATAGGAGTCCATGGGGCCATAATGTAATCCTAGTGGGGCCACAATGTAATCCTAGCCGACCTAACAATAATAATTTAAGGGCACAATAACAATATAGGGGTTACAGGGGTACAATAATAACAATAAGGGGGTTACACTAACATAATAGGGGGGTACACTATTAATATAGGGACTTAACATGCCTCTCCTTCAAACAAGTGTTGTCCTCAACGCTTGATTATTTCTTGATGCTTTTGTATAAAATTCTCATCCTCCCATGTGAAATATTTCTGAGAAGATTCTTCCCACTTGTGAGATACTACGAAATTGATCGTACTTGTCGAGTTCTTGTTTCTATGACTTCTTCATAACTTCTTTTGATGTGATGTTGATCTTCCTTTTGTTTCATTAGATTACCAAGGTTGGGTTATCCTTTGAGTTGGAGAACTTGTTGTTGATGCTCAATGTGATCTTCCATTAATTTATCATCCATATTTCCTATTATTTTATCCTTCAAACCATCCAACTTAGCCTCCATTTTTCTTTTAAACCATCTATTTCATCTTCAATTGCTCTTCGTAAGATTGAAACTTGTTGCACTTGGTACCGTAATTTTGATATCTCACACTGCAACTCTTCCTCTTCATGCGTCATAGTATAGCTTTTTGAGGGATTAATGGGTATGTAATTATTTTTTGGAGGCATTATATAACCCAATACTGATAAAAATTCTAAAATATACCCTTGGAATCAATTCAAATTGATTCTTCAAACAAGACTTATGCAATTCGGAAACAAAATACACACCTTTTACTTGCTTTTAAGGAGCTCAATATTAAAATTGTATTATCTCTGTGATTGTGGCTCTTCTATATCTGAAATTCAGCATTGAAGTAGCCCTCTGAATTCTCTTTTGAATGCCACAGTTCTGACCTCATTTGGATTCTCCAAGACAAATTTGTGTCCAATCTCCCACAATGACCTAATTATGGATTGGTTCAGTAGAGCGAACTTGTACGACTTGCCACGTGTCACTGTTTCGTCCTTAGTCTCTGAAATTGATAGAAAAGAAACTAAAGTCCGTGTACTTGTGACCAATTTTTACGGCACTCCAATCTGACTCCCAGAGAGAGAGTTATTGAAATTTTCCCACGATCACCTTTTTGAGATGAAATTCAGGAGCCTGAAAAAGCACTACCTTCCACAGATCATATCTCCAAGAATATTGCGAACCAAGCTCTGAAATGTTTTGATGAACTTCCTCAGGATTTCAGCTTCGCACCATATGAATTTTAGATTCTAAACCTTCGTAGAAATTTTTTTATAGTGCAAATTCCACGATGACCTATTTAGGAGCCTGAACAAAAACCTAACTTCCATAGATCATATCTCAGAAAATATTGCGAACCAAGCTCTGAAATTTTTAGACAAACTTCCTCAAGATTTTAGCTTCGCACCCTAAAAATTTCAGCTTTTGCAACTTCGTAGAAACAAAGTTATAGCGAAAATTCCACGATGACCTGTTTGGAGCAGCAAAACCCTAGAATCTCAAAGCTCTGATACCAAATGTTGTGAAACCAGCTCCAAAAATAGAAGAAAAGAGATATCAACGCCTTAGAAATAAGCCACTTTGAGGGGGAAACCTCCAATACATTACATGAATGAACAATTATTGGATGATACAAATGAAAAAACCTCCTTTCTCTATATAGGAGTCCATGGGGCCACAATGTAATCCTAGTGGGGCCACAATGTCATCCTAGTCGACCTAAAACTAACAATGTAAAGGGCACAATAATAACAATATGGGGGTTACAGGGGTACAATAATAACAATAAGGGGGGCTACACTAACATAATAAGGGGGTATACTATTAATATAGGGACTTAACATTGCAGAAGGTGAAAAAAATCAATGGTATATTGATAGTGGATGCTCAAAACACATGAAAGGTGAAAAAAACAAACTTCTTGCATATAATGCTCTAGAAAAGGAAAAGAATGTTACATTTGGAAATGATACTCCTGCTGTCATTAAGGGAAAATGGTCTGTTTTTCTAAAAGAAAAGGTGAAAGCTAATAATTTCATGTATGTGGATGGATTAAAGCATAACCTGTTAAGTGTAAGTCAAATGTGTGATCAAGGAACTGAAGTTGTCTTTAGTTCAAAAGAATGTGTGGTACGTGATCTTGATACAGGTAAAGCAATTATAAAAGGAAGAAGAACTCCAAACAACCTGTATATATTGAAGAACCCCAAAGAACAATGTTATTTGAGTAAATCTTCAGAAAATTGGCTATGGCATAGAAGGTTGGGGCATCTGAGCTTCTCTCAAATCAACAAATCAAGCAGACTTAAAGCTGTTCGTGATCTTCCCAATATTACTCTACTTGAAAATATCATATGCAAATCTTGCCAATTCGGTAAGCAAACTAGAGTACAATTTAATGCCAAGGAAGGATCATCAAGTAAGCCTCTTGAACTCATTCATACTGACATATGTGGACCTGTGAGGAAAAAGTCACCACGTGGTGAACAATACTATATCTTATTTATTGATGATTTCTCTAGAATGTGTTGGATTAGGTTGATTAAACACAAAGATGAAGCATTTGAGAAATTTCAGATCTTCAAAGCACTGGTTGAAAATGAATTAGATCTAAAAATCAAGTGTCTTAGATGTGGTCGAGGAGGAGAATATACATCAGATGAATTCCTTGAATTTTGTGAACAACATGGCATAAAAATACAGTTTTCTGTAGCTGGCACTCCACAAAAAAATGGCGTAGCAGAAAAAATGAATAGAACAGTTCAACAAATGGCTAGAGCTATGCTTGATGAATCAGGAACACCTGACACATTCTGGGGAGAAGCAGCACATACAGCGGTAAATATTCTTAACAAGGCACATGCTCGTGTAAATAGTGATAAAATTCCATATGAACTCTGGTATGGTAATCCTCTCACTATGAAGCATTTTAGAGTTTTTGGAAGAAAATGTTTTATCAAAAATAATGATGAAAAACTTGGCAAGTTTGAACCCAGAGCAGATGAAGGAATACTTCTTGGTTACTCCTCTAGGAGTAGAGCATATAAATGTTACAATAAAAGACTTTAGAATATTGTTGAATGTATTGATGTTGTTATTGATGAGTCTCCTGCAGCTCCAAAAGAAGAAAAACAAACAACAGATGAAGACGAAGATGACACATATCCTTCTACATCAAATAGAAATGATATAGAAACTGAACCCAATGAAGAACCCAGAGATGATTTATCTGAAAAAGCTCCATCCGGATATGTTCAAAAGAATCACCCAGAATCTCAAATTTTGGGAGAAAAGGAATCAGGTGTACAAACAAGAAGGACTCTTGTGGGATCTTCTAGCTATCTTGCATTTCTATCCACTGTTGAACCACATAATTTCAATCAAACCAGCAAAGATGAATGTTGGCCTCAAGCCATGAATGAAGAGCTTGATCAAATTGAAAAGAATCACACTTGGGAATTAGTACCAAGACCTCATGACAAAAATGTCATTGGAACTAAATGGATATTCAAAAACAAGTTAAATGAGAATGGGGATGTTATAAGAAACAAAGCTAGACTTGTTTGCAAGGGGTATGCTCAATAAGAAGGTATAGACTTTGAAGAAAATTTTTCTCCTGTAGCTAGACTTGAAGCCATAAGAATGTTTCTTTATTTTTCAAGCTTCTAGCAAATCAAAGTTTATCAAATGGATGTTAAATCTACTTTTCTCAATGGTGATCTATAAGAAGAAGTTTATATAGAACAACCAGAAGGATTCATTTTGGGAAATGATGAAAAACTTGTTTGCAGACTTAAAAAGGCTCTATATGGTCTCAAACAAGCTCCAAGGGCATGGTATTATTGTCTTGACAAATATCTTCATCAACAAGGATTTTCAAAGGGGTCTGTTGATAGCAATTGATACACCAAAACTGAAAATGATAAACTATTGATTGTGGTTGTATATGTTGATGATATCATTTTTGGAAGTAATGAAGAATCTATGAGTCAGAAATTTGCTTCTGATATGCAGCAAGAATTTAAAATGTCTTTACTTGGGGAACTAACATTCTTTCTTGGCTTGCAAGTACAACAAGCAACAGATGGCATATTCTTATCACAAGAAAAATATCTTAAGAAAATTCTGAAGAAGTATGGCATGGAAGAATGCAAACCTGTAAGTACACCAATGATAACCAGATGTAATCTCAGTTCACATGATGATTCTCCCACGGTGAATCAACTGGAATACAGATCTATGATAGGAAGTCTACTTTATCTCATTGGGACTAGACTAGACATTATGCATGCAGTTGGGATTGTTGGACGATTCCAAGCTAATCCAAAAGAGTCTCACCTTTAGGCTGTCAAAAGAATATTCAAATATCTACAAGGAACTCAAGACTTTGGACTATGGTATCCAAAGAATGTTGATCTCACTCTTCATGCTTACACTGATGTAGATTGGGATGGAAATGTTGATGATCGGAAAAGCACTAGTAGTGGTGCATTCTATATGGGGCGCCGGTTAGTATCTTGGTTCAGCAAGAAGCAAAGCTCTATTGCCTTATCTATAGCAGAAGCAGAATATGTGGTTGTCACATCATGTTGCACTCAAATTCTTTGGATGATGCAAACCTTACAAGACATTCAAATCAAATGTTCACCTCCTATCTCCATTATTTGTGATAATACAAGTGCCATCAGTATCTCAAAGAATCTTGTTATGCATTCCAAGACCAAGCACATTCCCATCAAGTATCACTTCTTACGTGAACAAGTGCTTGAACAAAAGATGAAGTTGGAGTATGTTCCCTCCAAAGAACAAGTTGCTGATATATTTACCAAACCTTTAGCCAGGGAAGCGTTCGAATATCTCAGACAGAAGCTGGGAGTAGTCTTTTCCATGCAGAAGATCAGATCTACTTGAATTAAGAAGATTAAATTGGATACGTGGATTTCCTGAAGGACAGTCGCATATATACGTGAGTTTATACACAGAAAACCATGTATGAGTGTTTGTTGACAAAATTTTTCTGGGTCAGCATTCTTCAGCACAGCTACAGTGCTGTTGGGTCTCTCTGTGATGTTCCAGCTCTCATATTTCTATTTCATTCTTTAATACTTCTGATGAAGTTTCCTTGATGATTTGTTGTTGAAAGTGTTCAGGATGCGCAGGCTAAGGGGGAGCACTGGTCATGTGGAAAGGATGCACTGTTGGCATTCTAATTATTTGTTGTATTTTGATCTCATGCTTGAGAATCTTTGATCTTGATTGTATAAGTCATTTCTGTAATTTGATGAAAAATTTCATGTTGAGACCCATGATGTAAAAATTGTAATATTCAGTCATGCAAAGACTTATTCCATTTTGTAAACCCACTTGGTTGGGTAATTGAGTCAAACTTGTAAATCCACTTGGTTGGATCATTGATGTAAGTATGAGTCCTTGGGGATAGGAAAGGTCAAACTAAGTTGAGTTATAGAGTCATGTACTTCATTGAATATTATGTTTGCATATGCAACATGATGTCAGGGGGAGCATGGTATTGTCGGTACAAAGGATCTTGATCTACCCTTTGCCCTTGATGTTAAAGGGGGAGAATGTTGTTGCTGAATGTATTTCTGGTCATGGTTGCCATCAAGTCCAAAGGGGGATATTTTTGGAAATATGATGCAATGTGTTGTCCTTGATGGCAACCTACTTGATGAAGTTGTCCTTGATGGAAACTGACTTGATGAGTTGTCTTTGGATAGCAACTTATGTGTTAAAGATGTAAGAATGATGTATCTACAGTGCATTTCAGATGTGACAGAGAAAAATAAGTCCAGTATGTGCCAGAGAAATGATAAATATAATATGTCACAATGTATACACACTTTTGTAAAGGCCAAGTCGCGTATACATGCTTATAAGTACGTCCCAAGTCGCGTATGCCCTTTTGCGCTCCAAAATTATAATACCAAGGGGCATTACCATGGTTTTGGCACACAATATTGAGCGATGTATGGTTTATTTGATTCCGTCCAAGAATACCATTGGAATTTGTGTGGTTTTGACTCATGGTATTGGTAAAAGCTAAATCTATTTAAGGAGAAGAAGATCATAGTGCAATGTGTGCATGTGTAAGGGTTGTTGATGAATAAATTTCTCTAAGGAATATCTGCATGGATGAACTCTATTCTTAATTGATAGATCTAAATCTATGATGCACCCATGGATATAATGATGGTTCAAGATCTCTAGATCTGACGATGATGAATCTCTGGTTTGATCGACTGACAAAATCATGAAGAACTGGCACAAGTCTGCTGAAGAAAATGAATAAATCTGGGTAAGTTTTATAGATCTGATATGTTCTACAAAATTTATTTTTACAGATATATATGCTAGTTGGTTTCAGAAAAAGCACGTATATACGCAGGTTCTCTTCATGAAAAGCATGTATGGCAGTTAGGGTTTCTGAAGAATAAAATACACAGAAGTATACGAGGGATGGTATGCAGGAAAGCGCGTATATACGCGGCTTCAGTAAAGAAAATTAGTGTATGGTATTTGAATTAATGAATGTTCAGGGTTGATTTTGTATCTGCATATCTATTCTGAATTCTGGTTTATTTCTGACATTCTGGTTACAGTGGTCTCACTGTTCTATTTGAAGTATTGGGCAAAGTATGTTTGTTGATGTTAAGTGAAGGGTTGTGTTGAAGCTGTTGGATCCAGTATGAAAATTGATGAAACGTGGGCAGTAATAGATCTAGGGGTTGAAGCCTTCAGTATGAAAGAAGAAGCTTTCTGTTAGTAGATGCTGGTGATTGATTTCAGGGAGTCGAAGCTCCCTTCCAGGAGAGGCTGGTAAATGAGATCAGGGGTTGGAGCTCCCTTCCAGTTGTAGCTGGAAAAAAAGAGAAGGTTGCAGCCTTCTGCAGGTAGAAGCCTGCGTACTGGTATGAGTCTACATCATTACTATGTTGTAAAAGGTTTTCTATATAATAAAGATTGAAAACAGAGACGACAACAATGGTGGTTTTCTCCCAAATTGGGTTTCCACCTTAAATATTGGTGTTCATGTGTGTGATGCTTTATTCTGTTGATTACTTCTCATAATCTGATACATAACTGATAAATCTGTTTATAAGATTGCTTCTGAGAATTTTCTCTATATCTGGAAAGTTAAATCAGTATACGCTAGTTTCCTTCTGCATTTCCACGTGCATACGCTAGTTCCATTCATAAAACCGCGTATGGAAATCTGCTCAAAAGAAAAAGTTGAATTTATATTATAAGCTATAAATACTGATTCACCCCCCCCCCCCCCCCCTCTCAGTATTTTTCCCAACAAAATTTAATAAGGAGTATTATTTAAATAATGTTTTAAATAATTATTCCTATAAAATAATAAGATAAATAGTGATTTATCTAATTAATTTTCCTTTTTTGGGTTAAATATGACCAGGAATATTAATTAAATTGTTGTTTAATTAATTGTCCCTTGATGAAAATCAAACAAATAAGGATTTATTCAATTATTCCTCATGGGGTTTCATGTTTAGACTATAAACAACTTAATAAATTATGGATTAATAAGTTATTTTTCATAGTGAAAGCAATTTTACTAGGTTAAAATTGGTCTTACATGGTGTACTTTGGTTCATCTAATAGTAATAGGTTAGATGACCAAAAAATGGTGTAACAGAAAGGCCAATCTTGATGAAAATAAGACTAATGAATTTGATGTGGTTATCATTGAGAGTATAAAGAAAAATATCTTGAGTGTGATACAGATGCGTTATAGAGGCAAGGAAGTGGTTTTCAACTCCAAAGGTTGCTACTTCAGGAAATAAGGGCCAAAGAGAATACTTGCCAAAGGATTTGGGACACCAAACAATGTGTATGAAAGGAAGAGTGAGTCCCTATTAATATTATGAGTAGGAGATATCATACCCTATTACAGTATGTTCTTGAATGACATATATACTTAGACTGCAAAAATGCATGTGAGGGATTCATAGTCTCAAGGGTAGCACATAACATAGTGTGGTAGCATGAGGTGGCATTATGAGTTGTTGCACAAGTAGCAATATGGAAACATGATGGATATGTGTACAAGTTGTAGTAGTAGTATCATGCTTGATCGTGAGCTTACTTTCACATTCAGGTCCATAGAATCAACATTTCCTTTGGAGGTATAATTAGCTCAGGAGGAGTTATGCATCCATCTAATATTTTGTGGTTTATGGAGCAACTTCATTCATACTTTCATTCATTTTTTTGTAGCATATTTCTCTCTTTATCATCATTAGTTGGAAGCTATGAATTAGCCTTGTATGTAATAATTTATGTTCATCATTTTCATTGGTTGAGTTTCTCTAGTGTTGGTTAGTGCATTGGAGTGAAAATATTTTTCTTAGCATGGATAGAAGTGGATATATATTTTTCAGCCATACATGCATCCTAGTATGCAATTATTCTGTTGGAAATGTATGAGAGAGAGGTGTTTGGCATGCGTCTTAGTGAAAATTTAAATCAACCATGTATACACTACTAAGTGTAAGTTTCAACCATATATTTTCATTAATTTTATCATTTGGTTCATGGTGGAGTGGTTGTAGAGTCAATCATGCATGGAGTCAAGTTGAGTCATATTTCAACCATATATTCTTGTTTTATATTTTGGTTGAGAAGTCTATTTTTGAGCCATGTTGGTTGCAAGTCATGGTGATAAACATGCAGAGAAGAGTCAAATTTTAGCCATGAGTGAACTTATGGAGTTATGGTACAACCATTTATTTGTTATTTTTAAAGCCCCGTAATGTTGGGAAAAATACTAAGAGAGGGGGGGCGGTGAATCAGTGTTTTAAAACATATATAAATTTTTTCTTTAATTATGATTTCTGTACATGACTATATTGAAGTGAACCTGCGTATATATGTGGATTTTATGAAGATAAGTAGCGTATATTCAGTGAAATTATATTCCAGTTAAATCTTCATCTGATTATCTTAAACTAGTGCATCAGCGATTCATCAGACATTTGATAAGAAATAAACATGTGCAGTAAGAACAGAATAGAGAATCACACATAAGAAACACACATGAACACTAGGATTTTAGGTGGAAACCCAATGTGGGACAAAACTATTGTTGCTATTGTACTTGTCTTCAATTTTATTATAATGAAAACTTCTTACAATCTTGTACTAGAGCAAACTCATACTATCACGCAGGCACCCACGTGTAGAAGGCTACAACCTTCATTTGTTCTCCAACTCTTTAATATAAGGGAGCTCCAACCCCCATCACCACTATGGACCATGTTTCAAAAATTTTCATATTGGATCCAACTGTCTCAACACATCCCAACTTGTAGGTCACTTTTCATCAAATTTTCAAACTGGACCCTACTATCATCATTTAATCCTAATACCATATATATATATAAAAAAAAAAACTAAAATCGTTCGTTGTAGCAAATTATGAATCAACCACTGAATCACTGAATCAAACAATCGTCAATTGAGACCCAAATCATTCAAAATAGTTAGATCAATACAACCAGAATACCAATATTGAAACCAAGCCACTGCATCAGGTTACAAAATTAACTGCAAACCCTGATTTGTCATATAACATAATTCATATCCTATTATACTTATCCAAAACCGTGTGTATATGTGCTTTCCATGAAGTAAACCCACGTATAGATCTCAACCAAAAAAATTCTGAAACTGAACCACTCTGAACCTAAACTAAATAAATAATTTCCCGTAAACATATTGAATCATTCTATCAGATCCATCACAGTTCTCTGAACCACATACAACTAGCAGTATCATGACCATTCATCAAATCACAATCCATTAACTTCAAACATCACTGAAAAATCCAGATCTTCATGAGAGACATCATAGATAGACAACAACAAAATTCAAAAAAATAGATTATACTGATCAGACATCATGCCCTGCAGAAAAGGCTAGCTTATATATGTGCTTATCATGAAGAGCTTCCACATGTATACATTTTTTTCAGGAATGAGACCTATGTATTGATCTACCCATACTACAAAATCAATACGCTACTACTCATAAGGGAATTTGCATATGTATGTACCTTCCCGGAGACAAACTCGCGTATAGATCTAAAAATATAAACTTATAGCTTTGCTACGCATAAGAATTTCAAACATACCCAGATCTTGACATACAAATTAATAAACACGTGTCAAGTCACAGATCAAATCAACCCATAAGCAGATCATAAAATACATAGTCATGTTAGGTCTAATGATCCTGATCCATCGTTGTATTACCTGGTACATACTTATTTCAGATCAATCACTCATTAATAAATCATACCATGCAATCATACTTCAGATCAAAGTATTCATCAATCACCCATATAATTGCACACTGTACACTTAGATATTCATATCCTTATATAATTTTAGGCCTTAGCTGATACCACAGGTTAATACCACACTAATGTCAGTAGTATTCCTAGACGAGATCAAATATCCGTTGACATGCTCACTACTATGGGCTAATACCATGGTAAGGACCCTTGGTATTGAGGAAATCATAGTGCGGAAACTGTACGCACTTTCTCTTTACCATACCCACGTGTGTACGCGGCTTTGCTTCATCAAACCCGCATATATTTATTCAATTTTTTACCTACATCATTCTTCTGTCTTTGAACTGCATGCCTTTTCCCAATCACTTTATTACCTTTGAACTGGCTTGTTAATACATCCCGCATCTATTAATTTTCCATCAATTTACAACTCATAAAGTATATTGACATCAAGGACAACACATACTCATCATGCTACAAGTAGGTTTCCATAAAGGACGACACATTAGTCATAATGCCAACATGTAATAATGATCAAGTCATTTGGCGATGTATGTGTTGAATACTTGGTCCATGAGGAGCATCCTCTTGTATGTGACAAGGAGGCATTGGAAGAGTAGATAGCATGTACAACAATGGAGGGAAAATGGTTGCAATTCCATTATAGAGGTATTTAGCTTGGAGTGGGCATGGTGTTGATCTTGTCATCATTAGTACATTCATGTATTATTAAGAAGTCATGTATTATTAGTACATTCATTGTTATGTATTTTGTGTTTTACTTTCTATGTATTTCCACTTTCCTTTAATATCAAAGGGGGAGAGAGGGCTCAACTTCAAAAGTCAAGTTTAGCAAGTAATACCATGATTATATTGACATCAATGTCAAAGGGGGAGCTTGTTGGAATTGTAGTGTTTCCATTGATTTCAACCAGTGTAGTCTCTTTCTTGAGGCAACGATGCATAAGAAACCATAAATTTTGATGAACAAAAACTTGGATGATTATATGAGGCATCCCATTAGGGGTAGTATGCTACACTTGGCATTGTACCTTTTCATTGTTATGTATTATGTGTTTTCCTTTCTATGTATTTCCACTTGCCTTTAATATCAAAGGGGGAGAGAGAGCTCAACTTCAGAAGTCAAGTTTAGGAAGGAATATCATGATTAGATTGACATCAATGTAAAAGGGGGAGATTGTTGGAATTGTAGTGTTTCCATTGATGTCAACCAGTGCTCAACCTTTTAATCATGTTTCTATGCCTTGTACTGGTCATATCTATGTTCCTCAATGTTTTTTATAGTGTCTCAAAGTTTCATATTAATGAATCCGAGCTACAAGTTTGGTGGAAAGAGGTTACGAAATTCAACTGATCTGGGAATAATTTGTGCATAGAGTAAAGATATTACTATCTTCAATGGAATGGGATATTATCCTAGAAAAATTCCTCTTTGGGATGCATATACTATCCCATTGAAGATAGCCTTAGAGAGGAATCCCCAAATTGTGCCTGCACATCAAATAACATAAGAATTTCCCAAAGTATTTACAAATTATTTTTGATGATTTAGAGTTGATTTGAGTTGTTATTTTTTCTATAAGGTGATTAATTCAAGAATAAGTCTCTCATTGAATGAAGAAGATTGAGGATAAAGTAAAGGATAAAAATATTGGATTATGAACAAGAGTGTTTGTCTCTCCATATCTTTGAGCTATTATTATTTGATTACTTCATGTTGGAGAGGTTGGTTCCTTTGTGAGAGTAATTCATTGGAGAGATATGAGAACCAATGGTGAGAGGAGAGACATAGTTGTATAATATTGTTGGTGATCCAGGGTAATTTCTTGATACCCTTAACCAATACCTTTTACTTCGACTGATGTGTAAGGATTACAATTTATCAAAAGCGTTAATGAACATAGATGAACAACTACATGTTGTAAATAAAAGGAACATAACATGTCAAGATCAACAATCATAAGAACACGTCATTTGATAATAGAGTTCGTCCAAGAGGGACTACATCTCTGGGCCTCGGTGTCAAAATGGTGTAGGTCGCTGCATTAAGTGTTGTAAGGAGATGTACATGGATGCGTTTTTTCTAACATACAAGGGAAATGCCCTCACATAAGAGTGGCTAGACCTCTCTACGAGATTTTCCACTTTCGGAACTCTCATTCACAACAAGGCTCCTATCAATATGACAACAACTCACATGTAATGACTATGAGTATCCCGCCAAGATGGAAAAAAAATGGATCTCAAACAACATACATTTGACAATGAGGATCCTGGAAACATGGCATCAAAGGGATATAAAACGTAATACAAATCCATGACATAAAATACATCAATAACAAAACAAGATCCCACGACTCATACATCAACAGGGATATGTACAACACTATGCATCTTAGGGACAAAGAAGTACATGAAATAAACACATCATGTTATCACAAAATTAGACCTGATAGGCTGCCAATCAAGTTAATCGCATGTAACTATTTCAGACCAATATTTTGGCTAAGGCTTAGCCTCCTCAAATTGAGAGGGCTCTCTCAAGGGTTTATGATTTTTGATAAATATGTAGATGGCTAACTCTATATGGGATAAAAACAGATAAATGATATAAACTGGTTGTAAATAACATTAACAAGTGTACATTAGGCTTATGGATTTATAATAGCTTCATAAAAACAAAAATAATCTACCTATCATGGAAGTGAAGGCATATCAGAGTTCAAGTCGAGGAATACACATGTAGAACAGTGAAACACATAGTTAGTTTGTCTATGAAGGAAGTCAGAGCATCGTTGATGAATTATGAGTAACATAAGAAAACACCACTGCAATAGAATATTGAAAATATGCCATCAGAACAAGAACATACAAGAACTCCTTATGAATCTTGAGTTGTCTAAGTAGAAATTTTGTATTATGTTGAAAACAATCACTTAAAAAAATAGAGTCTTTTTGCTAACAAATGTCCAACCCATTAATAATTTGACCTCTTGGTATTTAATAGAAATATTACAACATGTGATGATCTGCCTCTAGGCTAGATACATCGAATTTCCAATTACTGACACTAACTGACACCTTGCATAACTGTAAGATATGGAATTTATTACATAAAGACACCTAATCTACTTAACAGTCCTAATACAAAAAGGACTCAAACTACTTATTTTTATCTAAAACAACCTTATCCACCTAAATTTCCATCATTTTCCAATTTTAACAACACATAGTCGAATTTGGGTGATGAGCTTCAGCTCTTCATGTCCACTTTGTTTGACCTCCACAAAAACAGGAAACCATACCCTGTTTTTTAGGCATCACATCCTTTACATTCTTTGAACAAATTGATCATCAATTAAGCTTGATTTCTTGGTCCTTAGATGTTGGATATTATCTTAAAACATCTCCTCACCTATCCCTAGCCTCCAGCATTTCAAAACCACTTCCAAAAACTATTTAAGCAGGTTGTAATAAACTGCGCTACGAAAACACAGCAGTTTCGTAGCGCCTTTGAAAAACTGTCATTTCAAGTCTTAATTCTTAAAAAACTGAATCCTTTCCACTTGCATCACTTCACTTACCCCTTAATACATCTCCCATATCAGTTTAAGCTCTTTAATCACTCTTCAACCTCTCAAAAATTGACCAAAATGAGCAAGAAAAGCAGCTACAACAGTTTCGTAGCGCTTTTCTGCTTTTTACACTAAATGCGCTACGAAACTGATAAGTATGTGAATTCTTCCAAATTTTTCCAAAATGTAAAGTGTTACTGTTAAAAAAACTTAAAATAGACCTTATTTAATCATATCACTTGAAAAACAGAGTCATTCCAACCTTCTTGAGGTCCCTTCTTCATTTGCAATAGGTTGGCCTATTGGTTTTTCCTGTTTTTTCCTGAAAAATAGGTCTTGGGACAGAGCCTATATCTCTTACTCCATGATGTATTTTTACAAAATGAAGGACATTTTTGTAGGCCATTATGTTTTTAATAAAAACGTTTCTTGTTTTTTTGAACCATATCTCCTACTGTCTAGAAATTTCCTTTGAACAAAATGTGTAAAACAGGAAAACTCTGTTGCTGAAACTAGGGCTTTAAAGAATGCCTTATAACTCCCCACTGATAACACATATGAGAAAATTGAGAGAGGTTATTGTATCTGGAACTGTGATGAAGACAAACCTCTTTCATAATTCCAAAATACTTTTTCATCCGGCTAGAAACTGAACTTGAAGTTGACTGCTAAACAGTCATGTACAGGACATTTTGTAACAACAGTTTCATAGTGTGTTTTAATTTATCAATTTATCCCATCTCCTAATGAATTGGAATAAACTGAGAGATATTTTTGTAGTTAGGTCAGTTAGGAAGAAAAACTTCTTTTATTTTTCCTAAATTCTTTTCCAGCTGCTCATAAACCTCCTTGGAATTTGACTTCTCAAAACTAGAAAAAACAGAGTTGTTATTTGCGCTACGAAACTATCAACACTTTAGTAGCGCAAAGTGACTTTTTTGAACTAGTGGCGCTATGAAAGTGAGGTTTCTTGGCTAATTGGCTAGTTTTGATGGAAAAACTTAGGAAAATGAAATGAATGATGAAATGATGAATGAATTTACATGAAAAACCTTTAGAATGGATTTGTTTAACACTAAGGAAGGTTCAAAATTAAAAATCTAATACTCCCTTTTGGTCAAATTCAAGAAAAGATTCCTAAGACCCTATTTTGACCCATGATAAAAAAAAAAACTTGGCACAATGATGTTTTGAGAATTTTTGGTTGATAACAGAGGCTCCACTTGGGATAGTGTGCCCCTGTGGTACACTAAGAACTAGTAGTTCCAGTGTTGCTATCCATTTTCTTGACCAAAACAAAAAAAAACTTTGAAATTTCCAAGCTCTTCTTCAAACTCTTATAACATTCACCTCAGGCTCAATATTTATGATCACTATAGAAGAACCAAATATGTACCTACTGAAAATATGCTCAGTCATCTTCGAGCTTATTCACACACTCCTACCTACCCTATCAACTGCAATCTCCATTTGTAACTCAAGGAACAAGAAACTTCCAATGAAGCCAGTCATTGATCTGATCTGACACTTGAATCTCTTAACTGTGCTTGAACCAAAAGTAAACATGATACTGAAATGACCAAGGCAACATGAGATGTAACTGATCTTCAAAATGAAAATATAATTGGAAATCTGGACTGTATAACTCTTCCATGTACTCAACTATAGGATCAAAGAAGACATGATATGTTTGATGCTTCTCATGACATTCTGCAACTTTGGACAACTCATCCATACTTTGAAAAACCACATAAGGCTTCAGTTGTGTGCTTTCAAACTAATTTTCAAAATAATTTACAAAAATAATGTATTCTTCCTCAATCTCTAAGAAGAAAGGTAGCAACACCCCCTCTTTGTGTTCTAGCATTAAAACCATTTTAAAAAACTGATCTTGATCATGAATACTATGAGATTAAATTTTATCTTTTGAAACTTGAATTTCCTTTTCATTGTTCTCTACAACTTCATCCACAAACTGAATCTTATCTTTGACTTGCACTCAAATGATTTCAGATTAGAAGACAAGGATAAAGAAAAAATTTCACACATTTTTTCCTTAGTGTGATCATTATTTGATGTTGGCTGATATAAGGAAAGACATGAAAAATCAACACGTTCCTTAACTTGAGGGTTATAGAAACTATCTTCCAGTATTTCCTCTTCGTTTTTGCAATGATTCTCATACTCTTGATGATCAAAATATTGACAAGTCTACTGCAACCTTTCATCAAACTTAGAGGATGCATCATAATTTTCATAAATAAACTCCTGTTGGGTTTCATTTTCATCTAGGAAAGAGGCTATCATTTCTTCTTGGTGATGAAAGGGATTGTCATGAAGGGCTTCTAAAATTTTCTCATCCATGAACTCATCATCTTCATAACAATTCTCCAAATATTCAATAAAACTCACACAGTGTTTATAGCAGTCTTTAACCAGCAATAAGGAAGGATGACACTCTTCATACATCTCATAAAATGCAACATGGAAATCAACAAGAGAATATAATGAACCATTTGGAAAGCTTTCATACCAAGACTGTGCTTTTCCTTCCAAAGTGGCCATAAACATCTTCATGAGACAATCCTCAGGGAATTGGACCTTAAGAGTGTGTACATGCATATGGAATCTAACCAAATGAAGAGCAGCATTGTATTTATTTTCATCTTTGAATATAGGAAGATCAGTTAACCATTCAATTTTTGGCATAAGATTTGGAAAACCATGGATATGAGATTGATTCATAGGGCCATACCTGGAATTTATCCTTGCAATGGAACTCATTCTGAAACTTCATCAAGCTACTGATATTCAAGTAGTGGAGTCACATTCCATTTGATTATTTTATGTGTGGAGTTTCCAAGGTAGATGCAACCTCGAAAAGCTTCCTGAGCTCCTGCTACCTTCAGAAGTTTAGCTTCAAAATCTCGGGAAAGTATAATCTTAGGACTCCCGACAGACGCACCAAAATGTTATCACAAAATCAGACTTGATAGGATGCCAATCAAGTTAATCTCATGTAACTATTTCAGACCAATATTTTGGCTAAGGCTTAGCCTCCTCAACCTGAGAGGGCTCTCTCAAGGGTTTATGATTTTTTATAAATATGTAGATGGCTAACTCTATATGGGATAAAAAAATGATATAAATTGGTTGTAAATCACATTAGTAAGTGTACATTGGGCTTATGGAGTCATAATAGCTTCAGAAAAACCAAAATAATCTACCTAGCATGGAATTCAAGGCATATCAGAGTTCAAGTCAAGGAATACACATGTAGAACAGTGAAACACACAGTTAGTTTGTCTACGAAGGAAGTGAGAGCATCATTGATGAATTTTGAGTAACATAAGAAAACACCATTGTAATAGAATATTGAAAATATGCCATAAAAACAAGAACATACAAGAACTCCTTATGAATCTTGAGTTTTCTAAGTAGAAATTCTGTATTAAGCTGAAAACAGTCACTTACAAAAAACAGAGTCTTTTTGCTAAAAAATGTCCAACCCCTTGCTAATTCGACCTCTTGGTCTTTAATATACATATTAAAACATGTGATGATCTTCCTCTAGGCTGGATACATTTAATTTCCAACTGCTGACACTAACTAACACCTTGCATAACTGTAAGATATGGAATTTATTACATAAAGATACCTAATATACTTAACAATACTAATCCAAAAAGGACTCAAACTGCTTATTGTTATATAAAACAACCTTATCCACCTACATTTACATAATTTTCCAATTGTAACAACACATAGTCGAATTTGGATGATGGGCTTCAGCTCTTCATGTCCACTTTGTTTGACCTCCACAAAAACAGGAAATCATACCCTGTTTTTTAGGCATCACATCCTTTGCAGTCTTTGTACAATTTGATCATCAATTCAATTTTATTTCGTGGTCCTGAGATGTTGGAAATTATCTTAACATGTCTCTTCACCTATCCCTAGCCTCCAACATGTCAAAACCACTTCCAAAAATTGTTTAAGAAGGTTGTAATAAACTGTGCTATGAAAACACAGCAATTTCATAGCGCCTTTGAAAAACTGTCATTTCAAGTCTTAATTCTTCAAAAACTGAATCCTTTCCACTTGCATCACTTCACTTACCCCTTAATACATCTCCCATATCAGTTTTAGATCTTGACTCACTCTTCAACCTCTCAAAAATTGACCAAAATGAGAAAGAAAAGTAGCTACAGTAGTTTCATAGTGCTTTTTTGATTTTTTACACTAAATGCGCTATGAAACTGCTAAGTATGCAGATCCTTAAAAAATTTTCCAAAATGTAAAGTGTAAATGTGAAAAAACTTAAAATAGACCTTATTTCATCATATCACTTGAAAAACAGAGTCATTCCAGCCTTCTTGAGGTCCCTTCTTCATTTGCAATAGGTTGGCCTATTGGTTTTTCTTTTTTTTCCTGAATAATAGGTCTTGGGACAAAGCCTATATCTCTTACTCCATGATGTATTTTGAGAAACTAAAGGAGTTTTTGTAGGCCATTTTTTCTTCAATAAAATCCTCTCTTATTTTTTTGAACCATATCTCCTGTTGTCCAGAAACTTCCTTTGCAAAAAATGTGTAAAACAGGAAGACTCCGTTTCTAAAAATAGGGCTTTAACGAACGCCTTGTATCTCCCCACTGATAACACATATGAGAAAAGTGAGAGATTTTATTGTATTTGGGGCTATTATAAATACAAACCTCTTTCTGAATTCCAAAATAATTTTTCATTCGGCCAGAAATTGAATGTGAAGTTGACTTCTAAACAGTCATGTATAGGACATTTTGTAACAACAGTTACATAGCGCGTTTTAATTTATCCATTTCTCCAACCTCCTAATGAATTGGAAAAAATAAGAGAGGTTTTTGTATTTAGGTTAGTTAGGAAGAAAAACCTCTTGTAGGTTTCCTAAATTCGTTTTAATTTTCTCAAAAAATGCCTTGGAAGGTGACTGAGCACAACTAGAAAATACAGAGTTTTGTTGTTTGCGCTACAAAACTATCAGCGCTTTCGTAGCGCAAAGTGAATTTTTTGAACTAGTGGCACTATGAAAGTAAGGTTTCTTGGCTAATTGGATAGTTTTGATGGAAAAACTTAGGAAAATGAAATGAATGATGAAATGATGAATGAATTGACATGAAAAACCTTTAGAATGGATTTGTTTAACACTAAATAAGGTTCAAACTTAAAAATCTAATACTCCCTTTTGGTCAAATTCAAGAAAAGATTCCTAAGACCCTATTTTGACCCATGACCAAAAACAAACTTGACACAATGATGTTTTGAGAATTTTTGGGTGATAACACATCATATACCTCACGCTGAGGACGACTAAAGAATGGGCTGCTACGCTGCTGGATCTGAAATCACCTTCACAATCATGGCATCAAAATGTGTGAAATCAACTTCTCACTCGCTAAAAGTTGACATTGCAACATCACTTCAAAAATTTACCGAAAAATATAAAGCTTAGACAGGAAATCTGAATATACCATCATATTTGTGATGTTGAATAGTGCAAAATCAACTGTCCATTTTCTTAATTCTGACAAAGTGAAGATCTGGGGCAAAATGGAATCTTTTAGATTCCCCCTAGATTCCTCCATGACGCTGCTCCATAGGTGGACTAGAAATCTACAAATCAAAAGGTGAATCTGACCTCACCATTGTGTTCCCTATGAGAAACCGTGAAAAATGATTGTAAACTTGACTATATTCTGACATGGAGAAAAATTACCTCCTCGGGAAAATTTCAAGGCTCATGGTTTCGCTCCCTATTTCTGGGCCTACTCATGATTCCACCTGCATCGAAATTTGTGCCCACCTCGAAATTCATGGGTATTCTCCTCTAGTCTGGCCTCGAACTATGAATAATTGGGTTTAAGTAATAAAATTCAAGTGGATTGACCAAAGTCACCATTGGTGCAGTGGGTAAAATTTAGAAATTATTTAAAGGAGGTCGGGGGATCAAATCCCACCTCCCACAAAATTCACGTGTATATTTTTATGAGGGTGTGTTTTGGTTTTTGGTATGGGTTAGGTCCGCATTGGGCGGCCATCCCAACCAACCCCGCACAGGGTATTAATATACATGAGTTATTTTGGGGTGGCGGGGTTGACTGTCGATCACCCCTCATATATATGTGTTTGTTTTTTCTGTTTTAAAATAGTGGGTGTGGTTATGTAGGGTGACCACATGGGTAGGGCTAGTAACCCGCCTATCATGAGTTCAACTCCCACTCATCTCGTATGGTAAATGGTTGTAAAGTGTGGGTGGGGTGGTGGGGGTGGTGGCCCACCACCCCCTATTTTTTTAATCATTTTTTGGGATTTTTAAAACTAATAGTGCATTTTAAAATTTTCAAATTTTTGACCATAGGAGTCAATCTAAATAGGCCACAAATTTTCCCAGAATATGGTCAGAGCTGGTCGAAATCCAGTTGCTGGAAAATTTCAAATTTGTGCTCTCCTTAAGCCCGCCAAGTCACCAAGTCAACCTGGAACTTTGACCATCTCTAACTTTTGCATACGAGCTCGATTTGACAAACCGTTCACACCACTGTGATCAGGACAACGAGATCTACGCTTTAGTCATAGTTCTAAAGCAATCCAAATAATTTTATTTTTGAGCTTCCCTTAGCCCTCTTTGTCCTGTGTGTGTCTCTGGAGCCACATGGATCAATCCTTCCCACTAAGGATCTTTTGGTCCTCCAAAAGCATCAACAAGAATCTGCAATGTTGTGTACTATGTCTACAACATGAGTGTCCTGAAAAGTCACCCTTCCTTCTCCTTCACCTGCGTCCTTTGGAGACATAAGTGATGAACTGACACCTGCACCTTCTGCAAACTTGTAGTACAATCCCTTGCAAATCACATGCTCAATTGACCAACTATGACCCAAAAATTTCCATACCTACCACGAGTTTATAGCATGTACTCGGTGGTCAATTTTACATCAAATGGAAATCACACCCCAACATCATTACAAGACAAGACATCATTGTCACATTTCAAAGTGATGGAAAAGACATCATCATTTTTACATGAAATAAATGCATCACACGACTCATAAAACACAAGGCCAAAATATCATTGTTGCTTAAAAAAGTGATGGAAAAACACATCATCACTTTTACAGTGTAACATGAAACAAATGATTTACAAAAATAAGGCCATGACAAGCTAACACCTCTAGAAAAACCATCTCTCGCTTATCAAAGTGAATGGGTTATCCCCCTGTGAGAGATTTGCTTGTCGGTCATCTCTTTCGACTGGTTCATGCACAAGCGCTTTGTCTTTAAGGCGCTGCTCTAGTTGAATTCTCCAACATGTGGCTCTTTATGGCCACTTCAGTCGCAATGGGTGCAAAAGGTATTTCTCCTCCAAACCTGCTTAATCAATTTCTTTTCCTGCTAGGAATAAGGCTTTCCATGCCTCATCCTCATTTGTGCCACCATCCTTTTCCAACACTTAGAAAACACATGGTTATGAAAACCACAAATATGACATGTTTTTTGATGCCATGATTTACGACCATGGTTATCAACATTCTTATAATCAAAATACACTCTGGAATAATGAGACTTATTATACCTTCTTTGGTGGTCTCTGGTGTGATCATGATGATGAGAGCTCGCCTTAGCTCTTTCACTACAACAAGTGTTACCATGGAACGATGGTGAAGTGTCCCCATCACTCCTCTTCCCCGGAGAGTTCATCAATATATGTTTTCCCTTGATGTCCTTCGAACATCCTTCTTTAGTGTACCCCAAACCTACATAGCGAGATCGCAACACAACCTCCAATGGTTGGGTTATGCCTTGGCTATGAACGCCAAGTCCTCCTCCTTTGTACCCCATATTGGTGAGGAGTCTCATGTTGGTTCCTGAAATGGGTATCTCCACACTTCCAACTGAAATTATATCATGTGAAGAAACTGAAGAAAAATCAGCATTGTTTATCTTAGCTGTTGATTGTGAAACAAGTGAAGAAGGCTTCACTAAGCCTTTGTTGTGCTTCACTTCCTTCAAGGCCTTTGTCCCTGCTTGTAGTTGAGGTTGCAACCATTGCTTCTCCTCCTCTTCGTGTAGGAGTGCCTTCAATGCATCATGATCTGCTTGAAGATGTTCATTTTTGTGCTTCAATTCTTACCACGCCTTTTTCGGTGCTTGCAACTAAAGCTGCAAACGATATTTTTCCTCCATCTCTTCCTATAGGAGTGTCTTCAATTCAACATTCTTTGCTGCTTGTTTTTCATAAGCCTCGTACAACATGTCCGCTTTCTTGAATTCCCTGATCATGGTCTCGCACATGTCCTTGACATTCTCCATGGCTCAACTCAGCGAACGTTCAATGTGCATGCCTACAATCCAATCAACAAGAAGACATTCTCTGATACCACTTGATCCAAGGTAATTTCTTGATACCCTTAACCAAGACCTTTTACTTCAGCTGATGTGTTAGGATTACAATTTATTAAAAGCGCTAATGAACATAAATGAACAACTGCATGCTATAAATAAGAGGAACATAACATGTTAAGATCAACAATCATAAGAACATGCCTTTTGATAACGAAGTTCATCCAGGAGGGACTACATCTCCGAGCCTCGATGTCAAGATGGTGTAGGCCACTAAATTAAGTGTTGTAAGGAGTGAAGATGTACATGGATGTGTTTTCTCTGACATACAAGAGAAATTCCTTGACGTAGAAGTGGCTAGAACTCTCTACAAGATGTTCCACTTCTGAAACTGTCACTCACAACAAGGCTCCTATCAATATGAAAAAAACTCATATATAATGACTATGAGTATCCCGCCAACATGGAAAGCAAAGGGATCTCAAACAACATACATGTGACAATGAGTATCCCACCAACATGGCATCAAAGGGATCTCAAACATAATACAAATCCATGACAGAAAGTACATCAATAACAAAACAATATCCCACGACTCATACATCAACAAGGATCTGTACAGCACTATGCATCTCAGGAACAAAGAAGTACATGAAATCAACACATAATATACCTCACGCTGAAGATGACTGAAGAATGGGTTGTTGCACCACTGGATCTGAAATCACCATCAAAATCGTGGTGTTGAAAGGTGTGAAATCGACTACTCACTCGCTGAAAGCTGACACCTACAACTTCACTTCAAAAAGAAACAAAAAAATATAAAGCTCAAACAGAAAATCTGAATATGCCATCATATTCATGACATCGAATAGTGAAAAATAGACTGTCCATTTTCTGAATTATGACAAAGTTAAGATCTGGGGCAAAAAGGAATCTTTTAGATTCCTCCACGATGTTGCTCCATGGGTGGACTGGAAATCTGCAACTCAAAAGGTTAATATAACCTTCGGATTGTGTTCCCTACAGAAAACCATGAAAAATGACTATAAACTTGACTATATTCTGACATGAAGAAAAATTACCTCCTCGGGAAAATTTCAAGGCTCATGGTTCCGCTCCTTGTTTTTAGGCCTGCTCATGGTTCCACCTGCATCGAAATTTTTTCCCGCCTTGAACTACGTGTGCAATGTACTCTAGTCTAGCCTCGAACTGTGAATAACTCGGTTTAAGTAATAAAATTCAGGCTGACTAACCAAGGTCACCATTGGTGCAGTTGGTAAAATTTAGAAATTGTTTAAGGGAGGTCGGGGGATCAAATCCCACCTCCCACAAAATCTGCGTGTATAGTTTTATGAGGGCACGTTTTGGTTTTTGGTATGGGTTGGGTCTGCAGTGGGCAGCCTGCCCAATCAACCCTGCATGGGTTATTAATATGCATGAGTTATTTTGGGGTGGCGGGGTTGACTGCTGACCACTCCTCATATATATGCATTTGTTTTTTTTTTTTTAATGGTGGGTGCGATTATGTGGGGTGACCACATGGGCAGGGATGGAAACCCACCAGTCATGGGTTAAAATCCCACTCATCTCGTATGGTAAATGGTTGTAACGTGTGGGTGGGGTGGTGGGGGTGGTGGCCCACCACTCCCTTATTTTTTTAATAATTTTTTTGGATATTTAAAACTAATAGTGCATTTTAAAATTTTTGAAATTTTGACCATAGGAGTCAATTTAAATAGGCCACAAATTTTCTTGGAATCTGGCCAAAGCTAGCTAGAATCTGGTTGCTAGAAAAGGTCAAATTTGTGTTTTCCTTAAGACTGCCAAGTCACCAAGTCAACCCGAAACTTTGACCAACTCTAACTTTCGCATATGAGCTCGGTTTGAAAAACCGTTCACACCGCTGCGATCAGGACGATGAGATCTACCCTCTGGTCCTAGTTTGAAATAAATCTAAAATCTTTTTTTTTAAGCTACCCTCAACCCTCTTTTTCCTATGTGCATCTCTAGAGCCACCTGGACTAGTTGGAGAATGTCGTTTTTATTGCAAATTTTTGTGTTCATGATTCAACAAATTTTTATGTAGGTTATGAAGACTTCCAGTTGAGGACCTTGCTACTATTTTGGAGATTATATGTTAGCATGTTGTTTATGGAACGTGTATTGCTAACATCAGGTGTGTAAGGGATTATATTTGAGAAGATCATGTTTTGTTATTGCAGAAGTTCTATATGTTTATATAATTTTGTGTGTTTCTTGTGTGTGGCTGCTACCATTGAGACATGGCTATGTTTTTATGATTAAATTCAGTATGCCACTGATAGAGTTGCATTGAGAGTGTGTATGTTGGAGAATTGATGTGCGATTTGTAGATTTATATGTATGTTTTTGTGTTTGATATGAGTATATTGGTTATTGCGAAGAGATTTCCATATATGCAGATTTTTTTTATAGTGAGTCCATATTGAAAATTAGATGAAACAAAGCTCATGTTTTTTGTATGCGGAGATCATGGGCTACATTTTGAAAATAGTTTAAATTAGGCCCATGTGGATTTGAAGGTTGGGTCCTTTAGTGTTGAAGATAGAGCCTTGTATGCGAGTGATGGCTTACTAGCGAGTGGTGGCTCACATTTCTTTGCAAGTAGAGGTTTTCACACTAGTGGTGGCCAATGGTTATGTAAAAGAATATTTTTTTAATATTAATAGAAGCATATCAATACATCAACAATGATGATTTTTCCCAGTTGGGTTTACACCTCACAATATAGTATCCCTATGTGATGATGATTTTTTTGGTTATGTTTTAATGGTTACATGTTTCTTATTAGTTGTGCATGTTATTCATATGATTTGTATTCTTATGTTATGATCTACAAATGGAAATTGCGCTGCTAGTTATATGATGCATATTCAGTGATTATTTAAAAATGGATTTTTTTTTAATAATTGATATTTGGTACATTAATGATTCACCACCCCCCCCCCCTTAGTAGTGATCTACATTTTCAACATAATGCACATCCTTAGAAAGACAATATTGAAGAAATCAAAGCATATGTTCTAATACATATATTTCACCCTCACCATCAAACATATTTTGCGACAAGTAATGAACTATTTCTACAGAAATTGAAATATTTAGTCTTTAGAAAAATAACTCTAGATACATCTTTGGGACAGAGCCATTTCAATATAGAATTTTTAGATATAGAATCAATAGGATTATCTTGTCATTTGGCCCTCCTTCTAGCACCAAATCTGTTGATTGGGAAAAATGTCCCGCCAACAATTATTGGGTCTCCTTAGTGTAAAGTCCTAATTATAACTCACACTGTTTTGGATATGAGCCCCATCCAGTATGTGCGCCCAACTTTCACCATGATAATTTCACTCTTGGCTATCAATGTGCAAAGATGTTTGTGTGAGGACAAGAATGAAATACCCTAAAAATGGGAATGAAATCAATGCACGATTGATAGCTCATTAGGGGAATTTTGAGGTATAAAATGGGCCTCCTAAGGAAATTATAAAATAATAGTGGAAATAATAAAATAAGATTTGATTACATCATCAAATTTTAGAGGAAAAAATGAAAAAACTACTTTTTCAACTTATCTGCCAAAGTTTTTACTCAAATTTCGAGCAAGAGTACTCGTTGGATACAAAATTTAATTACTCATCCAAGGAGTACCCATGTTGCATACTTTTAATGGACCCTACTACACAAAAATTGAGAAATACATGAAAACGTGATTCAAATCATGTTTTTTAATGTATTTCTCATTTTTCATGTAGCAGCGTCCATCGAAAGTATGCAAAATGGGTACTCCTTGGATGAGGAATTAGTTTTTTCATCCAACGAGGACTCCCGCTCGAAATTTTAGTATACACTTTGGGAGATAAGTTGAAAATTAGTGTGAAAAAAGTAGTTTTATTATTTTATTATTTTTTAATCTTTTTACCCTTTTACTTAAAAAATGGTGAATCATCCCCCATATTTGACATCATCACCTTGAATCCTATTGGTTCTTATAAAGTTTATTTTGGTTTTACATTTTTCTTAGGAGGCCCATTTTAGACCTCAAAATTCCCCTAATGTTTGGAATAGAATACAATAGTGTAACAGCAAGATGTTGAGAACAATAGGCCTTAAGAGGAACCTATTAGCTGAGACCATCTAAGACATCCAAGTCAGTTGCAAATTAATTCATAGTTAGTTGTTAGTATCCACATGGAATGAGAGTGCAATTATCCAAAGAAAACATATAATCCATAAGTCATGAATTAGTTCATTAATCTATAACCATATGAGAGCACACATATACCCATAATAAAGATATCATATACCCATTACCAATACCATGCAAATGCATGGGAATTTATGCAATGATTGAAAAATATTATCATTATTCATGTACAAACTTGAGTGCATGATCCACAAACCCATAAATTTCCACTAGTGGAATGTAAGCTTCTCAAACCATATTCAAGACAAAACCCTAGCCTCACTATTATGCAAGATTTAAGACCACGGACAAAAGTATATCCCCTATGTCTAGTGGTATAACCTAAAAAAACATAGAGAAAAGGAACCCAATGTTCTCCTTAAAGTAAATAGATTGTGGGATGAAGCCTACCTAGAATATATCGCATGCTTCACTCCTCCTTTAGATTGAATGCTCCAATATTAGCTCTGAATGCTAAAATTATAACCTGCACGGTCAGACAACACAAGAAAATAAACTATGAGATCTATTTAGCATAATCTAATAACTTTATTCAACAGACCAACATGGTATTTAAATACATGAAATAACAACATATATAGGGAAAATTTACTCGTTGCATTAATGAAAATGGAGTGAATTACAACCAAAAATAGGTTTTGATCTTGTATAAGAGCTCCTCCAAGTTGTTGAATTTTACTTTCCTTTTCATGCACTTATAATCACCCTAAATGCATGAAATGATGTCTCTCATAACAACATCATAAGGCTAGAATCACTCTCCAAAATCCAACCCCTTGCATATGGAAGGTTGTAAATATATAGAGGAGTGAGGTAAGTTGGGAGTTCTTATCCATTTACCAATATAAGGATTGAGATTCACTCTTGATGGGAGGATGATATATAAGGATAAGTGATGGAAAATCAAATGTAGGATAGGATAGGATTCAAGACTTCTATCTAAGGTAAATGGTTACAATAGATCCTAGAAGCTTCTAGAAATGGAGGCTTCGAGATTCTCTCTTTTTCCTGAATTTATAAAACCACACAGGTGCAGAGGGGGGAAACTTGTAGGTGATCAATGTAGGCCACATTGGAGAAACCTATAGCTAAAATCAGCCAACAAGGGGCTAGGGAATGTTGTTCCTCGAATTTGCTCAGATGAAGCAGTTTCAAGAAGAAACTTTGGGGAATGAAAGAGGCATGATTAGGGCTTTGTGCAATGATGATGAAAAGGGGGAAAATGATGTTGATTGATCCCATTAGGAGGTAAAGTGACCAGATGTGACAAAATTTCCTATAAAAAATCCCCCCCCCCCCTAAAGCGAAAAGTCATAAATGGTGACTGATGATTGAAGTGATTTACCTTGTGACTAGTCGGGATTAAGAAAAAATGTTGAGATTCATCTGTTAAAATACATTTTATATCGTGGAATCTTTGCTGAGGGAGGAATACCCATACTTAGCACATAAGCTAACATCACATGTAAAATGATCAAAGTATGTGTCCATAAATGACAACTAGTGGACCCATGATTGGATGACTATATGTATGATCATGGTCATCATACATTGTGATCTCTTTATAACTCATCAAATCATAGCTTGAATTGATGAAACTAGATCTATGGTCTTTTATCTCGTTTATATGACCAACCAATGTACGAGTCTACCCATGTGAATCAATGAGCTGAGGTCAAACATGGTAAACACCATCTGATTACCATCCAATGATGTAAGTTATTAATAAACATGAGAGAAGTCATCTATGATGTTAATGGCTCTCAAGGTACTATAGTACAATCCATATGGTGTGAATAAATGAGTTTATGTCGAACACCACAAAAAATATTTCGGTTGAAGGCAAATGATGTAAAACTATTTCCAAGAGCAAGCAAACTTGCCATTAATGTTTGAAAGCACCAAGGTACTGAAGGGTTGTTTCTATGTCAAGTTACTAGATAATGTGGTGATGTCGACAGGAAGCGACCTGTCATAGGAGGGCCTTGATGTATCCCCCATCAACAACATGAAATGGGTATCATGATTGAGACATAATGACCAAAATGATGTTGATACGGATTTGGATCAAAGAAGGCGTACATGGAATGAAGGATTAAGAGTATTGTATCAGATCTCAACTCAATGACTTCTCTTGAACACACCAGTGACACTGAATGGAGTTGGAATAATTGACCCAAAACCGAGATGGAGGCTCTGAAAAGGTATGATTAACCAAAAGAAAAGCAGATTACCCAACCCAACAACCAAAAAGATGAAGTGGAAGAGTGTTGTTTTCAAGAGCAACTCACTTACATTATCAAATGGAGTACCATGTTTTCCCAATTTCCCCAACCATACTGGTAAGTAACTCTTTATTTTTTTTAAATATTGAGGAGGATAACATGTTCTTGATATGTAAATTCATCCTTCAGATGAATCCCTCCAACTATATTTAAAGAATCCTAAGAAGGATTGGTTCGTCCTTGTCATGTTCGACAAGTCCATCATTTTTTGATGTTTTAATGAGTCCAACAAAGGAAAAACTCGACTTTTTTTTCTTGTTTAGAGAGTTTTGAAAAGAGGTGAAAAAGAAAACTCTAGATGTCCCTTTTTGTAGATAGTTCCTCGAGTCTGAACAGGTAGAAAAAAAATACTCAAGAGATCCTCTTAGCCATGTTCAACTAAGGTATTCCTTTTTCGTAAATAGTCTATCTCATTCCGAAAAAGGGTTAAACTTATATTGAGTAGAAGTATTTTCATTTACATTAACGAGTTCGAAGAGACAAGATCTTGACAATATTTTCATATTTTGGGATTCTGAAAAGATTTGAAAGAGGACTCCAGGGGGTTCCTTTTTTGTAGGTTTATACAACCCAAAAAAGATATAAAAGTGTACTCCTTGGTCAAAATTACTTTCCAAAGCACGATAAAATCAGTTAACAGCAGTCGAACAACTCAAAACATCAAAAAGGATTAAAAATACCTGTTTCATAGTAAAAATGAATCATATCTAGGTCAAAGCATTAAATAGGAATAAAATAATGAAAGAAATGACCATAAATACTCAAAAATGACCATTCATTTTCACCATTTCACATTTACCTTCAATAGTGAGTATTTTGAGCATTTTTTCCCTCAATCTTCTGCAGCTGACTATGGCCAATCTGGTGGATCATTTCAAGTACTATCACTTCCAGGTAGGAGTTAAAACCCTTCTCCTTCTTTTCATGGTCCAATTTTGTGATTTCATGCGCATTTTTTTATTTTTTAGGTCCCTCAGGTTCCAAAAACACGCCCTAGGACCAACACAACCCCAAAGGCTCAAAATTTGCATTACACCTAGGAAAATAAAAAATGTAGGGAGAGGTGCAACACTCTATCATGCACTACTGGGGTGCGTTGGGCGCAAAAACCAAAGTTGTTTATCAATTTTCCCTCAAAATTTTTCAAGTTTTTTGCATGAAAATGAGCCTCATGAATCTCTTGTTTATGTTTCAAGTCTTCATTAGCACAAAATGGAATTCATGTGGAGAGAAATATAACATGAAAAACAAGATTTAAATGCAAAAAAATGATCCTACTACCATCCAGGCATTGAAAAAATACGGATTACTAAAATTATTATGGCTTCATGGTATGAGGCAACCAATGGAATTGTTGAAATATCTTGTTCGATCATGGGATTTTCAGGCGCAAGAATTCAGGTTTGGGGAACATATGCTCGAGAAAAAGGTAGAATATATCTAATTTTTGACATATTTATCCATGAGAGGTACCCCCATCTCCTTCCTAGGTGGGAGAAGTGGTGGGGAAACAGTGAAAGATTATGTCGCTACTTATTGTAGACCTTGATCCCAGCCAAATAGGGATTCTAGAAGATGTAACCAATTTACCTTTGAGAATGATCTTATTCATTATCGTGATATTGGCAGGCAGCTCAACACTACATGTAGCAAGTAGATCGTATATGTTGTATGGGATGGAATGTTTAGAGCCTACAGTATTCAACTAGAGTGAGGGAGTTTTGGTCAATATGAAGGAACATCTGACTAAATCAAAGGAGGATAAGTTAAATAACTTCGATTATGTTTCAATATTAGTCTATTTTTCTCTAGAATGGTTACCACTACTTCAGGCTCAACATATTACACTTGAGCCTATCGATTCGAGGGCCCCACGAATGAGGAGGTGGATAGATCATATGTCCCGACATGTAGGTCCGTCAACGATGAACTTATCACCATCCTTCTTTGGGTGATTGCACAAATAGTTCATTATGATAAAAAATTATCCTTACAGAGGGATGATTTTTCATGATGACCCTGATCTCATGCTTCGTAAGGGTGAGAAACGAAGTGCTTCAGGTAAAATATTTCAACCATTTTAAGTTTTTGAAAGTTTTACAATTTTTTTTGTTTTTTGTTTTTATGTTTCTGAGACTAAACTATTTTGACTACTATGCAAGATAGCTCGTGCAGTGTCAATTTATCATGAACACCTTTTATTTTCTCTACTTATATATTTGCATGTAGCTTTTCATATGGGAGATGTAGCCATATGTGTCTTGGGACACAATTTTTTTGTAAAACCAAACTTAACATACATACATATATATATATATATATATATATATATATATATATATATATATATATATATATATATATAAGGGTTTCAATATGATGTGACATGAATTGAAAATTATTTACATTCGTTGCAAATATCTATCTAAAACATAATTAGCTAGGGCATCTACAAATGTGTTTAGACTTCCAAAAATATGTTCATATCGTACGAAATCGAAATGTATTTCTGAAATACATACTATCAAAACCATGCAAAGGATGGTGGGACTTCTAACTGAATAAGCATTAGCAAGTTGTAGTAATATGAGTTGTGAGTCAAGCCTAATGACCAAAATGATGGATACCATGTGAAATAACATCATATAGTAGCTCAAACATTGTGTTACACTCAATGATGTTGTTAGTAGATCAACCAATGAAAATACCTTGCAGACTCACTAGCTCATCATTTGAAGCAAAGATAACCCATGATGTAGAAAATAGGTTCTGAGTACTACAAATGGAACCATCAGCATAGCCAATATATGGTTCGAGATATGTTGACATCTACAAACCAAACGTAAATGGGATCAACATAAATGGTGGGAAAATATGAAAAGTGTTGTGCAGGAAATTCTATCTGCAGACAGAAATGATCCCTATAGTCCTAATAGGAGGATCTAGTAACAAAGAAGACAAATATAAGCAATATTTCCTAACGTATGCTATAAAACACGAAGGGGGGTATATTTCCTACCTGTTTATGATACTAATTCTTTCCTTTTGTGTTAGCCTTACTTCTTTCACTTCGACATTCATGATCACGATCTCCTATCCATTGATGTGGGTGAGTATCTACAAGGAAAAACAAGTGGAGAAAACAAATGGATACAAAGCATAACAATCTCTAGTATATGTTATGTAGAAAATAAAGGAACACTACAATAAATAGACAATAATTGAAATATTTATGGAAAGGAAACAGATAATGTATTATTAATAGAATAATAAAGGGAGAAATACAACCATAACCCTTGATGTTGGATTCCTCCTTCAAGTGAGACTCCAATTCCTAGCCTCAATTCTTCAAACAACTTCCTCCTTTGCAAATGGGAAACAATTGGGCATGCTTCAGCTCATAGGATGGAAACCAACCATTAGTGTATGGTAGGGATTTAATTTATAGGGAAGGAGAGGGAGTTGAGGATCCATAAAATGTGGGGGAGTTCCACATCTTAAGGGAAATATCCATGGCCATGAATGGGAGGTCTCACTCCTATCAAAACAAATCAATCACTCCTCGAAACCCAGGCTGCTCTTGAGCCTTCTAATAAGGGAAGATTCTCCTCCATTTTTGGAAGAATTGCTCAAAGAGGGCCAACGCAGATTTTCCTGACAAAAGTAGTGATGCCAGCACTAGACACATGTAGTTCAAAAGGTGAAAAACGTGGGTCATTATTTATGCAGAACGCGTTGGGCTTGTAAAACAAGGTTCTTGAGAACCTTTTAAAAATATTTTCAAGTCAAGTCTTCTTCCACTTCTTCAAGGACGTTCTAAGCATGTTTAATGGAGAAAATATTTTGCAACACTAGTGGTATGATGATGCAAAGTTGAGTGTGACAAAATAATGTATAACAAAAGATACACTCAACGCACCTATAGACAATATGTACACAATGAACTACACATGATATCAAACATAGTATGTTTTGAGGTACAACCCATTCCTAAGCTGCGGCATTGGAACTCCATCGAAGTATATTAACTGATAGGGCCCTTTTGCAAGGACTCGCTTGGAAATGTATGGACCCAACCACATAGGTTGGAACTTTCCTGGACCTAACTTATCAACCTCTTGGTATTATAAGAGAATCCGGTCTCCTTTTGAGAAGACACGAGGCTTGACAGTTTTGTCGTATTGCACCTTGATGCATATTTTATGAGCTTCATTGAATAAAGAAGCATTGCATCGAGTGTCATCCAAATGAGTCAAATGTAAAAGATGCTCGTCCTCTACGGAAGTGGCAGGAAGAAGTTCAACAACTAGTTTTAACGACGAAATTTCACATTCAATGGAGAGGATTACTTCTAAACCATGGACCAACTGAAAGGGTATAAATCTAGTAGCAGTCATGACTGAGACTTAGTATGCCCGTTAGGCAGCGTAAATATGCAAATTCTAGTCCAATTTATGGACCACTACTATACGTTGAAGCATAGTCTTAAGAAATTTATTAATAGCCTCAAATTTTACGTTAGCCTAAGGATAGTAGGGAGTGGAATTTTCATTGGAAAGTCCCAACTTAGAAGCTAGTTCAGTCATCATATTATTAGCACAGTTCTTTGCTAAGTCATGAGTCCTTTCCATAGTTTTATTTTTAGTATTAAACTTCCAAAAAAAATTCAAAATTAAAAAAAAAAAAATAAAAAAAATAAAAAAAATTGGTTGCTATCGGAATTTCCTGAAGCACCAGTTTTAGCCCTTTCGGACAATCTGTTATTTTCCTATTTCTGTACTTTTTATTTTTATTTCGATGCTTCCAAAATTTCTGGAAGCATACTCTGTTTTTAAAAAAATAAACGAAAAATAGCATCCGCTTTAGTTAAGCCACATGTTATAATGTAAATATGCCTCAAATATTTTTTAAATCTTTTTAGATCTAATGATAGGTGTCGTATTGCAATCAGTTAGTTTAATTCAAGTCGTAATATACGTTGAGCACATGTCATCTCAGCTATGAACCGAACTATTACCCGTCCTACTTTTCAACCCCAAGTAATTTATCCATGTGTCTAGGGCACGTGTTTTTCTAATCAAGGAGGTCTGGAGTTATTACGCTCAACGCCATAGTCGTCGTCACTCATACAAAGAGTGTCGTTTTTAAAATTCATCCAATCAACATCAAATATCATTTTATGTTAGGACCTCCAGTCACAAACCCACTTGGTTTCAAGCCATCCGAAGCTCTCACGAAACGCATCAACCTAAGGTGATGATGAATTATCACATGGATGCACATCACTATGAGGAACATTTTTAATGATGAAGGTTGATTTGCATGGGGTGATGGTCCAAATTTTAAGTTTTAAAACCACCTCAAAACTGTGAGAATGAAATTCAAATTTTTAGTTGTTGAGACTAACCGCAAGGTCATATTTTGAGAAGGAGTTTGGATTTTAACAAGATTTTCAAGAGCAACACAGCTACACTTGTGGTAAAATTTTCCTACTCTCCACCACCTATCAGTTTGCAAGAGACAAGAGCGTGGCTATTTTTCCGAACATGACCAAAATAGGTGGTAAGACAAATCGAATAGAGCCACAGTGGTGCAGATTTAGCGATGCCAATTTATAAGAAGTTTTTTATTCGCCTAGTAGCATCCTTCTATATTCGGTTAGGGAGCTCTCATCGAAGAGTTTCTCAAGAGTTTGATAACTCTTTAATGCATATAGGAAGCTATGCTTATGGCCTTACTTGGAAGGTTTCTAAAGACTCCATTGCTGAAGCATTTAACCTTTCCCAAGAAGGAGAAAGGTGGTTCAAAGGACAAGTTATTATAGGAGTGCATCTCAACATTTCTCAAATATGCGTTAACAAAGATCCAAATTAAAAATAAATCCCAAGAATCCACCTTAAGAATGATTAAAAGAAGCTTAATGCTTATCAAGATATACCTCATCGTGAAAGTATGTATACAGCTGTATTTCATCACATGAGGTTTATTTTTCATATTACATGGATGAAGACATTGAATCTTCCATTTTTATTGTTGAACATTCTCGACAAAAATTCAGCAAGGGTTCGTACCCACATCGATGTTTTTGAGTATAGCTTGTACCATCAAGCTTTAATCAAAGTTATAGTTGAAGAAGAGCCGGGGAAGAGAAACCAAACTCGGGATCACTATTCTATAGCAGGCTAACCGCACGTACACTTCAATTTCACACCAAACCCTTAGCCTACAAAATGAAGAAAAAGATAAAGGAAAAAAATAAAACATTCATAAGAAGATCAAGGGAAAATAGGAAGGTTTTTATAGTCAAAATCGAAAGAAAGGTGAAAAAAGGAGAGATCTCTCAACAATCAAACCCAAGTCCATGAAAATAGTACCCTTGTTCCTCCATTTTGCACTTTCTACACTATTAAAGAGGAAGGTTCCGCAACAACAGACAAATCAAAAGCGTGGGTGCTACCAAAAATTCCAAGCACATATTCAAGAGAAGTCGAGAAATAATTTTCACCACACCATCGATGAAGAACTTCGAAGGATTCGGGTATGACATCAAGAAATAAGAAGAAGAAAAGAAGAATCCAAACCTATCAAGTGCACCAAAAAGAGGTACACAAGAGACATCAACATGTTAGCCTAATGAGATAGGTTATTGACATTGAAGCCAAACCAAGGTTCAATGAGAAGCAGGAAACATGAAGAAAAGAAAGAATACAACTGCAGAGCAACACTGTGAGCCCCTCAAAGAGAATTAAAACACAAAAGGGTCGGGAGGAAAAAGCTTCTCAAAAGGAGTGAAACCAAAAGAGAAACCAACATCCATATCGTCATATGACAACAAAATCGACTTAGATAAGTTGGTTGAAGTCATGAATATAGAGAGAAGGTAAAAGGTTTTTGATTCAAGTGCCCTTTTGCTTATCATTACAATTTTTAATATCACCTTAGGTGTCAAGGAATATAAGTATGCACAAAATTTTCATCATTTTGTGTGTATTTGTGAAAAAATAAACAAGGTGGTACCTAATTTTCGGTAGCATTCCGCATTTTTGCGCAATTATATGTTTTTACCGTAATTTCTTAGTAGCACTGCTTTGAATCGTAATTTTAACACTGTTAGGAAATTTTTCCGAGCGAGTTAAGGATGGATAAGAACCTACAACTAAAAAATGGATTATACAAGTGAGGGTGAGACGTGGTTATGAGGTTGTTGGAGGTCTTATTAAATGGAGCTACATGGTTATTAAATACACAAGACACAAGGAGACAAATCATTAGAAAAAGGGACAACATGACAACACACTTAGTATTTCAACCCGTATTTTCTCTCTTCTTCTTTCCATCTGCTTTTCTATTAGATTTTGATGAGATAAGGTTGTAATGTATTTTGACACATATGCTATGTTAGAATTAATGCTCTTTATTTTTGTAAGAGATGGAAATCAGTTTCTCTTGCCATATATACCACTTGTAAATACCATTTCTGTGTCAGATGTTGGTCTATCTCAAGATCGAAGACAATAAAAATGTTGCTTCACGTTGGAGGATTTTATGACTCAAGGAACATTTAATGTGTGTGTCTCTTTCTTTGTTAATTTCTTCTAAATATGAATTATATATCTAGGCAAAGTGATGAGAATTTCATAAATGATTTAACAAGAAGTTATTTTCTTTCATTTTTCTTCAAATTATATGTGTGTTATGTAACATGTCGTTGAAGATTTCATAAAGGATTTTTTAACACTTTATACATGCAACTATTTTCTCGAATTTTGTTTGCTTTGCATAAACAGTTTGTGTAAAGAACCATCACTGTAGTTGTGTGACTAATTTAGGATAGGAATATTTCCAAATAGGTACCGCTATCCATCTTCTTCATCAGACACTTTTCTCCCCATACCACCCCCCCCCCCCTTTAACCACACAATTTATACTTTCCATATTTAAAAATGCATGAAAGCCTTTAAAGAACATAAAATCATTTCAAAATATTTGAAAGCTCTTCCCACCAAATGCCAAACAACCCCTTTAAAATTTTAAATGAACTATGATGTGTACCTTATGCAGCCAAGGAGTGACACCTTGCACTAACATATTTTTCGTCGTTGTCGGGGAGATGAATTGAAGTTTATCCTTGGGGAACAGTTATAATTCGGTTCCGAGGTGGCAAAACATGCCTTTTTTATACTACTTACACCGTGACCTCCATTGTTGAAGTTTCCGGCTCTGTAAGGAATAGAACTAGGGCTAACCCATAATCCCCTTCGAGAGTCCTTGTTTCTAACCTCGAAATCTAATCAAGAAAAAGAGTAAACGAAATTTTGTTGCCTCTACTATTGTTTTCTAAAAGGATGTCCTTAAAGAAGTCCTCGCAAACTTCTTGTCCCTCGATTTTGCATAAAATCTTGGTACCTCCTTGTTTTCCAACCAACAACAGTATCTACATCAAAATTTGGTGCTTCATCATATGTTGGTTTACAATCCACCAATTTTTGTTCCACAAATCCCAACAACTCACACCATGGTAGGTCCAAAGACACCCCCTAACCGAATGGATGCAATTGTTGGCCGTAAGGTATGCCCCTTTGGTTTTACCCTTTACCCTATGAATGCATTACCTCCGGTAAGAGATTATCTCAAGTACATGCCTAATTTTAAACATCGTTACTAATGAACAGAATCGCACCGGTAACTCTTCTTTTTGACGTAGCAAGAAAAACACCGATTTTGAAAGTAGTGATGCAAGTAATCAATTTTTTTTTAGTGTTTTTGGTAATTTTAATTTTTTTTTTTTTTTTTTTTTTTTATTTTTTTTCTCGCTTGCGTTTTTTATGTCACTGAATAGTGGTGGCGCATCATCAAAGAACGGTTTTTAGAGGATTGATTTGACACTATACATTTTCTAATGTCTTTCTTCCGTGAGATGTTTATTTTTAAGTGCATTTATGTACTTTTGTTTTAAAAATAAAAACAAAATAAAATAAAATAAAAACTTGTAATGACATTTCACTTTTTCACATAGATAAAAAAATGAAAAGGGTCAATATTATAAAGTTTATATTTTCTACAAGTTTATGTATTGCTAATTGCTTTTCAATGCACACTAAATAACGTTAAAAAACCAATATTTTGAATGATATGACAAAAAATACAAATTTTCAACACAGAATGCAAAAATACACTTTTAGAGACTTTTGTTTAAAACATGTTAAATAAACTAATTTTTGGGAAAATCTTAGCAAAACTTAAGAAAATAGTATTTTTATTGAATTTTATGTCAAAAAATACAGAATTACATGTTTTGCAAAAAAATAAGGATTCTTCTCATAAAATATCAAAGTCTAAACATTACAATAAAATCGATTAATAGTTCTAAAAAATGAGCTTTGTTTGCAAGCATAACTTAAAGATCCTCAACAATATCAACTAATACATGTTCAACATCATCTAGAACATCATCGATGGTTTCTTCCTATGAATATTTTCTACTTCATTTTGGTCATTACCCCAATGGATCTTTTCATGTCTACAAATCTTCCAAAGTGTCCGTTTCCAATCATTCCACATAATGGTGGCTGAGGTTCCTTTTGCTTTTTTGCCACACGTGATTCAATAAAATCCCTTTCCTCAAACCAAATCCCCCTCTGTTTTCGCATCCTGGAAGGAATTCAAGAACGCAATTCGTTAGAATAAATTTTCATCATGACCGGGTCTTTCTTAATGACAATGCAATTTCTTCCTTTTGCAGGCAACAAAAGGCTAGTGTTGTATTCAATCATCAAGCAGAAAATAGTATAAGAAAATTAGTATAAAGACATAAAAAATAAAACAAAAATATTTAAATTTAAATCGTATAATAAAACTTACCTCGAACCTAAAATAGATCCAAAACCCAATCTTCATTTGAAGGCGCGCCCAACTCGTTTTTGACCTTTCGGTAAAACGTTAAGGTAATTCCGAGAATCGCTCGCCCAAATTTTTGGGCTTCAGGAAGGCTAGGTGTTTCGACAAAGGCCACCCGATCGTTCTCCACCCAGCTTCTGCCATTCTCGGATTCACCGGCTTGCCTAGGGTGATTCTCACAATCGCCCTCCGCCCGTACCGAGAGTGATTTTGTGACCGCTTAATCCGCCCAACCGAGGACGTACTTTGATCACCCTCCGCCACCGGGCCGAGGTAAGCCGCGCGACACCATCGAGGGTTGTCCGCACTTCCGGGCCCCGACTACCGGGTCGCGCAGGCGGGGCCGGCAGCCCTTGATGGCGCCACCAGGCTAGCCTTAGGCCCCCATCTAGGCGAAAGGAGATTCTCGGCATCACCCTCGCCGCCCGGGCCGGAGGCCACGGCCGAAAACACCCTGGCGGGCTTCCTCGTCCCTACCCCCCTCTCGCCTACGAGCCGGGCGGAGGGTGATTCCCGAGAATTCTACTCCAACCCAACCGCAGCCAGAGGCAGCCGGGCAGCTCCTCGGATGGCACCGCCCACCGCTCCCCGTCCCCGAACAAGTGAGGAAGTATTCCAAGAATCACCCTCACCAGTGAGGAAATTCGAGAATCACCTCCTCGGTTGTGGAGGGAAATTTTGAGAATCACCCCCGACCGTAGTGAAGGCCATTCGAGAATCGCCCCTCGGCCGGGGAGAAGGGCGATTCCGAGAATCACCCTTGGTCGGGTGGAGGGTGATTTCAGAACACCGTCGGCACCACCACGCTCGGTCACGAGGGCATTCCGAGAATCACCCCCAAGAAGGAAGAGGGTACCCTTAATCGCTCGCTCAAACGAAGGGTGATTCTCTAGAATCTCCTCGCCTTGTACCGAGGGTGATTCTCGGTGTGAATCTCCTCTGCTTAGCCTGGGGTCGAGGTAGGCTAAGTGCCCTCGACGAAGTCACCGTCCTGCCCTCCAACTTCTGTCAGTGGAGGGCGATTCCAAGAATCACCCCCGTCTTGCGCAGAGCGATTCCGAGAATCACCCCTAATGGGGTGGAGGGTGATTCTAAGAATCACCCTCGACCGGGTGGAGTGATTGACCCCCGAGAATCACCCTCGTACCGGGCAGGCTATCTCCGAGAACGACACCACAGGAGCACCAAGAATCACCCTCTGACCCACCGGGGGTGACCCTGGCCCTCTCCGCCCGGCCTCGGGCCGCAGGGTCGGCCGGAGCGGCGCTTATCGCAGGCTGCCCAGCTCGCTCAACCCCCCGCCCAAGCAAGTAAACTCCTTAATTTTTTTTTTATTTTTTTTCAAACACAGACTATTTAAAAATTTTAAATTTTTTTTTAAACAAAACTATTTTAATTAAAAAAAAAGTATTATTTAATATAAAAAAAACTATTCAATTAAAATTTTAAAATATAAAAAACCAATAAAAACAAATTAAAAAAAAATGTTTTAAAAACTAAACAAACAAATATATATATATATATATATATATATATATATATATATATATATATATATATATATATATATATATATATATATATATATATATTTTAATTTTAATTTTTTTTTAAATTAAAACAATTATTATTTAAAATTAAAAAAAACAATAAAAATAAATAAATATGTTTTAAAATATAAACAAACATATATAAGAAGATTTTTATTTTTTATTTTTATTTTCTTAAAACTAAAACAATCATAAATTAAAATATAGAAAAACAATAAAAAAAAAATTAAAAAATATGTTTTTATATATAAACAAACAAATATATGAATAATAAATTTTTCATTTACTTGTTCATTTTTAAAAATTGTTTAAGTCATATAGTCTTCCATAATTTCATGATTCAAGTATCTTGAAAACTTAAGATTCAAAATCCTGAGATTTACAACTTGTCATTAAGGTTTTTATGTGCTAACAAATTTTATCTTTAATGTTATATGAAAATAATATGTTTTCTTTAGGGTTGTTTAGAGTCAAGATATTTTATGTTTAACAACATGGATAAAAATCATTCGAAATGATAAGCCCTTCTCGTACATGATTTTGTTTATATTTAACATCATCTATCAAAAAATTTAGGTTCTGTGATTTTTCAATGTCCCAATATGTTGTCTTTGATTCCATTGTTACAATGTGCTTAAAAGTGTGACAATGTTTTTTATTATTATTCCAAGATCAACTCGTTTTGTTTTGAGGGTTTTTTTTCAATCATTTTTTCAAGAAACACCGTTTTTTTAGCATAATTTTATAAAAAAGGTGAACACTTGAGAAAAACAAAATGCGTTCGGCATACACACTTTTTGTTTTTGGGGCGTTTTTCCATGTTTTTTGAGTCTTTGGGCTAGAGTTCCCATTTTGAGGTAATAGTTCCCGTTTTGAGGTAGTATTGTTTTTAGTGTGAGGGAGAAGGTAACAAATGAAGAAAACCTTGTTTATTTTTATGCTTATGCTGACAATCTAAATATTGAGCAGGAAAATGTCTAGATGAGAGTTTTTGTTCAGAGTCTTGAGGGTGATGTAAGAAAATGGTTCAGATATTTGATGTCCAGTAGCATCACTGGAATTGAAACCCTAGATGATACATTTTTAAGGAAATGGGGTGATAAGAAAGATTTTATGTATTATATCATTGAATTTGGTGCAATAAAAAGAAAAGGAGAATTAGTTTCTAATTTTTCTAAGAGATTCAATAAGATGCATAGTAAAATACATACTGAAATCAAGCCTATTGAAGCTTCAACCAAAATCACTTATGCTAGTGCTTTTGATCCTGATTTTTGTTTATTATTGAGGGAAATAAGATCTGCAACACTAACACAAAGGAAGTACAATGCATTGTAGGTATAATCTAATGTGTTAGCAACTGATAGGCTCAAAGAAGGGATTGATAGAGAAAAAAAAAATCAAAAAGCTAAAGTTTCAACTTCAGGAACTTCAGACATTGATCCTAATTTAGATGAGCTGACTAAGATGGTCAAGTCATTGACTACTAAGATGTCCAAGATCAATATGGAAGCAAGACCAAATACTACCATAAATGTTTCATTTGATCATCCTAATAGGAAGCAATTTAGAATGCCTAATGTTCCTCAAATTTTGCAGCGAGAAACGAGAGAGATTGATGATCAAAAAGTTCAGCCTCCTTTGCAGAATTCTATATTTGAAGATGAAGAGGAAGCCAAAAGGTTGGATAAAGTTTTTGATATCAATTTTTTGAGAGACAAAAAAGGGTTGATTCATCTTACACAAGCAGAGTATGAGGATTTCATGTCATATACTCAGAATAGTGAAGTGGTTCCTGATCATTCCATGATTGCAGTTGATCATCAAAGAAGATATAATCTCATATCAAAGAATATTGATGAAAATCCAAAGTGTGTTTCACAGCCCAAGAAGAATAAGGACACAGTTAAAATTCTAGCTGAAAAACAAGTTGAAATACAGAGATTACCGGGAATTTTGGTAGTAGTTAATACTCCTTCACTTGAGGTAAAAATTTCTCACAAACTGCCCAATGTTTTCAATTTTGAGAATGGAATACAATAGATAAATATTCATGTTCCTCTTGTAGATCTTATGAAAAATGATGATTTCAAAAATACCTTTATGAAATCTCTTCAACCTCCACCTATCGAAGTAGCTTCTGATTTTTTTAACCTTCGAGATGACAAGCCCACTGTTATTTTAGGTCCATTGTTAGAAGACAAAGATGATTCTACCCCTCCTTTTTATCTATCTCTGAATATTCATGATAAGATCTTTCATAATTTCCTAATTGACTCTAGAGCCTCACGTAATTTAATGCTCAAGGTAGTCATGGATGAACTAGGTCTTGAAGTAACTAAAGAGTACCAAGATCTCTACTCCTTTGATTCCTGGAAATTTTGATGCCTTGGTGTCATCAAAGAGCTATCAATAAGCCTTTTTCAGTTACCCATGAGAGGGATGGTGATGGATATTGTTGTAGCTAACATTCCTCCTAGGTTTGGCATGTTACTTTCTAGGTCATAGATTACAAGGTTGGGAGGAACATTACAAATGGATTTCACTTATACTACTATTCATGTTTTTGGAGCAGAACAAAGAATACTTTATAGAGAAGCTCAACTGGCATATATCATTAGTGATATAAAAGACCCCAATAATCATCCAATTTATGCTAGAACAATGGATGTTGGTTCAATCATATTACACATGGATAATGTTGTCCTATATGTAGAAAATTTTCAGATTTTGAAGTCTGCTGAAAAACATATTAGTTATGAAGGTTCCCAGCTATGGAAAATGTATTTTGATGGCTAATGTTCTAAAGAAGGATTTGTTGCGGGAATATTTCTAATTTCCCCTTTTAAGGATAGCCCAATTTTTTCTTTCAAACTTGAATTTGAAGCAACTAAAAGTGTGGTTGAGTATGAAGCTCTGTTGATTGGTTTAAAAAAAAAAGGACATAAATATTACAGAAATTTCTGTTTTTGGAGATACTAAACTTATCATTCAGCAAAACAGAAATGTTTATTAAACTAAGCATCCTAGACTCAGAGATTACCGGAATGCGGTATGGAGCATTGTAGAAGACTCATTCCTAGATTTTAACATTTCTTTTGTTCCAAGATAAAGTAATTTTTTGGCTGACTCGCTTTCTATTTCAACAAGCTCATTCAAGATTCCAATACCTATGAAGCTGAAATAGGAAGTCGAAGCTAGGTTTAGACCCAGTATTCCTGATAATTTCAAGCATTGGAAAGTTTTTGAAGATGTTCAGGATTTTATAAGATTCATTGAAGCTACTGAAGAGTTTTTTTTCCTAAACATTGATAAGGATGAATATTTCAAGAAGAATGATGCTGATTTGCAAGACACCAAAAATCTACAAAAACAAATTGTCGATCAGCCTATCATTTAGTTTCCTACCAATCATATTCCAAAGGGGTTAGTCCTACTTTAGAAGCTCTTTGATCACAATGATGTCTTAGTTAAACTGCAGTTGGCTGAAACATACGCAAAATTGGAAGATTTTAATTTGGGAACAGAAAAAGAACCAAGGTATTTGAAGTTTTCAAAAGCTTTATCAGAAGAAATAAAGGTTGAATACCACAAGTTGTTTTGTGAATTTTTTGATGTCTTTTCTTGGATATATGAATATATTAAGACATATGATACAACTATCATTGAGCATAGGATACCATTGAAGGATGTTACTAAGCCATTCAGGCAAAAATTAAGACAAATTAATCCACTATTGTTACCATTGATGGAGAAGGAAGTTAAGAAACTCTTGGATGCTAAAATCATCGTTCCATTGAGATACTCAAATTGGGTTGCTAATCTAGTTCCAGTAAGGAAGAAGAGTGGTGAATTCAAACTATGTGTAGATTTCAGAAATCTTAACAAGTGCTCCAAGAAAGATAACTATCCTTTGCCAAATATGGAGCATATTCTTCAAAAGGTAACCGGTTCAGACAAAATTTCTATGTTAGATGGGTTCTACTGGTATAATCAAGTTTCATTTTGGTCGGAATATCGAGAGAAGAAAACATTCGTTGCTCCTTGGGGAACATTCATGTATGCAAATATGTCATTTGGGCTTACGAATTCTAGATATAATTTCCAGTGTGATATGGAATTTGCATTCATTGGAGAATTGGAAAAATTCTTGGTCATCTGTTTAGATGATATTATTGTTTATTCAACTTCAGATCAAGAACACCTTCAGCACTTGAGACAAGTATTTATTTAATGCAGAAAATATGGTATATAATTGAATCCAAAGAAGTCTCATTTTTCTCTCAAGGAAGGTAAGATGTTGATTCACATAGTTTCTAAAGGTGGAGTGAAAATTGATACTAAGAGAGTAATTTGAATTCAAGATTTAACACTTCCAAGATCCAAGAAAGAGGTTCAATATTTTCTTGGTAAGATCAATTTCTTGAGAAGGTTCATTCCAAATTTTGCTGAAGTGGTGAAGCATATTACTTGCATGTTGAAGAAGGACAAAGAATTCAAGTGGACCATTGAATCCAGATATTCATTTGAGCTGATAAAAAAAATCTATCATTGAAGCACCTTAGTTGGTAAGCTCTGAATACTCAAATCCTTTCTTTATCTTCTCATTTTCCTCACAAGATACTATTGCTGCTATTTTGTTACAAAACAATACAGAAAATAAGGAAGCTCCCATAACATTTTTCTGCAGAGAAATTAGAGATGCAGAATTGAAGCATGGAATGTTGGAAAAGCAAGGATATGCCTTAGTAAAATCTCTGAAAGTTTTTAGAGTGTATATTATGCATGCTCAAGTTATTGCTTATGTACCTTCATCTGTTGTTAGAGAGATATTAGTTCATCCTGATATTGATGGAAAAAGAAGCAAGTGGGTGACTAAAATTCTTGAGTTTGATTTAGAGATAAAGCCTACTAAACTAATCAAAGGTCAAGGATTAGCCAAACTACTTGTTGAAGAAAATTGTAAAGTCTTTGGGATTGAATTTCATGGAAGACAACTTTGAAGGGAATATTTCTAAACCTATAGACAACATGGAAGTGGATGTAAAGCATTCTGAATGCAGCTGGTATAAGGACATCATATATTATCTGTAGAATTTTAAACATCCTCCAAATTATGATAAGAGCATAGTAAGATCTTTGAAGTTGAAAACTATTAAATTCTGCATTAAAGATAATTGTTTATATTGGAAAGATCCTATTAGAGTTTTTTTAAGATGCCTTGACCCAGATGATTCCAATAAAGTTATCTTTGATATGCATAGTAGTTTGTGTGGAGGACATCACTATTGGAGAACTATTGCATACAGAATATTGAGAGCTAGATATTTTTGGCCCAACTTATTTGCTGATGTATGTGCTAAGGTGAGAGCATGTGAAAAATGTAAAAATTTCACCAGCAAGAAGCATTTGAAGTCTTTGCCTCTCAATCCCATAGTTGTTTCTGCACCTTTTCAACAATGGGGCTTAGATTTCATTGGAGAAATTCATCCACCTTCAAGTGGACAACATCGCTGGATTATCATTGAAAATTATTGCTTCATCAAATGGATTGAAGCAATACCTACTAGGAATGCTACTTAAAAAGTTATCGTTAATTTTCTGGAGGGAATCATAACTATATTTGTATGTCCATCAAGGTTAGTAGCTAATAATGAAGTTGCTTTTAAATCCACTCCGTCAGTAAATTTGTGTGAAGATTATGGCATTCGGCTCACTCACTCTACAACTTACTATCCCAAGGAAATGGTTTAGTTGAATCATCAAACAAAAGTTTGGTAAGAATCATCACCAAAATATTGGATCAAAACAAGAGAGCCTATTTTTCAAAACTGAAGTTTGTTTTAGGGGCAGACATGGTGAAAATAAAAAAGTCTATTAATACATCACCTTTTCAAATGGTTTATGGAACTAATGTTGTTTTTCCAGTCCAATTAGCCATTCCTGTAGCTAAATTTCTACAAGATCATGAAATTGAGCTAGATGACATGACCAGGAGAATTTATCAAATCATAGAAGTGCAGAAAAAGCGAGAACAATAATATGATTTGGTGAGAAAATATCAGCAATTTTTAAAGCAAGTTTTTGATAAAGGAACTAAAAAGGAAGATTTCCAAATTGGAGATCTAGTGTTGAAGTGGGATGCACAACATCAAGATCTAGGTAAGCATTCCAAATTTGATGTTTTATGGCTTGTTCCTTTCAGAATTTCAATTATTCTGTAGAACAAAACATTTGAGTTGCAACATCTTGATGGAGCAGAACAATTTGGAGGCCAATTCAATGGGCTCTTTCTCAAAAATTATTTTACTAAGGTTGTTGGTAGCCTAAGTTCACTGCAAATATCGGTGTGCTTCATAATAAGACTCCATAGCCCAATGAAAAGGAACTAAAACTACAAAATATTCTTAGAGCCTCACAGGAGAGCGCTATCCCCTATGGAGCCAATGTTAGCACAGTTCTTTGTTAAGTCATGAGTCCATTCCATAGTTTTGTTTTTAGGATTAAACTTCAAAAAATTAAAAATTAAATTTTTTTTGGTCACTACTGGAATTTCCAAAAGAACCATTTTTAGCCCTTTCAAATAGTCTGTTATTTTCCTATTTATATCTTTTTTATTTTTAGTTTGATGTTGTGAGAATTTCCCGAAGCATACTCTGTTTTTAAAAAAATAAATGAAAAAGCGCATCCTCTTTAGCTAAGCCACGTGTTAGAGTGTAAATACACCTCAAATAGTTTTTAAATATTTTTAGATCTAATGATGTAATATTACATATTTTAGATATGCTTATTGGAATATTAAAGTTCTTAATTATCTTAATTAACTAAGTAAATAAATGGGTGGAGGGACCCATAACCCCTTAAGATGAATAAATCCACTCCTAAGAGTTTGAACATGGTTAATTAGATAATAAAGCTACATCATGGAATAATGGAGAAGCTTATTAATGAATTAAAGAGTAGGGATCAAAAATCATTAATAAGAAAGACCATGGAGAGATGAGGGAGTCAAATAAGGTCAAGGAGGAATCAAATTAAGATCATAGAGCAATGAATGATGAGATGATGGAGGAAATGGTGCATTAGTGCACACATGATGGAGAGGGTGAACATTAAATGTAGAGATCATGGAGATCATGGAGAGACATCGCAGTTTACATGGAGTCCTATGTCCACATGTGCAACACAGTTATGAGGTGGGCCAAGGCATGGGAAGGCTCACAAAGCATATAAGGAAGAAGAAGGAAACTTTAGAAGGAAGACTATTATATTATTGATTTGAGATCTGTTTATATCTATATTTGGCATTTGGCATTTCTATGCACGCTTCTATTGTTTATCTAAGTCTGGAGTGTTGTTTAGCACAGGGTGTTTCCAAGCAGAAATCCCACCCTTACCCATAGGGGACTTCGAGTGCATACTCTGGGAAGGTTATTCTGAGCTTCCATTCATAATCAAGCATTGGTGCCAAATCGTTCCTTCTCTCTACAGCCCATACATCTTCAGTAATTACGCATTCTTGCATTAGGGTTTGAGAGGAGGAGGTTTTCCTTCAGTATTTTAGCTTAGGAACCAGTGGAGGGTTCGTCCTTTCATATTGAGCTTCAAGATAAGCCTTCCAGTGCTTCAGATCCATATCAGACATTAGGCCACACATATCATACCTCCACGCAACAGCAATCCCATCAAGGATTGCGCATTCCAGTCCTTTAGATCCATTGGAGGAGGGGATTTTCCAGTACTTCAGTTGGAAACCTTACGAGGGACCTTCCCCTCACTTTGTAATTAATTTTTCCATCATTCTTGAGCTGATCAAAGATATCTTGTAGCAAGCATCAGCCTCTCCCTCCTAGACAGAACTTTTTTTCTAGTTGTTGTGTATGCAGCAGTTGTCATCTTCAGAGGAGGAAGAAGAAGCTAGATCTAAAGCTCCTAGCTTGGAGATCTAAAGGAGGGATCAACCCTCAAAGCATAGATCTAATATGTAACACATTTCAGCCATATTACATCAGTTTATGCTTTAGATTTTCATAACCCAGCAGTCAAGGGATCAAACCCTAGGAGGGTGAATTTCTGATCTTTTTAGATATGGATTTCCTTTTTGGGTTATCATGGGTTTCCATCATAGTGCCCAGATATGCAATATTGGCATCATCAGAGCTCCAGTTCACCATATATCTCTGCATTCCCTTTCAGTCAGAAGTTGTAAGATCATCATCAACTAAATGGACAACACAGTATATAACTTCCAGTAGCTCCAATTACGAAATGCCTGCTTTGGCATGATTTCAGGGTCATTCTAGGCCATTTCTTTGGCTTGAGTGCTTCTATTTTGTGCACTGTTGTATCTGTAATCCATATCCTACATAATAAAATGGCTCACCTATTCTGTATATTTTTTTGTTGTTCATAAATTATGTGTACATAATATGTTGTTTCAAATATTGTGTTTTTGTATTACTACATTCTCCCTTTTGGGATATTACAGTGGTATCGAAGCATGATATTTAGCTCATCTTGTGGACATTCTTGACATCACAATAAGAGCATATAGTAGAGATCTGTAAATAATGGAGGGATTAATTTTTGTTGCATCTCTCTTTATAACTTTGAAGGATCTCTCCAAGGAGATCAATGAAATGAAGGGAGAAAGGCAAAGAGAAACCTAAAGAAGGTTTCAGAATGAAGAAGGTCCCAATACTTCTTATCAGTAGCAAAGAAGACTGGAGAAGCATAGAGCTCCCCAAAGATATACTATGCCCACTTTCTTTGAAGAGGAAAGTGAATTGTATGGAGATAGAAGAAATTTGGAGCCTGTAACTCATGAGACTCTAAGTATATACCTTGAAGAGTAAAAATCACAGTCTAGAGAATTTAAGGAGAATCTAACTCTCCAACATTTTTTCCAATGCAAGGAATAACGAAGATCCTACAATAGTAATAGGAGAAAGAGGCACAATAGATTCCATTTTCCTACATTTCATGGATCTTCCTCAAGCACTAAAAAGGGTTGGAGGAAAGAGTTGTATGTATTCTTCAGTCTACATCATGTAGCTGAGAAAGAGGTTGTTCAGATTGCAGCTCTTGACCTTCAAGGTTAGGAAAATGAATGGTGGTTTGGTCACATGGAGCATGAAAAAGTGACTAAATATTTAGACTTCTTTCAAAGGATAGGGAAGGAGTTTGATAAAAGAGAACCAGAGACATTTCACAAAGAGAAATTTCCTAAGAAGCCAAGGGATAATGTCATTCTTGTCACTTTGGACAAAGAGTCATTACATTCACCACCAGCTGCAGAGGTACTTGTATCAGGAAGAGAGACACTTGCATCTTTGCAAGGTATTCTTAGGCTCTTGACATATAGAGTCCCATGCATGATTCAAGAGATGCATGATGAGGAGGATGCAGATTCCAGTGCTGGTACATTGATAGAAGAGAATCCATCACTCTTACCAGTAGTTGGAGAGACCATTGCACTGGTTGAAGGAACTCTTGAGGTCTTGCAAGATGTTCCCAAACATCAGTTGGTCCAAGGTTTGCAATCATTTCCATCCCATATTGTTTCAATACCTCTTATTGAATCTTGTGGGGACATGACATCAGGGCCATTGTATAACCAAGGATTAGAGAAACATGATGATTTGAAGCAAAAGCCTATCATTGCATATAAAACCCTTGATCTGATCAAGAAAAATATAAAGAGCTATCCCAGTTTTTCATTGTTGAGCTACACTTAACCCTTTGAGTTGAAGTGTGGAGTTTCAAAATATGGAATGCGCATAATCCTATATACAATGTTGGGCTATGAGTTTAGCATTATTCCATTCCATGAGACAACAGATACATCATCATGGATATCAGTAGCATTGTCAATGAGCAGCAATGATGAGAAGAAGACCCATTCATTGTTGGAGCATTCCAATGATAGCTTCACTCATGAAGCATTGGAGGGACATATGATAAATGGTAGACATATTGAGATGGGAAATATTTTTCCTTTTCAAGATGACACTTTCTCAATGAGCATCTCACAACTCAAATAGAAACTTCTACCTACAACATATTTGGAACCTTATGTGTTTTGGAGGGCCAAGGATGAGAAGATATCATTGAAAGATCTCATGGGAGGTGCACTTCAACATATCATGGAGTGCAAATATCTTCAACAGTTTGAGGAGGTTGGTGTCCTACAATGGGAGGATGCCAAGTTGTGCAGAATAAGATCCATCACCCAAATTTGGATGAATGGATGTTGATGTGGAGCAAGGGGTTTCAAAGCCACTTGCAGAGCCATGATACAAGCCAGCAAGAAGCTTAGCTACGCTAGTTTCTCTTGGGTGAGTATGGTTACTACCCAACAACACCTATTTACATGATCCATGCCTTGCACAACATTGATGTAATGAAGGAGGAGGCATGGCTACGCTGGCTGCTCTTGGGTGAGTATCGTTATTACCCAATTGCTCATATTTCTTTGACCCATGCCTTGCATATCAATGGAATAATGCAGCAGAAGAAGGCATGGTTACTTTGGTTGTTGTTGAGAGAGTTTGGCCATTACATGACATCTCCCATGTCTACGTGTTTTGTATTGTTTAGAACATGGCATAACACTTTCATGATGTGTAATAATGGAGTTTGTTCGTATTGGGCTGATATAACATTCCACATGTCAATGAGTATGTTTTTTCTCCATGATTCACACGATGATCTGAAGAGGCAGCAATATATCTTGTTGTTATGGTTACTCTTGGGAGAGTTTGGTTGGACATACTTCCCTACTTTGCATGGTAATGATGGAGGATGGCAGCAAGAGGCATTCCTCTGATGGCTCCTATTGGGAGAGTATGGACACCATACTTGGTAAGATGATGATGTGGCGGGGCAGCAAGATGCATTGCTGCGATGACTCCTCTTGAGAGAATATGGCCAACCCACTTGGTATGATGATGGTATGGTGTGGTAGAGAGAAGATTTGTTGTAGTGGCTTCTATTGGGAGAATATGGTTTGACATATTTCATGTCTACCAATATGTCTCCACTTCTTATTTTTCACAAAGTTGGGATGATGCTTGGATCCAACAAGGCCAATAGGGCTAAATATGAAAGCATGGAGAGACATAGTCTACTTCATGAAGCATGGGATGGAAAAATGTTTTGTGAATTTGGACTTTACTTTTGTGGGAAGAACCACTTCATTTCATGCATCTCATGTATTTATCATGATTTTGGATAGCATGTGATTGTCACTTGGCACTTCATTGAAGATGAGGGACATCTAACTACGCAGTTCGAAGTCACTCTACACATTCTAGAGAGACAACTTTGGAGATGGGAATGAATAACACATTGCAGCAAATGGGGAGGCCTTCCTTATGTGGATTCCATTTGGAGGGGAGAAATATGGATGGAGCATCTACTATTGCAGTTGCTTGAGGACAAGCAACATTTTGGCAGGGAGGACTGTAATATTCCAAATTTTACATATGTTTATTGGAATATTAGAATTATTACTTATCTTAATTAACTAAGTAAATAAATGGGTGGAGGGACCCATAACCCCTTAAGATGAATAATCACACTCCTAAGAGTGTGAACATGGTTAATTAGATAATAAACCTACATCATGGAATAGTGGAGAATCTTATTAATGAATTAAAGAGTGGGGATCAAACATCATTAATAAGAAAGAACATGGGGAGATGAAGGATTCAAATAAGATCAAGGAGGAATCAAAGTAAGATCATAGAGTAATGAATGATGAGATGATGGAGGAAATGGTGCATTAGTGCACACATGATGGAGAGGGTGAACATTAAATGCAGAGATCATGGAGATCATGGAGAGACAACATAGTTTACATGGAGGCCTATGTCCACATATGCAGCGCAGTTTTGAGGTGGTTCAAGGCATGGGAAGGCTCACAAATCATATAAGGAAGAGGAAGGCAGTATTGGAAGGTAGGCTATTAGATTATTTATTTGAGATCTATTTAGATCTAGATTTTTTATTTGACATTTCTATGCACGCTTATTGTGTTTAGCTAATTCTGCAGTGTTGTTTATCACAGGGTGTTTCCATGTGAAAATACCACCCTTACCCATGGGGGAATTCGAGTGCCTACTCTAGAAATTTTATTTTGAGCTTCCATTCATCATCATGTATTGGTGCCACATTTTTCCTACTCTCTACAACCCATACATCTTCAGGAGTTATGCATTCCTGCATTAGGGTTTGAGAGGAGGAGGTTGTCCTTCATTATTTTAGCTAAGGAAATAGTGGAGGGTTCATCCCTTCACCTTGAGCGTCAAGATCATCCTTCCAGTGCTTCAGATCCATATCAAGCATCAGGACACACTTATCATAACTCCATGCAGCAGGATTCCCATCAAGGATTGTGCAGTCAAGTCCTGTAGATACATTGGAGGATGGAAGTTTCCAATACTTCTACTAAAACCCTGTGAGGGACCTTCCCCTCACTTTTTACTTATTGTTTCCATCATTCTTGATCTGATCAGTCATATATTATAGCAAGAATCAACCTCTCCTTCCCAGACAACGCAGTTTTTCTAGTTATTGTGTATGCAGTAGTTGTCATCTTGAGAGGAGGAAGAAGAAGCTGGATCTCAAGCTCCTAGCTTGGAGATCTGAAGGAGGGATTAGCCCTCAAAGCATAGATTTGATCTGTAACACATTACATCAGTTTATGCTTCAGATCTGCATAACCCTGTAGTCAAAGGATCAGACACTAGGAGGGTGAATTTATGATCTTCTTAGATGTGGATTTCCTTTCTGGGTTATCTTGGGTTTCCATCATAGTGCCCATATCTGCAATCTTGGCATCATCAGAGCTCCAGAACACCATATATCCATGCATTCCCTTTCAGCCAACAGTTATAAGATCATCATCAGCTAATCAAACAGCATAGTATACATATTCCAGCAACTCCAGTTACGCAGTGCCTACTGTGGCATGATTTCAGGGTAATTCTGGGCCATTTCTCTGGCTTGAGTGCTTCTATTTTATGCATTTTTGTATCTATAATCCATCTCCTACATAATAAAATGGCTCACCTATTCTATATACTTCTATGTTTTTCATAACTTATGTGTACATAATCTGTTGTTTCAAATATTGTGTTTGTGTATTACTGCTTTCTCCCTTTTGGTATATTACAAATGATAAGTGTCGTATTGCAATTAGTTAGTTTGAGTCAAGTCGTAATATACGTTGAGCACATGTGTCATCCGTAGTTATGAACTGAATCGTTACCCGTCCTGCCTATCAACCCCCAGTCAGTTATCCATGTGTCTAGTTACGTGTTTTTTTGAATCAAGGAGATCATGGTTATTACGCTCAACGCCATAACCGTTTGGTTGGTTGCACAGCAGTGCTGCCAAAAATTTTGGCCAATCAACAACAAAGACTACAAAGGTGGCTGCTAGTCATAAATCTACTTGTCTCAACCCACCTAGAGCTCTCATATGAAAAATGCAGCCAACTGAAGGTGATGATGAATTATTACATGATGCACATCACAGTGAGGAATATTTTTAATGATGAAGGTTGATTTTCATGGGGTGATGAACCAAAGTTTGGTTTTAAAACCACCTTAAAATCAAGAGAATGTCATTCAAATTTTTAGTTGCTCGTGTTAGAGTCGGTATCTTCATCCCTCCGTCAGAGATCAAATTTCTCTTGTTGCATTTCATTTTAGGTGTCTCATTCAGTTTAGTCAGTTGCATTCCATTAGGAGCATGGATCATCTAACGGTAGGGTCTTGTCACTCATATCCCTCATGTCATGTACCTGTTGGTCCGGTCTATTCATCAAAATCATTTACAGTCATTTTTGGTCTCCTGGTTAACAAAGAGTCATTTTAGGGTTTTAGGTTCATTAGGTCTAGGGTTTTTTCAATTAGGTCTTAAGATGCATAATAATGGCCAGCAGGCACATGAGGGAGGTTCGAAATAGGTTTTCATTGCAAAAAATTTCATCATCATAATGCTTGATAATGATTTTTCTTCAAAACTCTGTTTTGAAGAAAAATCGTCTATTTCATCATTTGTAATAAATGCAATGTAATTTTCAAAGTTTCTTCAGTTGTAAAGTACTCCATGCGTAGCCCTGGTCACCTTTGCCAAAACCCCATGCTAGCTATCTCTGCAAAGACAGACAAGAAGTTCTTCATCAGTCAAAAGCACAAAGGAAACAAAACAGAGTTCATTTAAAAGTGTCAAAGTCTGCAACATTAAAAAGTGGGTTTGCCCAAATGAAAAATCAAATTCTTTGATATATATAAGATATTTTCATATTCAAACCCCATTTACATGCCAAGAGATAGCATCGAGCCAAGGAAAATCGTGGAGGAACGAAGCAGTCGTTTGGAGGGCAGATTGTGTGTCATTTGCAGAGCGCGGCGCACTGGGCAACTGTCGCGGTGCACTGGCTGAGTGCGGCACATAGGGCCACTCTACACTGTGTCAATTTGTTCCAATGCAGTGCATACAAGGGGCGCGGAGCACTGGGTTTTCTGCGCGGCACATAGGGCCGAAACACAAAAATTCTTGCCATCTCTCTCAATCATCAAAATGAATCGCTCTCCTTTGCTCCAAGTAAGTTTATGTGATTTTGTAATTGCCATTAACCCATGTTTGGTGTTGTTTGAGCTTGAATATGAGAGTTTGAATGCCAAAACTATAAACCCTATTCTCTTGTTAATAATTGTTCCCTTAGGGTTTTAAAATTGGTGTTTTAAAATTAATTTTGTGCCACATACTCCATCCCCCTCACTTTTATCTCATCACAACCATTGTTCACCTTATATCCTAAGTCACTCATTCCTAAGCCTATTTCCCTATCCCTAAAGTCATTTCATCTCACTCTCATTCTCCCTTTCCCATTTCACTTGTAAAAATTCCCAAACCCCAACTTTCCCAAATAGTTAATTGGTTGTCCCTACACTTCAATTATCACTTGATTAAACCCCATTATCCCCACTGCCCTTTTTCTCCTACAGTCCCTCCCCTTTGACATATATTTGGCAATTGAAAGAAAGCACCAAATTCTCATTTTCCTCTCATATAAGCCAACATACACCTTGCATGGACATCATGGAGACAGATTTTGACACATCATATGACCGAGATAGTGATTCTACCACTGAGCTACATGCACCTAGAAGGCCTCGTAAAGGTGGCAGAAATGTGAGAGAGGAGCCCACCTCATTGACTGAATTGCAGGCTTGCCCACTTTCCATGGCATGTTTTTGAGAACAGTCATGCTATCATTTTTTTTAAATGATTGCTAGGATCCATCATCATTAGGAGTTGGCTCATTTGTTTGTGTTGCATTTACATGATGGTCAGGTAACTCTTGCTGGTGTAAATTTCACTTTGACACCGGAAACTATTTCTCAAGCAACCGGAATACCGGATGTGGGTGAACAGTGGAACAAAAGATAGCAGGTGGAAAGAGTGCATTATGAACCATACATCAGGCCTAGCTTTTTGAGGCAACTCAGTAGGGTGTTCCCATTCTGATTCCTAAAGGAATCCCATGCGCCTCTGATGAAACTCATTATCGGATATTTCAGTTGTGAGGGCCGGTTTTCACGCCTCTATGCCTACCACATAAGGTTATTGATCGATTTCACCAGAGTGAGGATGATGAACATTCCTTATTTAATGTGCCAAAATATCGAGAGAATGACCACTCTTGTGTAGAAGAAAACTCACGAGCAGTATTACAACAGTATTTATCACTATGCACTCATCAAGATCGTGGTTGTACATCAACTTGGATTGCAGGGTATTTCATGGGAGGATTTCATTTCCCGTAATTTCTTCAAAGCTCCTCAAGTTCCTTTGAAGGTTTTCCATGATGCAGGTGAACCTTCACGTTAGTATAGAGGTCAGGAGGCAGAGACTACTAGTGTGCCGACATATGTCACGTATCAGAGAGGCACTAGAGGATTATTTGCAGCAGCGCGACGAGTACTATCTCCAACTGAGGTGGAAGGGGTCTCGTTTCCATCATCAGCAGTACAGGTACAAGTACAGAATAGAGGTAAGAGGCCTATTCAGGATGAGGGCCCTTCAGGAGGCCATGATACTGATTTTGTACTCATTGATGAGGATTTGAGCTCTCCAAGCTCAAAATTGAGAGAGACTATTCAGGAGCAGAAGGCAGAGATTGACACACTGACCGTCAAATTGCAGAGAGCCCAATGGATCATAAATTACCTGGAGCAGTGAAACAAAAAGTTGGAAGATCAACAAACAATCATGGAGTTGCAAAACATCCGTGAGAACCGGCAAGCTTCCCAAAGAAGCCAAATAGAGATGACACCCATTGAGCGGCAGATTGAGGCTGATAGAGAGACTTGGCTTGAGAGGGTCAATATTCATCTTGAGAATCTGTTGGAGAAGGAAAACAAGGAAAAAAACATGCTCATGCACATGAAGAACCATTATTGGGCGCGAAATCATGTTTGCAAAGCGAGGATCAAGATCCTGAAAGCAAGACTAAAGAAGGCACTAAAGCGTCACAAAAGGCATGATAGACTCAAAATTTTGGCCAAAGCTTATTTGTCCCAGCATAGTGCTTGATGGTGGACATTCAGCCCAAATTTCAAGAAATTTGGGAAACTTTTTGTCAATTTTGAATTTTTTGGCCTTAACACAGATTTTCCTGCCCGACGCGTAGCGCCACTTGGCACACACTTATAATTGGCAGCTCCTCTTGAAGAAAACTTTGCATTTCTAGATTTTCCATCAAAATTTATGCATTCCTACACATTACCTAAGGATTTTGACAAGTTTTGGGTTGCCTAAAGGGTCAAAAACACCTCAAAAATGGCCTTTCTGCAACTTTTTGCACACACAGGAAGCAGTGTTGGGAGATTTGATTTTTGGAGGGGAAAATGGCAACAAAATTCACAAATTCCAGTTGGGTTGGAAATTATATAGGAATAGCTTTCCAACGAGCTATCCTGCACTCACTTTGGACTTCGGGAAGGCCCTCAAAATCAGCCTCAAATGGCGCTACACATAGATATTTCAGGCGCGGCGCATTGGGAAATTTGGCCTATTTTTCACTCAACAGCTCAGTTTTTCACCTAGTTTTGGCCAGTTTGACTTTTTCATGTAAATATTGATGTAAATTGATGTAATTTCATGACTATGATGTAATTTTGGCACATTTTTACTCATCCAAGTAGATTCATTCACCAAAAAGTGAAATGTAAGTGAATGGATCATTTTCCTAGCATATAGAGGCAAGTTGTTTCATTGCCTATTTTCTAGTTCTTAGTTTAGATATGGTTGAAACAGCTCCTAGAATGATGAGATCGATCCCTAGAGGCATCAGAATGAGTTAGGCTTGTCTATATCATGTAGTTCTTCAGTCATTTTCAGGGTTGGACACTTGGGATTGCTTGGCACTTCATTGTACATTTCATCTCTGCACTTTTGGAAAAGGAATAGACCAGAGTTTGCAGCACTTTTTTGGATCCATGTGGCTCTGTGTTTTGATGGTGTTTTTCTCTATGTAATTTTAAGTTAACTGATGTTTATGTGTATCATTTCTCTTCTCCTTTCTTCTTAAATTAAGCAAATGAGTTATAAAGGTGGAATTCATTAGATTGCTTTGCTCTGCCTTCAGTTTGTTTAATTTTCCATGTTTTCATCTATTTGAAGAGGATTCTTGAAAGCCTCTTTCCCTCTTCAGCTCCTCACCGGTCTGAACTATCCATTCATTCAATCCAAAGCATCAAAACAATTTCCTTCTTTGCCCCATTCGTAACTCGCAAAAACTAGGCCCATCCCTGACCCAAAACTCAGTTTTTCCCTTTGATCTGAACAAACCCCCAAAACTCAAATCAAAATCCTTTATTTATATACCTACGTGTAAAATTAGCTTTTTATTTCAAGTCATCTCAAGCCCCTATTGATTTACCGTCGAGATTGACCTCGAGAGAGCTCCTCTCTCCCCGATCCGGTAGGGCTAGCTACGAGACTGAGCATGGTTTGATGTTACGCTGAACTCTTCCTTCCTTCACCCTGAGGTAGATTTAGGCTATAACACATGGAAGTGTGCATGTTTTTGGGTATTGAATGAATACTTCACTCTGAAGTATATCGACATGGAATGGGCTATAGTTAATTGATAGATCTGAAGTAATAATGCACCTATGAATACAATGATGGATCAATTTCTCTAGACCTGAAATGACTATGTATTTCCTAGATCTGTTTATGAAATGTTTAGATCTGTGATCTAGTGAAATTTTTCTAAAGTGAAGGGTAATATCTGAGCTAATTATTTATTATGAAGAATTCCGCAGTCCTGAAATAGTTGTAGATCTATACGCAGTTTTGTCTCTATAAAAGCACATATATATGCAGGTTCATCTAAGCAAAAGCGTGTATGGAATCTAGGGTTTTTCTGAAGTGTACAGAAGGAAATTTCTGATCTGTTTTTTTGTTTTCCTATTGTCTATCAATGATGTCTTCATACAGATCTGGGTTGGTTGAATACTGATTATGCTACTAATTTATTATGATTAAATATCAGTTGCTGGTTGGTTGATTGATGATTAAGTGAATTATTTTATAAGGGTATGAGTTTCAGTTTGATGTATGTTCTTTGAGCTTAAATGTGTGGAGTGGGTCCATTTTTAAAATTTGATGAAAAGAGGCCTACAAGTTGTGTTGTGTTGAATTTATTTATATCCAGTGTGAAAATTGATGAAACATGGTCCGCAGTGATCCTAAGGGTTGGAGCCTTCAAGTAGGGGGTTGTAGCTCCCTTCCAATGGTTGCTGGTAAACAATATCAGGGGGTAGTAGCCCCCTTCTACGAGTGGTTGGTAAATGAGAAGAAGGGGGTCGTAGCTCCCTTCTAGTAGTAGTTGGTAAAGGAGATCAAGGGGTTGGAGCTCCCTTCCAGTAGAAGCTGGAGAACGATAGAACGTTGGAGCCTTCTATAGGTGGGTGCGTACGTGCTAGTATGAGTCTGCACTAGTACAATATTGTAAGCAGTTTTCTTTATAATAAATATTGAAGACAGAGACGACAACAGTGGTTTTTGGCTTGAGGGGTCCTGACCCAGGTTCAGTGTGCAAGGTTTTCCAAAAAATCCCTATACTAGTGGCCCTTTCGGCAGTGACCTGCTTGTGCAGGTCACAGTCTCACCCGAAGTAGTATGGGTGAGTGCTGGAACCAGGCTTCCACACCCTGAGAAAGGAAGGGTAAGGCAATCAGGGCTGCGTTTTGTTCATATTACCTTGTCTCTGCGTAGTAATTACTATGTATCCAATTGCATCTATGTGCACTAGGTCTACAATTATATGCCTTTCATAACATCAACACAACAGTATATAACTCGAACATAACAGATCTAGATTTACCTTAGTATATATACTTTCGCAGCAAGATATAACCAGAGCAGAATAGATCCAATCATTAAATACACAGACCTTCGCAGCGCAAGACAGAAAATGCATAACACAATAATTACCAGCAATTCATTCAATAGTACTCACAGATTCAGATCTAATAATCCAACATATTTGTTCATTCATCAACCCTTACAATTCCCTTCCCAACCTGCACACACAGCAGCAGGGTCCGCAAACAGCTGGACTAGGATCTCCGCACACACATCCAGCAGGAGTCCATTCCCCAAAAAGCCCAACAGATCTCTTACACAATAGATCGCATCAATAGCTCATCAAAATCTACCTCTTACAATCTGAAATGCCTCTCTATTTATAACATTCTAGCTTTAACATTCCTATGGTCCGCAACCCATGCTTTTCGGACCCCTAGTTTACCCTTTAACCCCGTTACAATGCTTTTTGGGGCTTTGACCCACCCCAAAACCCTTGGGATATACTAAATATAACAAAAATAACCAAAATGGACCGGTTTCGTAGCTTGTTATGAGACCTCGTTCCAACAGTCCCCCAACACAATCTTGTGACTCGTCCTGAGTCACTTTACCGGTGTGTCATTAATCTGTGTTCGCAGAGTCTCCAGAGAGCAAGCCAGCGGGGGGAGGACCTTCTAGCATTGGGACGCAGCTTTCTGGGTGAGCACGACCATCTTTTGGGATGGTGGATCATTAGTATCTGTGATAACACCTGCTAATAACTGATTAAGGTGCTTATTGGCGCCATCAATATCATGCGTTAACTAGAGGGCTAAGTCAATCCAAGGCTGCAGGCATTCTACGATAGTGTGTTGTTTTCGCCGAAGTTTCGTAATTTCATCCTGGTGATGATTGCTTGTTTTTAAACACGCCAAGAATTGAGCAGGAACCAAGGTGGACAACGTAGCACTGATTTCTTCAACAACCTTTTTGTGCTATCACAAGTCCTGATTTATTTGTTGAAGAACGGGATCGCACTAGACCTAAGACCAAAGTTGTATGGCTGAGTCCATTAAAGAGGTACCTTGATCAATCTGCCCCTTGATCGTCATAGTGGCTTTTGTGATAAGTGCAATGCGCTAGTCATGGGCTTCTGGAGGTGTGACGGGCTGTAGCCTGGACTCTAATTCCGAAACCTCCTGGCGGGAGGATTTAAAAGCAGCCACTAATTTTTCCACTTTACTTCTAGGTGTGTTGTCAGCTATGATTCCCTTGGTGACTTTCGTGCATAGCTGATGGATCACTGTCTCCAACTCCGCCTGTTGTGACTGGGCCTGGGCTACTACCTGAGTCTTCTGGACAAGGGTGTGCTGGACCTCCTCAAGTTGTTGGATGGTAGATTGAGCACGGTCACTGCTTTATCAGGCGACACTGTGAAGCAGAGACTCTAATGCTTCGGTGGTCAACCGATCGAGGGCCAAATGAACTTTGGTGCATTCCGACAGCTGCGCTCCATCTAGGGCACTGGTAGGGATGTTCCATAGTCGACTCATTATTCCAACCAATGTCAAACTATTATTGACTGGTAAAGGTGGTGCTTGGCCTACCTAGTGTAGAAATTTGAATAACTAATATATTATTCAACGAGATTCTCCTGATCACACACTATTTTAACTTCATGCACAATACAGAATCTCTTCTACCATTTATCATCACATGCGGAAATAAAATAAATTACGTGCACACATTAAAACCATAAAAATTCACACATATGAACATAGTATGTAATGGGAAAGCTTAAATCTGAAAACCCCAACTGTCTGTATATTATATATGTCATAGAGATCATGTAACAATCATCATATAAAGCTCCTCACAAGCTCTTAGTATAATCTCCACTTGCTACACACTAATCAGGCCGGATCTTGTAAATCCCATGCACCGATCTTTGCCAGCCTTTAGCTTTCCTCTACTGCGCAATCCCTGCTGAAGAATGCCTCTTGATGAGAAAATTAATTACCCCAGCCTTGCTCACATATTATTTATAGGCATATATACTAAGTTTTGGATGCAAACCATGCATCACTTATAGTCACAACTGATAGTCACACTTGCCCGTTCACCTATCTTTGCACTAGTCTCCACTGAAACTGTCCATGCACTGAATTTAACTGATGTATTCTTTAGTTGATTAATGATTTTATAATTAGTGAATTAATTAATAATTAATTCACACCACTCTCACTAATTGTATCAATCAGTTAAACTAGATACAAATAGCTCAACTATGTTTAGATTAGTTAAACTGAACACAACTCCATTAACTTCCTCAGTAACTCCACCATTGTGTCATGAGTTCTAACTGAAGTATCCATGCAATAGCTACAATTAACCCTTAGGAATAGTGTAATTCCTTCTGTCAGCTCCTATGCCACATCTGTGCACTTAATTGAAGTGCTCCAAAAGAACAAGATAATGTTTATAGTCCAAATATTATTAAGAGCTAATAATATTCGACATATCTGTTTTTAGACTAGCAATCTAAAAATAGATTCCGCATAATATGTCTAAAAATAGAAATCCATCTATTTTTCCAACGTGACCAACAATCCACAAATAGCATCCCGCAACTTAGAGAACATGATCCATATGTCTAAAAATAGACATAGTCTAAAAATAGACTTTGCGACAAAAATCACCTGTGTGGCCTCCACCTAGTTTTGGTGATCACTTTCCAACTAGGATCAGGAATGATGTTTCAGGATGCCTCCTTTACTGTTTCTTGTTACAATCTTCAACACTCTCTCTCAACAAAAAAGGACTATCTTTGCATGTGACATGCAACTCCATGCATTCACCCTGCAACCTTCACAGGCGCCATCCAACTCCATGCATCTGCTCTGAAACTCCTCTGAAACAGAATAGGCTCCAAAAAACTCAATAAATCTAATGAATATATCATCAAAGTCTTCGAATTCTACTGGGCCCAACTGCACATGTCATCAGGATCCACTTCGCTATTGAACTCTGCACTTGCTGTCAACTCTGATCCGCGCTCCAGTATCCGACACTGTCACTTTGATCTGACTGCATCAATCCAAGTGATCATGCTACTGCTGTGCTGTGGGCACCTCGTAGCTAGGTTCAATTCATGAGATCCACACCATCTCCATGAATCCTTCCCAGAAATATCCTCTTGGGATTAATCATTCATGTCGCCCCACCTCTCACCTGGTGGTATAGCTGCATGCACTCCCTCTGTCCATCTGGCACTAAATTTCTCTGCATGAGTGTTTTCTTCCACTCCATGATCCTCATATTGTGTTTTATCCACATCCCAAGGTTCACTCTTACCTACATGCAAATCCAGCTCCCTCTCAAGCATCAATTCCATGTCTTTCTTGCACTTCCCAATAGTAGGAAGCTCTGTAGACATCCCATCTACTTCAAGTTTGTAGAGATTCTTTGCTTGAATCCCAACCTTCTTGACTTGTCCTTCCTCATCCACACTAACTCCTACACTCCAAAGCTCATCCCTGCAGTGGAAAAACTTTGTCAAGTATACCGAAATAGTGTCATTCTTCTCCATTTTTATTTTCCTGAGTTTATCCTAAAACTCAACCGCTTCAATGTTTTTGCAATTGCTCCAATGATCAATATCCCTATGATACCATGTATAAATTTGAATAAATGATATATTATTCACCAATATTATCCTGATCACACACTATTTTAAATTCATGCACAATACAGAATCTCTTCTACCATTGATCATCACATGTGGAAATAAAATCAATTGCATGCACACATTAAAACCATAAAAATTCACACATATGAACACAGTATGTAATGGGAAATCTTAAAGCTGAAAACCCAAACTATCTATATATTATATATTTCATAGAGATCATGTAACAATCATCATACAAAGCTCCTCACAAGCTCTCAGTATAATATCCACTTTCTACACACTAATCAGGCCCGATCTTGCAAATCCCATGCACCGATCTTTGCCAACCTTTAGCCTCCCTGCTGAAGAATGCCTCTTGATGAGAAAATTAACTACCCCAACCTTGCTCATGCAATATTTATAGGCATATCTACTAAGTGTTGGATGCAAACCATGCATCACTTATAATCACAACTGATAGTCACACTTTCCCTTTCACCTATCTTTGCACTGGTCTCCACTGAAACTGTCCATGCACTGAAGTTAAATGATGTATTATTTAGTTGATTAATGAGTTTATAATTATTTAATTAATTAATAATTAATCCACACCACTCTCACTAATTGTATCAATCAGTTAAACTAGATACAAATATCTCAACTATGTTTAGATTAGTTAAACTGAACACAACTCCATTAACTTCCTCAATCAACTCCACCAGCCTTTGTCACATGAGTTCTAACTGAAGTATCCATGCAATAGCTCCACATAACCCTCATGAATAGCATAATTCCTTCTGTCAGCTCCTGTGCCACATCTGTGCACTTAACTAAAGTGCTCCAAGAGAATAAGAAAATGTTTAGAGTCCAAATATTATTAAGAGCTAATAATATTCGACATATCTATTTTTAGACTAGCAATTTAAAAATATATTCTTCCCAATATGTCTAAAAATAGAAGTCCATATATTTTTCCAAATTGATCAACCATCCACAAATATCATCCCGCAACTTATAGAACATGATCCATATGTCTAAAAATAGACATAGTCTAAAAATAGACTTTGCGACAAAAATCACCTGTGTGGCCCCCACCAAGTTTTGGTGATCACTTTCCAACTAGGATCGGGAATGATCTTTCAGGATGCCTCCTTCACTATTTCTTGTTGCAATATTCAACACTCCCTCCCAACAAGAAAGGACTGTCTTTTCATGCGACATGCAACTCCATGCATTCACCCTGCAACCTTCACAAACGCCATGCAACTCCATGCATCTGCTCTGCAACTCCTCTGAAACTGAATAGGCTCTAAACAAATCAATCAGTCTGATGCATCTATCATCAAATTCTTCAACTTCTACTGGGCCCAACTTCACATGTCATTAGGAACCACTGCCCTATTGAACTCTGCACCCATTCACTATGCACTTGCTGTCAACTCTGATCCGCGCTCTAGTATCCGACACTGTCACTTTGATTTGCCTGCATCAATCCAACTGATCATGCTACTGCTGTGCTATGGGCACCTCATAGCCAGGTTCAATTCATGAGATCCACACCATCTCCATGAATCCTACCCAAAAATATCCTCTTGGGATTATTCATGCATGTCGCCCCACCTCTCACCTGGTGGTATAGCTGCATGCACTCCCTCTGCCCATCTGGTACGAAATTTCTCTGCATGAGTGGTTTATTCCACTCCATGATCCTCATCTTGTGGCTGATCCACATCTTGAGGTTCACTCTTATCTGCATGCAAATCCATCTCCCTCTCAAGCATCAATTGCATGTCTTTCTTGCACTTCCCAACAGTAGGAAGCTCCGTAGACATCCCATCTACTTCAAGTCTGTAGAGATTCTTTGCTCGAATCCCAACCTTCTTGACTTGTCCTTCCTGATCCACACTAACTCCTACACTCCGAAGCTCATCCCAGCAGTGGACAAAATTTTTCAAGTATACTGGAATAGTGTCATTCTTATCCATTTTTATTTTCCTAAGTTTATCCTAAAACTCAACCGCTTCAATGTTTTTGCAATTGCTCCAATGATCAATATCCCTTTGATACCATGTAGAAATTTGAATAACTGATATATTATTCACCAAGATTCTCCTGATCGCACACCATTTTAACTTCATGCACAATACAGAATCTCTTCTACCATTTATCATCACATGCGGAAATAAAATCAATTGCATGCACACATTAAAACCATAAAAATTCACACATATGAACACAGTATGTAATGGGAAAGCTTAAAGCTGAAAACCCCCAACTATCTGTATATTATATATTTCATAGAGATCATGTAACAATCATCATACAAAGCTCCTCACAAGCTCTCAGTATAATCTCCACTTGCTACACACTAATCAGGCTTGATCTTGCAAATCCCATGCACCGATCTTTGCCAGCCTTTAGCCTACCTCTACTGTGCAATCCCTGCTAAATAATGCCTCTTGATGAGAATTAATTACCCCAGCCTTGCTCACACAGTCTTTATAGGCATCTCTACTAAGTGTTGGATGCAAACCATGCATCACTTATAGTCACAACTGATAGTCACACTTGCCCTTTCACCTATCTTTGCACTGGTCTCCACTGAAACTGTCCATGCACTGAAGTTAACTGATGTATTCTTTAGTTGATTAATGAGTTTATAATTAGTGAATTAATTAATAATTGATTCACACCACTCTCACTAATTTCATCAATTAGTTAAACTAGATACAAATAGCTCAACTATGTTTAGATTAGTTAAACTGAACACAACTCCATTAACTTCCTCAATCAACTCCACCAAACTCTGTCACATGAGTTCTAACTAAAGTATCCATGAAATAGCTCCACATAACCCTTAGGAATAGCGTAATTCCTTCTTTTCGCTCCCGTGCCACATCTGTGCACTTAACTGAAGTGATCCAAGAGAATAAGATAATGTTTAGAGTCCAAATATTATTAAGAGCTAATAATATTCGACATATCTATTTTTAGACTGGCAATCTAAAAATAGATTCTACCCAATATGTCTAAAAATAGAAGTCCATCTATTTTTCCAAATTGATCAACCATCCACAAATAGCATCCCACAACTTATAGAACATGATCCATATGTCTAAAAATAGACATAGTCTAAAAATATACTTTGCGACAAAAATCACCTGTGTGGCCCCCACCTAGTTTTGGTGATCACTTTCCAACTAGGATCAGGAATGATGTTTCAGGATGCCTCCTTCACTGTTTCTTGTTGCAATCTTCAACACCTAGATCGGGTGTGGTTGCGGGTTGATTTTCAGGGTGCGGAGGTCTTCCTGAAGAGAGGTAACCCCAACCTTCCATTGAGTCATGATAAGCGCCCACTTATCTTCTATCGCCAGCATGACTGCGTCTACGATTTGTTCCAAATATCCCTCCGTTAATGTGACTATCACGTCATATCACTCGCGATGTGCCTGTTTCTTCACTCTTTTTGAGGGGCCTGATGCTGATGGCCCTGCACGTTTATCATGAGTGGTAGTAGTTGCCATTTTTGGGGCTGTGTCAGACTACTGCAATGGTTTATATGTGGGCCTTGCTGAAACAGTTGCTGGAGTACTGGAAAGACCTTGTGTCCATTCTGGGGGCCATAGGGCAATTAGTAGATCGATTTCCTCATATGGCACCATATAAGGTAGCTCTGTCTAGGCCTGGCTAGCAAGACTTCCAATCTAGACTTGATGCATAGTAATTTGGAAGGTTGCGATATGCTTGTATTTGTCGTATATTGTAGGGGATAATCGGGGTTGGGAGTTTATGGCAGTGGCGCACTGCTCTGGAAGAGGACCTAGAAGACCTTGTTATCCTCAATGCGTTTTTTATCCTTAGATTCCCATAGGTGGGCATACCGGGCACCTTCGCACATCCCAACAGGGAGGTCGGGGATGACCGACTCTTCTAGTTTGTCCCAGGTGACTAGTGCAATGAGGAATAACAGCCATGCATAAAAGAAAGGAGTCCCATGCTCTTGAGACTCGCAGACATTAGCAAGAAATTCTTCACACGAGTATCAAGCCCAATTAAAATACACACCTTTTGCGTACTGGCCAGCTAGCTGGATGACATAAGCGGGGACAGTCGCTACCTGGCACCTTTGCATGAGTTTGCAGGCTAACAGGTGAGTTCCCATTTGGGTAGCAAGATCATTGATGGTTTGGATTACAAACCCTCGTTGATTCCGCTGGACCACGTAGGTTTTTCGAACATATGACGTGGTAGTTTCTTCATACTTCTTTCCAACTTCTGCGAGCAGGTGCGGCCCCTGCATCGGAAGGCCCGTAATTTTTTGGATCAACTCAGCATCAATAGGGACCCTGTCGTGAATCCACAAGCTATCATTTTGAATGAGGGCCAGTAGCTGGCATGCTAATCGATCCGTGATGTTGTAGAGGCCAAAGTAGGGCATTCGGAGCATATTCAATAGTCCAGATCCTGCCAAGCCACAGACCCAACGTTGAGGGACCACTGTGATTCCGTCATCTTTGAGGGTTGTCTCAAAATATAATGCAGGAGCTAACTCGGGGAAGGCATCCTGGTTCACCAAATTATGATCATCAAACTTAACTTCGTGGAGGCGTGCACAGGGATCACTAATAGCAGGGACTTCGCCAGGGGTCATGGGAGTCTGGAGGTAAGTGACCAGGCCATCCAAGATTTTTTGTATCTGCGTAGATGGTCTTCGCGGGTGGAAAAAGGGGGGTAACCAGTTAATTGGGTTAGCCGGCAGCACCCCCTCCTGGGTATCTTGTGCATAGGCCGGAGGCCTTGGACATCTTGGGGAATTCTAAGGCTTCTTTGTCGCCTGAGGGTTAGTCATCGAACTCTGAGCTCTTTTCTAGCCTTTCCTTGTAGTCCGCGGGGGAGGGACTTCTTCCAGCTTGGGGTCATCTTTCGTAACTTCCTCAATTTCCACCGAAGCATAGGGTTCAGCAGTAGGGGTAGTCGGCATCCTGGCACGAAAGATGAATCCAGGTTCTGGCTGATTATTTCTGGTGGAGAGGGTTGCTTAGTCATGAGAGGGTTGCTATGACTGAAACAAAGTTCGTCGTTGGGTTGCTTTTGCAAAATGCTCAAATTAGGTGGCTTTCCTTTGGGGGGCCACCCCCCTTTTAAAGGATGGTCGCGGAATAATAGAGGGGATATTTTATGCAGGACAGGTTTCCCCAGGAATGGTAAAATCCTCCCGTAACTTGATCTTCCAGTGACTTAGGATTCATTCTTTTTAACGGTAACTTCTGATTTTTACCCGAGGTTATACTCCCAATGGCTAGCTGTTGCGTTCCCCAATACTTAGGTGTAGTGATTATGCTAGGGTTATTGCTTGGTGACAGTTGTCTACCTTCCCCCAACACAAGTTTTCTCCCTAAGGAGCTCTTGACCCCAGACCATAAGACCACTCGTATTTGTCTTATTAAGGTTTTAAGGGGTTTTGTCACTGAAGCCAACTATCTGTCCCTTATTGTTGTAGAGGCAATCTGTCACATAGGACCAATATCCGTGGATGTTGTTTGTAACATCAAGAATTCATGTCTTCTTTGTGGGTCATTTAAACCCTTTCTAAGGGTAGGTATATTGTCGTTGTTCAGGCCAAGCCCTTTTTCAGATCTTTTCTTAGGGAGCTTAAAGAGAGGTTCCTTTATGATACGAAGACATCGTACCATGGAAACATCCCCTAACAGTTTTCTCCATACTTCCAGTTCTTGTCTGGGATCCTCAGTATCTTCCTTGTGACCTAGTACATTGTCTTGAGCCGACATTTTGTAGATATAGTCCTCCTTCGTCGATGTAGGTGTTTTATATTTTTTTCTTGTGTTCCTTTGCTGCTTATTATCAAATTTTCCAGTAGATTCAGATAGTCTGTAACACCTGCGGGTTGTGCAGCAACCTTATGCATATTTTTAAGAAGGGTTTAATATCTTCTAATGATTCCCCATCTTTGTGGTGTGTGGCTAGCGAACACTTAGCCTCAAAGAGGTCCCTTCATGCTTTTATAAATGTTTCCCTTATTTTACCAAAGTCTAATTCTTCGTGGTTGTCAACTACCTTGCGGATTAGCGAGTCAACCTCATCCCTTTCCTTAGCTCCCCCAATCGCTAACCAGCTGCATGTTATTATATTGATTGTTGCCTCCTGACCTTGGGTCCTGCATTTCTTCTGTGCAGAACAAAATTTCTTCTCCTGTATCCTGGTTTTTAGGATTGGACAATATTCTAGTGCATGGTCCCATCGTCTACAATATATACAGGACTGTTTCTAACAGTTCCTTGAAAAATATCCCATGCTCCCACAATTATAGCAAATTAGTTGGCCTTTTCCCCATCCTATGCTTCCACTTTGGCTCTTCTCCTTCTTTTTCTTACCCAAGGGGGTTCTCGGTGATGTAGGATCATTTTTCCTGGTGCAGCTTTACTTTTCATAGTTAACTGAGTGGCAACGTTGGTACCAGCATTGCTCAGATGTGACAACAGAGGTGTCTCATAATTTGGCTACACAACTTTCCTCGAGCCAGCGCAGGGACCCCCTTGAGCCCTCTTGTTCCAGGCTGCATGCTCTGGGTGTTGTTGTGTGGCCTTGTCCAACCCCTCTCTTTTCTTCCTACCATAGATCCTGGATTTCCTGGTGCATTGCTTCTACTTGATTTTGGATCTGCCATACTACTAGCGCAACATCCTCAGGAGGAGCAAATTCTAATTTCATAGCAGCCTCTACATCTTTCTCATGTGATTCAAAGGTCTGCCGATTCATGGGGGTGCGTAAGTGAGGTAGCAACATGGCGATGGACCATTCCATATGTTGTTTATGATCATACTCGAACCCTCCTTCCCTAATCAACTTCTTTAACCATTCATCCACCTCCCATACTGATTCAGACACACCTTGCTTGAAGTCCTTTACGTCTGCTACTAACTAGGAATAATACTTTGGCTTGTGGAATTTTTGCTTCAGAGCACCCTTAATATCTTTAATGGAAGTGGTTCCATTCTAAGCAACATATCACATATACCAATCCAGAGCTCTATCTTCGAATGTTAAAGACAGTTGCGCCCTTTTTATCGTATCACTGGTCACATTCTGTGCAGTCCAAACAGAGTCCGCAACGAACCAAAATCGATCCATGTCCTAATCTCCTACCCCTTTGAAGGTAGGTAGTTTCAAATGAGCATTCATATCACTATCTAGGGACGATGTTATAGGTTAATTCTTACCCTTGCATGTCCTAGGTGGCGATGTGTTATTACCCAATCCCTTTCTCAGATCTCTTCGGGTCCCGGCAACAGAACCATTTGTTGGCTTGAGGGGTCCTGGCCCAGGTTTGGTGTGCAAGGTTTGCCAACAAACCCCTATACTACTGGACCTTTCATCAGTTACCTTCTTGCGTAGGTCACAGTCTCACCCGAAGTAGTATGGGTGGGTGCTGGAACTAGGTTTCCGCACCCTGAGAAAGGAAGGGTAAGGCGAGCAGGGTTGCGTTCTTTTCATATTACCTTGTCTCTGTGAAGTAATAACTATGTATCCAATTGCATCTATGTGCACTAGGTCTACAATTATATGATTTTCATAACATCAACACAACAGTATATAACCCGAACAGAATAGATCTAGATTTACCTCAGTATACAGACTTTCGCAGCAAGATATAACCAGAGCAGAATAGATCCAATCATTAAATACATAGACCTTCGCAGCGCAAGACATAAAATGCATAACACAATAATTACCAGCAATTCATTCAATAGTACTCACATATTCATATCTAATAATCCAGCTTATTCGTTCATTCATCAACCCTTACAATTCCCTTCCCAACCTGCGCACATAGCAGCAGCGTCCGCACACAGCTGGACTAGGATCTCTGCGCACACAGCCAGCAGGAGTACGTTCTCCAAAAACCCCAACAGATCACTTACACAACATATGACATCATTAGCTCGTCAAAATCTACCTCTTACAATCCGAAATGCCTCTCTATTTATAACATTCTAGCTTTAACATTCCTATGGTCCGCAACCCATGGTTTTCGGACCCCTAGTTTACCCTTTAACCCCATTACAACGCTTTTCGGGGCTTTGACCCACCCCAAAACCCCTGCACTATACTAAATATAACAAAAATAACCAAAATGGACCAGTTTCATAGCTTGTTAGGAAACCCCATTCTAACAGCGGTGGTTTTCTCCTGACTTGGGTTTCCACCTTAAATCCTAGTGTTCATGGGTGTTGCTTATGTGTGATGATTTATTCTGTTCTTACTACACATGCTTACTGTTTACTAAATATATGATGAATGAATGATGCATTTATCTAAGTAAATCATTATCTGCATAATAAGTTCTCTGTACATGTGCAATTTTATTTAAAGATAGCTGCATGTATACGCTACTTGGGTTCATTAAATTCATGTATATAAATCAGTAAAGAAAAATTAAAATTTTATAGTGAGTTATAAATACTGATTCACCCCCCCTCTCATTATTTTTCCCAACATGCAATGCAATTTTATATTTTTGAAATGAAATATGCCTATTGCAATTTTTTTATGATCGCAGATATAGATCAACTAAGGAAGAATACAGTGCATACTTTGACACCTCCCCAACAACTATGCCAAAAAATGATGAGCCCTAGTATTTCAACAATAATGCTGCAACTCCCAAGGCTACCCACTTAAATTACCAACATGGGGTTCTTACAAACTAAAGAGGTGTGCTCCATCATTAGGTACATTTGAATGGGTTAATTGTCACCTTTTTTCTTTATTAAGTCTCTTATTCTTCCATTTTAATTATATTATGGTCTTATGTTTCTAGAGTAGATGGTTGTTAAGGCTTGTCATACTTTGAATGCCTAACATGAGTTAAATGCAGGAAAATCATGAAGATATTGCATTTTTTATGAATATTTTTCCCTTAAATCTCAGAGTAGATAGCAAGGATAGATTCCAGGGGGATTTTCCACCTCCTTAACTCCTAAAGGAAACCAAGGGATCCTCAATATTTCCTCCAATAGCTCGAAATCAAAGGCAACCAAGCAAACTCAAGATCAATTTCACCAAAGCTACACTTCACTTGCAGTTAAAGTGGACACATCACCTACCTTTTAGGGAGTTGTTGTTAGCTATCCTCTAGGTTAAGTAGGGCTGAGAAAGAGCACAATAGGGTTATAAATTTGAAGGAAGATAATAGGCTCTTAGCTCTTGTAATAGGTCTTTGAGACTTTCATGCTGATGTAATGAGACTATCTTCAGCAATAAAATCAATATTCAAATTGTGCTTCACTGTTCTAGTTTCAGAAGGCTAGGCTTGTGGGTTAGGGCCAAATCCATTGGCCTTAGTTTCTCTTGTGTATTCATTATTTACTTTTATGTCATTTTAGATAGTTTTTCTTATGAGTATTTAGCTATTTTTCTTGCATTTCATTTCACTATTTTTATTTTTCTTCCATTTTTCTTTTGCTATAGATTTAGCTTTCTTACATTTTGGTAGAATAGGTTATAAACTCAGAAATTTTTGTGTCAAGCCTCCCTCTCTCATCTCTTTCATTAGATCTTGAGGAGGGTAGACCTTCTCAATAGGAAAAAATTACTTTTTAGTTTATGATTTCTTGGAATGAATAGTTAGTTTGTTGTAGTTCGATGAATATGTTTATAATGTTGTGTTAGATCTCTGTTTGTAGACTAAAGTAGTGTTAGCTTGAGTGGTCCTGACCCCGGTTCAGAATTGAGGTTAACCAACAAAACCCTCTTACTACTGGCCCTTTCAGCAGTGACCTACTTGCGCAAGTCAAAGTCTGTCCCGAAGCAGTATGGGGGGGTGGTGGAACCAGGTTTCCACACCCTGAGAGAGATTCAAAATGATGTGGGTGCCTTAAGATCTAATCAATAATAAACAAACAACCGTAAAAGCAGCTCTAACTAGTAAACCCTTTTTAGAGAGATTTAGTTCAAATATATAGAATATATTGTGCAAGTTAACATAGCAATTGTAAATCAAGTAATGCCCTTTAACATATCATATCAAAACCATATAGCACTAGATCCATCCAAAAAGAATTCATATAAGCCCAATCACAGTCGCGCAAGGGATCTATTTTCAGACAGTACAGGAAATGGAAACAATATGCATAAACATTCATAACATAACAAACAGATGCATATATAACATATATTCAGAACAATATTCCTTTATTACTATCAGTTCAAAACCTTCTTACAAAACATTTCAACATCCAGCGAGGTCTGCACACAGTAGGACTAAGGTCTTCGCGCACACAACCAGCAGGAGCCATCTACCCAGAGAAATCCTTAAAACCGATCACAAAATATCCAACTTTATCATACATGTTCATACTTATCCAAAAACTGACTTCTTAGACTCAATCTATTCATTTATTTATACTATTTAGCCTGCGTTATCTTATGGTTCACAAACCATGGTTTGCGGCCCCTTGATCTACCCTTTGATCCATTACAATTCGTGACAGGTTTTGACCCACCCCAAAACCCCTGCGCAAGACTAAATTATTACAAAATATAGAAAATTTGTCAAACTTAGGGGACCCTACTCCAACAGGTCCCCAACACAATCTTATGGCTCGTCCCGAGTCACACTAGTAGCGGGGTCTTCATTTTTAGCTCGAACTTGTCGATGGCAATAGAAAATGGTGGCAAGATACCTACACTTTGGTCTGCAGCGCTCTGCATGGTTGGCCTTCACTTTCGCTGGAGTGGATTCAACTTCTTCCATGTCTGGGAATTCTTCTATGAACTCATTTGATCCTTCCTCTATAGATGTCGTGAGGGGCATTGAATGCACTTCTGCAGGGTTTGTGGTCATTATTATCGCTCGGAATATGAACTCGAGGTTACTAAATTCAGAAGGGGATTCACGACCAGATATGAAGAATTCACAGATGACAGGATGGCATAGATTACAGATGAGCACAGGGTGCCAAATGTTTAAAATGTAAAGGAGCCAATTAAGACCATGCCCACCTCTTTATAGGTCACCCATGGTAAAAATAGTCAAATTATCATTAATTTTCATTTACCTTCAAGGGAATGGTGAAAAATATTCCAAGATTGCCTCATTAAATGCAAAAAATCTGCTACTTTAAACAATAATTTCATTTTTTCACCCCGCTGCACTGTTTCAATGGCTAGATTCCCAACCAGCACATTGCCCCTGCGCTCCTGGCGCACCTACCTGTGCCCTTCCCCTATGTTCTGTGTAGGCCCTTTGATTCTAATTCTCTGGCCATATATTCATTTGGAAAGCATCGAAATTTCTTTATACGGATTCAGGTGACTCCCACTGAATTACCTAGGAAGGTCATCTCCACGTAGCATGGCCAAGCGCACCACACCGCCATCAGTGATCTCCTTTACAACATATGGCCCCAACCAATGCTTTCTAAATGTACCTAGGTGGCACACAAACTGAATATCATATATTAAAACCAAATCTTCCTCCTTGAATACCTTTTGCCTTATGTGCATATCATGTCAGGCTTTCTCGTGTGCCTTCTGCACCTACTAGTGGAAGTTAGCAATGAAGCGATCTTCTTCCAAGGCAACGAGTTGTGCCAACCGTTCCTCCATAATTCCAGGCTCGGCCATGTTAGTGAAGGCCATAATGCGTAGACTTGGGACAATATACTCAATTGGCATGATGCCTTCCAGCCCATAGACCATCCTAGATGGTGTCTTTCTTGTTAACTTTTTGCATGTTGTCCTGTAAGCCCATAGTAAAGAAGGGATGTGTATGTTCCAATCATCCCAGTTGGTATTGCAGACCTTTGTAAGGGCATGCTCCAAAATATTTTTGAATGCTTCTACTACGCCATTTTCATGTGGGTGATAGGGGGTACTCTTCGTGTGATGGATATGGAATTCCTCGGTCAATGCTTCAATCATTTCGTTGAAAAAATGTGTACCTCTATCACTCATCAAAATATGTAGGCACCCTAACCTGGTCAAAATGTGCTCAACGATGAAGTGTGTAGCAGTGTCTACAGTACATTCCTTAACTGCCTTCACCTCCACCCACTTGGTCACATAATCAGTTGCAATAATGATATATTGCGGTCCAGTCTTCTTCCAAGGAGGGTTGATTGGTCCCAAAAAATCTATATCCCATTTTTCGAATGCCTGCAAGGCCATTTGCAGTTGAAGGGGCACTTCATCTCTATGCGACGGCTTCCCAGTCTGCTGACAAGAATCGCAAGCCCGACAGTATTCCTGTGCATCACTATGTAGTGTGGGCCACCATAACCTAGCATGCAGCACCTTCTGCGTAGTGGCTTTCCCAACATAGTGGCCACCTGGTACTCCTCCGTGAGCTTCAGACAATATAGCCTGTCTTTCATGTTCCAACATATATCCCCTTAATACTTCATCTTCTCCTAATTTATACAACTGACCTGCAATTAGGGTTAAATTAGTTGTGCACGGAACCAACTCCTTCTTTTGTTGGACCGAATATTCCGCAGGAAATGTGCCTGTAGTTAGAATTGAATAATATCTGTGAAGTGCTCATCAATCACCTTGATAGTGAAGAGTTGTGTGTCTGGTAATCCTTCCTTCAGACTGGTTACTTCCTCCCCACTCTCAATCTGTGACAAGTAATCAGGCCCAACATTCAGTCTTCCCGGCTTTACAATGATCTCAAATTCATACTCCTGGAAAAGAAACAGCCATCGGCAGATCTTCCCCCCAACACAGGCTTATTGACCAGGTATTTCAAATAAGAATGATCAGTGAACATCTTGAAATTCCCTCCCAACTAGTAATGTCTATATTTTTGCAGTGCATATACCATGGCCAATCCTTCCCTTTTTATAGTGGAGTAGTTGTGCTCTGCACCTGAGAGCTTTCAACTAGCAAATGCTACTGGGTGATCAATGTCACCTTCTCCTAGCTGCACTAAAACAACTCCCACTGGATGTCGGAATATCAAAATGGGTGCAGTGACCATTTTATCTTTTAGTAGCTAAAATATCTTTTGACACTCATCATTCTAAAGTAATTCTACATATTTCTTCAGCAACTTCTCCATGGACGCAATAATCAGAGCATACCCCTTGATAAACTTCATGTAATAACCAGTATGTCCTAGGAAGGAGCACAACTATTTCTCAGTGGAAGGGAATTCCAAGTTAATGATGACTGCAATCTTGGCCAGGTCCACCATCAATCCTTGCTGGCATACTATATGCCCCAGCAGAATCCCAAAAGGTATGCAGAATATGCATTTCTTCAGGTTGAGAGAAATCTGGTGCTTCTGATAGGTATCAAGCATCATGTGCAGATTCAATACATGGTTCTTTACAAATCCAAATATTATACAATCATCAAATTAGACTTCCAAGAATTTATGTATGAATTCCTTGAATACGGCCACGGTCATCTGCATCAATATTGTAGGTGCATTTTTCAACTCGAATGGTATGATAGTATATTGAAAAGAACCCCATTCAGTAGAAAAGGTGGTCTTGTCGTGGTCTTAAAGCGCAATGAAGATTTGATGATAACCTGAGAACCCATCTGTGAATGAATAAGCTTCTTTCCCTCCCACATTATCCAGAATTTCTTCAGAGAATGGAGTAGGGAAGGGGTCATGCACACAGGCATCATTCAACTTGCGCAGATCAACACAGATCCTGATTTATCCCTTGTTATTTTTCTCCTGGACTACCATTGGGCTTACCCGATCAGACTGCTCAACCGGTTCAATGATACCTGCAGCCACCATTTTTTATAATTCCTCCTTTACCTTCTGATTATATTTGGGGTTTAATCGATACAGGCGTTGCTTGACAGGGAGCACATCAGGTTTTAATGTGATTTTCATGACACCCAGGTCCCCACAATGCCCTTCAGCTCCAAGAACTTTGTAGGAAATAGATCCTGATATTCAGTCAGCAGCTCTGCAATCTTGCCTAATGTATCGTCATCTAGGTATTCCCCAATCTTAGCCAACTTTGGTTGCTCGCCCGTTCCAATGTTGACTTCCTTCAATTTCATAGGTTTAGTCACGTCCACCGTTCTTAATTTTAGTCCTGAAACTGTGCGCTCTCCTTCTGATTCAGGGATATTAACATTCCTTGGTCATAATCGTTATCCTCAATTGACAAATTCTGGCATTTTAATATTTCTTGCATCTGCACATCCTAGGCCAGTGCAACGCACTCCTTTTGGGGCCGAGATTCATCAAAGACTTGCACATCTATGTCTTGCAGTGCTTCATCCAATTTTGCTGAGCCTCCCACAGAGCCAAAGGTTGCCAAGAAATCTTTAGTCATTGTTTACCAGTCTCGAATGCCTCGGTGTAACTCAACTTATAGATTCCAGGTCATGGGGACTAGTCCTAATGAGTGTAAAAACCTATGAACCCATTCATTCCATGTCTTCTCATCCCATACCTCCATGCACATGGCTAGGTGCTTGCGTGGATCTCCCCAGCCATAGAATAATTCAATGGACGGCATGGCAGGAGGTTTAAAGCACAACATCATCATTTGTCTACATTACTTCCAGTCCTGAAAAGTTCCATTGTGCATTTCCCACCACCACCCTGGAGTTGCGCACATAGCCAAATCCAGCACCCAGAACCTTCGTTCCTCCGGGACGACTTTTTCCATGGCTTCTAAAAATTCTCGAACACTACCAAAACCATCAAAGTAAGGTATTTACCTTACCTCAGAGGAGATGCACCGGAATTTCTTTGTAATCTTTAGGTAGCGTAGCGCAGAGATATCATGCAACCGGTTCTGCCAGTTCTCCATTTTTCCATCAGAATCAGAAAAACAGGAGCTATCCTTCTCCCAGTTCAACATTCCATCAGTTATAGGTTTGATCCAGTCTTAATCTAGTGCATTCAATTTATACATATGGTCAACCTCATACCCTTCATACACTGGCTCTGTTTATCGTTTTCCCTCTTCCAAATCCAGTGGGATAATCACCCGTGTACAATTATTCTCAAAAATCATGCTTTTGCGCTTTAGGTTGATGATAACTCCCATATCCATGGCCCAATCCAATCCTAACAACACAGGGTAGGGATCTACATCATCCACAATTTGTATAACCTCAAATTCATCACATACCTTTACTCCTGTGATGTCTACCTCAACTTGCGGAAGCCTGCCAAGTGGGATGATCTTTTACTAATTAGTCATGCGGAGCTAAATGGTGGACCATTCCAACTTTGGTTCTCCCATTTTCTACCAAGTTTGTTTAGGTAAGACATTTTCATTAGACCCCAAATCTAAGATGACCTAGTCCATCTCGTAGTCTCCAATATTCACCATCATGCACATCTCCCTGCCTGTTCTCTTCTTCTGCTTGTAAATTTTATTTATAGCCTTGGTTTCTGTCCGCGACACCTCTTTTTCTGCGCAACTATCTATCAAGGCCTAGTGATTATCTACTGCATTCTTATTATGCAGTAGCTTAAATGAGGCTTATAAGAATGGCTTAACCTCATCATCATATTTTGGTTCCCTAAGAGTTCTTAACATCGTTGCTTCTACATCAACAAGATCCTTTCTAGCTTCGATTAAATTCTCTTTTTCTTTCTGCAGGTTGAGGCTTTCCTTTTTTTAGGACACTTTTCTGATGATTGGTTCTATGGTGGACTTCTCCTCATTTCCTCCAATATAAATGTCACAACATGTAATGAAATTTACACTTAGACCGTCGTCGCGTGGCTCAGTCGTAACCTGATGTATGTTATACGTTGGTGTCTGCTGTTTTTCCTGAATTTTAGCGATCAACACCAGACAATATTCAATTACATGATTGAATTGCCTACAATACCTATAGGATTTTCGTGTGGCATTCAGGCAGTCTCATGCATAATGTCTGACCTCTCCACAGTTGTAGCAAATTAGCTTCCCTCTTCCCCTACCACCGCTTCCACCTCTCCCCCCTGCCCGTCCTCTTGCTGGGGATCCTCCATGCTCAGATGGAGATGCTGGTGATGAAGGGTCAACCTACACTTTGTAAAGGTTCCCTCTATCAATCATCAAGTCGTACATGCGGCAGTTGTGCTCATCATCTCCCACCGAAGAGCAGAATCTGCACCATTGTTGCTTCAATTCTGGAACATAGGAACCTAACCATGGGGAGTGGTTTGTATCATGCCACCATGCCACCCGACAATCGGCGCACCACAGTGTGGGGGTACTAGGCCCAACAATATCCCTTGGGCATAGTGGAATAGATCCCCCATCTTGCATATAATTAGACAGTAGAGGGAACTGTTCTTTGGTGTGGCCAAATACCTTACAGAGTATGCAACAGACATCTGCGCTAGCCTCTTTACCCTGATCTCTTTGTAAATTATGAATTTATAAGTTCATTTCCTCTAATTGGCTTTGAATCTGTAGCGCTCTAAATCAAGCATCGTCCCTCGGCACAACTTCTAACCTCGTAGAAATTTCTAGGTATTCTTCCTACGAGTCAATATTCTGCTAACCCATGGGCCTGCGCAGATGTGGAAATAGCATGGAAATGAACCATTTCTTATGCTTCTTATCATCGTAGGAAAATCCTCCATCATTGATGAAAATTTTTAGTCGTTGGTCAGCTTCCCAACTAATTCCGTAGGCCCATTCCTAATATCTTTTAGTTCTACTACGCATTGAGAAAAAGATTTAGGTTTTTAGAATTGTTGTTTCAGGGCATCCTTAATCTCTTCTATTGTGGGATTCACATGTTGAGTAATTTATCCCATGAAATAGTCCAAATCCAGACCTTCAAAGACTATTTCTAGTTGCGCTCTCTTAACAACATCATTATTGACATTCTGCGCAACCCACACCGCATTCGCCACGAACCAAAATTGATCCATATTCTCATCCCCCACACCCTTAAAAGTGGGTAACTTCATCTGTGCAGTCATATCATCCTCAGTGGGGGTCGAGGTGGGGTAGGAGGATTCTTACCCTTGCGCAAGTTTGATGGTGGCATAGCCGGAGGGCTAGTCTCCGCGTGCGTAGCACCACTTCCATTTAGATCAGGGGAATTTCTCAAAGGACTGTACTCATATTTATCCCCCTTTTTATTGACTCGATATTATTTTCCATTGTGTGTCGTGTGTCTGCTCTGATCAGGGGTCATTCACTCAATGTGGCTGCACAAAACACCCTTTTCACAAAATAACATTTTAATCAGCAGAGGAAAAGTTTGTAATAACTTACCCCTCAATCCTTTGAAAACCCTCCATTCAGATTCAGAGTAGGACACAAATTGATCAACTATAAATTTAGTTACGAGTCTACCCAAGATGCTATCAACCCGGTGATCGACAGTCTGGGTAATACAATTATCATTATTTTCCAATATTTGGATTAATTCAAGGGTCCACTACGTGACCTGATCATCCTTCCAATAGGTTTGGAATTCCGCTAACCTAGCCAACCACTCCTGTAGTTCATGTGAAAAGGTTATGAAGAAGATCTCGTGCACCTCCATAAAAATATACTTATTCTTCCACTCTTCAACAAATAGATTCTTACTCCTGTTTTATTTTAGGGAAAAATGTGGAATCAGATTTTCAAACCAATCCTCAAGTTTAGGCTTTAATGGCTGCCAATGACCTCGCGACATCACCCAATCTCTCTCAAAATGCTCCCGGTCCCGACAATGGAATCATTTTTTGGCTTGAGGGGCCTTGACCCAGATTCGAAATTGAGGTTAACCAACAAAACCCTCTTACTACTAGCCCTTTCAGTAGTGACCTACGTGCGCAAGTCAAAGTCTCACCCGAAGTAGTATGGGGGGGTGCTCAAGCCAGGTTTCCGCACCCTAAGAGATATTCAGAATTATGTGGGTGCCTTAAGATCCAATCAATCATAAATAAAACTCTGCAACAGCAGCCCTAACTAGTAAACCCTCTTCAGATAGATTTAGGTCAAATATGCAGAAGATCTTGCGCAAGTTAACACAGCAATCGTAAATCAAGTAATACCCTTTAAAATATCATATCAGAGTCGTATACCACCAGATCCATCCAATAAACATTCATATAAACCCAATCACAGGCGCACAAGAGATCTATTTTCAAATAGTACAGGAAATGGAAACGATATGTAGAAACATTCATAACATAAGAAACAGATGCATATATAACTCAGATATTCGTAACAATCTTCCTTTATTACTATCAGTTCAAATCCTTCTTACAAAACACTTCAATAGCCCGTGCACACAGCTAGTGGGGTCCACACACAGTAGGACTAAGGTCTCCGTGCACATATCCATCAGGAGCCTTCTACCCAAACAAATCCACAAAACCGATCACAAAATATCCGAGTCTATCATCCACGTTTAGACTTATCCAAAAATTGACTTCTGAGACTCAATCTATTCATTTTTTTATACTATTTAGCCTACACTATCATATGGTCCATAAACCATGGTTTGCAGCCCCTTGATCTACCCTTTGACCCATTAAAATTCATGAGGGGTTTTGACTATCCCCAAAACCCCTGTGAAAGACTAAATTATTACAAAAAATAGAAAAATTGTCTGACTTAGGTGACCCTCCTCCAACAAGTAGATTTTCTTTCCAAATTCAACCCATCTTTTCCATTTCCTTCATCATGAATTTGTATATATATGTTGAATGAACAGGTATTTTTCTTTTAGGTTCAAGTAGCATAGCCAAGGAGGACTTCACTAGCACCCTCAACTTCATTTCTCACCCTTCTTCGGCCTTCTGTTAATCAAAATCACCATCAACCTTGTTTTCAGGTTTTGCATCTTCATACCGTGAGAAAACCCTAGAGGTGAAATACAAGCTTCTAAAGAGGTTCTAAGCTTGGCCAAGGGTTTGACCGCCTTCCACTCATCTAAACACTCCTTCACTCCACCTTCCCTACACCTTTCTCACCTATTTTTGGTCTCGGATTTCCCTCGGACCATTTTCTATAGCAATTCGGGACTTTCCTGTAGCACTACAGGAAACCTGTAGCAACACTTACAGTAGAAAAAACCACCATCCACCTCATCCAGACCTACCAAAACCACCTAGACACGTTCAACCTTGCACCCATGAGTCCAAGCCATTCATAAGCCACCTTAGCGACTTCTCCTCCTAGCTGCAAAAAAATGCATTTACAAGCATAGTTAGGTCATGATTAGCTTCATGATTAAAATCATGGTAGATAGAACACAGATTAGACAAAGTGTGTTTATCCATTTGGCCCAGCAAAGTGTGATTAGGTTGGTTTCCTTTATTAAATTATAATTCATCAATTTACTCCATGCAATATGCCTCGTTTTCTTCGATTTCTTATCATAGCTTAATGTGTAGATTTCTTTAATTGCAGAGTAGTTATATGTACTTTATTGCATTATAATAGTTCTTTTCTTGTTGATAGATTAATGGCTTTGAATCATTTGTAGCCCTAGGTCTAAATTCAGAAGTGTGACAGACTTCATCTAGAAACCCTAGAAATAACACCCTTTCGTAGAGCTCAGAAGAGGATGACATGAGTATAATGCATCTGTTGTGTATAGAGCAATGTCACCTCCAATTTTGTACGAACCCTGGGTTGATAAAGTAAATTAGGGAAGCCTTTGGGAGTTGCAGAAATATTGGTGCAATACCAGGGCTCACCAAGGTGTCAGAACTATATGTTCAACATGAAATGTGTCCTTTCATGGATATGATGCAATGAAGTGAATATCATGAAATTAGACACTGGCTTAATTTTCATAATGTGAAAGTTGCATTGAAAAGGAAAACTAGTCTATGGAATGGAAATAATAATGCTTGAAATGGAAACTCTACCTTAAGAATAAATAAATTAAACTAATCTAACGTGCATGAAGGAAAGAGAATGTAATCAATCACTGCATTCCAAAGAGGTTAGATCCATTGAAATATTTCATTAGATACTTGATGTGGAAATCAAGGAAATCATTATTGTGTTGTCTAATTCATAAATTTTTCCATTAACCAAAATTGTTGAGATGTGTTGTAGGGGTAAAAAGGAAAATATTAAGTGGTCTTTGGTCTTCCTAAATCATGGATTTAGAGCCTATGGGTCATTAATCAAGCCTAAGGGAAAAAAAACCAAGATTTTGGAGCATAGATGGTCAATTTTACACGTGCTACAGGACTGCTACGGGATTGCTATAAGAGTGCTACAGGACTACTACAGGAGTGACGGGATTGCTACAAGAGTGAGATAACTTGTCGAATTCCCAAGAAAATCAAATGAAAATGAATTTGGAATTTTTTTTTATTAATTATGATTTCCTATGACTCCATTCCAATTCAAATCACTCAAAAATACCTCTTTTAACATGTGCTAAAAAATAATAGAAAAATGCTACTCTAAAAACAAGAAATTCAAAAATTAGTGAGCTAGTTAACCTACCAAATGCCTAACCTAATCAAGTAAAAATTATATGGGGTAAATTTTTTTATTTACGTGATTTTTTTATGACTTAATCCAAGTGGAATCAACTCAAAATAGGCTTGTTGACATGTGTTAAAAAATAGAAGAAAATTACTACTATTTTTCTATAAGAGACTTCAAGAAACTCTATATTTGTGAACTAGTAAAACAATCCAAGTAGCTAAATGATGAATATGAATTTTCAAATTTGTTATAAGGATTTTTCATGTTTTTGAATCTGTAAATATCATGTAAAAAAACACACTTCAATAATTTAACTAATATGACCTACAACAAGAGAAGCATGAATAGTAAATGCAAAAATAAGGGATGCAAGTGCAAAAGACATTCAAAGAAAATAAATAAATTATATAAGAGGGCTCTGAGGCTCCTCAAATGGACAATCCCAAGGATATTTAGAGTACTATTAAGGAAACCAATATTTAGAAGCTAAAAATGGAACCTAACTTCATTATTTGAATCAATCCAAGTACATCCCCTCTAGAAATGAAAGTCTAGTTGCTGAATAGCAAGTTTTCTCCACAAGAAGAGTAATAAATACATGCCCCTAGAGGAAAATTTGAATTGTTACTTATACAAAGTGATGAGGAAGAATTCTCCTAGAAAGGAGGAAACTTTCCCCTCCAAAATCCCTCAAAATGTGGATTTGGTTCCCAACACTAGGAACATTCATTAAATGACAAGGAACACATTCCTAGATTTTCTCAATCAATGGAGCTAAATATTTTTTCAATTATTTCTTAATATTTTTTTCATTTATTGTCCAATATTGGTCCATCCTGTAGTAGGAGCAAGTCCCTATATCATATCATCATAATTTACTCAATATTGTCTTGATATTCTGCAAAAATAAATAATATTAGGCACATAATAAGCAATTATCTCTAAACCTTCTTAAGAACATATTAAAGCTAAAATAACATTATTAATTGTAGAAGGAGAGGTTTAATATAGCCTTTATGTGCGTAAGAAATCTTAGATGGGCCTTAATTTGTGTCTAATTTGGAGGCCCATCAACAAGAATTTAATTTAATGGAAATTTAACAAATTATATGACACTAATATTTTTTTTTAAATATTGTTAGGACAACAACATAATTCTCCACAAATTGTCCTTTTACTCCAAATCAAAATTCACAGAACTTATATGAATTTTGAGGGTTTAAATTTTATGAAATAGTAAAATTTTGAAATATCATCGCCACATTTGGCCCAAAAGTGCAACCCATCTTCATGGTTTCACCCAAGAGGAAATTTTTTTCTGATCAACAAAGTCGAATATCCATAAAGTCCCTCAAATGGGGACATTTTAGTAGATGTGTGATAGGTGGTATTATACCACCATTCTACCATAGAATCCACTTCATCCATTATGATTTATTGTTTGAAGAATACCATCACAAATAAACCTCTAAACATTTGTTAACTATTTATGTTTGACAATCTATTTATGGATGAAATGTTGAACCCATAGTTATTATTCTTCCACTCGAATTCCATAATTATTTCGAAAAATTTCCCATGGATTTGGATCTGTCACTTACATTACATTAGAAAATACATAATTTTATGAATTTCCTTCATCAACACTTCTATCACTTAATTTATTGTATATATATCTTGAATTCTACAAAAAATGTGCACACTTTGTGTCTATCCACAACCACAAAATGTCAGTTTTACCTTCATATATTGATAAACCTGTAATAAATTCCACTTGTATCCCTTCCAATGTTTGATTAGGTATGTGTAATGGATGAAGTAACCATAGATATTTTACTATCTATCCTTCATATATTTAGAAAATTTGACATTCTCTTACAATTTGTTTAATACATCTATTCATTACTTCTCAAAATAAAATATTTTTTAATCCTTCAATAGGTTTTAAGGAACCATAAATGGTCTTCTATTGAAGAGTTAAGAAACATTATTTTTTTTTTTCATTTACTTTAATTTATGAAATAAAATATTCTACCCTTGTACGAAAGTATATCTCCCTTCTAGACCCAATGTTCCAAATGATCATCCCATCCTCTATATATTTTATTTTTATGTCTAGCTCTATTCTCACTTCCATTCATGGTGAGCTTCTTCTAAATAGACAAGTATAGAATATGAAATAGAAGATCAAATTAACGCTTCTTCTATTCTAGAGAAAGAATTTTCTACTACATTGTCCTTCCCAATTTTTTAGATTATTTCAAAATCAAACCCTTGCATTTTTCCTACCCATTTTTTCTCCTCTTCTGATGAAAATATTTTTTCCAAAATGTACTTTAGCTTAGCATGGCCTATCTTGACTTTAATGTGCCTAACAATGAGATACTATTGCCATTTTTCATTGCATGTAAAATTTATTCCATTTCTTTTTCATATATAGATTTCATTAAGCATGTTCACTTGAATTATTTACTTTCAAAAAACAATGGTCTCCCTTCTTGCATCAATATTGTCCCAATTCCTTTTCATGATGCATCACGTGCAACTATGAATATTTTACCAAAATCATGTGTTGCTAATACTAATGTGGAAGACATGGCATCCTTTAAGTGAGAGAATACCAATGTAGCATTCTCATTCAACACAAATGAATTTTTCTTCAAGAGAGATATGAGTGGGCTTGCAATCCATGCATAATTCTTTACAAATTTCTGATAATATCCTATAAGACCCAAAATCCTCTAAGACTCTCAATTTTCCTAGGAATCATCCATTTTGTAATAGCTTGGACATTTTGAAGGTCCACCTTAAGCCCTTCCTTTGAAACATATGACCCAAATACTCTACTTCTTATTTCCCAAAAGAAAAATTCGATCCTTTTACATATAATTTATTTTCCTTGAGAATTTGTAGGAATTTATCCAAATTTTTAATGTGGTATTCCCATGATTTTCTGAATATAGGTATATTATCCAATAAAACCAACACAATTTTTCCAGGATGTGTTAAAAGAAGTTATTTATAATTAGGAAATCCTCGAAGGGTTATCCTTTTTTTTTCACCATTACTATCAGATGTGAAAATAATCTCCATTTAGTTTAAATAATACTTGAATCTAGCATTTGTTATACCATTTTCTCAATATCCCACTTATGTTAATGATGATATCTATAAGGAACATTGGGTGTTGGTTCAATTTAATTTTCATGATCTCTAGATGGAAAAATCTATTTAGAATTTTTTTAAATACCCTTCCATGTAAAAAATAATAATACTCCTCTTTTTTCTCTTTATCAACGATTTTGAATCACCAAAACTAGATCTTCCAATAAAGTGTTATACCAACTGTAATTTGTGTATCCTTCAAACCCTAATTTGAAGATTGTCTATATGGCTAACCTTTTTCATAATATATCTATAAAATTTGAGCCCTTATAAATCTAAAAAAAAATCTTGTGATACTTTGATATGTCTTTTTTAAATCGTGAAAATTCCATGGTATTAAACTTCGTTAAAAATGCTATAGGAAAAATGTCAAAATGTCTTGTTCAAGACTAACTTTAGCACTAATAAAAAACCTTAACTTCCACAAGGTATATTTTATAAAGTATAACTAATAAAAGTATCACAAATTTTCCAAATGTAATTTGGTAGGTCTCCTCGGGACTATACAAATTTCAAAGTTTGAAACATTACCGAAACATAATTATAGTGAAAATTCAAAGATGTCTTCTTTAAATGGATTTAAGGATTAGTCACAACCCTATCGTACATATACTATAACTCCCAAAGTATAATTTCCAAGAAGATACAAATTTTATCACATGTACATTTGTATGTCTCCTAAGTATCCTCAAATTTTCACTACAAGAATCTTTCCAAAAAAAAATTGTAGTGAAAATGCAAAGATAACTTGTTTAAAATTGAATTTAGGATTAGTCACAAATGATATCATCCATAGAATATATCTCCAACAATATTGATGAGCACCATCACTAGGTGTATTTTGAGGGTTTAATTGCCACCTTTTTAGAATTATTAGTATCTCTTTCTCACATTCAATTACATTATGGTCATATGTTTCTTAGTGTAGATGGTGATTAAGGGTTGGAAAATTTTGAATGCCTAATATGGCTTAAATACGGAATAATCACAAAGATATGCCATTTTGGTGAATATTGTGCAATCAAAGCTTGGATTATATAGCAAGGAGTGATTATATGGGGGTTGAGCAGCTCCATAACTCCTAAAGGCAGGCAAAGGATCCTCGAGATTCCCTCCAACAACTTGAATTCAAAGGCAACCAAGGAAGTGGAAGATTAAGTGAACCAAAGCTCCACTTATCTTGAAGTCCAAGTGAAAAAATCACCTACTTTTTAGCGAGTTGTTGGTAGCTACCCTATAGGATACATAGGGCAGAGCAAAAGCTCATTAGGATTCAAATTTTGGAGATAGCTAGAGTAATAATATCTCTTGTAATAAACATTTGTGACTTTTATGTGCTATGTAATGAGATTGGTTATGAAATAAAATGAGTATTCAGTTCCTCATTCACTAATTTAATTTCAGAGAGTTGAGCTTGTGGGTTAGGGACCAATCCATTTTCCTCAGTCTCTCTTGTGTATTTGTGTTTACTTTCCATGCCATTATAGGTAGTTTATTTCATGTGTTGTAGTTAGTTTGCTTACATTTCATCTTGTTGTGTTTATTTTGCTTCCATTTCATGTTACTATAGTTAGGCTCTTGTAGGTCATAGCACAATAGCATATAAAACTCTAAAATTTTGTGTTAAAGCCTCCCTTTCTCACCTCTTTCATTGGATCTTGAGGAGGGCAGATCTTCACCACAGGCCCAAAATTGCTTTCATTTTATGATTTCTTGGAAATAATATATAGGTTTCTTTGTTTATCATGAACATGTTGTGAATATTGAATTAGTTTTCTATTTCAAATGCATAAGTAGGTTTGCTTAAATTCAACTCATATTTTCCACCATTTTCATCATATATTTGTCAATGATAAATGCATGAACTTATATTTTTCTTGCAGGTTTGAGTAGAGTAGCAGAAGAAGACTCTGCCAACATCCCTAGCTCTAGTTTCCACCTTTCACCAACCTACTTTCAAAAAAATCTCTTTCAGCTCTGTTTTTGTAGATCTTCACCACAACATTGAGAGACAACTTGGAGCTACAAGGTGGGCTTTGAAAGAAGTTCTAATCTTGGCCAAAAGGTTGGCTACCTTCCATCCACCTAGGTCCACCTTCGATCCACCTTTCCTACCCCTTTCCTCACCATTTCTGGCCTCAAACTACCCTTGGCCTGTTTCTTGTAGTGTTTCAGGACATCATGTAGCACTATAGGAAATCCTATAGCAGATCTTGTAGCAGCACCAGTTAGCCACTTCTTCAGCCCAAAAACCCTTTTTCACTTCACCTAGACCTGGCAAAACCATGAAGACACCTTTAGCTCTGAAACCATGAGTCCAAGAACTTCTTAAGACACCTCAATGCCTCCTTCTTTTGTTGCAAAACAGAGTATTTACAAGCATAGTTAGCTCATGAATAGATTCATTTTCAAGAATATAAGTCAAGCATCAAGTAGCTAGAGTTTCATTAGCCATTTGTCCCAGCATGTGTGCTTAGATTAGTTTTCCTTTCTGCAAGTTCAATTCAGCAATTTTCTTTATGATTGCCACTTAGTTTAACTATATTTCTTGCATTAGCCTAATTGTGGATTTCCTTTCTTGCAAGTAGCTAGATGAGTCTTTATGCTCTATATTAGTTTCTTTATTGCTAATAGAGTAATGACCATGAGTTATTTCAATCTTAGGTTTCATTAAGAAGTGTGACAGGCTTCATTCACTATAAGAAACCCTAGCAGTAGCACCATTTCATAGAACTGAGAAGAGGATGGCATAAGTAGAATGCATTTGTTGTGTGTATAGCACTATCACCTCCAATTTTGTACGAACCTCGAGTTGATAAATTAAAGTAGAGTAGCCTCTAGGAGTTGCAACACTCTTGGTGCAATACCAGGGCTCACCATTTTTTGGCGCCATTACCGGGTAGGTGTTGAAGTAGATTCTTTGGTTCTGTTTTAGCATTCTTTTCTGCTTTTCTTTTACATTCATTTCCAAAATATTGAAAAATACAAAAAAAAATTGACTTTCACGCCTCGTAGGAGTAGGGATAACCAAGGCAATTTTTTACCAAAAACCCCCACATCCCCACACAGTCACCCTTCACTCTTCTTTAGTGATTGTGAGCTTGAACACACCATAGGCGAGTCACTTAAAATTTTTGAAGAACCTATTGTAGAAGAAGAAGAACTTGCTTCACCTCAGGAACCTGCTTCACCATTTCAATCTCTGGCTAAGACTGGGACCCAAGTAGTCTTTCCCATTAGGGAAATAGATGGGGAAACCAGGATGAAGAATGGCATTCCCTCAGTCCTTCCACATTTCCATGGAATTTCCTCTAAGGAACCTGACTCCTTCATGTTTTATTTTTTTGTTGTCTGTAGGACCTATGACTATGCCTCAGATGACCAAAAGTTGAAACTATTCCCATCCACCCTCAAGGATGCAGCCTTGCATTGGTTCATGAGTTTTTCTAGGAACAATGTCACTACCTAGGCACAAATGCAAGAGTCCTTTAAAAAACAATAGAGAGACTAATGTATATCCTAAGAAAACAAAGAGGAAATATTTAAGATGAATCTAGGACCTAATGAATCCCTAGAAGATTATGAAGAAAGATTCCAACTAAACTATAAAAGAGCCAGTTTCACCCTTGATCCTCAATCACTTAAACGGGTACTTCCCTGAGGGATCATCAAGGAGGTGATAGAAACCATTAATATGCTATCAGAAGGATATATCTACCAATTTCCTTATGAGGGCATCAAAATTGTATTTAGGAACCACTCTATGGCAGCTAGGAAGAAAGGTAGAGCTAGCCAAAGCATGACCAACACCCCTTCCTCTTCCACCTCCATCAAGCATGAGATGGGAAATAGCTTTGAAAATGGACACAATTCATATCAGGAGGAAGCAAGAGGAAGAAGAAAGGGCCTTGGCTATATTCTTCCCTAGATGTACTAGAAAACACCTTTCGAATGAATGTACACTAAATTTCATAGAGGTTTTCTTAGTCTGTGAAGAAATCATGCCACAGATAAGTGTCCCTCATTACCTGGGCTCAAAGTTTTATATCAAGGTGGGGAATTAGGACCCAAGAAACTATGTTTCATAAATTAGAGAAGGCCTCAAGGGCCTCGGTCATATCAGTAGGGTATGCAAGGTGCACCTTACTCCTACTATCATACCAATCATAATGCACCTATGCAATCTTGGTACACCTCCACTCCTCCATCATGGCCTACACCTCCTACTTGGCCTTAAAACCCTCTTGTTGGTGAAAAGGGGTGACTTCTGGGCAAGACCCAGGTTCAGGCTTCGAGGCCAACAAGATCTCGTTGTAGTGTATGACAACTCTGGAATTTTCACCCTGCTCAAAGGAGAGCAAGGAGTCTCACCCAAGGCATGTCGTGACCTTATTGGGATAGGATAACTAGAACCATGGTAGCAAAGCGATACTATTATTCTATCATATATCACTAATACATTACATTCATGCAAGAAAAAACACTTAACACATATTATTCAAAGGAAGAACTATCATATTGCATGTATCAAAGGAAGCTATCAGAAAAAATTCTTGAACACCCCATTAAACATCATACATATATATTCACACATTCGATACACAACTCAAATCCAAAGACACCTTTCTTTGCATTAGATTTCCTGTGTAATACATTACATCCGAGACTTTGCAGAGCTAAATACATGACAAAACCCCAAAAACTCCAGATTTCACTAACTTCCTTCTTCTTTTCCTTGCTTATCTATCGCTTTTCCTGGCATTGGAAGTCTCTTCTCTTTTTCCACTCGGTTGGTATATTGTGCTCGACCATTCCCTGTTCTCTTTCGCACTTGGCTCTACTTCAAAAATTCTTTCTTCACATTCCCTGTTGACTGTCCTTGCCACCTATGTTGCCACCTGCCCGCCAACAATTGACAGCTCGCAACTCAAAAACTAGTTTCTTCAGAAAAAAATGCCCCAATAGGCCCCGACCACAAGTATAAGACCATATGTCGTGGTCTTCTACTGGTCTTGTTTGGTTGCTCCATTCTCTTGCCCCACTTTCTTTGGTTCCCACTCTTCCAACAAAGGCCCCAACTCCGGGACCTTATGCATGGCTTATGTCTTGAGTTCCATGAAATTATTCATTGCTTCCAGCCATGTCTTCGTCAAGGAGTCTGTTGCGTGCACCACCTTCTCAGCCTGAGCGGCATCAACGGGCTGCAGCAGGTCTGCAAATGTTGAATTCTACTGAGAATCAGTGTCGGAGACCAATTGTTGTATTGTCTTTTCCTTATGTTTGACGCGGTGCCAGAGATCACGAAGGAATTGCTTGGTCTTTGCTGAGTTCTCCTCGATCACTTAGATCTGCAATTACAAAGCATCGGCTTGATCATATAGTTTTCTATTGTTGTTCAGGTCAAGGGTTCCTTTGATCTCAGTGAAAATCTTATGTAACTACTTCGAAATAGGCTGAGCTTTCATCGTCAGTGAATTCAAGCACGCATGGATTTTCTCAAGAAAAGTGTATGCTTGAGTGACAGTGCTCCCTAGAGTTTCTTTAAGCTAACTCATATGTTCTTTATTATGGGTTATCTTCTCTGCATACACTGCGGTGGGGCCTTGTAGTGCTGATATGGCTGACAAAGCCTACCAGAGTTCTTGATTTTTACTTCCCAGACTTGTGCATGTCGTTCTGACATGAATGGAGTGTTCTACAATGGGGCAGGCCCACATATCTACGGGGGAAACTTCAACAACGCCAATGATGGTTGGCCATAGCTCTTGGAAGTTATCAGTGATCTGATCAATATACTTTTGGATGGTGTCTATTTCTTGTTGAAATTTATTACACTCTTCAGTGAGCATTGTAACTTGCTAGTGCTGCTACTTGTATTTCAGAGCAAGGTCGTTGTGGAGTGATTATGCTTGTTGATTCGCTTCTTGAATGAAATTAAACAACTGGCCTGGCGTCCAACTCTGAAGATCTTAGCTACTCATCATCTCAGGGATGGGATTGCTTTCCCTAAGTGGCTAGCCATTAGTGATGGAATGGTCAGATTGTTCGAGTGAGGAGTTAGGTTGGCTCGATGATATGGTTGGTGTTTAGGTTGGATGAGAACTGATGGAGGGTGGAGGAGTGTGTATGAATGGTTACAATGTTAACATTGACCGCTGAAATCCAGAAAAGGAGGTCTCACTTGGTGCAGTTTCAACCAAGGGTAGTCTTGTCTGAATAAGTAGATTGAGGAAGGTTCCCTACTCTACCGAGGTTGATTTAACCTCAATTACTTGGGTAGTACCTGATTTAACCTCTGCCTCAATGTCAATTTCCATCCTTGTTCCCGTGGGTATTACGAGGGATATGGTTGCGGATGTGGAAGCGGTGTGGGCTGACTGGTCCTTGGAGGTATGAGAGGTCTGCGGAGATGAACTCTGAGTGGTTTGGGAGGAGGAGGTCAGAGTGCTTTGGGATGATGAAGGATTTGGTTGTGGCATGGATGGGAAAGTCTTAGTACCCTTCTTTGGCTCCTCTGTGATCTGAATCTATAATATCCCAAAATGGGAATTGCTAGCAAGGCATGACTGGAAAATGAATTTTCCAGTAATGGCTGCTATAGAAATGAAAAACAGCACTTGGATCCCTTATATCTAAGTATCTAAGTCCTAAATCCAAGTGGGCATCAAAAATAAATCCTCCTAGGTGGGTTAAACAGGTCTCCCACACCTAGTTGTCTTCGGAAATGCTTCAAAGAGAGACTGAAAAAATAACAAAGAATTATTCTTGGGAAATAACGCAGTTTCTACAGAGAGGTGAAAGGATGCTCATAAAATATGTTTTAATAGTATTCAAAGAATAAAATAAGTTTTACAATTCATTCCATCAAGTACATAGCTGAAAATATAAGGCAAAGATAGAAGAAATATCCTCAAAATAGGGCTACAACCATATGTTTGACAAAAAGCTGCCTTGACAGCATTATTTTTATTGAGTTGCACTGTTGTATGTTACATGTCAGATCCATGAGCAGATATTTTCATAAAATTTCAGATATATATCAGATCCATGCACTAGAAAAGCTCCTCTTTCAGATCCCCTTGGAATTTCGTGGTTTGCACCAAGCATGAGCAGTAGATTTGAGATCTAAGAAAGTAGATCTGCAGAAATATTCAGGATTAATGAAGCATTCAGATTATGCAGATCAAATCTAAAAAGTACAAGTATATATCTCCTCCATAAGATATTAAAATGAAGAGTGGATCCCAACACTCCAAAACCAACTCTCCAATTGATGCACCCAAACCCCCTGCAACACCTCCTACAGGAATAACGCAAATCTAGAGCAGAAACTGTGTTGTAGGGGTTATACAGCTAATGGCGCCATGCAAGATTAGAAACTGAGGCTCATGCACTCCAATACACTTCCTCCAATAGAGAAGAGGCCTCCTCCACTGACAAAGAGCACTGAAATGGTTTAGATCTGAGAATATCTGATCTCCATGAAAATAACGCAGTCCCTCAAGGGAGATTGTGCTGCAGCTTGATTAACTGAGTTGGCCTAATGCCAAGATGAAAAACTGAAGCTCAACAATGGATGCACTCTTCCATGAGGTTAAAAGACACACTCATTGAGAAGAGGCTCTAATACAGGCTAGATCTTTTCAGATCTAGAGTTCCACTTGCTGCAGCTCACATAGACAACCCAATCCTAAGTAGAACTACGCTGTAGATGCAAGATGAGGCTTGGCCAAATGCCGGATAGTGGACTAGACAAACAAGGCTCCTCCAAGAGCTGCTCAAGGAAGGAGGTGGGAGTTCCTAAACAGGAAACCCCAACAAAGGTGTGTCTCAACAGACAAAACCTTTAGAAAATAATAACATCAACAACCTTCTCTTGTTGTCCTCCTCCTTCTTTTATAGGATGAAAGCCTTTTCAAAACCTAAACCACCTCAATTATTTAACCCCTTTCACATGTGGAGCCTCCATCTAGAACTGCGCTGTGTATCCATGAGGTTCATTGCACCTAGACTGCGTTGTTGATTTGGTCAAGGTTGAACCAGTCTTGTGATTTGAGCCCCTTCACACCTGCAAGAGATTATTTACATGGCCCAGATATGTCTTTATTTACATAGGCAATGATTTATTCATGGCTTTTAGGATTTTTACATGTCCTCCTTCATATTTTATTCCTCAACATGAAATGCAAGATAAAATAAGGAAAAATAATATGTTCCCATTAGCTTGGGCTAAATGGGAATATTACAGAATCCCTATACCATTTGATGTACAGGATATTCCTCTGTCAAGTCTACCACTTGGTTGGGTTTCAGAATACTGGCCTGCTTTCCCTTGGGCCCGAGGATGGGTAGTTTAGTTGACTTGGTTTTTTGGAATGGGGAAATGGTCAGATGTGAGTGTGAATGGAGGGTGGTGGAGGGAAGAGCAGTAAGGATTGGGGTCGTTAATGAAGACGACCCTATGTTGAATGCTTGAAATTCATTAAAAAATGGAAAGATAGTGGTTAAATCTCTTATACTTACCATGGATTTGTTAAATACTTGCATCCATGTGTCTAGCTTTCGAAGCAGCGACTGGAGTTGCATCTCCAATATCCTTTGAGCTGTGTCCGTTGGTTTTTCTCCCGACAGCGGTTGTGGAACCATGGCCTCAAAATAATACTTATGCTTCCCGTCTTGGATTTCCCACACGACCCCCGACCAATACATAACTTCTGTGTGGAAAGCTTTCTCTTCCAACTGGAATCTCAACAACCTCCTTTGGAAGGTTTCTGCCACAACGCAGTGGGGTATAATCCATGTATTTTCATGTGAGACCCCAAACCATATTTGTGTAGAGTACTCATATAACAGTGCTCTGGGAATTATTTGTTAGGTTTGAATGACATCCAACATCATCTTGTACCAATCTGTGAACACCTCCTTATTTACTTCTTTACTGCTAGGGTCACCTGAGACTCTCCATGGTGTATATCTAAGGGCGAGTGGCTGATCTTCGCATATCTCTGCAAGTGGTTTCTTCCCTAATGGTAACCATTTCCACATAGTCAATGCCATTATAGATATCCATAGATAAACCCAGTGGCCCTTTTAAATTTATCTTCACAGGCCTCGAAGAGATCTTGTAGCAGGAATGTGGACCAATCGAGATGTGCTCCCTGCACACAATGCTCCACAATTGAAATCATGTCTAGGGTGCACTCCCCTTTTTTGTAGTGCCTCATAGCCTTCCCTACCACCAGTTAACATGAAAATTTCACATTGGGTGCATTGATGAGGTCTATCTTTTCCCTTTTCCCTTCTCTCTTGGTATCATACTTTTTATAGTATTCTAATTCCCCCACCTTCTTCTCTCTTTTGGAGGTAGTCTAGAAGGCCGTGGCTATGTTTCTCCCTGTCGCTGATAGCCCCATGAGTCTTTGGATGTTTTCTGCATGAATTTTGATCTCCTTCCTGAGCCAAAGTGACCCATTGTGAATCCCATTGATTAGGAGCTTTGTGCACTGCATGGCTACTCCCTGTGTACCAAATATCGGTAAGCTCCTCAGGTGAAGAACTGTTGATCTTTGAATTCCCTTGAAGTCTAAGTGAACCCAAGCTGCTTCACTGCCACCCTCCTTCACACAATTCTCAATGTAGACTTGCCTCTTCAATTCTAGAAACTGGAAGGAATATGTGAAATTTGTGTCTATTAGAGTTGCATTGTCATACGTTCCTATCAACGACTCCAGTTTCTGAATCATCTCATCAAGCTCTGGTTTGACTACTGACACCACTATCTTCGTCATGTCATTTCTTCTGTAATAAACTAGTATTGTTACTGGTATACACCTTTGAAGCTCTGCTAGGATGCTATGGTTGAATTTTATAGCAGTTTCCTCCTCTTGCCATTATTTGTTTTCTAGCACTCTAATTTTTCCTTTATCCATGCAGATTAAGTAGGAATGTTGGCACGAATGGCATTGATGAAACTGAATAAATAATTAAATTTTCCCAGGTTCCCTTCACAGCTACAATTGTGTGGGTGGTTACTCAAATGAGGTGGACTCTAAATTTTCTAACAGTGGTCTCGAAAATTGAGCAGACGTTATGGCTAATTATGATGGCCTGATGTGGAAACTTTATTACGGAGTGATGTTTCCAATTACGGAAAATATTTTTCAATTTTTGGCTGACACTACCGACTGACACCTAAATGATGGTTAATTATGACAGAATGATGGTTGAAATAGCTTGTCCGTACAGTACTCGCAACCCCCCGACCAAAATTGGTTGCGGTGTGGTCCACATGCCGCAACAGGGTAGCGATGGGGTACTGGTGACACAAATGTTATTGGGTGATTGGCATCCAATCGTACATGTGGAAACTGACTTCTCTAGTTTATTGACATCTCTGAGTTGCGAGAGAGTTATTGACTATCTAACATACAAACCTCTCTCGGGTCCGAGAGCTTATTGAAAGTAAAATTTATTTTTATCAATCATGGTAAGGTTTCATTCATGCACCATTCACCCAACCAGGTAATATTACTCCATCCAATTGTGCGACCTTTACCACTCTTGAATCCTATATTTCTATGACATAGAATGGTCCCATCTAGTGCATTTGATGTTTCCCTGGAAATTTCTAAAATTTGTTGTTGTAGAGTAGTACTCGGCCACAAATATTGAATGTCTTTTTCTTAATGTGTCAATTGTGCCAAGATTTTTGTCGTTGCTTCTGAACTGATTGGTGGAAGTCTAAAAGAAACTATTCTTCCCCCAACTCCCCTAGTTCCTAGAGACATTGTGTGATTGATTCTGCGTCATAAATTTCTGTTTTTGTAGCAATAAATAAGTTGGGGATGATAAATTTAGTTGGTACAACCACTTCCTTCCCATACACAAGCTAGAATGGTGTCTTATGGTGCAGTCATTTCACCATGGTCCTACAGGCCCATAACATGGCTGGTATTCTCTCGTCCCAGTCGTCCCACTTTGCGTTGCAAATTTTAGTTAAAACTTTTTCCAAGATTTTTTTAAATGCTTCTACAGTTCCATTTCCTTGCGGATGATACAGATTACTCTTATGATGTTGTATCATGAATTTTTGCAGTAAAAATTTGACTGTGGTGTTGATGAAGTGTGTGCCTTTATCGCTTTTCAGACTCCTTGGACATCTGAATATTGTAATGATGTTTTCAAAAACAAATCTGGTTGTTGTTTCTATTGTACAATCCTTTATCGGTGCTGCCTCTGCCCACCTGGTCAGATATGTAGTTGCGCTAATTATATGCCTTTCCTGGGAATGGCGTGCAACTGGTGAGATAGGTCCTATGAAGTCGACTCCACATTTTTCAAATACCTGTATTTCTCTAATGGGTTGTAAAGGTAGTTCATCCCGGTGTGAATGTTTTCTCATTCTTTGACATATGTCACAATTTTTTACATACTCTTTCGCATCCTTGTGCACTATGGGCCACCATAATCATGCATGTAATATTATCCTTGCGGTAGTATTTTCTCCTACGTGTCCTCCCGCAACTTTGATGTGGCATTCCCAAAGAATATTTTTTCTTTCATGGTCTAATACACATCTTCGCAGAACCTAATCTAGTGCCATTTTGTATAACTGGCCTACAATAAGTTGGTAATCGACTGCTCTACCGACCAAGTGTTTCCTTTTTATTGTTGTGTATTCTTCCAGGCATTGTCCCGAAGCCAAAAATGTTGTTATTTGCTATAAATAATCTGGGACAACATCTATTTGAAATAGATCTACATCTGGTAGTTGGTCATCGATTGGCTCTCCATTTTCTCTAGATTCCAATATAAATAGATGATCAGGTCCCACGTTTAATATCCCAGGTTTTACTGACTTCAAAAGTGAACTCTTCGAATAGTAACAACCATCTACAAATTATACCTTCCAGGACTGGTTTGTTCACCAAATATTTCAACGTGGAGTGATCTGTGAAGAATTTGAAGGAACCTTTGAGTAAGTAGTGGTGGAACTTCTGGAGGGAGTAGAACATTTCGAGAGCTTCCCTTTCAGTGGTTGTGTAGTTATTTTTTGTGGTCGACATCTTCTAGCTTGCAAAATATATTGGGTGGTCTACATTTGTTTCCCCTTGTTGTGCTAGCACGACCCCCAAAAAAATCGCTGAGGCATCAAGGTGCACATGGAACTATTTATACCAATTAGGATATGTCGGGATAGGTGCACTTGCTAGTCTTTCTTTTAGTGTGTCCAACACCTTACTATAGTCCTTGGTCCATATGACCTGTTATGTTTTCCTCAACATCTTTTCCAGTCGGGTTGTGATGCATGCATAGTTGTGGATAAATTTTCTGTAATATCCTATATGGACGAGAAATGTTACTGCAAATATGCACTTTTTTAGGTTTAATGAGATCTGAAGCTGTCTGGAATGATAAAACATTATTTGAAGCGGACTTGCATGTTTCTTCAATAAGTTGTATATGGTCCAGTTGTCCATGTAGACTTCCAGAAACTTATGGATATATTCCCTGAAGGCTACTATCACTATTCTTGCGAAAATTGCTGGTGAATTCTTCAATCCGAAAGGCATTACATGATAAGCATAAGAATCCCATTCAGTGATGAATGTGGTCTTCCTTTTTTCCTACTCTGCTATCTTGACTTGGTTATACCCAGAGAACCTATCTGTGAATGAATATGCTTCATTTCCTGCTACATTATCCAACACTTCATCACTGAATGGCGTTGGAAATGAATCATGCACACATGCATTGTTTAAGCTCTGGTAGTCTACACACAACTTCATCTCCAACTTTTCCTTCTTATTCTGTATTACTATGTGGCTGACCCATTCTGCTTCTTCTACCGAAAAAACTAATCCCGCATCCAACATTTTGTCTATATCTTTCTTTACATTTTCTTTCACTCTTGCGTTCAATCGATATGGAATGTGCTTCACTATTCTAGGATCTAGGTTCAAGACTATCCACATCTCCCCCAATTCTCCTTTGATGCCCTTTAGTTCTACTACAGAAGAGGGAAACAGATCTTTGTATTCATTTCGTAAATAAAAAATCTTCTTTGTTGCCTCTTCGTCCCAATAGTCCCCAATAGAAGTTAATTTTGGTTTTTCCACACTCCTGATATTGTGTTTTTTTATCTTTAGCGCTAATAGGTGCAGTCCCTCTATAGTGGGCTCATCCTGTATCCTATGCTCCCCTTATTTCTCTTCAAAAGAAAAATGCTTGAGGTTCTCCAAGTCATCTTCATCCATTTCTTGGTCTACTTTCCTGCATGCTACTGTCTGTCGGTATTGGACTCAAGAATCCGGCTAAATGAAGGTAGTTCTTTAGACTTCATAGGTTCCGAGCAGATCATAATTCCCTTCATTTTCTGCAAGGTGTCTATGAGCTTTGGATTATCTTCCTTGAAAGAAAAACTCTATGTAAACCTATCTACTACTAACTCCCAGCTACTGGTTTGTCTCTTTTTCTCTTCTGTAAGGTACCAGAATTGATGTCCAATGAGTGCACAAAATTATGCACTCACAAGGATTTGGGATAGCCCTCCATCTTCCATTTATTATCACATTATCTTACATGGGCTTGGGGATATGAATTTCCTCTGTACTTTTCCTTCATTTTTGGTCCTGATGACGCTTGAAATATCATTCTTAGTGCCTTTTCCACTTGTTCCCAACTATGAATATGGTTGTGGTGGTTTCCCCACCACCTTGCCAAAGTAGATTTCAAGGCTACGTTCATTAGAGGAACCTTATGCTCCTCTAGTACAATATCTTTAACTCTATTAATGAAAGTATTTATAGTTTCCATGCTAGTAAGGCTGGGGTAACCCCTTACCTCTATGCCTATCTAATTGACTCCGCAAATAGCAGCGCACCTTCTAGTGTTGACCTCGTACCCTCCTTGCTTCCAATCATCCCACGTGACTTCGGGCCCCACCTTAGAGCTTTGAACACTTCGCCAACTTATTTTCCCTTCTGTTTTCAGATTGATGTAGTCTTCTCTTTTGCCTACTGTCATTTGATAAAGTTTTTCTAAGAGTCCTACATCCTCTTGGGTCTCGATGGTCTCCGTATACTGGGATCCTTGATATGGATCTAATGGTTGAACCACTCTAAATCCCCCATCTTCAAATATCATTAGCTCTTTCTTCATGTCAATGACTACGTAGTTCTCAAATGCCCAATTGATCCCAAAAAAAGCTGGGTGTGGATATTTATCACCCATGATGTCAATTACCTCAAAATCAGTATAAGTCTTTACCCCTGCCACATCCACTTCAACATATTCTAATATTCCCACCGACACAATATAATATTGGTTTTCGATTCATAGTTGTATAGGGGAAAATGCTGGCTTAGGCTTTCCCAGTGCTTCCCATGTTTTTTGGGTAATATATTTACACCTGAACTTAAGTCCAATATTGTGTCCCTTATCTGGAATCCTGCAACCTGTGCATTGATTCAGAATTAATTCCTAGTTCTTCTCTTGTTTCTATTCACCCTCCTCGCATGCCTTTCCGAAAGGTTTTCATTGATTGGGCTTGCATGCTCCATTCATCCTCCCACTACTACTTTTAAGTTCGGTTTTAGCTGCTCCAGCATCTGTCTGTAATTCACAATGCTCAAGAATAATCTAAACCATTATTCTATCGGCATTGTTGCCATTGAAAACTTTCCTTCCTCCCTCCTTGGTTGTATTTGTTGCATGTCATTGTGGCTTCCTAAATTTGAAAATGTTTCCAGTGCTTCCCTTAAGTATTTTTTTGTTTTTCTGAGTCATTGGATTTCTTCGGTGATGTCAGCTTGATCAGCTTTACTGGTTCCATCTCTCTTGCACCCTCTCTCATTCTCTTTCCTCCTCGAGTTATTATGGCCACACTTGGTAAAGGTTATGTTTCAGCTAATCTTGGTTCTACATTGACCAAGTTACCGCCCCGATGCCTGTTTCTTTCTTCCCATATTTTAATTAATTTAGGACAATATTTGTGGCACGTGTGTTCACTCTACATTGAGAGCACCATGGTCATATTGGTAACGGGAATTCTCTTGCTACATCGACCTCTTCATCATATTTGTAGCGTATTAAGGGCCCTCTTCCCCCCGTCCTACCTCCTCGTACTCCTGGTCCTCCTCAGCCCCTCGGAGCCTCATTTACCCTGTACAAATATCTATCCAACCAATCTACCAATGCATCCAAAGGCCTGCACTATTATGTGTGATGGGTTTTTGAAGCACAAAATTCACAATAGACATTATTCGGGACATTTTAGTACTTCTGCAATATGAGGCACAGATGCATAGGGTGACCAACTCCTTTGCAAATTTTTCAGTATTTTTTTGGAGCTGGGGTTTGTTGGTTCGAGAAACCATGGAAATGTGGTTTCCCATGGTACAACCCTTGCATATTTACTTGCGTGACTCCTCCCTTTGGTGGAATCCCTTGCAACCCTGATGTTGATGTCCCAATAGTGGTTCCACGCAACCTTGGACACTCGAAAACCAAATTTCCTTCCAGCAAGCAATGTGTGCACCACACTTTGGGTCGTGTTGTCCACGTCGGTTACATATCCTTGAGTTTCTCTATCAAACTTGTGATCTGGTGTTGCAAGCCCAATATTGAATGGTCCTAGGTGATTATTCCTCCCCTGAGTTCCTGTGGTAGTCGGTCATTTCTTCAATCTTCATCGCCTATTCCAGCGCATCTTAGAGTGCATTGATCTTCTGTTGGGTCAGTGGAATCCTAATAAGAGGTAACAGGGCCTTGATGAACTAGTCACATTGATGATTCAGGTCTATCGGGTAACTTAGCTTCTCGATTTTATCCTTAAATCTTCTCATTAAGTCCCAAGAATTTTCTCCTTCCCTATACTTGATCTCCCGTAGTTCTGATAGCCCCTGTTGGTTAGTCTGTAGGAGCTTAAAATCTTGTAAAAATTCTCTCTTAACGTCATCTACAACGATATTCTAGTCCACCTCAGACCATTTGATAAACCAGTGCAATGCTCTTTCCCTGAGTATAGTTTGGAATTCAATCAGTTTGATAGCATCTGGAACCTCGTGAGCTCTCCATATCGCTTCGCATAGATACTAGTGTTGTTCTACATCATCATTCCCTTTTCTAGATAACTCTAGATATCAAGTAAATGACCCTGCCATTTCTTATTGTTTTAGGAATAACTAATACAAATCCTTTACTTCCTGGCTCAGAAATTATCCTGCTAGCACTACTGCTAGTGTTTACTTGCACTATAGACTGAATAATATGTAGCCTACTTGACCTTTGCAAATTTATGAAAAATTTTATCGGGCAGGTGATAGATTACTAGAGGAAGGTTAGGACAAATGCTACTTGGAATTTGGGGAATAGGATTTCCTTGAATTATGATCATCGGTCTTTCTTGGAACATTCATTCCATCACAATGTGTATCTCATCATCAAACTCATTCTCGGCGCATGTTTCCTCCCCTTCATTGGACATCTTTCCCTTCTCCTCTCAGGATGGAATCCTATGAACCTGTCTAACTTCTTGGGCAGACTCCTCCATTCCTTGGGGTCCTACTTCCCCTTCACTCTCCACTGTCATTTGTGGTGCCTCTTCTCTTTGTTGTACATTCTTCTTCTACTTTTCAAACTCCCGTATTTCCCTTTCCCACCACTTCTCAGTGATTTTTTCCCTTCGACGTGCTCTTAGATCTCTCAACTTGCTGGAATTCTTGGCATCCATATTCCTATCCCCACCTTTTCCCTTTCTGTAGCATATCTCCTTAAAGTCCTTCCCCTAGTACTAGAGGTTTAGGCTTCCATCGCGGCGCCTTGGAAAGGCATCAGTCAGTCATCCACCATCAGAGCCTTGATCGATAAGGGAATTTCTTTCAACATATTTCCCCTCAACCCAGATTTAAATATGTCTTCTGGTTTAGAAAAAGACAGATGAAATTCAGTTGCGAAATCTACAATATTTCCCTCTAGTGTAGTCTGAACCCAAAAATTTATGGCTCGCGTTAGATCAGTATCCACTCTGTGTAATTTCGTTAGGTTTGCGTGCCTCCAACTACGACAGGATCGAGACAATGCTCCACGGGTTGCTTTGAACTAGAACCTTCGCAATGAGTTGTAGAGCTCCTCAAGAAATTTTACCCAAAATATCTCGTACAAATCACTCGCTACTTCAGAGAACATGATTTGATCTTTAATATTCCTTTCCTTTGATGTTGGAGCCTGACCTGTTGCAATATGAACCGATCTACATGATTATCCCACAAACTGCTTATTTTGCTTTCATTGATCCTTAACACCATGATTTAGCTCTCCAATAAGTTTTTAGGTCCTAGCAACATAACCATTTTTTGGTGAAAAGGGGTGACTTCTGGGCAAGACCCAGGTTCAAGCTTGGAGGCCAACAAGATCCTGTAGTGGTCTAGGACAATGCCAGCATTTTCACCTTGCTCAAAGGAGAGCAAGGAGTCTCATCTGAGGCATGTCATGACCTTACTGGGATAGGAGAACTAGAACCATGGTAGCCAAGTGAAAACATTATTCTATCATCTATAACCAATACATTACACTCATGCGAGAAACAACACTTAAAACATATTATTCAAAGGAAGAAAAATCATATTGCATGTATCAAAGGAAGCTATCAGAAAAAATTCTTGAACACCCCATTAAACATCATACATAGATAATCACACATTCGATGTTGTGTAACCAGCTCCAAAAATAGAAGAAAAGAGATATCAACACCTTAGAAATAAGCCACTTCGAGGGGGCAACCTCCAATACATTACATAAATGAACAATTCTTGGATGATATAATTTACAAAACCTCCTTTCTATATATAGGAGTCCATGGGGCCATAATGTAATCCTGGTGGGCCACAATGTAATCCTAGCCGACCTAACAATAATAATTTAAGGGCACAATAATAACAAAATGGGGGTTACAAGGGTACAATAATAACAATAAGGGGATTACACTAATAACAATAAGGGACTATACTAGTAATATAGGGACCTAACATGCCCCTCTCCTTCAAAAAAGTGTTGTCCTCAACACTTGAGTAGCTCTGGGTGCTTCTGTATAAAATTCTCATCCTCCCATGTAGAATCTTCGGTGGGTAAGTTCTTCCACTTGATGAGATACTCTGAAATTGATCGATTCCGTAGTTGTCGAGTTCTTTTTTCTATGACTGCTTCAGGTTCCAATATGATCTTCCCTTCCCCATCAAGTTCTGGCAATACTGTTTGAACTGGAAGATTTTCACCTATAACCTTCTTTAAGCATGAAACATGGGAAACTGGATGTACTCGCGAAGAAGCAGGAAGCTCCAATTTGTATGCCATAGTACCAATATTTTGCAACACCTTGTAAGGACCATAGTACTTTGGTGATAATTTATTATCCTTCTTAGCTTGCTTGAGGGACATTTGTTTGTATGGTTGTAGCAGTAAAAATACCCAATCTCCTACATCAAAACTTCTCTCGCTGCGATGTTGATCTGCCTGTTGTTTCATTCGATTTTGTGCCAAATTCGGGTTATCCTTTAAGAGTTGGAGAACTTCTTGCTGATGCTCGATGTGATCTTCCACTGCTTGAACCTTCGAATTTTCTCTTAAATATGATGTGATGGATGGTCGATGATATCCATAAAGTGCCATAAATGGGGTCATTTTTGCTGCAGTATGGAAGGAAGTGTTATACCACCATTCAGCGAGAGGTAACCACTTGACCCATTGTGTTTGTTTATCAGATACAAAACAATGAAGATATCCTTCCAAACATTTATTTACTATCTCTGTTTGACCATCAGATTGAGGATGATAAGATGAGCTATGAGCTAATTGAGTACCCAAACAAGAAAATAACTCCGTCCAAAAATTTCCCGTAAAAATGGGATCTCTGTCGCTCACAATAACCTTTGGGCTTTCATGTAGCTTTTGAATTCTGTCCACAAATGTAGTAGCAACTGTACTTGCTTTAAATGGATGAGATAATGCACAAAAGTGTGCATACTTGGTAAGTCTATCAACTACCACCATGATGACATTCTTGCCTTCGGACTTCAGTAAACCTATGATAAAATCCATTGAAATCTCCTCCCAACGTTGACTTGGAATGGATAAAGGTTGTAGAAGTCCCGGGGTCTTAATTGTCTCCACTTTATTCTGCTGGCAAACCAAACATTCCGCCACAAACTTTTGAATATCGGATTTAAGGCCATCCCAAAAAAATTCTTTCTTCACCCTGTGGTAAGTTTTTAAAAATCCTGAGTGTCCTCCTAAAGGAGAAGTGTGCAATTCCAGAAGAATCTTTTGTTTTAGTTGGGAATTCTTACAAAGATATAAGAGATATTTGTACCATAAGGAATCATTTTTCCAACTAAATGTATCAGATGTACTAGGATCTTGCTGCAACTTTTGAATGAGTGTCCATACATCTTTGTCCTTCTTCCATTCATCTCTTGCTTGGGTTATCCAATCTGGTTGGATAATAGAAATGGCACAAAGCAATGCTTCCACCTCTTCATTCTTTCTTGAGAGTGCATCTGCAACAACATTAAGCTTTCCTTTTTTGTAGATTATTTCAAAGTCATAGCCCAACATCTTTGTGACCCATTTTTGCTGCTCTTCTGATGATAGTCTTTGTTCCAAAAAGTGTTTAAGACTATCATGATCATTTTTTACCTTGAAGTGTTTTCCCATTAGGTAAGTTCGCCATTTCTTTAGTGCATGTAGTATTGCTAACATTTCCTTCTCATAAATAGGTTTCTGTAAATACTTTCCTTTGATTGGATGACTTTCAAAAGCAATGGGTCTTCCTTCCTGCATTAAAACTGCACCAATTCCATTTCCTGAGGCATCACATTCCACGATAAAGGTTTTTGTGAAGTCTGGTGTAGCTAAGACCGGTGCTAGGCACATTGCCTCTTTAAGACGTTCAAAGGCCTTAGTTGCTTCAGGAGTCCATGAAAATGCATCTTTCTTCAATAATATTGTTAGAGGTGCTGCTATTCTCCCATAATTCTTAACAAACTTGCGATAATACCCTGTTAACCCGAGAAATCCTCGCAACTGCTTTATGGTTGTGGGGACTTTCCATTCCTTAATAGCTTTAATTTTGTTAGGGTCTACTTTAACACCCTCGTGAGATACAATATGACCCAGATATTCCACCTCTTGTACTCCAAAGAAACATTTGGATATTTTTGTATATAATTGTTTCTCCTGCAATAGTTTGAGCACCCTGTCAACATGTTCAACATGATCCTTCCAAGACCTGCTATAGATTAGTATATCATCAAGAAATACCAGCACAAATTTTCTAAGGAAGGGTTTGAAAATGGAATTCATCAACCCTTGAAATGTAGAAGGTGCATTGGTAAGGCCAAAAGGCATGACCAAAAATTCCTAATGACCCTCATGAGTTCGAAATGCTGTTTTTGGAATATCTTCAGTCTTCATTCTAATTTGATGATATCCTGAACGAAGATCCAACTTGGTAAAATAAATTGCTCCATATAATTCATCCAATAATTCATCAATCACAGGAATGGGAAATTTATCTTTAATGGTGAGCTTATTGAGCTCCCTATAATCCGGACACATTCGCCATGATCCATCCTTCTTGTGTACCAATACTACAGGAGCAGAGAAAGAACTTTGACTAGGTTGAATTATACCGCCTCTAACATTTCTGCAATCATACGTTCAATTTCGCTCTTTTGGAAGTAAGGATATCTATAAGGCCTGATGTTTGGAGGAACACTTCCTGGAATCAAATGAATAGCATGATCATTATCACGAATAGGTGGGAGTCCTTTGGGATTTTCAAACACCTTGGAATGATTGTCCAAGACTTGTTGGAGAACTGCAGAAATAGATGATTTTGATGTTGGAACTTCTAGTGAGCATAATTTTGCAATTACGCCTCGTTGTTCTTTCTTTAGAAGCTTTGTCATGACATTAGAGCTTATTATCCTTCCTGGCTTCCCTTCAATACCCCGTAATTCGACTTCCTTTCCTTCTGAAAAAAATTTCAAGAAAAGTTCTTGAAAATTAAAATCTACCATCCCCAAAGATTGTAACCATTGTACTCCTAGTACAACATCAGCACCTCCCATAGGAATGGAAAGCATTGGACTAGTCAATACATATTCCCCCATGGTTAGCTTGATATTATGGCATTTTCGAGAGAAATTTATAGTTCCTCCATTTGCAACCATCACTTGACATTCTGGTGCTGGGTATAGGAAACAATTTAATTCCTTGGCTACCTTACAATGAATAAAATTATGGGTGCTACCTGAATCAATCAACATTATTACCTTTTTCTTCTTCATTTGTCCTTGTATCTTGAGAGTTTGAGGTGTGGTAATTCCTGCCAGTGCATTACACAATATGGTCGGATTCATTTCTTCCTCTTCTAGGGTTGGTTCCTGGTGTATATCCTCTTCTTGTTCATTTTCTTCTTCCTCTTCACAATCTATGTAAAATAATTTCTTCTCAGTACACTTATGACCTTTAGTGTATTTGCTATCACAACTGTAGCAAAGCCCTTTTGCTCTTTTTTCTTCCAATTGTTGTGGTGTCAACCTTGTAAGTTGTGGAAATCTAGGCGTAGCAACACTTCCTTCTTTATAGAATTGAGTGGTAGGCTTCCTTGTCGCCATTATTTTACATTCAACTTTTCTTGCCAACTTGAATGCCTTCTCCAATGAATCCGGTTCCAAAACAAAAACTTCATGTTGGATGTTATCCTTTAAAGTGCCTATGAAGAGATCGATCCTGTGTTCCTCTGGAATATCAGTTACCCTTATATTCAATTTTTGGAAGTCCTCAATGTGTTGCCCCACTAAACCCTTTTGTTTCAGATTTATCAATTGGCTAAATAAGGTGTTGCTCTTTGTATCCTCATAATGTGCTATCATTTCCTCCGTAAAAATTGACCAAGTGACAATTTTTTTATGAGAGCAAAGCCATCGATACCATACAAATGTATTTTGTTCTAAATGTAAAGTTGCAATGCGTACCTTTTGTGTGTTTTGCACATTATGGAGATCAAAATATTGCTCCATGTGTAGTATCCATGTTACAGGATCCTTTCCATCAAACTTCCTCATATCCATTTTTGGAATATGGTGGTTCTTCCCGCCAACATTATATTTTATGAAATCACGATTAACATTTATTTTGTTCTCATCATGAGTTTCCTCTACTATCTTTTCACCATTAGGAAACATTTCTTGTATCAACTTTTTCAAACCTTCTATGTCTACTTTTAGATCATTCTTCATGTTTTCCATTTTAGCTTCCATGTCATCCATCTTAGATTCCATGCCAGCTTCCATGCCATATATCTTAGATTCCACGCCTTTCTTCAAACCATCCATATTATTCTTCACACCATCCATCTTTGCTTCCATGCCTTTCTTCAAAACTTCCATTTCATTTTTTGCTTCTCTTTGCGAGAGCAAAATTTGGTGCACTTGCTCTTGTAATTTTGATAGATCATGTTGCAATTCTTCATCTTCATGAGTCATAGTAGAGCCTTTTGAAGGCTTAATGGGTGTTGAATTATTTTTACGGGGCATTTTTTAGAACCCAATACTGATATCTATTCTACAATATGCCCCTGGAATCAATTCAAATTGATTCTTCAAACAAGACTTATGCAATCCGGGAAAAAAAAAAAATACACACCTTTTTCTTGCTTTTGAGGAGCTCGATATTGATATTGGATTATCTCTGTGATTACGGCTCTTCAATATCTGAAATTCAACACTGAAGTAGCCCTCTAAATTCTCTTTTGAATTCCATAGGTCTTACCTAATTTGGATTCTTCAAGACAAAGTTATGTCCAATCTCCCACAATGACCTAATTATGGACTGGTTCAATAGTGCAAACTTGTACCACTTGCCATGTGTCATTGTTTCTCCCTTCAGCTCTAAAATTGATAGCCAAGAAACTAAATTCCATGTAATTGTGACCACTTTTTATGGCACTCCAATCCAATGTTCAGAGAGAGAGTTATGAAATTTGCAATGCGGCACTTTGGGGTAGAAATTCAGGGCAGGAGCCTGAAAAAGCACTACCTTCCACAGATCATATCTCCAACAATGTTGCGAACCAAGATCTAAAATTTTGCGATGTTTTTCCTCAGGATTTCAGCTTCGCACCCTAAAAATTTCATATTCTCAACCTTCGTAGAAACAAAATTATAGCGCAAATTCCACGATGACCTTGTTTAGGAGCCTGAAAAAAGACCTAATTTCCACAGATCATATCTTCGAAAATATTGTGAACAAAGCTCTGAATTTTTTAGACAATCTTCCTCAGGATTTCAGCTTTTGAAACTTTGTAGAAAACAATTTATAGCGAAAATGCCACGATGACCTGTTTGGAGCAGCTAAACCCTAGAATCCAAAGCTCTAATACCAAATGTTGTGTAACCAGCTCCAAAAATAGAAGAAAAGAGATATCAACGCCTTAGAAATAAGCCACTTCGAGGGGGAAACCGCCAAAAAATTACATAAATGAGCAATTCTTGGATGATACAATTTAAAAAACCTCCTTTCTATATTTAGGAGTCCATGTGGCCATAATGTAATCCTAGTGGGCCACAATGTAATCCTATCCGACCTAACAATAATAATTTAAGGGAACAATAATAACAAAATGGGGGTTACAAGGGTACAATAATAACAATAAGGGGGTTACACTAATAACAATAAGGGACTATACTAGTAATATAGGGACCTAAAATTCGATACACAACTCAAATCCACAAAACACCTTTCTGTGCATTAGATTTCATGTGCAGTACATTACATACGAGACTCCACAAAGCTCAATACATGACAAAACCCCAAAAACCCTAGAACTCACTAACTGCCTTCTTCTTCTCTTAGAACTGGTAGTCTCTGCTCTTTTTCTGCTTGACTCCTCTGCTGCACTCCACTATTCCCTGTTCTCTTCTACACTTGGCTCTTCTTTTGGGAGTCTTTCATCCTATCCGATGTCGACTATCCTTGCCACCTCTGTTTATTCCTATTCACACTCCTCCACCTACTCACCAACTCTCTACAACCCGCAAAGGATCTCTACCTCCCGCAACAACTCTCAATGACTTGCTCTATCTGCAACTGATAGTCCACAACTGAAAAATTAGTTTCTTCAAAATAAAGGCCCCAACACCTCCATATCACTCATATCCTATGAACCAACCTTTCTATCAATATGCTCCTCAACCACCTCAATGGAGAAACCCATCACAAGGGTGGAGGACCCAACATAATCAACCACATGCTTTAGTTCCTCCACCCCAACCTCAACTTCTCTCACCCATTCTGCTCCACCTAATTTGTCTTAGATGCCTGCCCAGCCCAATCCGAACTCAAACATCAAGCAATCACAACATATTTAAAGTGGAGAGACATCATATCCATCTTATGCTGTGGAGATACATGAGATCAATCTCAGGTCAGGAAGAGTAATCCCGGAAAATCATCCTCCATCTCCACTTGCAGAGGTTGAGGAGGAAAAGGAATAAAATAACACTCATATCCAACAACCTCCTTTCCTTGAGCACTTGATCCACTCTAGTCAGTACACCCTAGAGGAGACTGAAATTCTGGGAGAACTGAAAAATTTGAGTGTGAAAATACCCTTTCTTTGGGACATTAAGGATGTTCCTATTTACAATAGGCTCATCAAGGAAAAGTTCTTTAAGAAACATGGGATAAAAAATAAAGATACCCCCATCATCAATGTAGTGGGACAACTGTCCGACTTAATGTTGGGAAGGGTGATCTTCCCAAAGTACCTGGACACTGGTAGTCTAGTAGTAGATGTACACATCGAATGTGTCATAGTCCTCAATACTCTGATTGATCTCGAGGCTTCCATCAATGTAATTACTAGGGAAACTATGCTTAAACTCAACCTCCAAGGGACTTTGAGGAAAACCACAATGGTTATGCAACTTGCAAATTGGTCCATAGTAGCTCCGGAAGGAATTGTTGAGGATGTTATGTTTTCAAATGAATCTTAGGAGTACCCTACATATTTCCTAGTCCTCCATCCACAAACCAAGTTTAATGGATATCCTCTCATTTTAGGAAGACCTTGGTTAGCCACTGTCAATGCTTATATCAGCTATCAGGCTGGAAACATGACTATAAAGAATGGGCCCTTGTCTAAATAACCGGTGTTATATCATCTTGTCCAACTGTAATATTCCCAATTATCCATGAGCTAGTTGGAATATTCAATTTTGTTTTATTGCTTTGTTTAAAGAATAAGAGGGCAAAGGAGGTACATAATTCTCCTTAATAATGAATAAATCAATGCCAAATGTGAAAGAGACAAATCTTGGTAGCTTAATTAAAGCACCCTTAGTGTGAAAGGGGCTAGATGACTTTGACTGGGTCAACCTTGACCAAATCAACAACATTGTCATGGAGGAGTGGTCATCAATGAGGGACAGCATAGTTTTAAATGGAGATGCTTTGTGTGAATGTAGTGATATTTTTGGATGGGGCTTAGGGTTTGCAAGCTCATATTCTATTTAAGGAAGAGGATGGCAGCCATATTGATTATGTATGGGTTTATTATATTTTTGAATATATGGTCTATTTGGAAAAATATCTTTCTCTTGTTGTTTAGCTGAGATAGAGTGTTGTTTAGCACAGGGTGTTCCTGATTGGGAATCCTACCTCTTACCTTGAGAGGCCTCTTGGGATATTTTGTACTACATTGTCCACTATCAAGCTTAAGGCCAAGTTTCATCTTTCTTTTACAGCACAGATCTTGTTGAGGGTTTGGTTTTTTTCAGGTTGCAGCAAGTGGTGATTAGATCTCTAAATCTAGGCCATTTCAATGATTCTTTTCAGTGGAGGAGGCTTCCTTTCCACTGGGAGGAAAATATTGAAGGCCATTGAGCTTATTTTTAGATCTTGGAATTAGTCCAATTGGTTATTCATCCCTACAACACATTTTACTTCCAGATCTGCATTATTTCTGTAGGAGGAATTGCAGGGTGGTTTGGCACACCATTTGGAGAGTTGATTTTCAAGTGAAGGGGATCTTCCTTTCACTTTGAGTATCTATTGGAGGAGGCTATTTTATTAATCATATCAGATCAGCCACACTTTCCATATCTATATTTTCAGTAGATCTACAGTCTTAGATCTCAGATCTACAACTTATACTTGGTGTTTTGCTGAAAACCCTTAAGGGGTTCTTTAAAGGAGCTTGTATAGTGCTCAAATCTGATATAGATCTATCTTTTGAGGCACATATCAGCCCTATATCCGATGTAAAATAAAATTTTGTAAAAAATATATTAAAATAATGTTGTAAGGTTCTTCTAGCTTTTCTATATAGTTCCGACACCTCATATTGAGGGATTTCATCAATTGGAGGCTTGTATTTCTTGTTATGAATCTTATGGCCCATTTCTTATGTATATTTTGCTATTTTAATAACATATGAATGGTATCCATATTGGCCTCTTAATTTATTATGATGATCTGCATTATTTTTCCATCATTTTTCACTATATTCCTGCATTTCCCATTTGGGAATATTACACCAGCCTTCCATTGACCATGACCTACCTTTGTGGTTGGAGCATAAAGAAGAAGACAATGAAGTATACAACGCCATTCCCTACCCCATTCATACCATAGATTTTATTCTTAGAGAGGGGAAACCTAATTATGATGAGCGCATCGAACACATCATTCAAAACCATCCCCCCATTGGTAGTTCACTTGATGACCTAGTGAAAGAGTCTAAAAGCCACCCTTGGATGGATCTGCACACATTTGATTCAACCTATGAAACCACCAAGGATGTGGAATTTGGCCCATAAAAACTCTGAAAATAACTCCCCCCTCTTAAGCCAAAGAAGAAGAGTAGCTATGCCAACCCTTGAAAATAAAATCTTGATGCATTTTCTTAGGACTACAAAGACATGAAAGGGGTGCATCCCTCGGTGTGCACACATAATATCTACACTAAAAAAGGATTCAAGCCTATTTTCCAACCCCAAAGGAGGATTAACCGTGCTCTAAAGTACATAGTGAAAGAAGAAATGCATAAATTATTGGATGCAAGTTTCATCTATCCCATATCAGATAGTGAGTCGGTGTCTCCTCTTGTCCTAGTCCCAAAGAAGAATGCAAAATGACGAATATTTTTTACTACTGGGAACCTAACAAGGCTACTAAGAAGGGAAATTTCCCCTTGCCCTTTATAGATTAAGCCATGGATGGCCTTGCATGGAAGAAGTTATTTTATTTCATAGATGGGTTATCTGGGTACAACCAGATCCAAATTAGCCTTGAGGACCAGGAAAATACTACTTTCACATGTCCTTCGGTCACCTTCGTTTACAGATTCCTTCCCTTTTGGTTGTGCAATGCCCCAACTACTTTCCAAAGAGCAGTCTTGATAATTTTTTCCAAACTAATCCATGACTCTGTCAAAATCTACATGAACGGTTTCACACCTTATGGGGATGATTTACAGGAAGCTCTCTCCAATTTTGGAAAAGTGTTGAGAAGGTGCATTGAAATGTGTCTCTCCCTAAATTTGGAAAGGTTTTAATTCTTTAAAAAAAAAAGGAGTACTCCTGGGCCACTCAATATCACAAACAGGAATACAGGTAGACCCAAATAGAATCACCATCGTAAAAATGGTTCATGTTCCTCAAAATCATAGACATGTCAGAAGCTTCCTAGGTTTGCCTAGCTACTATAGGAGTTCCATTAAATATTTCAGTAAATTGGCTTCACTATTATTTGGAATATTGCCCAAAGGTTATGATTTTCTCTAGTCCATTCTCTATCAAGAATATTTTGAGCTAATTAAGGAAAAGCCAACTACTACCCCCATTCTCCGAGGTCCAAACTGAGCTCTTCCTTTCCACATCCACACAAACACATCAGATAAAGCTGTGGGGGCAGCCTTGGGGAAGTTAGAATAAAAATTACCCTATGCCATCTATTTCATTCACAAGAATCTGTCCAAAGATGAACTTAACTACACTGTCACAGAAAAGGAGATTTTAGCCATTGTCCATTCCTTAAAGAAATTTAGGCATTATATTACTGGTTATTGGGCCTTTGTACATACTTACCATGAATTCATCAAGTAATTAATGAATAAACCTGATGTTAATTCTAGAATAATTATATGGTTGTTGTTATTACAATAGTTTGACTTAACAACTATTGATAAACCAGGAAAGGAGAATGTGTTTGCATATTTCTTATCCATAATAACTCTACTTGCAGATGAGTAGGAGATGGTGGATGATCAGCCTCTAGATGAACACCTATTTTCTATCTCAACACTCTCTCCTTGGTTTTCTAACATAGTGAACTACTTGGTTGCTGAAAAATTACCTCCAAACCTTTCATCCAGAGAGAAGAGAAAGACTACCAGGAAAAGCTCTCCTTTCACCTAGATTGGTGGAAATCTCTTCAAGTTGGGTCCTGACAAAAATATCAGAAGATATGTGAGGGAGCAAGAGGTTTTTGACATCCTCTTGGCATGGCATGATAGTCCTTATAGAGGCCACTTTGTTGCAAAAAGGAAAACCTTCAAAGCTTTATAGCCAGGTTACTATTGTCCTACTCTCCACCAAGACGCCATGAGATACACCAGTAGATGTGACCAGTGCCAAAGGATTGGGAGGCCTACACCGAAGGATGAAATGCCTTTACACCCTCAGGTGGCTCTAGAGCCATTTGAAAAATGGGGCATGGACTTCATTGGACCCATTGATCCACCATATGGGTAGGAGAGGTATATCATAGTCTACACTGACTACTTGACCAAGTGGGCTGAAATAAGGGATGTAAAGCTGGCAACCGAGGATACGGTAGTTGAGTTTATAAGAGAGAATGTGTTCTAAAAATTTGGATATCCCAAATAGGGATTCACTGATCAGGAGCCTAAATTTACATCTCATATCATTGAAAACCTCCTGAGGCGACACAAGATAAAGCATAAGACTTCCACTTCCTATCATCCTCAACAAAATGGCCAGGTGGAAGTAACAAATAGAGCCTTAGAGAATATCCTCACCAGGGTTGTGAGAGACTACAGAAATATTGGGCAGACAGTTTGGTGGAAGCCACTTGGGCTTACAATACCACTTGGAAGACAACCATAGGGTTTACTCATGATTTATTTTATGGGAATAAATCTCTGCTTTCCATTGAGTGTGAGTACAACAACTTGAGAATGGCAGTTGAGCTAGACTTGGATATCAAAAAGGCCCAGCAAGAAATTTTGTTGTAGTTAAATGGTTTGGATGAGTTCGGAATGTAGGCCCTCCTTCAAACATAGGTAATTCAGCTTCACAGGAAGGTTTGGCATGACAAATACATTAAAGAAAAAAAAATTCAAGAAGGATATTGGGCGATGCTCTATGACTCCAAGTTCAAGGATTTCAAAGGAAAATTAATGAAAATATGGTTGGGACCTTACCAAGTGGAAAAATTCTATGATAATGGATTTTTTCAGATCAGAAACATAGATGAGGAGGGGATCCCACTGCTTTTCAATGGTTAGATGCTCAAAGTGTACAAGAAGCCCCTGTCTAGAGTTGAGTTTATTAATTCCATAAACAAGGAGGTGTATGTCATTGGAAGCTCCATAGTTTTCACCACCTTCCATTCCTAGAAAAAAAAAAAAAAATTTAAAAATAATGAGGCATGAGTGAAAACCTCTCTAAGAAATCCAAGGCCAACTCCTGGGTTGAAAACCTCCATGAGGCGATTCTGGAGCAGAAAAAAAGAAAAAACAAAGAAATAAAGGAGCCTTGGGTGGAAACCTCTTTGAGGCGCCCAAGGCAAGCTTGTGGGTTGAAAATATTTGTGGAGGAAGCCCACCTGTCTTCAACAAAAGAAAACAGAAAAAAGAGAAAAATATAAAAATAAAAGATGAAAAAAATGCCTACACACTCAATTATTTCTATTTTACAAGTTGCTTATCAAGGACGAATTCAACAAAGAGGAGAAGTTTTCTTCCTCTCGTCTCTTTCTCCTCTACCTACCCACCTCATGAGAAATCCCAGCATGCATCCAACCATCCATTTCTCCCTTCAGGTGAGAAAAAATCCCATGTTTTTTTTTCCTCTCTACAAGTGCTACAGGATGTCCTAGGTTGCTACAGGATTTCCTGTAGTGCTATAGGAGACCTTGTACTGCCATAGGAAATTCATCTGATAGAAAGGAATCTCACTCAATGACACCTAACCTTCAAGAACAGCATGAAAATAATTATTTTCCCATACCTACAACTCCTAACCCTCACTCCAATCCATGTATAAGTATTCACTCTCTAAACCCTCTTTTTGTCCATTATGAGCTAGGTCAACTACATCTTGACATGGGACCTCTACCCTCATCTTTCCATCGCTCCACTCACTCCATAGATCCATCCTAACATCCCTACATTGATTCTTCTCATTTCTTAGCAACATGGAGCTCCCAAGCAACATAAATGGGACCGCTACAGTAACTTGATCACTTCCTATTACAATCCTGTACATGACACAGCAAGCCTAAAAAATGAGAGGAAGTTGATGGATTTAGCTCTATCTGACCACCAGAAGAATCTAGAAGGAAGACCACACCAGCAATAGCACCTAAGGACCTCCATGAAACACCTACAAAAAGAACAAGCAAATAAAAGTGTTAAGAAACTTACCTAGAAATAAGTTGATCACTCATAAAATATGTATAAAAAAAAACACAGTAAAGGAAAAAACAATTATGGTTATCACCATACTCCAACTCCCTACATCAAATAATTTATACAACTCCTTAGCAGTAGCTAGGCTTAGGTATGGCCCTTCACCCTCTCGCTATGCATAATATTGGCCAAAATGAATTAATGTTGAGAATTATAGGTTAATTTAAGGCAAAAAGGTGGTCAGTTAACTTGGCCACCCTCGTGAAGTTAAATTGAATGAGAAGTGAATTTTTGCATGCCACCTAGGTAGTCAAATCAATTAAGGATGAAATCATGGGTAGATGGAGGTGATTCTGAGGAAAATGACAATCATTAAGTCGAGTGGTACCAATGGTCCAGAAGAGGAATTCCCATGCCAAATTCCAAGTCACCACTCCGCTCCAATTTTTTTCAAGTTGACATAAAGGGATGTTTTGGATCATTATCTTCATTCCATTGAGAATTTCTAGAGCAGTTAGAGATGAAGAGTGGAATATGCCATCAAATAACTCCACACCAAGGTTTAAGGCTCCATACAAACCCACGCTACAAGAAATATGATGATGCTACAGGAAACTCCACAGAAGGCTGCATAGTGATCAGAATTGTAGTGAGAGCCACTCACATGCTGTATTGACACCCAAAACCACAATATCCCAAGAAAGAAAACACTAGAGGTCATATTTAAGTGGATGTCACCTCACAAAGTTGTGAATTGTTTCCATGAAAAATTATACACAGTCACAACAATAATTCGGAATTGAAGAGGTTGCTTAAAGAAATAGAATCAAGGTAATCTGATTTTGTGTTAAATTTTAATCTTTAAGGCCCCAAATTACCAATATTCTCAGAAAAAAACCATCCAGCAACCTCGTTGACACAACCATAAAATGGGGGGAGGTTTTAACAGAAGGGAACCCACGGTTATAAAGAGAATCAATTTACACCCTCAAGTGGTTGATATTTTTATAAATCATCAGTGGCTAGGATTATTTGATCTCCTCAAGAGCTTTGATGATGATTTGGCTCAAGAATTTGCAGTGGCCCTGCACTCATAAGAAGATTATAGGGCCACCACTTTGGTAAAGATCTAGCAATCACCATAACACCTTAATTGACTAGTAGAGTGACCACTTTTCCTCTCAGAGTCAAGTGGAATAGAGAATATAGGGTCTCCAGCACTGCAGCTAAAAAGAGTTTCTTTCTGCCAAATGAAGAATTCATTGAGGACAAAAATGGGGTGAGAAGAGAAAGCCTCCATTACCCTTGGGATGAAGTAGCATTTCACATAATGAAATACATTTCCTCTGAGGGAAGACTCGGTGTGGTTTTTGGATACCACTTCATACTACTACATGAGCTTAGGTTCCAAGGATATCTCCCTCTATAATAGAGACTAAACATTCCCTAATTCCTCCTACATTCAATCAAGGAAATGAGCCAAAAGGTGAGGGAGATAAATTAACAATGCTTAGCTCACCATGGCCTCATCAAACTTATAGTAGGATTTGCTCTAAATATATTGAACATCCATCATGTGTGGTTCACCTTAATAGATGTAGATAGGGAATAATTCATAGGTACACAAGCTAGACAAGCCCCTACGTCTAGTCTTGCGGGGAGGGGAATTTAAGAAGAACAAGAACAAGAAGAATAAGGGGAGACTGAAGGGATATAAGGAGAAGAGGAAGAAGAGGAGATGGAGACAGAAGTAGAAAACACAAAAACCATAGAAACAAAGGAAGGGAAAGAAGAATATAAAGAGAAATATGACACAAGAGAAGGAAATGAAAAGGAGGAGGAAGAAATAGAAGAGAAAAATGAAGGAAAGATAGGGGAGGAATATATATTATACCCCATGTTGGGCATTGACATCTATCCCCATCATACCATCCTATCACCAGGAACATCAAAGAAAGAAGTGGCTGCCACCTTAGTCATTCTAAGCACACCAGTGAAGGCCAAGAGGAAAATACAGACCCTCATGTAGTTCAAAACCATAAATACTGCTAGGTTAGAGCAATGGAAACCCCAGCACTCCACCAAAATCCCTATAACAGTTGAGGAGTCACCCAAAAAAGAAATATGAAATAAGTTTAGAAGAAGGGTGAATTCAAGAGGTCACCTCACCTAAGAAGACATCTGTGACCTATAGGAGGAGAAATTCTTCAAGGCTAGAATCCCTTAAACAACTACCAACCCCCACAGGCCTTCAAGAGGCAAAAAATAAGGGGCAGCAAGCAAAAGAGGGTTTGTTACAGGAAAAACTAAGTTTTCTATAGGAAACTTTGTCTATGCTACAAGAAACTCCAGCAGTGCCACAAAAAGAGCATAAAGTCATGGGGGAGGGAAATAAGGAACCCTTGGAAGGGAATGCAGCCCAAGATGTTGAAAAAGAGGCACAAATTGAGGGGCAATATGCCAAAGGGAAGGAAGAGGAGGAAAAAAAGGAGGAGTCTACCTCCCCAAAATCCGTCCCTAAAGACATATCAGTAATTTCACACCCTAGACCTCAGCCAAATCTGAGCTCCTACTACACATTTATTGAACGAGGAAGAATGATTCCTCAAAATATCTTAGTTCCCATATGTTATCAGCTAGAGAAAGAAAGAGCACACACACATCATTAGATTCAAATTTCCAAAACAAAAGGTGTGAAAGATATAGGAATCATGGAAGAAAAGGTCACTGAAATGGGGAGGGATTTAGCTGATGTCAGACTCAGAGAAACCATGTTGAAGGAGAAACTTCAAGAAACACAGGCAAAAAATACAAGGTTACAAAGCCAACTCTAACAAAAGGGAAAACAAATTGCCACCATGGAATATTTTTGCATGGAGGCAATCTAGCATAGAAATCCTTCAAACTCCTATGCCATCTACATGAAAGAACATTGGCTGCAATTTCAGATGAAGACAATAGCATCTCATGGATCATTGCCTTTTCAAAAATTTAGGAATTTTATTAAATTTTGCAATCATTATAGCATAGGATACAAGGCCAAGTTGGTGGAATTTTATATGCAAAATATTGTTTTAACTGATTTAAACATTTGGTACCCTAACGCCAGGTTGGGGGATATGCAGTTGATGGCCTTAGCCTTTTGGATGGTTAATGAGGAGGCAAGGGCAGAGGAGGTAAAATGGGTGATGAGAAGAGAAGGGAGAGAGCCTCTACACACAATGGAAGAGCTATTCAGCCCTAGGGGGGTCATTAAAAATCACCTCATTATATAAAATGATGTCAGCCTCGTAGACGAGTACCTCAACACCTAAGCACATACCATTGCACACTTTGATGACATCTCTAGATTTTTAGGAGAGGAATGTGCAATGACAAGTAAGAGAATATGGAATGGACTCCCTCTTAGTCTCAGGAACATGGAACATCATACCCCAGAGAGATTGAGAAATTCCCTAGAGAGGGAACCATTGTATAAAAGGGTTATGAAAACAATGAAGATCCAATGGCTTGGCTTAAAACTCAGTCCACCTTTGCTATCGAGACTGGGTGAAGGGCAATACCAAGCTGAGGAAGACAAAGAATGGGAAGAGGCAGAAAATAATGTTGTATTCAACTCTCCTGAGGGAACTCCTTCACTTATTCTTGGGGATGTCATAGGGGCCACTAAGGCACTAAAAGAGATGAGGAAGGAGAACTAAGTTTCTCAGAGGATGAGAAACCATTTGGTAGGGGGGCAATGATGACAACCATCATTAGGTATGTTTGGAGGGGTTATTTGTCACATTTTTAGCCTTATTAGTCTCTCTTTCTCACATTTAATTACATTATGGTCATATGTTACTTAGTGTAGATGGTGATTAAGGGTTGTCATACTTCGAATGCCTAATATGGTTTAAATGTAGGGTAATCACAAACATATGCCATTTTTGCTAAAGATTGTGCAATAAAATCTTGGAGTAGGAAACAAGGAGTGATTATAGGGGGGTTGACCACCTCCATAACTCCTAAAGGAAGCTAAAGGATCCTCGATATTCCATCCAACAACTACAAATAAAAGGCATCCAATCAAGTGGAAGATTAAGTGAATCAAAGCTCTACTTCTCTCGAAGTCCAAGGGGAAAAATCACCTACTTTTTAGGGAGTTATTGGTAGCTACCATTTAGGATAAATAGGGTAGAGAAAGAGCTCATTAGGATCTGATTTTTAGAGATAGCTAGAGTACTCCTAGCTCTTATAATAGACATTTATGACTTTCATGTTCTATGTAATGAGATTGGTTATGCAATAAACTGATTATTCAGTTCCTCCTTCACTAATTTAGTTCCAGAGAGTTGAGATTGTGGGTTAGGGCCCAATCCATTCGCCTTAGTCTCTCTTGTGTATTTATGTTTAATTTCCTTGTCATTATAGTTAGTTTATTTCATGTGTTGTAGTTAGTTTCCTTACATTTCATCTTGTTCTGTTTATTTTGTTTCCATTTCATGTTACTGTAGTTAGGCTATTGTAATTCATAGTAGAGTGGTATATAAAACTATAAAGTTTAGTGTTAAAGACTCCTTCTCTCACATCTTTCATTGGAGCTTGAGGAGGGAAGATATTCACCACAGGCCCAAAATTGATTTCAGTTTATGATTTCTTAGAAAGAATAGATATTTTTCTTTATTTATCATGAACATGTTGGGAATGTTGAGTTAGTTTTCTGTTTCAAATGCATAGGTAAGTTTTCTTAAATTCAACTCATCTTTTCCACCATTTTCATCAAATATTTGTCAATGATAAATGCATGAACATGTAGTTTTATTACAGCTTTGAGTAGAGTAGCAGAAGAGGACTCCACCAACATCCCTAGCTCCAATTTCCACCCTTCACCAACCTACTTTCAACAAAATCTCCTTCAACTCTATTTTTTGATATCTTCACCACAACATCGAAAGCCACCTTGGAGGTGAAAAATAGGCTTTGAAAGAATTCTTGAGCTTGGCCAAAGGGTTTTCTACCTTCCATCCACTTGGGTCCACCTTCATTCCACATTTCCTAGCCCTTTCCTCACCATTTCTAGCATCAAACTGCCATCGGCCTGTTTCCTGTACCGTTTCAGGACATCCTATAACACTACAGGAAATCTTGTAGTAGATCCTGTAGCAACACCACTCAGCCACTTCTTCAGCCCAAAAACCCTTTTTCACTTCACCTAGACCTGGCACAACCTCCAAGACACCTTCAGCTCTGAAACCATGATTCCAATAACTTCTTAATCCACCTAAGCGCCTCCTTATTTTGTTGCAAAATAGAGTATTTACAAGCATAGTTAGCTCATGAATAGATGCATTGTTAAGCATAGAAGTCAAGCATGAAGTAGCTAGAGTTTCATTAGCCATTTGGCCCAGAATGTGTGCTTAGATTTGTTTCCCTTTCTACAAGTTCAATTTAGAAATTAACTTTATGAGTGCCACTTAGTTTAACTCTATTTATTGCATTAGCCTAATTGTGGATTTCCTTTCTTGCAAGTATTTATATGAGTCTTTATGCTCTATATTTTTTTCTTTCTTACTGATAGAGTAATGATCTTGAGGTATTTTCAGTCTTAGGTTTCATTTAGAAGTGTGACAGAATTCATTCCCTAGAAGAAACCCTAGCAGTAGCACCTTTTCATAGAATTGAGAAGAGGATGGCATTTGTAGAATGCATCTGCTGTGTATATAGCATTGTCACCTCCAAGTTTGTACGAACACTGGGTTGATAAAATAAAGTAGAGTAACCTCTGGGAGTTGAAGCACTCTTGGTGCAATACCATGGTTCACCATATATAATGAACCAAAAATATAAATTTTTATCACCTAAGATAGCCTGATATTTCTCCTCAATACCATCAAAATTTTATTGTTTTAAACTTCTCAGAAAAAGAGTTATAGAAAAAATTCTAAGATGTTTTGGTTAAAGAAAAAAAACCCTAATATCATATGATCTAATAGCAAATTTTATGAACCAAGTCCACAAGTAGTGTAATAATAAATTCCACACCTTGATAAGGATTAGAATTCAATTATTTTGAAAGAGGAAACCTCCGCTACAATGTATCAATTGCACAAGATAAATTTTTAATACTAATGAATATCTTGTATTATAATTAGGAGATAAAGTGACATGATGTAAAATATAAATAGGACCACCTAACCATAACTAATAAGCTAATAATGATTTCTTGTTAGGAACTTAACATAAGGTCCCTCAAGGCCTTAATAGAGTCTATAAAAATTAGCAAGGGTGTTAAGACATATCATTAGACCATTGACTATGAAGGTATCCTCTTTAGATTCAATCAATCCCACAAATATGAATATCTTGTGGTTGAACACACCTATCCTGACCTTAGCAAGTATTGGGTGCAAAATAAGCACTTGAATGTAGCAAAGGAGGAATCAAGGAGAGGAAATAAACCCACAATAGTTGGCACAAAATTGGTAGGGAATGTGGCCCCAAGCTATCCACAGGGAAATTTAAATTAAAGCACCCCATCTCTCTAAGATAGGTCAACATAAAAAACTAGAAATGGAATAATCTAGAAATAAAAGGGATAGTTAAATACAAATGGGTATGTCAAATCAATCCTCCTACCTGTAAGAAAAAAAAATCTTATGAATTTTTTTACTTTTTAGTTATATGGATTAGATTGTGTGGGTAAATATGAAGAGAATATGAGTGATTTTCATCTCATTCCTTTTATGATTAAAATATCGAATTCCCATCCCCTCATCCCTTTAATTATTATAGGCGAGACAATAGAAAATGAGAATTCCTTACTTGAATCATTTTCCAAAATAAGTATGAAACAAGAAATTATGGAAGGATAATGTGATTCTAATTCTTAACTTCCAAATGTTACCTCAAATCAAGGATAAAGGATCTACATTTTTCCTAGGGAAGGAAAATGCATCTTGGGGATTTTATATGACATGGGTAAAAAAATTACACACAAAGACTGAAAACTATATATGTCATTGGATAAAAAACAAGTGATTCCAAAAAACAAACACGGAAAACAACTTTCTTTGATTAGGGCTCTTATAGAACATTCTCCAAAACAGGTTATAAAATTGTTTTGTTGAGCCCAAATTCTCAAGGGCTAGCCAATCCATCAAAAAACTTATCTCTTAAACAATTAATAGAGACAACAAATCCATCCATTATTTTTGCAAGAAGTTATGACTGATGCAGAAAAAATAATGCATCATATGTCAAAATTTATTGGGAGTTGGGACTTTAACTTTAATTATGTTATAAGTATATTGGCAGGTAACATCACTGGATGGAGGGAAATTTATTTTTCCCTTACCAATTCATGGGATTTATCAATAAGTATAGTGACATCATTGTTATCTTTAGACATGGGAAAAGATATTACCCTTCTAAATATTTATGGACCCTATTTCGATAGTGTGGTATACTAGGCAAATATTTTCCAAATGAAATGGATGCAACATGTTTTGGTTGTGGTAGGGGGGGCTTAAATTATACTTTGGGAACTTTATAAATTTTTGGCCCATCAACAAAAGTGGATTTTATATCGATATATTTTCTAAAAATATTGGAGGAAGTGGACTTATTGGATATAGAACCTACCAAACTATTTATAACTTAGAGAAACAAAAGAATGGGAGAGGCTCACATTACAAAGATATTAGATTTTTTTTCATCTCTAAATAATTCCTTGAGTAAACCATTATAATTCAATAGTGGGTCACCTCTAAGGAAAATTCCAACCATAACCCTATGTTATTGAATGTAGCCCTAGCTCAAGAGTAACCATCCAACCCATTTAAATGAAACTTGTAATGGATAAAGGAGGAAGAATTTGTAAATTAGATCAAAGAGGTATGGGAACCCAATGATGGATCCTTAAGATAATTCGTACACAAAAAATTCCACCAGAACATGAAAAGAGTTAAAAAGTTACCAGTCCAATGGGAAAAAGGAAAGAAACAAAAAGATGAAATATTTCTCAAGGAAGTGGAGGAATCTTTAACATCGTATTATAATAGTGAGGGTTTTAAATATATTTCTAAGGAATAGAAAATAGAAACAAAAAATCTTGAAGACAAAAAGAGACATATACTCTGGGAAAAAGAGAAATAATGGAGACTCAAAAGCAAGCTATTATGGCTCCAAGAAGGTAATGAAAACACAACGTTTTTCCATAGATGTGCTAGTTATATGAAGAATATTAATTCTATATGCATAATTGAGAAGAAAGACGATTCTTGGGAAACAAAAATTAAGGATATGGAAACATAAGGAGTTAATTATTACACCTCCATTTTCAAGGAGGATTTTCATCCCATAATAGTAGAGGTAACAAAATCGATAATTTCTTTCCCTGAGCTTCATTATTCTAGAGAATGATAAGGCACTAGTCGAAAAAGAGGGAAAAGAGGAATTGCATATCATTCTATGAATTTTTCAAAAGGATAAAAGGTCATGTGAAGATGAAATATCTATGGAATTTTTCTTAAGGTGTTATGATTTTATTGATTTGGATTTGAGGGTGGTTGATTTTACTAGAACTATAGGTCAAACCCTTGGGGACTTTGATACAAACTTCATTGATCCCAAAAGTTGGTAATCCAACATCATTTAAAAAATTTAAGCCAATATCATTATGACACACACACACACACACACACACACACACACACCAAATTTTATTGCAAGAAGACTAAAAGGAATTTTGTAAGGGAAAAAAATTGAGGAATAGTTTGGATTCTTAAAGGGAGGGAAAATACATGAGGTAGTGTAGGTTTCTTAGGAAGGTCTTCACTTAATCAAGATCAGGTAGTGATGGTGGTAAAAGTGGATCTACCTAAATCATATGATAGGGTGAGTTGGCTATACTTAAGACTATTTCTCATATACATAGGTTTATGTCATTAATTTGTAGTATAAGTAATGAATTGTACTACATATATATCAATTTTTATTCTCATTAATGGGGAAACATCTCCCTTATTTAGGCTAGAAAGAGGCATAAGAAAAGGATTCCATTTTTCCCCGCTACAATTTCATTTAGTATTTGAAGGTATATGCAAACTATTTAAAATGGTCTATAAAAATGATAGCTTCAAAGGGTTTAATATTGGAATTTACTATAATATATAACATATGCTATTTGTTAGTGATATCTTAATTTTATGTGAAAGTTCAATAAGGTCAGTTGAGAAGGTTAATGAAAGAATCTGACTACTTTCAATATGACAATTAATTTAGAAAATATAAGATATCCCTTTAGGGTATCTCAGAGATGGAAAAAAATATTTAACTTAACTATTTTCCTACAATTTGGTGGATCTTGATATTGGTGTAAAATATTTATGGTTTCGACTAAAGCTCAATATGTATAAAAAATGTGTCTAGGAATAGTTGATAGCTAAGGTGGAAAAGGGTTGAAAACTTTGTTTAACCAATCGATAATTATAGTAGTTAACCATTATTTGTAAACTCACTACTAGAAGTGATTCATCTATACTATATGTCACTTTCCTATATTCCAAAAAGTGTTTTGGAAAGGATTAGATGATTATTTTATAGTTTCATATAGTCATGGGACCAATGAAAAAAGGTGTTAGGTACCTATAATACTAGTGTATCTCCCATATTATTATTTTTGTGCCCCATGCAGCCCCCGTAATTTGTATTGTTGTGCCCCATATAAATCCACTATTGTTATTGTTGTGCCCTTAAATTATTGTTGTTATGTAGGCCTCGATTATATTGTGACCCTTTAGACTCCTATATATACCAAAGAGGCCTTTTCATTTGTATCGTCCAACAATTTTTCATTTATGTGATGTAAAAGGAGTTTCCCCCCTATAAGAGGCTTATTTTCAAGTCGTTGATCTATATTTTCTTATGATTTGTGATCTCGTTACATAAAATTTGGTATCATATCATTGGATCCTAGGGTTTCACTACTTTAAACGGGACATCTTTGAATTTTTGCAATAACGTATTTTTTGCAATGCTTCAAAATCTTAAATTTTTACCATGTGGAACCGAAATATTTTTCAACCTCATGTAAAAAATATATATGGTTGACTATATTCTCAGATATATGGTTCAAGGAAGTTATGGTTTTTCTATGCCCCATAATTATGTCTGAAATAGGTGTCTCGAGGAAAATCATCATAACTTTCATTTCGGGAATCCAAATTGAATTTCGTAAAAAGCGTATGAGATTTTAAAATTTTTAATTTCTTGGGTATGCCTTATAGGGACAAAGGTTGAAACAGTGACACATCGAATTTCGTACAAGTTCACTCTACTGAACCAGTCCATAAGCAAGTCATCTTAGGAGATTTGGCCTAACTTTATCTAGAATAATCCAATCTTGGTCTAACTATTTAGGTTAGAAATATGAAAAAAAGGGATACCAAATTACAAAATATCAGACCTTGGGAGGCCAACATCATAGAGAAACAATAGTTTAAAGATAATCTTATCAACAAGCTCAAAATCAAGCTCTAAAAGGTGTGTATTTTTAAATTTGCATTACTTTTGTTTGAAAAATTAATTTGAAGTGATTCAAAGGGAATAATGAAGCATAGATATTATTAATTGGTCCAAAATTTCTCCCAAATAAAAAATTCTACACTAATAAATCCCTAATAAAGCTCTATTATGATGCATGAAGAAGAATAAATGCAACATGATATATCAAAATTACGAGACCAAGTGCGGAAATTTTAACTCTCACAAAGAGAAATTAAAGATGAATTGGAAGCAATGAATGTTAAGATAGATGGTTTAGAGGAAAAAATAAAATAAGACATGGAAGGTTTGAAGGATGGTTCAAAAGAAAAATTGGAAGGTTTGAAGGAAGTTTGACAAAGTTGCTACATGAAATGATTCCTAATAGTGAAAAGGTAGTTCATGAAAATCATGATGAGAACAAAAGGAATGTGAACTATTGTTTTAGAGACTCTAAATTTTGGTTTAAGACTCACCATATTCCAAATAGAAATATGAGGAAGTTTGTTGGCAAGGATCTAGTAACATGGATAATAAATATGGATTAATTATTTGATATACATGATGTGCCACACACAAAAGGTATGAATTGCATCTTTATATTTAGAACCTATTCAGTTTTTTTGGTATCAATGGATTTTTTCTCATAAATAATTTTCAGCTAGACCATATTTATGCAGGAATTGTTAGCACGTTATGAGGATACAAAGAGCAATACCTTCTTTAGTAAATTCATAAATCTCAAACAAAATGGTTTAATGGAAGAGCACATTGAGGACTTCCAAAGATTCAATATCAAGGTAAATGATATTCCAAAGGAGAATATGATTGATGTATTCTTAGGGAATTTAAATGATAATATCCAACATGAGGTTCACCTTTAGGAACCTAATTCATTAGAAAATGCATTCAGGGTGGAAAAAAAAGTTGAAAGGAAAATTATGGCAACAAAGGGGTCTACCACTCACAACTATAAAGAGGGAAGTGTTGTTGCTCCTAGCCTCTCACAACCTACAAGGTTGACTCTACAACTACTGGAGGAAAAAAGAGAAAATTGGCTTTGTTACAATTGTGATAGAAAATACACTAAACATCATAAGTTTGCTGAGAAAAAATTAATTTAAATAGATTTTGAAGAGGAAGAAAAGGAACAAGAAACATCAAAAGAAGAGGATATACACTAGGAACCAACCCTAGAGAAAGAAGCAATGAATCTGACCATATCTTGTAATGCATTGGTGGATATTACCACTCCTCAAGCTCTCGAGATAGGAGGATATATCAAGAAGCAAAAGTTAATAATGTTTATTGATTTAGGTAGTACCAATAATTTTATTCATTGAAATATAGCTAAGGAGTTGGATTTCTTCCTATATACAACATCATAGTGTCAAGTGATAGTTGCAAATGGAGGAACTATAAATTTCTCATAGAATTGCTATAATATCAATCTAACCAAGGGCTAATATGTATTGAATATTCCAACGATTTCCATTCCAATGGGTGGTGTTGATGTTGTACTAGGAGTCTAATGGTTACAATCTTTGGGGATGACAACTTTTAATTTTCAAGAACATTTCTTGAATTTTTTCTAGGAAAGAAAGGAAATTGAATTAAGGGGTATTGGATCTTTCTCTTCTCCAGTAATATTGGTGCACAAGAAGGATGCATCATGGCGTATGTGTCCATATTATAGAGAGCTCAATAAGCTCACTATTAAAGATAAATTTCCCATTATTGTCATTGATGAATTTTTTGATGAATTACATGGAGAAATTTACTTCACCAAGTTGGATCTTCATTCGAGACATCATTGATTATAATTAATATAGAAGATATTCCAAAAAAACATTCGAAACTCATGAAGGTAATTATGAATTTATGGTCATGCATTTTTGCCTTACCAATGTGTTAGTGTCCTGTGATTTGGCAGATTGGTAGACCAAATGACAGGGTAACATGGAACCAAGCTTTGGAGTCCGAGGACCTAGCCTTCCTGGACTCAAAGAGGGATCTCTCTATTGGGTGCAAAGGATATGTTCATTTTTCTCTAGGGTTTTTATTTTAGGCTAGTTATTTAGGTGCAGTGTTTGTTGATTGTTTTGGTTGGGTAAGATGGTCAAATGAAATAGGTGGAGTGAGAGTATGTCAACGCCATTGAGATATGGAGTCAATTGAAATTCAAGAGTGTCTAAATGATGAAACAAAGTGTTTTGCAAGGCCGATTTAGCAAGGTTAATGGATCCTTAAGGTGATGTATGAGGTGTAATGAACATTAAGATTGGGAAAGACTAAGAGTTCTTAAACATATATAGTTTAAGAGTTACAATTCATGAGGTAGGGCAAACCATTAAGCTCAATAAACAATACTCTAAACTAATAAACATCCAAGAGAAACATTCCAGTGAAACATAGAAAGCATAAGAGCTTCTAACTTTAGAAATCACCTTCAGATTTTGGGAAAACACATAAGACAATAAAAATAACTCAATTTATGGAGAGGGAACTCCTAAAAAACGTATATCAAGTTATTGGGAACTCTGAAACAAGTTTGTAAGCATGGACAAAGGGCAAGATCGAGCGAGACCTCTTTGACTTAACCTAACAATCAATATTTCACAGAAAGGCTTCAAGATAGGGTTTTGAAAACTTAAAATAAGTAGGGAATACCATGAATCATACTTGTAAGCTAGCATAATAACCATACATGAAACAAAAACAATTTTTGGTCGACCTAAGGAGCAATCAAGAGTTCCTTAAGATGGCCAAAAGAGAAAACATCAAAGCTATAACAAACAAGAGGAGTGAGGTGCCTCAAAGAACATGTCTCAAATTATACTTTTATGTTTTATAGAAGCCAAGAAGCATGAAACATAATGATAAAAAAGGAAACAATATAAAAATTAGGAATACATCACCATTCACCAAGCTATGGAATCCCACAAACAAGCTTCCACATCATCAAGCCAAACAAGCCATTCATCCACTTCACAAAACCAATTTCTTCTCCAAGCTCATGAAACCATGTATATTTCTCTTCAAGCTCATCAAATGCAAACAAAATACATAGGGGCCTCATGCTCTATTTATGGAGAAAATGAGGACTAAAACCCTAAATGTGGTAGGAAAATGTCAAATATAGTCATAAATATCATTTATGTCCAAGAGACCATGCAAGGCCCAAGGCACATAATATCCCAAGAAATAAATGCTAAAATAACTATTTGCACCTAATTCTAACTTAATTTGCCTCAAAAATCTCTATTTGAAATAAATGAGTGTGTTTTGTTGACTTTTGGTCCTAAACACACTAGGCAACCTCTTTGCATAGCACCACTTCAGCAGAAAATAGGGTCTCTTGCAGTTGGACCCCTTCCTGACACTGGATTTGGTTTCGTGATGGCTCGTTGGAAAGCCTGATGAGTCTAATTTCCATAAATACTTACTTTGTGCTCATTGGATTCCATTTACCTATTCAAAAATCAAATCTACCAACACTTCTATGTGCGTAGCGCCTGGTCTGAAAATGAGGCAGAAAGGTCAAATGTTTGATGTTTGTTGACCTTATGAGGGGGTAAAAATGCTCCAAATGATCTGAAAATTGGTGAGCTGACTATTGGTGATGTGAGAAATCCAAAAATGCAAACTTTTTGAGCTGAGGATGCACCAAATTTTTTCACAGTGCCTGTTAGCCCCTATAAATTTCTTGACAAGAAAGTAGGGGGCTACATTGTTTTGAGCCTTCAAAGAATGCATCTCCCCTGAAGACACATCATCCTTGAAAGATATTTTATACCCTCTGCCCTTTGGTTATTCTCCTCTGCTGTTCCATCCAAAAACGTCTCACAGATTGTAAAAAATTGTGCTCCAAAAAGCCTACATTTGCCCCTTGTATCCCTGCAGAATGCCCCATTTTAACCCTTTTTTCCCATTTGTCAAAATTCCCCTCTTACCCTCTAAATCTTCCATAAATCCCCTTTACATCCTACACACACCCCTGGCTTGGCCTAATTTCCCTTTCTGTCCCCTATCGTTACCCTTTATTGGACTTAAAATACTCTAAGAATGGGCCAAAGACCATGTTTTACATATAGATGGGCTTAGCACCTTTCGGCACTACCCCCTTATCTTTTCCACCACGTGAATACTCTAAGAATGGGCCAAAGACCATGTTTTACATATAGATGGGCTTAGCACCTTTCGGCACTACCCCCCTTATCTTTTCCACCACGTGACCTCGGCACTAGAACCAGGCACCAAGGCAGACAACGCTTACCGCAATTATATATCACGAGAATTTTAAACCGTCGATCTGTATAGATCGGATGGTCGTCGCAGACCAGCACCGCGCCCGTGGCCCACTCCTTTCATCGCCCGATCGCATAATCCACCGTTCATTTAACCTACTAATATGACGGTCATTCGCCCCAGTGGTCCCTGCGCCAACAATGTTTAAAAACCATCTGGTTTCTATCGCACCACCATTTGAGGATGGGCGGTTTCTCTTGTTTCGGAGCAATGCCATTCACCACAGGACACGTGTCCCGCGCACTGTTCAAAAACCGCCTCCCCATCGCACGTTAACGTTCAAAATTTGACCCGGCGTGATATGAACGTACACTGTCCAATATACAACCATCCATCCAACGGTGATCGCGCCCCGAAGATGTGTGGACGATAACCAAGCCGAGCGGAGCCCCTGGCCCACTATCCATCGCCCCCCCCCAATGCATTTTCAGTTGTCGATCTCCTCATGAGATCGGACGGTCTAGATTTAAAGTCAGACCCGTCATCGCTCGGTCCCGCCACGCCACCACTCCACGTGTTTTCATCACTCTTTACATCTTCCCCCTATATAATTCGTTCAAAGGTCAAATTTTAAATGATTTACGTTAAAATTTCCACCCCTCCATCCTCCATTGTTCGCTGTGTTTTCCGCCATCAACCTGCAACTATTCCACTATTTCGCCAACCTGCATGGCCATTCCCATTGTCCCCGCTGCATTCACCATTCCCAATGCATGGTTTCTTAATTTTTTTTCATGTTTTGTAGGGTTATAGGCATGTGGAAAACCGCCATGATTCATATGAACTATTGTAGTGGCACAGTGCACAAAGGAAGCTGAATTTAGAGCCTGATGTTACAGGAAAATGTCCAGAAATGTGTTTGCAACATAAATTTCATCAAAGGATAGAGTTCAAACTCTACAAAACCTCTCTGGTGCCATTAAAGCTTTGATTGCATAAACAAAGATAGTACTGGAGCAGCAGAGAGTTCAAGGCACGTAATAGAATATTTTGAGCCTTTTTCAGGGATTTAGAAGGCAAAGGTACCAGTTCAAAGACATCATGGATCGCATGGAAGGCCCAGCGCGCAGAAAAAAATACTATCAGGGTTTCACATCAACAGTATGTCCTTTCCACAAGGGACGAAGTGCCCATACTATCTCCATTCTATACTGGGTTCCTGAGGAAATTCCAGCCCTGACAACAGTCCTATGCTATCAGAAGCATTTGTTACACAGTATGGCAGACCTTAGCATCATTATTCTACCTTTTTGTTTAGTTCACCAGAATGTTACGGAAAGTACATCAGAGACATACCTGGAGTACATGGAGGCCTGACGAAGACCACTCTTTCATCCAAAGAGCACCAGAGATAAATGCTCAGAATTTAAAACAGAATGAGGCCTTGTCTCCCTTCCTCTTCTGAGTTTTAATGCTGCATTTAATTTTCCATCTACCTTCTCTACTCCACTTGAGCTATAAATTTCATGGAGAAGCTCATTGTAATGGTTTTTGATCAGTTATCAGTGAATTGCAAGTTGTTTCTTTTGAGACATAGTCTCTGTGTAAAGTTGTAAGATAGGCTGAGGAAGATGTTTTCAGACTGAATATCCAGCTATTGGTAATGTTGTACTTGACTGGTATTGCTCTTTAATATGACAAGCACATTTCTTTGGATCCTGATCTAAAGCAGCGGTGATGTTTTCTATCTCTGTATTTTTTTTTAACTTGCAGTTCATTTCATTCCATTTCTACTAGCTCGCATCAGAAATCTGGCATAGGATTTACCCTTGTTAGGTACCCTATGTTTCTGCTCTCCTTGCCCTCAATGTTTTCTACTGAATGTGTTATCTAAGGGTTAATTTATGTTAATTTAACCAGTGTAGTGGATGTCATTTTCTGCTAGCTGATGTATGAATTAACGTATCTGTTCTTAGATGTTCTTGTTAGGATTCAATTGAATGAATTGGGAACACTGGGAGGTCTAGAACCCTGTCTCTATCTCACTAGGATCCTTTTCAATTAATTGAACCTTTCTAAGATCCCTCAAGCTGGAGGCTGAAGCATTGAGAGTTCAAAGTCTCTCTCTGATCTCAGGTATTTACTGTGTGTTCTAACTCTTTATTGTTTCCTCCTCTCTTACCATTTCATGCCACACTATCATCCTTAAGATCCAATGCTTTAGATGACTAGCCCAACTGAAAGCCTGCACATTGAATAGAAAGTAAACCCTTTCCTGACTCCATTGCCCAATGGTCTTTATGTTCTATGAAAAAATCCCTCCTTTGCCTAAAATCCTCTTTCCTCACCCTTGTCTTATATTGAAACCTTCTTTCCTGATAACTAGCAACCAAAAAACCAATCAAACAAACAAATCCAGAGCCTTATAACTAGCCTAATATCGTAACACTGAGCTTCAAAGACATAAAACCTTTTCTTATATAGAGAGATCCCTCTCTGGACCTAGGAGGGCTAGATCCTAAGGTCTGAAAGTGGTTTTGATGTTGTCTCATCTTTTGGTCTTGCCAATTTGGCCAAAACATGGGAACCCCAACATAATGGCAACTCGACTGGGGAAAATCTGAGAGCCTATAACTGATAACATTTGTTTGTCTCCCATTGTCCTCACCAACATAATGGTGACTCCACTGGGGATTCTGAGTATTTTTCACCTCACCACATTATAAGAACCTCAGAAACCTATAATCTCTGGTTAGGTTGGCAGTTAAACATTCCTATTCACAGATCAACCTCTATACCATTTGTTGTGTTTCTCCTACACTCTCAGACAGAGTCTGGAAAGGGCCAGGTAGCCTCCAGTTCCCACACTCTTTCAGAGGTGAGATATCTAGTAAAAGCCCTCCCAGTCAATCTCTGGTTAGAGTTTGTTGTGTTTTCAGGATATCCTTGGAAGGGGACATCTCATAAGCACTGTGGTGGACAGTGTACCCTCTAGAAGCATCCTAAACCTTCCACCTGGCGACTCCATAATTCCTAAACGATTCAAAGACTCCACTGGGAGACCAACCTTTATAACAACATCAGCCACAATAGAAGGAACAAGTAGGGTTAAGCTGCTTGCTTGGGAAATAGCATTCTGGCTTCAAGAACCATTCACACAAGAGCTTATCCTAATCCAAACCCACCTAAAATAGTTGACAACCCTGAGAGCATCCTCAAGGGATATCCTACACCCAAAAGACCAACTATTTTCCGGTCACATCCATAGAGCTAACTCTGCACCGGAAGACTTTACAGCTCTATCAGACCCATTTGCTAACCTAGGCACTCTAAACAGACTACCAAGAACAAGGTCATTCAGTGTTCTAGACCAGCCAGACCTTGAGTTTCCTGGTTCACCATCTCATAGAGGTCAACACATTAGGGACAGAGAAAACCCGCCATCTAAACCTCCTGATATTCACTTCATTCAAAACTTGGGGCTCTGCCACCCTAAATCTTCTCATCAGTCTTTTGCTGGTCATCATATCCCTGTCATCCATATACCATTTGCTCAAGCCAATCCCTCACCTCCTCAAAATACCATCATGGCAGCCTGGTATGCCCCTCTGGTTTTACCCTAGCCTCTAGTACCCTTACCCAATGATTATCAATCAAAGATCCCACACTTCACTGCAAAAGAGTCCACCACAGCTCAGCACCATGTAGATAGGATGCAAGATTATTTTGACTACATGGAAATAGATGATGATACAGTCAAAATGAGAATCTTTTCCCAGATCTTAGGAGGTGATGTGAATAAATGGTTCAAAAGCCTACCTCCTAACAGTATCCAAGACCTTCCAACTTTATATCAGACTTTCATAAACAAGTGGGAAGTTAAGGCCAACCCTCTCCAAATCCTAGCAGAATACAGTAACCTGAAAAGAAACGTAGGAGAGAGTGTCCAAGACTACTCTACAAGGTTTAACAACGTTTATAATGCTCTTCCACCACACATGAAACCTCCCCAAGGTATGGTCCTAGTGAAATACCCTGAAGGCTTGGATGTTGATATGGCCTACCAGCTTAGGGAGAGGGATTACAACACATTGGAAGACATGAAAAAGGCAGCAGTGAGTGTAGAGGAAAATTTGATTGAGAAAAAAGCAAGATTGAGAGCTGAGAAAAGGGTGACATATAGATATGACAATGTAGCTTCCACATATGACCCCAATTATGACCACATATCCAAGAACATGGAAAAGCTACAGAAAATGATGGAAAAAATGGTTTTCACAGTTAGTAACCAAAACAAAAATCAAAATCATAACCAGAACTAGAACTTTAGAAGAAACAACACCACTCCCAACAGACAAAGAGAGTCAGATCAACAAGTTATTCCCCCATTTCAAGAAAACTTCCTTGATGAAGATGAGGGAAATATAGAAGAGTCTGAGGGGAACACAATAAAGATGTTTGAAGTAGAAAAATCAATCCATAATTGTTCCACAGAAGAAGATCAGCCCTCACCCTCATATTGGGATGAGGAAAGATTAGAATCTGAGGATTACAGACTTGGATTTGAAGATGCCATCATGCAAGTCAGAGAACGGTATGAACTTAGGAGAAAGAAAAGCCTAGATAACTCCAAACCCAAATATTATAAGATTACCAACAAGAAAAGGCCTGAGATATCTTCTAAAGCAACTGCTGAAAGTAACAAATCAGTAGGTGAGAGTTCTAGAAAGAACAAAGAAAAGGACAACCAAAACACTGATAAACAAATTCAACCAATTAGTAGCACTAGCACTGCAGTTAGTGCTCCTGATAAAACAGTTTCTAACACTGTACATAGTGAGCATCAGCCCACTGATTCTGCCACCAAGGTGGTGGCTAAAAAAACGGAGTTGAACATTTCAAAGAGTCAGTCCACTTTTAATTTGGAGAGTGAGATTGCAAAAATTAAAATCTTTGTCCCACTCTCTGAGCTGGCCACTCAGGATGTATATAAAGGCCAAATTTTGAAAGCATTAAATTTAGGTGAGAACAGTGACACTGTAAATCTGAGTGATGATCAACCAGCCCTTTTGTTTGGTCCAAAGATAGAAGGAAAGTTTCAGGAAGGGGTAGTGCCCCCTTTTTATATCAGTCTTAATATCCATGACAAGATCCTTCACAATGCAATGCATGATTCTGGGGCATCACACAACCTGATGCCTAAGGTAGTGATGGAAAATCTAGGCCTAGAGATAACCCGCCCCTATAAATGTTTATATTCATTTGACTCTAGCAGAGTAAAATGTTTGGGCCTAATCAAAGACATGTGTGCAAGCCTTACCCAGATTCCAGAAAAATGTACGGTCATGGATGTTGTGGTGGCAGATGTGCCACCTAAGTATGGCATGTTGCTGTCAAGGTCATGGGGAGCCAAGCTACAAGGAACAATGCAGATGGATGGGGCTTTTGCCACAATTCCTGTTTTTAGCCAACTTAGAAGACTGTACAGGGAGGCACAAATGAAACTCCTAGTCAGTAACCCCAAAAAACCTGAAAATTCACCTTTATACTCTGTACACACGGATCTTGACTCCTTCATCCTTTGCAATGATGAATCTGTGGAGGGGTTAGGATTCAAAAATAGAGATACACATAATGAAACATAGCCTATATACTTTAACATAATGGCTACTCTAGACTCGGAGGAGAAAGACGTAGAAAAATTTGAACGGTGCACTGAAGCAAAAACTCAGAGTAAACCAGAAATAGAATGCAGTCAACTGATTAGTCACTCTCCTCAAGCTCATACACCACATCAAGAGCGAAACAATGGTAAACCCGAGGACCAAACTTTATGGGAAATGAATTTCGATGGGTCATGCACCAAGAGAACTACAGGAGAAGGAGTGTGGATACATAATCCAGAGAGTGACTACGCAGAGATCCATGCGTGTAACCTGCACTTCAAATGTACAAACAATATTGCAGAGTATGAGGCTCTTATCCTAGGCCTGAATTTGTTGAAAAAATTAGGAGCTCGTAGGATAACTGTGCATGGATACTCTGAGCTTATCATTAAATAGGTAAATGGTGAATACACAGCGAGACATCCTAGGCTGAGAGCATACAAGAATGACGCTATGGATCTATTAAAAACCTTTGTATGATATGATCTGGTGTGTGTCCCTAGAGGTCACAACGAAATTGAAAATGGATTAGCCTGCATGGCTAGTTCGTATCATAAGCCTCCCAGTGACCAACAGATCATCATTCAGACCAAATTCAGACCTGCAGTGCTAGACAATGAAAAATATTGGCAGGTCGTTGAGGGCGATAAACAAATTGAAGATTTCCTGGTAGGCAGAGATGAGTTTGAATTTTCTGATTCATATTCTAAATCTGACAGTAGCTGCCTAAGTGAAGAGTCCTCAGATGAGGAAGAACCACCCTGTAACATAGAAATAAACACCTTGAACGAACAGATTTGAAATCCAAACGAAAAACGTGAAAACGCAGATAGTGAAGAAGTAGAGGTGTTGCAGACCAAAGATAAGAACATACCTCGAGGTCTGGCTTCTTTAGAAGACCTTTTTGACTTCGATGATGTAGCAAAAAAGCCCACTATAGAACATGCGGACGCTGATGTCGAGGAATGCAACGTAGGCACTGAAGATAAACCCAAGATGATCAAATTGGCTAAATCCTTGCCTGTAAACATGAAAAATAAGTACATTGACCTATTCAAGGAATTCATTGATGTGTTTGCCTGGAGTTATGAGGACTTAAAGGCCTATGACACAAACATCATACAGCACAAAATACCCTTGAAATAAAGTCAGAAGCCCTTCAGAAAGAAACTCCGTAGAATAAACCCAAAATAATTGCCTGCAGTGGAAAAAGAGATTAAGAAGATGTATGAAGCAGGAATAATTGTGCCTCTGAGGTTCTCTTATTGGGTATCAAACCTAGTGGCTGTGAGAAAAAAAACAGGGGAGATCAGGCTGTGTATTGATTTCAGGAATCTTAATAGAGCCTCACTCAAAGACAATTACCCTTTGCCAAAAATGGAACACATCCTTTAGAGGGTAGTAGGCTCAAAAAGGATCTCACTGCTAGATGGTTTCTCAGGGTACAACCAAGTTTTAGTAATCCCAGAAGACCAGCTCAAAATAGCTTTTACCACTCCATGGGGCACCTTTATGTATGTAAAGATGCCCTTTGGACTGATGAACGCTGGTGCAACCTTCCAAAGAGCAATGGACATAGCTTTTTCAGATGAAATAGTACACTTCATTGTCATCTATCTGGATGACATAATAGTCTATTCCAAGACTGAGGAAGAACACCTAGAACACCTGAGAAAAGTATTTGAAAAATGTAGAAGGTTCGGTCTGTCATTGAATCCTAAGAAGATTGTCTTTGGTCTACAAGAAGGAAAAATTCTTGGCCACATCATATCTGAAAAGGGGATTAGGATAGACCCACAAAGAGTTGAGGGAATACTACAAATTTCACACCCGAGGAATATCAAAGAGTTACAGTCCTTCATTGGGAAAATTAACTTCCTCAGGAGGTTTATTCCCAACTTAGCTGAACACCTCAGGAATATGACAAACATGTTAAGGAAAGGTGTAGGAGTTAAGTGGACTGTTGAGGCTAAGAAATATTTTGAATCAGTGAAACTTGCACTCACCCGGGCTCCTGTCTTGATTAGTCCTGATTTCTCAAAAGATTTCCTCATCTTTTAATTTTCCTCTGAGTATACAGTAGCTGCAGTTCTACTGCAGAAAAATCTAGAGGGAATGGAACATCCCATTTCTTTCTTCAGCAAAGCTTTGAGAGACGCACCCTTGAAATACAACATAATGGAAAAACAGGGCTGTGCTCTGGTTAAGGCCTTGAAAGGCTTTAGGGTGTACATACTGCATTCCCACACCATAGCCTATGTACCAAATATAGTGGTTAAATACATCTTGTCCCAAGACCCAGATGGGAAGAGGGGCAAATGGATTTTTTTGATCTTAGAATACGACCTTGAGATAAAACCCACCAAACTAATTAAAGGTCAGGGCTTAGCTCAACTAATGGCTGAATCAAATCTACAATCCCTTGACATTAACATGGTAGATGCCTTGGATGAGCAGCAGGGATTGCCTGATCCCACTGTTGAGGAGAAGTTTCATAGCTCTCCTTGGTATTCTGACATTCTGTATGTGCTTACACACCTCAATGCCCCTCCCAAACTATCAAAGACCAAGGCTAGATTATTAAAGCTAAAAGCCAGAAGCTATTGCATAATGAATGAAGGATTATACTGGAAAAATGAAAATGGCCTATTGCTTAAATGTTTTCCTGAGTCTGAAGTAGAAAGGATTAAACAAGAATTCCATGCAGGAGAGTGTGGAGGACACCTGAACTGGAAAGCCACTGCAAAAAAAATACTCAGAGCTCGCTACTATTGGCCTAAACTCTTCAATGATATCCATAAGATGATAATTGCCTACCACAAGTGTTTGGTCTCAACCTAGTCTCCTAAATCGAGCTCATTTATTGTCAACCAGGGTCAGTAAACTGCTGAAGTGAAGTGCACCATATGTGCCTAAGTAACCTCTTCCTACTTCGTTGTGTTTAGTGTTTTTATGATGTTTTTTGTTTTATGATTTCTGATGTTTTTGGTCTTTTGTTAGTTTTATGTTCACAAGGAAAAATGACTAGAAAGCTAATGGAAAGGAAATAATGATTAAAAATAGAGTGAAGCCTAATTAGTTGATGACAAATGTCAAATGCAATTACAAATACTAAAGCAGAATCAAATCTAAACTATGACTAAGCAAAAACAAATCTTGATAATGACTTTTAAACAAATGATTCAAAACATAAAATCAACTTGTCAAATGCTTTCATCAAAGGTGTTTTGAGAGAGAGCTTGAGACATGGTCAACTAAGTATGCAAATCCTATCTAAACAGTTAAACAACTAACTTATAATGATGCAACATTTTTTCCTTGATTAGATATTTGTTGAAGCATAATTGGAGTAAAACATTGATACCATCATAAGGTATTTTACTCTAAGGCTAGTTCCTAAATCTATTCTGCCACTTAGTTTGATAACACTACACTTCACTCAAAGGTTAGAGATTTTTAAAATAGTCTTTTGAGGAAACGTTTGTTTGTAAGATGATCAGGAAGTTGCAGAAGTACTTCAGGCCTTAAAATGATATTGTCTTCTGTTCATATGGTTATGAATCAATTATGGATTTTAGAACAAGAAGAGGTTTGTAAATAATGAAGGCTGTTTTGTTAAATTTAACAACTGAAGTAATGCAGTGAATGACAACTGAATATGGAGTGCAAATGAAATGAGTTGAGCTACAACCAAACCTAAAATGTCACTAGCCTAAAACAGTGTTAAACTACAAGTCATTATCAAACTTAAAGCAAAACAACTGAACATGAGTTAAGTGCAATTAAACTCCGGAGCATCCTAACTAAGCTATCATGCATTATTCTATGGAATTATACAGTCTGTTTGTCCATCATGATTGGTATTTTGGAAGAGTTCCTTCTTATGGAAGAGTTTTTAGAACAATCCTGACTGTGTAATTGAGTGAAAATGTAAACATAAAGACTGAAAGCAATTAAAAACTAAGATATCATGGCTATCTCCCACTCATAATTATGATATATTGGACAAGCGTTTAAGAGCAAGAACAGCTATGGTACTTAGTGAAAACACACAACTAAAACGTTCAAGATCACAATCATGCTTAAGACAGTATAAAGATTTCTTGGAAGAGTTTCTTCTTGTGGAAGAGTATTGAGCATAAGTATAACTGTGAAGGTGAATAAAAGAGACTACAATTAAATCCTACAATACTATAGCCATTTCCCATTCATTATAATCTTTTGGAAGAGCCTCTTCTTTTGGAAAAGTTTTTAGAATGAGTATAACTACAGTAGCTAATGAAAACAACTACTAATTCAAATTCAAAAACGTAAAGGCAGCTAGAATACTTATCTAAATTACGCAAATAAATCCGTGCAAGAGGCAAGGGCCCTCTACCACCTGACGGAATCTAACTCCAAATCAAATCAACGCTTTCAAAACAACACTATCTGCTTCATTAAAAGTGAAATAACTTGAACAGAGCACTCTGCGTCTTCAGAAATGTAGCACAGAATCTAAGCAAAATCTAGAACAAAATCTAGCCTAGCTCTCGGTTTCCCAAGTGTTTATATAACAAATGTAAATAACAAGACTTGCAACAATTTCGGGAACATTGTCTTTCCTTATCGGAATCACATTAGGACTCTTGAAGTGGCTGCGTAACAAGGAAATGGACATCTGGACTAAGACAGTCCTATTAGAAGTATGTCTTCTTAAATGTGTTCCCACGTTCCAAAACCATACCCAGAATTCGTTTCTTCCTTCATGGTGAGCAACGAACCATGTAGACATGACGTGGAATATGCCCATATGCGGTTTTTCTTGAGAGGCCACATGGAACATACTCAAACGTGAAGATAGCTGCAGAATCGTCGGTTAGCTACAGAATGTCTGCATTCTGCAGCTAGTTCCAGTCAAAATGCTTTACAATGGAAAAATTCACAAAACTTAGCAAGTCAGTCATGTAAATCATTCTAAAAGTAATTTTAACTAAATTCATTGATCAATTGGGTCTGGAATAGCAATGGACAAAGGAAAATGAGGTAAAGTGGAATGAAAGAAAGCACAATTTTGAGGCTCAACATACCCCCACTGCTGTCTCTTTGCATGTCCTCATGCAAATTATCCTATGAACTCAGAGGCTTCTGCAATAATATCTAATCCTCTCCTTCTCCTTTGTCTGGAAGCTAAAGGTCTTCTGGGTTTTCTGATAACAAGTTTGAACCTTAGGTTGGTAAGTGCCCTGATTAACTTTTTGTTCCTCTTCTTCAACTTGTCATTGGTCTTTTCCACTTTGTCTATATGTAGGGATAAGGTTGAGTTCATATCAGTTTTGAGCTTGACTTGATCCTTGAGAATTTCATTCTCATTTTTGATGTGTCTATTAAGTATTTCCAACTCATATCTATCCCTTCTTAATACATCTATTTCAGACAGTGGAGGGCTAGGGGTTCTCTCCTTACTTTCTGAACCTCTCTTTTCCAAATTTTCCACATAATCATAAATTTCTTGTTGAGCAGGGTCAATTTCAGGGGTTCCTTCATTAAAATCCTCTTCAACATCTTCTTCAATGGATGTTTCCTCATCTTCTATATTAATCACCCCTGTTTGTTTGATTAGTGTTTTCGTCAGTTTCCCGTTTTGGTCTATGGCTTCTTCTAGGCTGAGAAGATCCCTCTCCTTTCTCCATGGCAGATTTCTTGATTACCTTTTCTTCCTTAAGCTGTCTCTTGATTTGAGTCAACTTCTCTGAAATGATTTCCTCACTACTTTCTTGGACTGTTTTATCAGTTTCAAATTTTGAAGTCCTCCAGTTCCTGCTTCTCTTTGTAGGTTGTGGTTCAGGTGAGGGCTCTTTTGGCTCTTCAAAATGATTTCTTGTCAAGAAATTGTCCCATGTATAATTTTTTTTGGCTAAATGATGTTCAATCAAAATTTTAACCAAACCATGATGATATAGGGTTGTCTCTAAAAATTGAACCCTTCTTTGAACATAGGAAGCCATCTTTTTCAAGCTTTGAAGCAAGAAATAGGGTAGGTTTAAGTCTTCCCCCAAAAAATGCATTATCAGTCTAATGTGGTAGACATAAAATGTGCCATATCTACCCTCACATGTAATAAATTTTTGCAGAAGAAGTAGTATGTTTCTCCATTTATTTTTCAATGCAGAACTTGGAATTCCTTTCTTAAATACAATGACATCCATACCTGGTGATTTTAGAATTTTCTTCCAGGATTCATTGTGGAATTCTCTGTTTTTGAACCATCTCTCTCCATTTCTAAGCAACCCTGTAGCTTCTGCAATGAAAACTTCAATGACAGTAAATTTGACATCCCCCACTTCAACTTCAGCTCCTTGAAATGATCTTGCAAATGTTTTAGTGACTTCTTTGTGGAAGCCATTAAATTTCTCCAAAAATTGAAGCCATCCTATCTGTTGCAACATTTCTTTGCATTAAGGGTAGCCTTCTAAGTATTTTGAACCCATTGGTTCAGTTCTTACAATGAAACCCATAATTGCTTCTTCAATGTTCATATTAACACTCTTCTACCCACAGAAACAATAACTTTCACCTTTGAATTGAAATGGCTTCAAGTTCTTAATGACAATGGCTTCAAACTTCGGAATGACATACCTCTGATTGACAGTGACAATAGCTTCAAATTTCCCACACTACTATATCTCTGTCTTTCGGTGGCAAATAGCTTCAAATTTTTCAATGCTATACCTCTGCGTTTACAGTGATAATACTCAATCTCTGCCCACGCTGATTCAAACTGATATACCCTTTTTGCTCTGCTCACAATGATAAGAATATCTCTGTTTGCGGAATGAAATGCCGGCTACAGAATGGAGTGATGGAAGTAGTCACGGAATGGGGTAATGGAGTGAGGTGGAGGAAACAAATTAATGATTTAAAAGACGGCGAAGATTTTTACAACGGCAAAGAGAATCATCATTGAATGATTTGGTTAAGAGACGTGAAGAATTCAAACACCTCGGCCATTTTAACCGCTTAAATGATGTCGGGCATGGAATTTGAAATGAGAGATTTTAATCCAAAGTCTGTGGAGGGTTTATTGGTCTTGATCAATAAAAATAATTAAAACAACCTTTTCGAACAATTCATAACTAGAACTATGCTAAACTTTATGAAATGCCATTATAATCTAAACTTGTTACCTCTGCTTTTCATTTGATTTTTGTAGTCTTTGTCTTCTTTGTTCACCTTTGGAAGAGTCTTAATAATCCTTCTTGATGCTTTTTATTCATGGATACACTGGATCATTTTGTTGCAATTCTAATGTCTGCTGACTAATGCCTTCAGGATTTGTAGCTGCAGAATGTCTGGCTAGCTGCGGAAAGGCTGAACAGCTGCAGAATGTCTGTTAAGCTGCAGAATGTACCTGTAGAGCATTTTGATCATGGAATGGAGTGGTTTTTGGAATATAGGTGAAATGTTACATGGTATGAATGAATATGGATGATGAGACATGATATGTATGAAGTGGAATGGATTTAGTTTATGAAATGGAGTGGAAGAACATGAGAACTGCCCTGCAATCCATGACATGTTTTATTCATTTACAGCAAGACATCAAACTTTAAATCTTGACATGAAAATGAGGTGGATGGAATATGGAATGAGATGAATGAAATATGGAATGAAGTAGAGTATGAGTGAATGAATGAAATGGAGTATGGATGGATAAGTGAATGGAGTGAAATGAAATGAGATGGATCATAAGCACTATGGATCTGAACTTATGATTTTGTAACAGCTGCTTGTAAAAACAAAATGGAAAAGTTAGAGTGTCAGAGAGACTCTGATTTTCACCCTATATTTTCTGTATAAACATGCCAATCAATGATTGGTTTTCATGTTTATACCTTTATTTTTATTTTTTTAATTTATTTATTTATTTATTATTATTTTTTTTTATTTTTATTTTTTTTTATGTCCTACTCTACTTGAAAAAGAAAATATTGTTCAAGTATATGAGTACTTCCAATGGAACCATGTTTGTAACAAGATGATAGATAAACTCATATGCAGGTTTGAAAGATACTCTTTGATATGTACCAGTATATGAGATGCCAACTGTCTTGATTTAGATGATGTCAGAAGATATTGAATAATTGAGCATTGGAATCCGAAGACAGAATTGAACCAAGATTCAATGTAATCTTGTCTTCCTTGTCTTTCTTCTATCATGAAATGCAAGTCTTCAGAGATATGATCTTCATTCATAGAATCTGGTGATAGGCATGCATGAGACTTTTCAATCTCAGGTTCTAATAACTTCTCTTTATCAACAGACATCCATAATTCTTGGACCTTATCTGAGTCTTCTTCTTCTGGTTGTTGTTCTTCAATGACAGCTGGTGAATCATTTTGCAATACCTCAAAATTGTAAGTTGATTGAGATGTTTTATTGTTGGGGATATGAAATGGTTGTGGAGGTAGTGGAGTGGGGAATCTTTGGGGTGTTTGTGTGGATGGTAATGGGAAAGGTTGAATTGAGGTAAAATGAGGGTGATATTGATGTTGTAGTGGAGGTAAATGGTATGGATAACATTGATTATGGTATTGAGGATAGAGAGGGAAAGATTGAGGATATGGTGGATTTCCTTTATAGGGCCTTTGCCAACTTTGTTGCCAAGATTGGTTTTGAGGTTGGGATTGAGATGGCCAAAATTTCCAAGGTTGGTTTTGAGGTTGGGATTGAGATGGCCAAGGTTTCCAAGGCAAGGGTGTTCTCCAATTACTTTGAGGTTGTTGTGCATAACCTTGAAACTGTGCATAAGGATATTGCATCATATTGGGTTGATGAGGCTGCCATAGCCCTCTTGGAGCTACATAACAAAGTTGCTCTTGTGCTTGATTTGCTCCATTATCCTTCTAGTAAATTGCCTTCAACCCTGGTAATGATGGGCAATCTTCAGTAGTATGTGATCCTGCACAAATTTTACACATTTTAATGTTATCAAGTGGACATTCATGCAAAGCATGTTTCTTTCTACATCTAGGGAAAAATATAAATGAAGAAGCTTTCTGCTTGTTTTTCATTCTTAGCATGTCAGTTTGTTCATTTAAATTACCAAGAATGTTTAGCATATTTTTAGGTTCAGTTTGACTTACCAATCTTGAAGCTGACTTACTTACTCTTGCCATAAATGGATCTTGAGGGGATCTTACACACTTTGCTTTTCCTCTTGATATTTTCTTACACAGTTCACAAATTTCTTGAAATGGCAATTGATAGACATATCCTTTTCCCACAAGATTAAGAAGATCAATCCATTCATCCTTTATAGCATTTAGTAGGAGAGTTTTTAATGCATCTGATCCTAAATTATGCAATTTAGATCTTTTGATATTATAAGTAAATCTCTCTACTAAATCTTCTAGGCTTTCATCCTCTTTTTAGTTCATGTTAAAGACTTCATTTCTAAGGTCATGGTGCATGCAATAACCTTTATATTTTTCCAAAAATACTCTTTTCATATCATCCCATGTCCTTATAGAATTTGTTCCTAAAGTCATGAACCATCTAAGAGCTCTATCCTTCAATGTTGCCGGAAACAAATTCAATTTTTGCATGTGCAATGAGTAGCCATAAGATCTACAAATTATTTCAAATTCAAAAAGAAATGTCTCTGGGTCTTCTGATCTCATACCTTTGAAGTTAGGAAGTACATATGGATGGATGTTCTTCATTTGAACTTTGATATCAGTTTCTTGAATGGGAAATCCAAAGGGATCTTCCTCATTGTCATTATCTCCATCCATTTCTTCAACCTCCTTTGTCACCTCTTCTTCTACATGCAAAAATATGAATTCATGATGTGGATGTGGGGCTCTTACTGCACCACATGATATAGTGGGTGTGGTAGGTGTTTGAAGTGTTTTTTTTTTTTTGAATGTAGGAAATCAGGATACCTAGTTACACTTCCCCGGCAACGGTGACAAAATGTTTGGTCTCAACCTACTCTCCTAAATTGAGCTCATTTATTGTCAACCAGGGTCAGTAAACTGCTGAAGTGAAGTGCACCATATGTGCCTAAGTAACCTCTTCCTACTTCGTTGTGTTTAGTGTTTTTATGATGTTTTTGGTTTTATGATTTCTGATGTTTTTTGTCTTTTGGTAGTTTTATGTTCACAAGGAAAAATGACTAGAAAGCTAATGGAAAGGAACTAATGATTAAAAACAGAGTGAAGCCTAATTGGTTGATGAAAAATGTCAAATGAAATTACAAATACTAAAGCGGAATCAAATCTAAACTATGACTAAGCAAAAACAAAGCTTGATAATGACTTTTAAACAAATGATTCAAAACATAAACTCAACTTGTCAAATGCTTTCATCAAAGGTGTTTTGAGAGAGAGCTTGAGACATGGTCAACTAAGTATGCAAATCCTATCTAAACAGTTAAACAACTAAATTATAATGATGCAACATTTTGTCCTTGATTAGATATTTGTTGAAGCATAATTGGAGTAAAACATTGATACCATCATAAGGTCTTTTACTCTAAGGCTAGTTTCTAACTCTATTCTGCCACTTAGTTTGATAACACTACACTTCACTCAAAGGTTAGAGATTTTTAAAATAGTGTTTTGAGGAAATGTTTGTTTGTAAGATGATCAGGAAGTTGCAGAAGTACTTCAGGCCTTAAAATGATATTGTCTTCTGTTCATATGATTATGAATCAATTATGGATTTTAGAACAAGAAGAGGTTTGTAAATAATGAAGGTTGTTTTGTTAAATTTAACAACTGAAGTAATGCAGTGAATGACAACTGAATATGGAGTGCAAATGCAATGAGTTGAGCTACAACCAAACCTAAAATGTCACTAGCCTAAAACAGTGTTAAACTACAAGTCATTATCAAACTTAAAGCAAAACAACTGAACATGATTTAAGTGCAATTAAACTCCGGAGCATCCTAACTAAGCTATCATGCATTATTCTATGGAATTATACAGTCTGTTTGTCCATCATGATTGGTATTTTGGAAGAGTTCCTTCTTGTGGAAGAGTTTTTAGAACAATCCTGACTGTGTAATTGAGTGCAAATGTAAACATAAAGACTGAAATCAATTAAAAACTAAGATATCATGGCTATCTCCCACTCATCATTATGATATATTGGATAAGCGTTTAAGAGCAAGAACAGCTATGGTACTTAGTGAAAACACACAACTAAAACGTTCAAGATCACAATCATGCTTAAGACAGTATAAATATTTCTTGGAAGAGTTTCTTCTTGTGGAAGAGTATTGAGCATAAGTATAACTGTGAAGGTGAATAAAAGAGACTACAATTAAATCCTACAATATTATAGCCATTTCCCATTCATTATAATCTTTTGAAAGAGCTTCTTATTTTGGAAGAGTTTTTAGAATGAGTATAACTACAGTAGCTAATGAAAACAACTACTAATTCAAATTCAAAAACGTAAAGGCAGCTAGAATACTTATCTAAATTACGCAAATAAATCCGTGCAAGAGGCAGGGGCCCTCTACCACCTGACGGAATCTAACTCCAAATCAAATCAACGCTTTCAAAACAACAATGTCTGCTTCATTAAAAGTGAAATAACTTGAACAGAGCACTCTGCGTCTTCAGAAATGTAGCACAGAATCTAAGCAAAATCTAGAACAAAATCTAGCCTAGCTCTCGGTTTCCCAAGTGTTTATATAACAAATGTAAATAACAAGACTTGCAACAATTTCAGGAACATTGTCTTTCTTTATCAGAATCACATTAGGACTCTTGAAGTGGCTGCGTAACAAGGAAATGGACATCTGGACTGAGACAGTCCTAATAGAAGTTTGCCTTCCTAAATGTGTTCCCATGTACCAAAACCATACCCAGAATCCGTTTCTTCCTTCATGATGAGCAACGAACAATGTAGACATGGCGTGGATTATGCCCATATGCGATTTTTCTTGAGAGGCCACCTGGAACATACTCAAACGTGAAGAAAGCTGCAGAATCGCCGGTTAGCTACGGAATGTCTGCATTCTGCAGCTAATTCCGGTCAAAATGTTTTACAATGGAAAAAATCACAAAACTTAGCAAGTCAGTCATGTAAATCATTCTAGAAGTAATTTTAACTAAATTCATTGATCAATTGGGTCTGGAATAGCAATGGACAAAGGAAAATGAGGTAAAGTGGAATGAAAGAAAGCACAATTTTGAGGCTCAACAACAAGTGCTAGATTTTTGAAGGCAAAAGAAAGCTCCTCCCCTTACCTCTACAACCCATCATTGTTGAAGGTCCCTTTATGCAATAGGGCCTAGATTTCATAGGAGAAATTCACCCTGCTTCTTCTGCACAACACAAATGGATCTTAACAGCCACAGACTACTTCACTAAGTGGATAGAGGCCATACCTACTAGGAATGCCACAAATTCATTCATCATTAGGTTCCTAGAAGGTCATATTCTCTCTCGGTTTGGCTGCCCAAGGAAAATAATCACTGATAATGCTGCTGCTTTTGGATCCAAGAAAATGGTTGATTTTTATCACAGGTATAAAATAGCACTCGGTCATTCAACTGCCTATTACCCACAAGGTAATGGTTTAGCTGAATCATCAAAAAAGAGCCTGTTGACCATCATCAAAAAGCTATTGGAAGAGAATAAAAATTCATGGCATAAAAATTTAATGCATGCCCTCTGGGCTGACAGGCTTACAACAAAGAATTCCATTGGCATGTCACCATATCATCCTGTCTATGGAACAGAAGCAGTGTTTCCTACCAGCCTTGGGGAACCAGTGATTAAACTTGTCCAAGAAATCTAGATAGAAGAAGATAGCATGGTAAGGAGGATAAACCAAACAATCCATCTCCAGCAAAAAAGGGAAGAGGTCTATAACAGAGCTATGAAGGTTCAGGAAAATATAAAGAATTTATTTGACAAAAGGACTAAAGCCTCTGATTTCAAAATTGGAAATAAAGTTCTGAAGTGGGACTCCAGAAGAGAGGACAAAGGAAAACACGGCAAGTTTGACAGTTTGTGGCAAGGTCCATACATCATCCAGGCCACTGTGGGTCCAAATGCATTTTTTCTACAAGGACTAGATGGTATAGAGTTTTTTGGGGGTCCTGTCAATGGCAGGATGCTCAAACATTACTTCTGTTGATTTCCAATTTCTAGTTTCCATTTCCAATGTAAATACCATTGTTGTGTTTATTTTCAAGAAAAAGAGAAAATGCTTCAGAAAAAAAGAGAGAGGTTCAGATATGCTCAAAACATGAACCTCTAAAGTGAAAATATTGGCTCTAACATGATCAAAACCTGAGCCAAAGGAAGTAAATATAGCTGGTTCAAACATGCCCAGAACCTGGACCAGCAAAGAAGAAAAGAATCATCTCTAACAAGCCCAAATCAGAGCTGAAATGAAGAAAAGAAAGTGACTCTAACAAGCTCAAAACTTGAGTCACAAAGAGAAGAAAGATGCTTCAAACTTCAGATTTCAAGCCTTCGAAGTTTTGTTTTTAGTTTTCTGCAAGTTTCTGTCCATGTGAAACTGTCTTTATGCCTTGGATCCACAACAAACTAGACTGTCTAATCCTAGTTTTACTGTTTTTTAATTTCTGTTGTAGAATGTAGAGAAGAAATATGCTAGAAAGTTTAATCCCAGCAGATATTAGATTAGGTAGAGAAACATATGATACCAACAGTTTAATCTAGTCTCATGGAGAAATAAGGGTAGAAATAGAATATGTTTATTTTCTTGTTTGTAAAAAATAAAATGATGTAAAGGGTCTGCTAGCTCAAATGCACCCTTGAAGAAAAAATGCTAGGATTGTAGGATGGGTAGGTAGATTGTTTGGGAGAGTTTTTCTACTAAATTGATGTCTTCACAATTGTGGCAGCTGAAAATCAAAGAAGAAAGGTGGCTCAAGCAGCAAGCATCTGGCCTACACCAAAGATCATTTTCTGAATTCTTGACTCCTTCAAGAAGAAGCCATCCCCATGTGGAGCCACTGTTAGCCCCTATAAATTTCTTGAAAAGCAAGCAGGGGGCTAAACTGTTTTGAGCCTTCAAAGAATGCATCTCCCCTGAAGACACATCATCCTTGAAAGCTCTTTTGTACCCTCTGCCCTTTGGTTATTCTCCTCTGTTGTTCCATCCAAAAAAGTCTCACAGATTGCAAAAAATTGTGCTCCAAAAAGCCTACATTTGCCCCTTGTATCCCTGCAGAATGCCCCATTTTAACACTTTTTTACCCTTTGTCAAAATTCCCCTCTTACCCTCTAAATCTTCCCGAAATCCCCTTTACATCCTACACACACCCCTAACTTGGCCTAATTTCCCTTTCTTTCCCCTATCGTTACCCTTTGTTGGCCTTAAAATGCTCTAAGAATGGGCCAAAGACCATATTTTACATATAGATGGGCTTAGCACCTTTCAGCACTAGCACCCTTATCTTTTCCACCACGTAACCTCGGTGCTAGAACCAGGTGCCAAGGCGGACAGCGCTTACCGCAATTATATATTGCGAGCAGTTTAGACCGTCAATCTGTACATATTGGACGGTCGTCGCAGACCAGCGTCGCGCCCGTGGCCCACTCCTTTCACCGCCCAATCGCATAATCCACCGTTAATTTAACCTACTAATCTGACGGTCATCCGCCCGGGTGGTCCCCGCGCCAACACTGTTCAAAAACCAGCCGGTTTCTATCGCATTTCCATTTGAGGATGGGCGGTTTCTCTCGTTTCAGAGCGATGCCATTCACCACAGGACACGTGTCCCACGCACTATTCAAAAACCGCCTCCCCATCGCATGTTAACGTTCGGCATTTGACCCGAAGAGATATGAACGTACACCGGCCGATCTACGACCATCCATCCAACGGTGATTGCGCCCCGAAGATGTGCGGACGATAACCAAGCCGAGCGGAGCCCCTGGCCCACTGTCCATCGCCCCCCCCCCGATGCATTTTCAGCCGTCGATCTCCTCCTGAGATCGGACGGTCCAAATTTAAAGTTAGCCCTACCATCGCCTGGTCCCACCACGTCACCACTCCACGTGTTTTCATCACTCTTTGCATCCGCCCCCTATATAATTCGTTCAAAGGTCAAATTTTAAATGATTTACGTTAAAATTTCCACCCCTCCATCCTCCATTGTTCGTTGCATTTTCCGCCATCAACCTGCAACTATTCTACCATTTCGCCAACCTTCATGGCCATTCCCATTGTCCCCGCTGCATTCGCCATTCCCAATGCATGGTTTTCTTAATTTTTTTTTCGTGTTTTGCAGGGTTACAGGCAGGCGGAAAACTGCTATGATTCATATGAACTATTGTAGTGGCACAGTGCACAAAGGAAGCTGAATTTAGATCCTGATGTTACAGGAAAATGTCTGGAAAGGTGTCTGCAACAAAAAATTTCATCAAAGGACAGAGTTCAAACTTTGCAAAATCTCTCCGGCGCCATTAAAGCTCAGATTGCATAAACAAAGACAGTACTGGAGCAGCAGAGGGTTCAAGGCATGTAATAGAAGATTTTGAGCCTTTTTCAGGGATTTAGAAGGCAAAGGTACCAGTTCAAATACATCATGGATCGCATGGAAGGCCCAGCACGTAGAAAACAATACTATCAGGGTTTCACATCAGCAGTATGTCCTTTCCACAAAGGATGAAGTTCCCATACTATCTCCATTCTATACTGGGTTCCTGAGGAAATTCCAGCCCTGACAACAGTCCTATGCTATCAGAAGCATTTGTTACACAGTATGGCAGACCGTAGCATCATTATTCTACCTTTTTGTTTAGTTCACCAGAATGTTACGGAAAGTACATTAGAGACATACCTGGAGTACATGGAGGCCTAACGAAGACCACTCTTTCATCCAAAGAGCACCAGAGATAAATGCTCAGAATTTAAAACAGAATGAGGCCTCGTCTCCCTTCCTCTTCTAAGTTTTAATGCTGCATTTAATTTTCCATCTACCTTCTCTACTCCACTTGAGCTATAAATTTCATGGAGAAGCTCATTGTAATGGTTGTTGTTCAGTTATCAGTGAATTGCAAGTTGTTTCTTTTGAGACATAGTCTCTGTGTAAAGTTGTAAGATAGGCTGAGGAAGATGTTTTCAGACTGAATATCCAGCTATTGGTAATGTTGTACTTGACTGGTGTTGTTCTTTAATATGAAAAGCACATTTCTTTGGATCTTGATCTAAAGCAGCAGTCATGTTTTCTATCTCTGTATTTTTTTTTAACTTGCAGTTCATTTCATTCCATTTCTACTGGCTCGCATTAGAAATATGGCATAGGATTTACCCTTGTTAGGTACCCTATGTTTCTGCTCTCCTTGCCTTCAATGTTTTCTACTGAATGTGTTATCTAAGGGTTGATTTCTGTTAATTTAACCAGTGTAGTGGATGTCATTGCCTACTAGCTGATGTATGAATTAATGTATATGTTCTTAGATGTTCTTGTTAGGATTCAATTGAATGAATTGGGAACACTGGGAGGTCTAGAACCCTGTCTCTATCTCACTAGGATCCTTTTCAATTAATTGAACCTTTCTAAGATCCCTCAAGCTGGAGGTCGAAGCATTGAGAGTTTGAAGTCTTTCTCTGATCTCAATTCTTTAATTGTGTGTTCTAACTCTTTATTATTTCCTCCTCTCTTACCATTTCATGCCACACTATCATCTTTAAGATCCAATGCTTTAGATGACTAGCCCAACTGAAAGCCTGCGCATTGAATAGAAAGTAAACCCTTTCCTGACTCCATTGCCCAATGGTCTTTATTTTCTATTAAAACATCCCTCCTTTGCCTAAAATCCTCTTTCCTCACCCTTGTCTTCTATTGAACCCTTCCTTCCTGATAACTAGCAACCAAACAACCAATCAAACAAACAAATCCAGAGCCTTATAACTAGCCTAATATCGTAACATTGAGCTTCAAAGACATAAAACCTTTGCTTATATAGAGAGATCCCTCTATGGACCCAGGAGGGATAGATCCTGAGGTATGAAATTGGTTTTGATGTTGTCTCATCCTTTGGTCTTGCCAATCTGGCCAAAACATGGGAACCCCAACAGTGCCTAGGGTGTTGCACACAGAGGGGTCAAAATTTGGAAAAAATAAAAATTTGTCCAATTTGCCTCAAAATTGGTGGAGAGGTCCCTCAAGAGGTCTTGGACACCTGTTGAGAAGCCTCAGCCAAAAATCCAAGGCTGTCACGCACGTTTTCTCTTTTTAGGTCTTCTATCTCCATGAGGGCCTTCCTTAGTTTGGCACAAGCAAGCATGTTTTTCCTTGCATAATGCTTGGTCATTTTCTTTTGTAGGGCAAGGCCTTTCTTTACCTCCTTGAAATTCTTGTTCTCCTCTTTTTAATAGTATATGACACGTTGTGCCATCTCAAAGTCTCTTTCCCACTCTTGAAGTTGTGCATCTTTCTCCAAGAGAAGCAATCTAGTGTTCATTTCCTTGTCCTCATTGTCACTTTCTAGATCAATGAATTGAGGCCCTTGGGAAGTCCTCTTGATCCTTTTGCTTCTCCTTACCCTTACCCGTTGCTCACCTTTTTCCATCTTTTCCTTGACTTCGTCTTTTTGTTTGATAGCTGGGGGAGAGATGGCCCTTTTCCTTTTTGAGGCAGAAAACACATCTCTTTTTCCTCTGTGGTAGGTGCATGTGAGTGGACTGATGAGGGTACCTTGATCTTTGGTGAAGTCACAAGCCTTTTCATCTTCGTCATGGATCTCATGAGTCACTTCATGCTCCATTGGGTCACTGATTTATTGACCTTTAGCCTCATCATCATCGTTGCTTTCCTCACTCTTTTCTTTATTGCCATCTTGGCTCTCAAACTTATCACTACCCTCCTCACTTGCCTCACTTTGGCTCTGTCCTTCACTAAGGTCTTCTTCTTGGTCACTTCCCGCATTGTCATTTTGAGTTCCTTGGTCATTCAAAGGTTGATTTGTGTCATGACTGTCATGACTATTCCTTGCTTATTACTGACTGTCTCATTTGTGCCACTACCTTGGTCACTGTCTGCTCCTTCAAACTCTATTTCAACCTCATAATTTGCCTACTCTTGGTCTTCAATTTCTTCATCCTCTCCCTCTATTTCTTCATCTTCATTGTCTTCACTCATTTCAGCAATGATTTCACTGTCATGGTGCTTACTTCCATGCTCAAACACATCCTCTTCTTGGTTGTCTTATGCATTTTCTTGCCGATTGTCCTCTTCATTGTTTTCTTCATAATCCTCTTGGTTTTTATCTTGTTCATCATCAACACCCCTTTCTGCACTTGAGGTTGAGTTAGTTATGTCATTATTATCACTGTTTTGATCCAATTTCTCACTCTCTTCCTCTTTTTGATTGCCATTTTGATCTTCCTCCTCCATGTCATCATCATTTTCTTCATCATTAGGCTATGTTTTGGCCCCATTGTCTTTACTATTTTCACCACTTTCATCTTCTTGATTAAGCTCTATAATTTCCTCACCGTTTTCTGACTTTGCCTCATTTTCATCACTCTCTTTCATGCTATCATCATCCTCTTGGTCTTCCTCATTAGATTCTACCTCTTCCTCACTGCTATTTGTTTGTTCTTCATGGCTACTGCCATCATCTTCTCCCTTAGCACTACTCTCCTCTTCCTTTTCCTCATTAAACTCTGTTTCTACCTCACTGTCCTTTTTCTTTCCATTGTCATCTGTTTTCTCCTCATTAGAGATACTGTCATCTATTTCACTTGATGCATTAGGAGAAGAGATAGGGGGTGAGTTTATTTGTGGAGAAGGCATATGTGGGGATGAATGAGGAGTGGAGGTAGGTGGATGTGAAGTGGAAGGCAAATTTTGTTGAATGAAGGCTTGGGGATTGGAAAATACATCATGTGAGATAAAAACTTCACAATCGATTCCTTGCTCCTCCAGCTGGTGTAAAACAATCATCTTGACCAAGGAGTGGTGAAAAAGGCTTTGAATTTGGTGGGCATAACTCCTCTTCTTGACCACTGAAACCATTTTTTCAATGCTCTGGTATAGATAGTATGGTAGGTTCAGCAATTTAACCCTGGTGAAGTGCATCAGAAGCCTTATGTGATAAGAATAAACCCTGGAGTACCTCCCCTCACAGGTGAAGTACTTGATAATCTTCCTCATCAATAGGGCATACCTTTCTAGTAGGTGGGAGAAGGGGAAAATAGCCTTGCAGCCTTGTTGACAGCTAGGTTTGAGGTAGGGCTCATAATAACTCAAGTCCAATTTCTTCTGTTTAAACCATCTCTCACCAATATCTGGTATTCCTGTGGCTTCAGCAATGGATTTAGATGAGAGTTAAAAATTCATCCCTGCAAGGTTGACTTGGTGATTTTGTAAACTAAGAATGAACAACCTAGTCAAGTCTGAGTGGATTTGGACTTCTTTAATCTTCTCACAAAACTAGTAACATCCAACATCTTGAAAACAGGTAAGTATCATTGGAGAGGAGATGATTTGAATGGTATCCAAGGGCTCAAATATATTAACCCTTCCTCCCTTGTGCTTTGGCTTGGTAGGCCTTTGGCCTTCATCACTGTTGGCATTAATTTCTTCCTCAAACATGGTGACTAGCCCAGAACAAAGGTTTTAACTTATTTGAGAGCCTTTAGGTCTAGAGAGGGAAAATGAGTGATGTGAGGGAAAATTTTTGCAAATGAGGGCCAAATGAAGTATGTTTAGGATAAATTCGGAGTTTTAGGAGGAGGGTTGTTTGCACTGAGTATCTTTACCCCTATGACAACTCTTAAAATTGAAAACCCTGCCCTAAGAGGTCAATAAATTGATTTTTATGGAGATTAGGGTTTGGTCACATTAGGCCTCTAAACACCTTCTTGCTTATGAAAATGATTGTTTGGAAGATAAGGAAAAGAGCCACCAACCTTGATTAATTGATTGCAGGAGATTTGGAGGCAAAAACTCGAATTTTTGGCCCTTTTTTAGCAAATTGGGCCAAGTTATGTCTGTGCGTAGTGCCTTCCTAGGTGCGTAGCACCACCTGACTACACGTTCAGGTCGGGTCGGGCTAGCAGGTCTATGCACAGTGCTGGGTCGACTCGAGCCGTAAATGGACCTGTCAGGCCTATCGGAGCGCAGCGCCGGGTGAATGTGTGGGCAGTTGGACCATTCTGGGCTTGTGCGTAGCGCCCGCTCAGGTGCATAGCGCCACCCTCCCGGTGCGCAGCGCAGTGTTAAATAACACTGCTACTGCCTCCTCTGTCCGCAACACCGATGGCCAGGTGCGTAGCGTCGGCCTTAGTGCGTAGCACCTAAAATATTCCTTCAAACTCGCACAAAACCCTCTAAAAATTCTCTCAACGGTTTTCTTCTTCTTTGCAATGATGAATGAGATGGGAAAGAGGTCAAGGAGGCTTTATATCTTTTCTGAAAAATGAATTTATGATTAAAAACCCACTTTATAAGGTTTATTTTTATTTTCCTTTTTACTGTGCTTTTTGGCCTTTTTGGTCCTATAGGTGGCAGTTTGACAAAAATATGGTTTTTTCCTTTGCTGGAGTATCCTGATGTTCTCCTTGTGCTCATAAAACTTCCATCAAGTTCAATCAGGTGCCCTCAAACCACTTTGGAAAATTAAACCTCTTTATGATGTTTAACACTTGCAAAATATCAGATTTGTGATTAGTTTCCATATTTTCCTTTGACTTTCACTCTGTCAGGTTTTCTCTTTAAAACAGTGAACAATCTCTCTGTATGAAAACCCTAGCATCAAGCATCAATAGTCCCTTTAGTCTTTATGTGGGCCATTATTGTGAAAAACATTTGGTCTGTTTGTCTTTATCAATCTTCTTGTAGATAGCTATTTTGAAATTCCTGCAGAAGTGTCATTTATAGTTAAGCTATCTATCGCAAAATATACCTTGATAAAGAAACCATTTTGGAGGGTTTACTGCTCTTAGGTTAGCTACTTTCTTGTTCCTTTGATCAGTTTGCAAATGATGTATATCTAGTGATGGAGGTGTTGAAGCCTCGAAAATCGCTTCTTCAAACATTGGGGGATAACCACCCGGTCGGGACCTTAAGGAAATTCCGTTTGGTGTGGTGGCTCCGACTGGATTGATAGGACCAATTTCCTAATAATTTAAATGGGTTGGTGATGGAATGATTGGGTGACAGGAAGATGGGATTAAATGACTGAAATACATTATCTAATTTAATCTATAACTGATAAAAATAATTCTAAAACTAACCTTGGTATCAGATATGAATACAACTTTAAATTGTTTCAATTAACCAATAACCATGAAAATGTATTATAGTTTAATTGAAATGTGCAGTAATAAATAAAGATAACTCTGTTTAAGAAATTAAATAGATTTATAATAACATATTGCATTCATCATTATATATATCATTTGCATATACTGTAAAAAAGAAATATTTCTACACACTCAGAAATGATATGTATAAAGAAATATTGTAAAACGAGTATACATAAACGATAGCAATTTAAAAGAGGATATCACATAACATAATAAAACTAACAGTGAATAGATAGAAATACCATATCCATCTTGATACTTTCCAATGCAATCCAATATCCAAATCCAACAACTTCAATGTAAAACAGACTCCAAGATACAGAAATGTAATTCTTAAAGGAAATTTTGCATAGAACCACCAGATGTGATCCTTTATAAAAATATAAGAGTCAATGGAGTACAGAAATCTAATCTCCAAGTCAAAATATTACAAATTCAATACGCCTTTCTAAATGCATGAAAGGGGTTTAAATAGGAACTTAATAAAACAAAATAACTAAAACTATTCCTCCAATCTATCTAATCAAAAATATAGAGTCAAAAATGTGATCTTGAAGTGAACTGATTCATTGATTATCTGTTGCGTTTGATGTGCCCAGATGGCAGATTTTGAGCATTTATTTCACTTCTTCTGGATGACTAAGCTTTGAGTGTAATTGTCCTGTATATGTGGCATCAGAGAATTCAGGAATAATGCAATCGATGGCATTTGAAAGAAATTTAATCATTGTTTGCTAACTATGAGGCTTGATAAGGTAGGTCCACGTCATATCCCACGATATTCCTTGCAGTTGGCTAATTTGCTGATTCTTATTGATTATTTCTTGTTTCTGTTAGCCCCCCCCTATGAATTTTTGGCAAGCAAAATGGGGGGCTAAATTGTTTTGGAGACCTTCAAGGAATGAATCTCCCCTGAAGACACATCATCCTTGAGGTCTCTCTGTGCTTTGCCTTATACAAGTCCCCTCTGCTAGTTTCTTTCCCTAAGGCCTGCATTGCCCCTCATCCTCCTGCAAAGCACCACTTTTTTCCTCCTTTCCCTTTTGAAAAAGTCTCTCTCTTCCCCTTCTTATTTTCCCTACCAACCCCCTAAATCCCCTCTAAAATCCCTACACCCTTTGTTTTCCCCATTTCCCCCTCCATATCCCTATCACTACCCATGGCTGGACTTAAAACACTTTGAAAATGGGTCAAAAATCATAAATTCCATTGAAAATGGGTTAAAAAACCCACTTCCGACCATATAATAGGCCTAGCCCTCTTCGGCCATAGCCCGCGCCCTGTTCCTCCATGTAGCCCAGCACTGTGACCACTCACCAGAGCAAAAAAGCACTTATCTCGAGCCTTATCAGGCGCAGCGTTGGCCGTTGATCTCAATTGATCGGGTGACCAACATTTAATCTCCAGCGCCCGGGTCTTTCCCGCCTATTTTCCATACCGGGCCATCGCCGTCCGTTTCCCCCGTCAGATCAATGGTCCAGATCCTTTCCCGCCGGTGGACCCCGCAGCGCACTGTTCAAAACTGCCAGATTATTTCACACCTCCTATGCTCGGAAAGTGGTTTTTCTCCATCAGCTAGCGATTCCACTCAACTCTTGACACGTGTCCCCGACACTGTTGCAAAACTGCCGGCCCATCGCGCATTAAAGATTGACCATGGATGCCGAGCGATATCGCTGTCAGCTGTTAGATCTTCGATCGCTCATCCAACGGTCGCCATTCGCCAGAGTTGCACACCAGTTAGCCTGTCTCCGCCGTACCCCCAGCCCACGGTCTATCGTTCTCCGACGCGTTTCCACCATCGATCTCCGCCGAGATCTGACGGTCCAGATTCATTTTTTCCACCATTGACCATTCCACTGTCGCCCGGGCCTCCACATCATCCGTCCACATGTCTCATCCTTACGCCACATTACCCCATGTGTATTCCCCGTACATCCGCCCATTCCGTTGCATATATCCGTCCAAATTCGTGTTTTTTTTAATGTTTTTCTCAGTCAAATTCACTCCGCAGACTGCCACCTCTGCCAGAACGATTTGTCACCATTTTTCATGATTTCTTCCATAGTTCATCATCTGCACGGCCATTTTCATCCTCTGCACTGCCTCCATCACCCCGTCCATGGTTTTTCTTAACAGGTTGCGTGTTTTTGCAGGATTACAGAGAGGTGGGAAAGTCTGTCACGGTTTTACAGTATTTAGATGAATCGATGGGGAAGTTTGTATGCCAGAATTAATGAATAGCGGGTTTCATACATCAGCAGAGTGTTTTTCTACATCAAAGGATAGATTTAAACTCTGCAAAAAATCTCCCTGCGCCATTAAAGCCCGAGCTAACCTGTCAGAAGCAGAAATGGAGCGGCAAAGTGTTTCAGTACAAAGCAAAGGATATTAAGGCGCGCTAATGAAGATCCTGAGCCTTAAATCAGTGGTTTAGAAGGCAAAGCACCAGTTGAAGACCCCGAGGATCGATCAAAAGGTCCTGAGCACAAGAAAAAGGTAACATCAAGGTTTATTCATCAGCAGAATGTTTTTCTTCATCAAGTACAGGTCGTCCATACAACTTTTATTATGCACAATGTCCCTGAAGGAATTTCCACCCTAACAACAGTTCCAAAACCGCCAGAGCATTTATACGACAGATCCCTTAGTATTTCATTTCATTTTTGTTCAAAGCACCAGGAGTACTACAGCCAAAGATGTCAACATCATATCCGGAGAAGATCACTCTTTCACAAAGGAGGTGACAGAAATTAAATACTTAGCATTCAAACAGAATGGGTTGTGGCCCTGCATTCATTTTTGTATTTAATGTTACTATTAGTGTTCACCTACCCTCTCAGTCGATCTTCTATTCATCCTCTGTTATAAAGCACAGAAGGAAAGTTGTTGTGGTTGTTGATGAGATATCAGTGAAACGCAAGAATTCTCCTGTTGAGACAAGTTCTCTGTGTAATATTGTAAGATAGGTTGAGATTTGATGTATTCAGACTGAATGTTCAAGCTATGGGCTATGATGTACCTGATTGGTGTTGTTTTTAATATGACAAGCATATTTCTTTGGATCCTGATCTAAAGCAGTTGGTGATGTTTTATTATCTCTATGTTTGATTTCATTTCATTCCATTTCTACTGGCTCGCATCAGAAGTTTGGCATAAGATTTACCCTTGGTAGGTACCTTATGTTGCTGCTCTCCTAGCCCTTTATGTTTTCTGCTTATATGTGTATCTGAATATTGATTTCAATTAGTCTAACCAGTGTAGTGGATGTTATTGCCTGCTCTTTGATGTATGAATTAATGAAATATATGTCTATATGTTCTTGTGAAGATCTAGTTGGATGTGTTGGGAACACTGGGAGGTCTAGAACCCTGTATCTGCCTCACTAGGATCTTTCCATATTAATTAGGCCTTTCTAAGATCCCTTGTCCTGCCTCTAATTTTTTCCAAGCAGGCCTGGAGTTAAATGACCTCTGGCCTGATCTATAGACAGAATTGGATGGTTCTCCTTCCTTCATTTTCAGTCCTTAATGTTCCATTCCACCAATCATCTTGCGAGATCCAAATGCTCTAGATGACTAGCCCAACTGAAAGCTTGCACATTGATTACAAATAAATCCTCTCTTGACTCCATTGCCCAATGGCTTTGATGTTCTTTGAACTACCTACCTTTGCCTAAATTTCCTCATTGCTCATCCTTGTCTTATACTGGACCTTTCTTTCCTGATTCCCAACAACCAAACATAAACAATCAAACAAACAACCATGAGCCTATAACTAGCCTAAAACCATAACTTAGAGCTTCGAAGACATACACTTTGACTCACCTAGAGAGATCCCTCTCTAGACCTAGGAGGGATAGATCCTAAGGTCTAAAAGTGGCTCTATGTTGTCTCATCTTTTGGTCTTGTCAACCTGGCCAAAACATGGGAACCCTAACATTTTCCATATGTAATTAGTTTCTTTTACCCTAGGTAACTTGCCTGGGGTACAATATGAAATCAAATTTATTGCATACAGGCTATTATTCACCAGTTTTGTTACATTGTTCATCATACCTTTAGCTCTGGATGTACCTCCTTCCGTTTTGATTAAACGTTGTTCCCATTCTGCAAAAATAATTTCCTTATGTCTCTCCACAATCCTAGGAAGGTTTTCTTTTCTTCCCGACTCTAAGTCTTCCCATAAAAGAAATTCAGAAATTTTTTCATCAGCTTCATCAAATTCAAGTTTAAGACTCACTCCTTCATCTATTAAGGAAGATGTAATTTCACACAAGGATTATGTTTCTACAACCTTTAGACAAAATTCATTTAATTGCTGAGACAATAACTTGCTTGTCTCCAGGGCTTCATTTTTGAACTGATCCAAATTAGGATAATTCTTAAACTTGTCCAATCTGGATTGAAACATCTTCTCTTGCTCAATCTTTGAAGTCTTCTCATTTTTCAGAAGAGCTTGTAATTTTGCTACCTCTTGGTTTAGCTGATGTTTCTTTTCTAAGGTTTGTTGATCAATCTTTTTCTTTTCAACAGCAAGCTGCTCTTCTAGCTATTTGGATTTGAGCTCTTCATCCTGCAATTGTTGTTCTAACTGAATAATTTTCTGCTGGTTCTTTGTAACCTGTTCTTCTAACATAGCTATTTGCAAATATTTTTGTTTCATTAATTATGTAACTTCAGAGGCCTTGTCTATAGTTGCAACACTATAGGCACCTGCTTATTGAGATAATTTAGTGAGATCTTCAAATGGACTCACCTTAGCATTTTTATAAACAATATTCATAAACTCCACATGTGATGTCGAAAGTGCATCCTGATAAGTTCTCCTCCTTTTATTTTGTTTTTTCACAACGACCCTACGCTTAGGACTGTAAAATACATCCAGAGGAGGCATTTATTCTATTTTCAACATAATTTCACCTGTGGGATGTTCAGGAATAACTTCTATATCCTGGTCTTCCAGAACATTAACTTGGGGATTATTCTGTTGTCCTATTTGCTGGGCAAATTGTTCATATTGGCTCAGCAAATGAGGAGAAACTATAAGTTCATCAGATTCAACTACCTTTTTAGCAGCTTCCTCTCTTCCAAGTTGAGAATCTGGATCATTGTTTATATCTCCTTTTGGTGCATGTTCATTAGCCTTACTGTTTGTGCCTTCTTTCTTAGTATGCACGTTGGTATCAGTACCTGTTCTTTCTTTTTCTGTTTGGGCTGAAGATTGCTGATCAGTATGTACATCAAGTTTAGCAGATGTTTCTTTCTTCTCAGTATCAACTTTGCTGCTAATCTTTTCTTTCTATATAACAGGATTAGTTCATGTTACTTCTTTCTGTGTCTGTATGATGACCTTGCTGGCAGATGTTCCTGTTATTGTTTTTCCAGATGTATCCTCTTTTTCCTTCTGTTTTGATTCATTCTCCTGCATAGGAACTCTTAATTGATCCAGAGGAACTTTGAGTAATCTCTGGCTTCTAAATAATAGAAACTTATTCATCTCTTCAGATTGGAATTTATACTTGGAAAAATAAAAAACTTGAGACAAATTATCTACAGAAACAAACAAATCATCAAACACATCTGGTTTGTGTTCAAATCGAGCAATTGAAACAACAATAGTAAAATCAAATGCCACCTTCCTTGGATCATATTGTCTCCCTGGGATTGTTGAAAGCTTGAGATTGGTTATCTTACCAACTTCTTTTTCAGCATGATCAAAATTATTGAGAGTATAATCACCACATTTAAAAGGAAAAGTAGGCCACATTAGCTTCTTGTTGTTCTTCAAAGTCTTGGACATGCCTTGTACTATAAGCTGATATGAAATTTCCTGTGCTAACAGTTTATCTAGAACATACGAAGGAATAATGTGTGTTTCTACAATACTTCCGAAAACTCTGATATATGTGAATCTTTCTTCTCCGAACCAATCCCCAATTGAGGATAAATCAATTTTAGCCTTCTCAGAAAGTATAGGAGGGAATCAGCCAAAAATAGTTTGATAAATTGGGATAAGAAAACCGTGACAAACTCTGTAAACATGGCTTTTGAAATGCCACTTCCACAAGAACTTGTGATATATATGAATAGGAACAGGATCTTTAGGGATCCATTTCCGTCCTAACATGGGAAATTCTGAGTTGAAGCATAAGGCGTCTAGAATATAAGCACAAAAGTAAAAAGGAGTAGTATTTCCTGTGTTTTTTTCCTTCCTATATTCAATAATCCTATTGGCTATCTTATCAGAAAGAATGACAACCCAGTCCATTATCTTGGAGTTTATATTAGAGTGTATTAGTGGCACCATTTGTATAGAAAACCTAGCTGAGTTATCATTCCCAAACAATCTGCACATCATTGTTGTGGCATAACAGTATGGAGGTGAAAGAGACTCCACAAAGTACATACCTGGTGCCTCGTGTTTGTGCTTTTTGGGGGCCTTTCTCCATCCTTTAATCGGCTCTAACTGATTTTCATTATTCGCAGCAAATTCCTTGATGAAGTCTTTGTTGTAGATTTTCTGCAGGTCCGAAAGGTGGTACATTGCTTTAATGTCCTTTGCTTTGAACGACCTGAACATTGCTCCAGAAGCTGAAAAAAAGGTTCTATTTTGGATATCCACATTATCAATTACCCATTGAATCACATCATAATATGGAAAAATGTTGGCCCGAGTTGCAGTTCAGTGCAAAAATGAATTAGCCAGTGCTTGCAGGGAAGTTTTTGAATCTGACTCTGAATCTTCCTCATTAGGAACTGTTGCTTTCGCCATAATTACCTTAGAATTTTCCCTTTCAATGAGGTTATATACCTCTTCCTAGGATAATTTACCAAGACCTTGGCACGACGTGTCTATAATCAGCTTAATCTTAGCTGGTTTCTCTTTAGGTGCCATGGTGAACACAGGGGCTTTTACCGCGACAACAAATTTTGCCTTCTTGGATCTCTTTGACATTTTTTTATCAAGAAATGTTTCCCTCACTCTACGAATGAAAGGATTGGGTTTTCTTTGGTTCTGCAAAGGGAAAGACAGTTCAATCGTGGTAAAAAATCAAATGAGGAGAACAACTGTATAACAATCTATTCATTGATTTTTATTTATTATCTCCATGTTTATAACATAAATTCCCTCTAAAGAATCACACTCACGTATTTAAAACAAAATAATTTTCCATTATTCATTTGATTTCTTATTCAATATCATACGTACAATCGGGAGTTGGCATTTTTTGAAATAAGTGTAAAAAGTTACCTTTTGAATCCTTGCGATGCGATGAATAAAATAGTGTATTGGCATTAAGTAATAATCACATCGAGAATTTTTAAAGGTACACAAAATAATATAATATGATTTGTGCTGATTTCCGATTGCGATGATCACGTCGGGTATTTTTTAAAATGGAGTGAATTGTCAATGAGTTTCTCCGATTTTCGATTTGCGATTAGGTGGGGTCCGCCGCGTTGAAGTCTTTCAATCAAAAAAATATAATGTTTTTTTATCCGCAATGCGATTGCGATGAAGCACATCGCATTGGAGTATTTCAAAGCAGATATGATCACTTAACATTTTTCTGATTCGCAATTGCGATATGATTCATCGCATCGGATTTTTATTATAACAAGTCTATGAAAGATCATTCTCCGAAATGTGATTGCAAAGAATCGCATCGCATCGGAAGTATGCAAAACAAATATGAAACTTAAAACTTATCCGATTTGCGATTGCGATTGAGTTCCATCGCATCGGAGTTTTACAAAGTGAATATAAAACTTAAAGATCTCTCTGATTTCCGATTTTCAATTACTGTACACATCAAATATTGTTAAATATAAAAACTCTATGTAAAATTTTGATATGATAAAAGCTTTATATCTCATTGGATCATAAATTCTTTCAATGTTGTATTTGTTTATACACACTTGTTAACAAAGATATGCAATATGTATTTTTATCAATGAACTCTTATTTCTAATTCAAAAATGATCGAATTGTTTCCAAATCTTTTATTTCTATCTAGAAAGAAAGATAAAAAGGGGACCTATTTCTAAATGAAATTTATTATAAAAAATTTCAAATGGGGAGGGTTGTTGTACAGTACAACAATTGGCGATTCACTAGAAGAAACAGTTATCTCTGAAAAAATAAAATCAACACTATATTTCTAGTAAGTAAAAAAATTTAAAGATAATGAAAACTATCTTAGAAAATTTTTAAATAAAATCTAACTCTAAAAAAAGAAATAAAAATCACTTACAATTTCTTTCTAATTCCTCAAAGATAACAACATTTTTGGGTTATCTCAAGCTTTGATTGGTTGATAATAATGAATTAAGTGGACCTTTCCAAGTTTAGCTTTTGTGATATACTCTATTGTCATAGGCATTGCCTCTACTGCCAGCAAACGTCCAGAGTCTCGACAGGGTTACATTTTAACCATTAACCATTCATTTTCCCATCCAACTAAGATTATGACTTTTTAAAAATAAATTCATAAGACATATTATCTCATGTTTTTTGTATTTTATTTATTTTTTTAATTTAAGAGCCATTTTTCTTGTTTGGTAGCCAGTTAGTAACAATGTCATTCACTAGTTGTAATTAAACTGAACAAGTTAGCTCGTGATGAGACCCCTTTTCTTACTTTTATAAGCCATTACCCTGTTTTGGTATGTAGTGTTGGTAATGTCAGTTTTATTACTTCTTATGATCATGGTAAGCAGGCTCATGATGAGACCTCTTATCTCTTAAATTTTGTCATATAATTTCTTAGAATTACATTCTAAAAAATCACAACCTAAATGGATGGGGTGAAATAGTTGTATCCTTAAGAATTAATGGATGACAATTTTTCAGAGTTTTTTGTTTGCTAAAGCTTGAAAAAGTCTTTACTTTTTAAAGATAGCATTTCTCTGCTTAATAAACTTATAATGATTTACATTTTCTTCAAAGTTTCAAAATATCATGCAAATGTTGTGAACAAATTTTCAAAGTTTAACATTTTATTTTAAACTATCCAAAATTGTAATCACTTCCCTAAAAATTCTTATTTACACAAAACAAGTATTTATAATATTCTTCCTAAGACAATTTTCTAATAGTAAAAAGTCAGTTAGAGACTATTAACAACCTTTATTTACAAAAACAAAAAAAAAATGCAGAAAGGAATATGTACAAGTAAGAAGGGGTTACCTCCTTATGAAAAGAATTTCTTTAAGACAAGCCCATTTACAGGAAGAGATTATCTCTTTCCTGTTAAATCTTGGAGTATGAATGTATATGAGCTTATCTTTTCAGCAATCTGAAATGGTCCAAGCCACATTTTCTGAAATTTGGTATGCTAACATTTTTCTTCATGTGCTTTATCCCATTTCAGAACTAGATCACCAATTGACAAAATTTTTGAGCCGGTGGAACTTGAATCAAAAGAAGATTTTACAACCTATTGATGTTTTTCATGAATAATTTTTGCTTTTTCTCTATCTTCTTCTAATTTAAGGATTTGATCAAATCTCAACTAAATGGATGAGGAAGGATTTTCTTCAACGAATTGCACTATGGATAATGATGGAAGAGCTAGATTTGATGGTATTACAGCTTCTTTTCCATAAACTAAATTGAAAGGTGAAGTTCCTATAGAAGTTTTAAGAGTAATACGATTATCCCATAATGAAAATATTAAAGACTTGTGCCAATTCTTTTGATTTTGATCAATGGTCCTTTTAATGATTTTGATGAGATTTTTGTTAGTGGATTCAGCTAAACCATTACCTTGTGGATAATAATTTGCTGAATATTTCAGTTTAAAACCTCTCTTGATTGCAAATTCCATTACACTATTACCAGAAAAATAAGACGCATTGTCGAAGACCAGAGCGTTAGGTACACCAAACCTGGTAATGATGAATTGATCGATGAAATCAATAATTGCATCAGAATCGGCTACCTTTAGAGGAATTTCTTCTACCCACTTTGTGAAGTAATCTGTTGCTGTGAGGATGTATTTGTGTTGTTTGGAAGAATGAGGTACTATCTCACCAATGATATCAAGCCCCCATTTCTCAAATGGTTGCTCAATGTTTACTGGTTGCAAAGGAAAAACTGGCTTCCTTTGTCTTCCACTAGCAGTTTGACAAATTTTTCACTTCCTCACATAGTCATGTGTATCTTTAAAAAGGATAGGCCAATAATATCCAGCATGGATGATTTTGTGAGCTGTGGTATCACCTCCAAAATGACCGCCTGCTGGTCCATCATGTAATTCCTGCAATACCTTTTTTTCTTCAATCTTTTCAAGACATCTTAATAGGATTGAATCATAATTTTTTCTGAATAATACATCATCAATGATTTCATATTTAGTAGCCTTCAATATTAAAGCACGTTTGTTCTTATAGCTGATATTAGAAGAAGCATACCCATTTTTTAAGTAAAATATCAGATCAGCATACTGAGATTCAGAATCTGTAACACTTATCTGACTTACTTGAACAACATTGTCTGGATCTTGATTTTCTGGTATGTTATGAGCTCCTGCTAATAATCTGCAAAAACCTTGACCTCTAACAATATTTGTTGGTTTAATATCAATATTGTATTCTTGCAAGGCTGTCACCCAATTAGCCCTTTTTTCTCCTACTTCTCTTTGAATTAATAATTGTCTCACTGCAGAGAATGGGACAATAACTTTTGTGTGTGTTTTTAGGAGAAAAGGCCTAAAATGTTTGATTGACTTAAATACATCGAAGGCTTGTTTTTCTATATTGGAATAATTCAGCTCAGCTCCTTGCAGATTCGAGCTAAATAAATAAATCGGTGCTTCAATTTGTTGATCATTGAGCCGTGTTAAAACAGCAGCATAAGATGTTTCAGTTGCCAAAGTATACAGAATAAAATCTTTAGAAAAAATGAGATTATTCAATGCAGGTGCATTAATGATTTCCTTCTTGATTGCATCAAAGGCTTCTTTTTCTTTATACCCCCATTTGAATACTGGTTTTTTCTTAATCATATTTTGCATAGGTAAAACAATTTGAGAAAAATTGGGAATGAATCTTTTTAAAAAATTAATTTGTCCTAAAAATGATTGCATGGACTTTTTATTATGAGGTAAAGAAATATCATAAATTTCTTTAACTCTGTCTGGGTCAATATCTATACCATCTTTTGACACAACAAACCCTAAGATTTTTCCTTCATCAGGATCAAAGAAGGATTTCTTTGGATTTAAGGAAATACCAAACCTTCTACATCTTTCAAATATTTGTTTCAAATCATGTAGATGATTGGATCTCTTCTTTGAATAAAATGTTATGTCATCAAGATAAATTACAACTGATCTATTAATCAGACCCTTAAATGCTATGTCCATGGCTCTCTGGAAAGTAGCTCCTGCATTTACTAAACCAAAAGGCATTTTCTGATAAGCATAGGTTCCCCATTTGGTTATGAAAGTGGTTTTCAACCTATCATTTGGATGTACTAAAATTTGATTATAGCCTGAAAATCCATCAAGGAAGAACATGACTTCAGAACCAGCTACCTTTTGGAGAATTTGCTCCATGGTTGGCAATGGGAAATTGTCCTTTTGACATGCCTTGTTTAAATTTCTGAAATCAATACAGATTCTAATATCATCATTTTTCTTCCTGACAGGTACCATGTTGGAAATCCATTTAGAATGCCTTACAGGAAAAATTATTTTGGCTTTCAAAAGTTTGTTGAGTTCTGTTTTGATTTGATCTTCAAGATTTGGATGAATCTTTCTTAACTTCTGTTGAATAGGCTTAACATGAGATAGCATTGGAATTGTGTGTTGAATCACAGAAATTTCATAGGTCTTTAAGTCCTCATAATTCCAAGCAAAGACATTTTTATATTTACTCAGAAGTTTGATGAAAGTAGATCTTTCTTCTGGAGTTAAATTGAGTCCTAAATTAACATTTTGAGGTTTAGAATCAGAGCCAAGATTCAGTAATTCAAACTTTAAAGTTGAAATTTGAAGTTTAGCATTAGTAACTTTCTTGAATCTTTCTTTAATATCATACATATCCTCAAGTTTAACAACAGATTTAGGAATCGGATTTTCATTACTTCATGAAGTAATTTGCAGATCATGGTCATCTTCATCAATAATTTGCTCATCGTAGGATTTTTCAGAAGTTAAGAAATTCAATATATCTTGATCATGGTATAATGCTCTCCAGTTAGTGATATTATCTGGGACAGATGGGAAAAAAATCAATTCTACTGAAAATCTATCAGGACTTCAATCTTCAGCAGGGAGGAGTTTGGATGCAACATTAGCTAATAAATCAGTTGATGTGTTTTGATTTCTAGGAATAGAAGAGATATTAAATGCTAGAAATTGAGTGGTAAGGTCTTGTACTAGGGTTTGATAATGTTTGAGATGTCCTGAAAGACAATGGATGGTATTCCTCACTTGTCTTATGACAGTTTCGGAATCTCCATATGCTTTCAAGTATTTTACATTTAACCCTATGGCCTTATAAAGCCCTTGAATCAAGGCTTCATACTCAGCGGTATTATTAGTGCACTCAAATTCTAATCTACATGATAGCATGGTTTTCTCTCCATCTGGATCTATTAAAATGCATCCTGCTCCTGCTCCATCACTATATTTTAATCCATCAAAATATAATGACCAAAATAAAGTTTTATCTACAGGTTTATCTACAAATGTGTCAGAAATATTAACAATTCTAGAAGAATCAGATTGCGAAAAATTTTCAATTTGAGAAACAAAAGTATTTACAGAAAAGGGTGATTTTGGTGCAGTAAAATTCCCAAGAAATGAATCAGTAGAATAAACTCCAAGAATATTGTTGTTGAAAGCTACAGGTTTGTTTGGTTGTTCAAATTTAGTTACAGTGTGCGTCATATGTTTTTCTCACTCGATTTTCATTTGATTTGGTTTCCCTTTGTAGGAAAGCCACATATGTGAAAAATCAGTCGCGATATAACCATTAAGTTTCGCAGACCAGTCCCTGCTTAAGACTAACCCATAGAATTTAGGAATATCTGCAATTAAAATATCAATTCTTTGGACAATCCTAGGATCGGAAGCTAGTCTAATGGTAACTGAATTAATTTCTCCTACAACTTGAACTTTAGAGCGATCCAATTGTACAATGTGAACTGCAGAATTTTTTTGTTGGATATTCAATTTAGCACAGACTGAAGTAGGCATTATATTAGAGGATTCTCCGGAATCAATTAAACAATTATGCAAATTCTTATTGTAGATTTCATAAGTCAACAAAAATGGAGGCGTCTGAGAATTTTATCTTTCTCCAATTAGAACAGTATCTGTGGCATCTACTTTGTCTGGTGGCTTACCAGTCCCTTTAGATGCTTTGGCGACTACACCACTTGGTTGAGGAGCAATAGGCGTAGCATTTAATTCTTTTAATAGCAGCTTTTGTTGATGTTTAAGTTTTTTGAGTTCATGTAATGAAATTTTGGCTCTAGTCTTTTTCATGTCCTCAACAATGTTATAATCCATCGGATCTGATACCACTACAGTCTTAGATGATGATGTGGGAGGATTGGGAGATGATGGCTGGTTCTGAGCGGGTAAGGAAGAAGCTTTCTTTGAAGGAGTTTTTTCTTTGGTACTCAGAGTTGTAATTTTCTTCTTTGGAACAGGTTGAACAGGTTCCGATGTAGATTTGATCCTTGTACTCACAAGCATAGCTTCTTGTTCCATTTCACTATCTGAATTAGAGAGAATGAAATCCCACATTCCATGTAGTTCAACTATTTATTCCTTTTCATCTTCTTCATCCGAAACTGGAGGAGTATCTTCCTCTTCTTCGTCTTCTGATTCTGTATTGGAGATTGCATTGGGAGGTTTTGATTTAGCTTGATTTCTCTTGAAATTTATAAATGGTTTCTTTGTAGAAGTTTATGCTACTTGATTTTTGATCTCAACCATCTCATTGGACATGGTTTTAAGAAATTTTTGTAAACCCTCCATGTCATATGGATCTCTTGCTATCTTTTTCTTTGAATCATCGTTAAAAGTGACTTTGTTTTATTTTCTTTCCTCGATAGCATTTTTCTTATCTAGAGCAATCATTTGTTTTTCAACTGAAATAGCTTCTTTCATATTCTCAGCTAAAGTCGGTTTTGCAGCTCTATCTACAAAAATTGCTATGTTTGAGGGAAAATCATTAATGTACCATTCACTTCTAACATGTTCACTAGGTTTAGATGTTGCAGGGATCTTATTCAAGAGTTTATTGAATCGAGAGTTAAAATCTTTAATGGGCTCTTTGGATTGAGTCTTTAAATTGGAGAGATCGTTGATTAGGGTAGCAATTGATCTATCATCTCCATATTTAGTTAAAAATTTCTCTTCGAACATATCCCAAATTGTAATATAATTAGAAGGTAAATAAAAGTACCAGGATCCTGCTGTCCCTTGCAAAGTATAGGGGAATAACCTGACTACAACATCTTCATGCTCTACTTGATTCAAATTTATAGCAAGCATAAAGTTATTGATATGCTCTTCTGTTGGTATACCAATATCTGGACTAAATTTAGGTAGCCATTTTTCAGGATGATCAGGAAGATCATGCAAAGGTGTAGCCATATTTATAGCTCCTGGTCTAGTCCATGGTCTCTGTGCCATTGTTGTGATGATGGTAGAAGAACTAGAAGTGACCACTGGTGTATGAGTAGTAACAGTTGAGGTACTGGAAGAGGAAATCGGTGTTTGAACAGATGTTGTTTGAGCAGATGATGATGATGAGACTACTGCACTTTTCTGATTTGGAGCTTGGGAAACAGATGATTGAATTTGCGATGAAGAACTAATATCACTCTCTGTTTCCGATGGAGTTCTTCTTGTTTTGACTCTACTAGGTAAAGGAAATTCTTTAGGAGAAATCTCAAGTTTTTCACTATGTGACCTAATTAGAGGTCTGGAAGAAACAAACTGTGAGGTGACACTACCTTCAGATATCTCCGATTCTTCTAATGATAATGATAATCCTTGAATTTTATGAACTAAAGCTTCAACTTTAGGAGATTCAGGAGGCGGATTATCTGATTGTTCTGAAACTTTGGTAGTGGGTGTTTGAATACTTTTATCAATTTCTTCTCTAGTGATTTGAGATGTGGAAGAAATTGAAGGTGATGAGGATGTTGTGCTCTTCGTATGGCTTGCGGAAATGGATTTATCTGCCATTCATAGCTTCAAGCCCTCCTTCTAGTGCCAAAAATGTTGAAGCCTTGAAAATCGCTACTTCAAACGTTGGGGGATAACCACCCGGTTAGGACCTTAATGCAGCTCCTTTTCCGTTTGGTGTGGTGGCTCCGACTGGATTGATAGTACCAATTTCCTAATAATTTAAATGGGTTGGTGATGGAATGATTGAGTGACTGGAAAATGGGACTAAATGACTAAAATAAATTATCTAATCTAATCTATAACTGATAAAAATAATTCTAAAACTAACATGGGTATCAGATGTGAATACAACTTTAAATTGTTTCAATTAACCAATAATAATGAAAATGTATTATAGTTTAATTGAAATGTGCAGTGAAAAATAAAGATAACTTTGTTTAAGAAATTAAATAGAGTTATAATAACATATTGCATTCATCATTATATATATCATTTGCATATACTGTAAAATTAAATATTTCTACACACTCAGAAATGACATGTATAAATAAATATTGTAAAACGAGTATACATAAAAGATAGCAATTTAAAAGAGAATATCACATAACATAATAAAACTAACAGTGAATAAATAGAAATACCATATCCATCTTGATACATTCCAATGCAATCCGATATCCAAATCCAGCAACTTCAATGTAAAACAGACTCCAAGATACAAAAATGCAATTCTTAAAGGAAATTTTGCATAGAACCACCAGATGTGATCCTTTATAAAAATATAAGAGTCAATGGAGTACAAAAATGTAATATCCAAGTCAAAATATTAAAAATTCAGGACCCCTTTCTAAATGCATAAAAGGGGTTTAAATAGGTACTTAATAAAAAAAATAACTAAAACTATTCTTACAATCTATCTAATCAAAAATATAGAAACAAAAATGTGATCTTGAAGTGAACCGATTCATTGATTATCTGTTGCGTTTGATGTGCCCAGATGGCAGATTTTGAGAATTTCTTTCACTTCTTCTAGATGACTAAGCTTTGAGTGTAATTGCCCTATATATGTGGCATCAGATAATTCAGGAATAATGCAATCGATGGCATTTGAAAGAAATTTAATCATTGTTTGATGAATATGAGGCTTGATAAGTTAGGTCCACATCATGTCCCATAATATTCCTTGCAGTTGGCTAATTTTTTGGTTCTTATTGATTATTTCTTGTTTCCATATGTAATCAGTTTTGTTTACCCTAGGTAACTTTCCTGGGGTACAATTTGAAATCAAATTGATTACATACAGGCTATTATTCACCAACTGTGTTACATTGTTCATCATACCTATAGCTCTGGATGTAGCTCCTTCCGCTTTGATTAAACGTTGTTCCCATTCTGCAAAAATAATTTCCTTATGTCTCTCCACAATCCTGGGAAGGTTTTCTTTTCTTCTCGACTCTGAGTCTTGCCATAAAAGAAATTCAGAAATTTTTTCATCAGCTTCATCAAATTCAAGTTTAAGACTCACTCCTTCATCTATTAAGAAAGATGTAATTTCACACAACGATTCTGTTTCTGCAACCTTTAGACAAAATTCATTTAATTGCTGAGACAATAACTTGCTTGTCTCCAGGCCTTCATTTTTGAACTTATCCAAATTAGGATAATTCTTAAACTTGTCCAATCTGGATTGAAACATCTTCTCTTGCTCAATCTTTGAAGTCTTCTCATTTTGCAAAAGAGCTTGTAATTTTGCTACCTCTTGGTTTAGCTGCTGTTGCTTTTCTAAGGTCTGTTGATCAATCATTTTGTTTTCAACAGCAAGCTGCTCTTCTAGCTGTTTGGATTTGATCTCTTCATCCTGCAATTGCTGTTCTAACTGAATAATTTTTTGTTGGTTCTTTGTAACCTGTTCTTCTAACATAGCTATTTGAAAATCTTTTTGTTTCATTAATTGTGTAACTTCAGAGGCCTTTTCTATAGTTGCAGCACTATAGGCGCCTGCGTATTGAGATAATTTAGTGAGATCTTCAGATGGATTCACCTCAGCATTTTTATAAACAATATTCAAAAACTCCACCTGTGATGTCGAAAGTGCATCCTGATCAGTTCTCCTCCTTTTCCTTTTTTTTTTCACAACGGACCTATGCTTAGGACTGTAAAATACATCCAGAGGAGGGATTTCTTCTCTTTTCAACATAATTTCACCTGTGGGATGTTCAAGAATAACTTCTATATGCTGGTCTTCCAGAACATTAACTTGGGGATTATTTAGTTGTCCTATTTGCTGGGAAAATTGTTCATATTGGCTCAGCAAATGCGGAGAAACTATAATTTCAGCAGATTCAACTACCTTTTTAGTAGCTTCCTCTCTTCAAAGTTGAGAATCTGGATCATTGTTTATATCTCCTTTTGGTGCTTGTTCAGTATCCTTACTGTTTGTGCCTTCTTTCTTAGTATGCACGTTGGTATCAGTACCTGTGATTTCTTTTCCTGTCTGGGCTGAAGACTGTTGATCAGTATGTACATAAAGTGTAGCAGCTGTTTCTTTCTTCTCAGTATCAACTTTGTTGCTAATGTTTTCTTTCTGTATAATAGGATTAGTTCCTGTTACTTCTTTCTGTGTCTGTATGATGACCTTGCTGGTAGATGTTCCTATTATTGTTTTGCCAGATGTATCCTCTTTTTCCTTCTGTTGTGATTCATTCTCCTGCATAGGAACTCTTAATTGATCCAGAGGAACTTTGAGTAATCTCTGGCTTCTAAATAAAAAAAACTTATTCATCTCTTCAGACTAGAATTTAGACTTGGCCAAATCAAAAACTTGAGAAAAATTATCTTCATAAACAAATAAATCATCGAACACATCTGGTTCGTGTTCAAATCGAGCAATTGAAACAGTAGTAGTAAAATAAAATGCCACCTTCCTTGGATCATATTGTCTCCCTGGGATTGTTGAAATCTTGAGATTGGTTCGCTTACCAACTTATTTTTCAGCATGAACAAAATTATTGAGAGTATAATCACAACATTTAAAAGGAAAAGTAGGCCACATTAGCTTCTTGCTGTTCTTTAAAGTCCTGGACATGCCTTGTACTGTAAGCTGATATGAAATTTCCTATGCTAACAGTTTATCTAGAACATACAAAGGAAGAATGTGTGGTTCTACAATACTTCCGAAAACTCTAATATATGTGAATCTTTCTTCTCCGAACCAATCCCTAATTGAGGATAAATCAATTTTAGCCTTCTCAGAAAGTCTAGGAGGGAATCAGCCAAAAATAGTTTGATAAATTGGGATAAGAAAACCGTGACAAACTCTGTAAACATGGCTTTTGAAATGCCCCTTCCAAAAGAACTTGTGATATATATGAATAGGAACAGGATCTTTAGGGTTCCATTTCCATCCTAACATGGGAAATTCCAAGTTGAAGCATAGGGCGTCTAGAATATAAGCACAAAAGTAAAAAGGAGTAGTATTTCTTGTGTTTTTGTCCTTCCTATACTCAAGAATCCTATTGGCTATCTTATCAGAAAGAATGACAGCCCAGTCCATTATCTCGGAGTTTATAGCAGAGTGTATTAATGGCACCATTTGTATAGAAAACCTAGTGGAGTTATCATTCCCAAACAATCTTCACATCATTGCCACGACATAACAGTATGGAGGTGAAAGAGACTCCACAGAGTACATACCTGATGCCTCGTGTTTGTGCTTTTCGGGAGCCTTTCTCCATTATTTAATCAGCTCTGACTGATTTTCATTATTCACAGCAAATTCCTTGATGAAGTCTTTGTTGTAGATTTTCTACGGGTCCAGAAGGTGGTACATTTCTTTAATTTCCTCTTCTTTGAATGACCTGAATATTGCTCCAGAAGCTGAAACAAAGGTTCTATTTTGGATAGCCACATTATCAATTACCCATTGAATCACATCATAATATGCAAAAATGTTGGCCCGAGCTGCAATTCGATGCAGAAATGAATTAGCTAGTGCTTGCAGGGAAGTTTCTAAATCTGACTCTGAATCGTCCTCATCAGGAACTGTTGCTTTCGTGATAGTTACCTTAGGCTTTTCCCTTTCAATGAGGTTATATACCTCTTCCCAGGATAATTTACCAAGACCTTGGCATGACATGTCTATAACCAGCTTAATCTTAGCTGGTTTCTCTTTAGGTGCCATGGTGAACACAAGGGGCTTTTACCACGACAGCAACTTTTGCCTTCATGGATCTCTTTGACATTTTTGTATCCAGAAATGTTTCCCTCGCTCTGCGAAAGAAAGGATTGGGTTTTCTTTGGTTCTGCAAAGGGAAAGACAGTTCAATCATGGTAAAAGCTCAAATGACGAGAACAACTGTATAACAATCTATTCATTGATTTTTATTTATTATCTCCGTGTTTATAACATAAATGCCCTCTAAAGAGTCACACTCACGTATTTAAAAAAAAATCATTTTCCATTATTAGTTTTATTTCTTATTCAATATCATCCGTACAATCGAGAGTTGGCATTTTTTGAAATAAGTGTAAAAAGTTACCTTTTGAATTCTTGCGATGCGATGAATAAATAGTGTATGGGCATTAAGTAATAATCGCATCAGTAATTTTCAAAGGTACACAAAATAATATAATATTATTTGTGCCGATTTTTTATTGCGATGATCGCGTCAGGTATTTTTAAAATGGAGTGAATTTTCAATGAGTTTCTCCGATTTTCGATTTGCAATTAGGTGGGGTCCGCCGCGTTGAAGTATTTCAATCAAACAAATATAACGTTTGTTTCTACGCAATGCGATTCCGATGAAGCGCATCGCATCAGATTATTTCAAAGCAGATATGATCACTTAAAATTTTTCTGATCCATGATTGTGATATGAGTCATCGCATCGGAGTTTTATTATAACAAGTCTATGAAAGATCATTCTCCGAAATGCGATTGCGAAGAATCGCATCCCATCGGAAGCATGCAAAACAAATATTAAACTTAAAACTTATCCAATTTGCGATTCCGATTGAGTTCCATCGCATCGGAGTTTTACAAAGTTAATATAAAACTTAAATATCTCTCTAATTTCTGATTTGCGATTACTGTACACATCAAATATTGTTAAATATAAAAACTCTATGTAATATTTTGATATGATAAAAGATTTATATCTCATCGGATAAGAAATTATTTCAATGTTGTGTTTGTTTATACACACTTGTTAACAAAGATATGCATATGTATTTTATCAATGAACTCTTATTTCTAATTCAAAAATGATCGGATTGTTTCTAAATCTTTTATTTCTATCTAGAAAGAAAGATAAAAAGCGGACCTATTTCTAAATGAAATTTATTCTAAAAATTTACAAATGGGGAGGGTTGTTGTACAATACAACAGGAGGTAAGCTATTTAAACCATTTTTTGTGTTTTTTCTAGCCACTTATGTTCTTGCATGTGCCTACACAACTTCTGCCTTATATCACTGTCTCTTTTGGAGTTGGACGGCTCATTCTCTCAACCATGAACCTAGGCTTGTCATAGTTGCCTCTTTTGGAAATTTTATCCCTCATGCTTGTCTCCTTGGACCATTTGAAAAAGCATTTAATTGTTCCTTTGAGAAGTCAAAACCTTGCATTGATATTTTTGGCCCTTTTGTTGATACTCTTTATCATCTCTCTTCCTTTGGTGCAGTGGAGTATTGGTTTTGATGTTTTCCTCCTTTTACCCCTTTAAGGCCTATGATTTTACCTTTTGATGAGGTGGAGTTAGTGCCTCTTTGAAAAACCTTAGAGGGAAACTGGAAACCCTCTGTTTTTATGAAGGAGGTCCCGTCATCACTTTTCACCTGTTTTTTCAATTCTCCCGAAATCCTAGGCTTTAGGGCTTCTTAGAAAAAGTAACTAGTGTTGTCTTCTAAGTTCTCAAAAACTTCTCAAAACTCATTGATCATGTCTAAAAACCTTCAATAGTGCACTGATGGAGCTTGAGGTGACCTTCACTTCTATAGCTATTGGACTAATTTTACTTGTTTGGCCAAAACAATCACAAACCCTCATTCTTTTCAAACATGTACCCTGATGCCTTCTCTTTGTTGTTGATGGTCTATTTGTGATGATTTTCTCTTTTACCTTTCCCATTGATAGTTTGATGGCTATTTGATCCTCTTGCAGAAATGTGAGCAAAGGGCAACTGTCCACTTGCAAGACTTATGCTTTAGGCCAAAAAAAACCTTCCTTGAATAACCTTTTGATTATTTTGGACAAGATCACCTATCCTTTTCTTCTTTTAATGCAGTTTATTCATACAGGAAAAAAAAATTTTGTAGGGCACGAAATCCACCCTATGACTTTGTGAAAATCTAGGTCACCTAATGGAGGCTTTCTTGGACTTGGTTTTTGGACTGAGACCTAGGATTTGGGATCATCAAGTGTAGGATAGAGTTTATGATAAACTGATGTATTGAAGATCCAAAATCCAATGTACGCGACTTATCTAAAGAGTCTACTGAGATAGTTTGAGACCATCAGTGTTTGGGAGTATCCTTGAATACACAACAAAGTTGTTTGATTGGTGGGCTTAAGTAGCAGTGAGGGGTTTTTAAGGCAAAACAAAACAGAGGATTTGGGCCAAAGGTGAAAGCATATAGACAGAAATAATGACATAAGCCACTATTGGGTTTTCTAGGACTGGTAAGCAATGCTAGACATGATGGAAAGATGAAATAGTGAAAAAATATCTTTAAGGATGATGAAGGCAATGAGATTTCTAGAACTCACAATTCTCATGAACTTTGTTTCTAGAAATCTAGGGAAATAATTTAGTCATCTATGAAGGAAAAAATTGTTGATTACTAACACAATGCACCTTCAAAATTTCAAGGTTTGATGAATTCCACTTTCAAACCCTTTCTTAGAAAAAAAATTCTAGTATTTTTTTTTATGATATACTAATCTACAACAAGTTTTAGAAATATCATGTTCAACATGTTGACAGGGTGCTTAAAATATTCAAGGAGAAACAATTATTTGAAAAACCCTCCAAATGTTTCTTTCATGTATAGGACATGAATAGTTGGGTCATATTGTATCCCGTGAGGGTGTTAAGTTATACCCCAACAAAAATAAATCCATCAAGGAATTGAAAATTCCCAAAAACCTAAATAATCTTCAAGTATTTCTTGGGTTGATAGGTTATTATCGCAAGTATGTTAAGAACTACGAAAAATAGCAGTACCTATAACAACATTATTGAAGAAATATGTATTTTTTTGGACTCTAGAACCAACAAAGGCCTTTGAACATATTAAAGATGAAATGTGCCAAGCTCCTGTCTTAGCTACACCAGACTTCACAAAAACCCTTATTGTGGAATGTGATGCCTTGAGAAATGGAATTGGTGTTGTTTTAATGCAAGAAGGAAGACCATTGCTTTTGAAAGTCATCCAATCAAGGGAAACTATTTACAAAAACCTATTTATGAGAAGTAAATGTTGGCAATGCTACATGCCTTGAATAAATTGCGCCCTTACCTAATGGGAAGACACTTAAAGGTAAATACATATCATGTTTTTTGAACAAATATTATCTTCAAAAGAGAAGCAAAAATTGGGCACAAAGATGTTGGGTTATGAATTTGAAATCATCTACAAAAAAAGGAAACAAAGCAGATGCAATCTCAAGAAGGGATGAGAATGTGGAAGCATTTCTTTATGCCATTTATATTATCCAAAATGATTGGATAAATGAATCAACAAATCAATGAAAAATGACAAAGAGTTCTGGACACTCATTCAAAATTTGTAGCAAGATCCTAGTACATATGATATATTTATCTGGAAAAATGATTCATTATGGTACAAAGATCACTTATATCTATGTAAGAATTCCCAACTCAAACAAAATATTCTTTTGGAATTGCACACCTCACCTTTAGGAGGCACTCGAGATTTTTTAAAAATTACCATAGGATCAATAAGGAATTTTTTTGGGATGGCCTTAAATCTGATATTCAGAAGTTTGACCTAGAATGTTTGGCTTTCCAACAAAATAAACTTGATGCAATTAAGACCCTGGGTCTATTACAACCTTTATCCATTCCAAGTCATAGTTGGGAGGAGGTGTCCAAGGATTTTATCACAATTTTACCCAAGTCAGAAGGAAAGAGTGTCATCATGGTGGTAGTTGATATACTTACCAAGTATGCACACTTTTGTGCTCTATCTCATCATTTTGATGCAATTGCTACTGAATTTATGGAAACAATCCAAAAGCTACATGGAAACCCAAAGATTATTTTAAGTGACATAGATCCCCTTTTTACTGGAAATTTTTTGACATAATTATTTTCTTGTCTTGGCAATCAATTAGCTCATAGCTCATCTTATCATCCTTAATCTGACAGGAAAAATGAGATAGTGAACAAATGTTTAGAAGGATATATTTGTTTCTTTGTATCTGATAAATAAACACAATGGTTCAAGTAGTAACCTCTGGCATAATGGTGGTATAAGACTTCCTTCCATATTGCAGAAAAAATGACCCCATTTATGGCACTTTATGGATATCATCCACCATCCATCACATCATCTTTAAGAGAAAATTCTAAGGTTAAAGAAGTGGAATATCACATCGAGCATCAAAAAAAAATTTCTCCAACTCTTAAAGTATAACCTGACTCTGGCATAAAATAGAATGAAACAATAGGAAGATTAGCAACGCAGTGAAATAATTTTTGGTGTAGGTGATTAGGTATTTTTACGGATAAAACCATACAAAAAAATGTCCCTCAAGCAAGCTAAGAAGGATAATAAATTATCACCTAAGTACAATGGTCCTTACAAGGTCTTGCAAAAGATTGGAATTATGGCATACAAATTGGAGTTGCATACATCTTCTTGATACACCCAATTTTCCATGTTCATGCTTAAAGAAGGTTATAGGTGACAAGCTCCCAATTCAAACAATATTTCCAAAACTTGACAAGGAAGGAAAAATCATATTGGAGCCTGAAGCAGTCACAGAAAAAAGAACTTGGCAGCGAGAGAATCAATAAATTTTAGAGTATCGCATTAAGTGAAAGAACTTACCCACTGAGGGTTCCACATGGGATGATGAGAATGTTATACATAAGCATCTAGAACTACTCAAGCATTGAGGACAACACATTTTTCAAGGAGAGGGACATGTTAGATCCCTATAATACTAGTGCAACCCCCATATTGCAGTTATTTTTGTGCCCTATGTAGCCCCCATATCATTATTGTTGTGCCCCATAGAATCCCAATATTTTTATTTTCGCACTCTTACATTATTATTGTTATGTATGCCCTAATTATATTATGACCCTTTAGAATCCTATATATACAAAGGAGGTCTTGTCAGTTGTATCATCCAAGAATTGTTCATTTATGTGATGTAAAAGGAGGTTTACACCTCAAAGAGGTTTATTTTCAAGTAATTAATCTATCTTTACTTTTGTTCTGTGATCTAGGTACATAAAAAAGTGGGCTTGTTCTACCATCTTCAAGAAAGCTAGCTTTACCAACAGTAAATGGAGGCTAGGGACTAAAAAATTCTTCCCTATTTCCTAAAGTACTAGTTAAAAAAAGACGTACAAAGATTAAACTCAAGGTATGAGGTTGTGAATACAAGTAATAAAGGTTGAGTATATGGAATTAGAGTTAGTAGAGGAATGAGTAAGGGATCCTTTCTCATTCTCTAAATCATTAGCAACAAAAAAAATTCTAGAGAATAATTCAAGGTATAGGGCTATGAGTATAGTTAGTAAATTCCAAGTATATATATTTGGATTTAGTAGAGGAATGGGTAAGTATTCTTATTAACATCAATAATATAGAAAGAAGTTACCACATCCTTTGATCCAGGTGGCTCTAGAGACACACACAGGACAGAGGACTTCAGAAATCTCAAAAATCAAAGTGTTTGGAATGCTTTCAAACCAGGATGAGAGCGTAGATCTCATCATCCTGATCATAGCAATGTGAATAGTTCATCAAACTAAGCTCATATGTGAAAGTTAGGAGAAGTCAAAGTTATGGTTTGAATTGGTGACTGGGCAGGCTTAAAGAAGGCGCAATTTTGCCAAAACCCAGTCACCGGATTCCGGCCAGCTGATCTGGCTGGATTTTGGGAAAATTTGTGGGACAGTTAAAATGTCCTATAACACCCAAAATTGGATTTTTCAAAAATGAACATTTAGTTTTTTTTATAAACAAAAATTTAAAAAATATATATAAAAGTCCGACGGGCCGTGACCCCCGCCGGACCCACAGCAATGACTACATTAAATATATTAATGGGATGGTAGGCCATAACCCCTGCTGGACCCCACGCCACCCCACAGTTTTAAAACAAACCATATATATATTATATGGTGTGGTGGTCGACAGTCAACCCTGCCACCCCAACCATATAGCATAATATACATTATATATAACGCAATGGCTGTGGGGAATTGGGGGCGGGCCGCCAATGCAATGTCGACACCCCCAAAAACATTTATTTTTTATGTTTTAAAAAAATGGTGCATGCAGATTCCGTGGGGAGGCGGGATTTGACGCCCCCACCCCCCATCAACGAATTGTTCTTTCTTTCCATTCCACCAACCACCATGTTGGTTAATCAGCCCGCCTTTTTAATACTTAAACCCATCACTTGCACAGTGCGCCCAGGCCAAGGAGAGCAGGAGAATGCATGAAAATCAAGGACAAGAGAGGATGGAGCATGATTTTCGATACAATTTTTAATTAATTACAGGTGGAACCATGATCAGGCCCAGAAACAGGGAGTGAAACCATGATCCTTGAAATTTTCTCGGGGAGGTAATTTTTCTCCATGTTGGAATATAGTCAAGTTTACAGTCATTTTTCACGGTTTTTCACAGGACACGCAATGGTGAGGTCAGATTCTCCTTTTGAGTTACAAATTTCCAGTCCACCCATGGAGTAGCATCTTTGAGGAATCTAGGGGGAATCTAAAATATTTTGTTTTTCCCTAAATCTTCACTTTGTCAGAATTCAAAAATTCTATAGTCGATTTTTCACTATTCGACGTCATGAATTTGATGGCATATTGAGATTTTCCATCTGAGCTTTATATTTGTCGGCCATTTTTTGAAGTGAAGATGCAGCTGTCAACATTCAGTGAGTGAGCAGTTGATTTCGCATCTTTTGACGCCATGATTGTGATGGTGATTTCAGATCCAGTAGCAGAGAAGCTCATTCTTCAGTCATCTTCAGTGTGGGGTATATGATGAGTTGATTTCATGTACTTATTTGTCTCTTTACTATGAGATGCATTGTGATGTGCAAATCCCTATTGATGTTTGATGTGGGATCTTGTTTTGTTCTTGATGTGAGATGTACTTTCTATCATGGATTTGTATTATGTATGAGATCCCTTTGATGGCATGTTGGAGGGATACTGATTTTTACATGTATGTTTTTTGAGATCCCTTTTTTTCTATGTTGGCGGGATACTCATAGTCATGATGTGTGAGTTATTTTCAAACTGATAGGAGTCCTTTTTTAGAGTGAGAGTTCCTGTAGTGGAACATGTCGTAGAGAGGTCTAACCACTCCTGCGTGAGGGAATTTTCCTTGTATGATAGTGAAAACACCATCCATTTACATCTTCACTCCTTACATCACTTAATGCAGTGGCCTACACCATCTTGACTCCGAGGCCCGGAGACGTAGTCCCTCCTAAACGAACTCCATTATCAATGTCTTATGTTGCTATTTCTTGTTATGTTCCTCTTCTTTACAACATGTTGATGTTCCTTTATGTTCATTAAACCTTTAATTAAATTCAATTATAACACATCAGCTGAAGTAAAAGGTGTTGGTTAAGGGTATCAATAATTTCCCTAGGTCAAGTGGTATTAGAGCAGGTCTTCTTGCTGATTGGATTGCATGCGTGAACTATAGAACGTTCGTTGAGTTGAGCCATGGAGAATGTCAAGGACATATACGAGACCATGCTCAGGGTGTCTGAGAAAGCGGACATGTTGTACAAGGATTATGAAAAACAAGCAGACAAGAAAACCAAATTTAAGACACTCCTACAGGAAGAGAAGGAGGACAAACATCGATTGCAACTTAAATTGAAAGCCACAACAAAGGCGTGGCAAGAATTGAAGTGCAACAATGAAAGTCTTCAAGCAGATCATGATGCATTGAAGGCACTCCTATAGGAAGAAGAGGAGAAGCAGTGATTGCAGCTTCAGCTACAAGCCGTGACAGAGGCCTTGGAGGAAGTGAAGTACAGTGAAGGCTTAGAGAAGCCTTCTTCACCTATGTCAAAATCGATAGCTAAGGTAGAAAATGTTGATTTCTCTTCAGTTTCTTCACATGATATCATTTCAGTTGGAAATGTGGAGATACCCATTACAGGAACTGGCATGAGACTCCTCACCAAGATGGGGTACAAAGGAGGAGGACTTGGAGTTTGTGGCCAAGGCATAACCCAACCATTGGAGGTTGTACAAAGACCTCGCTATGGAGGTTTGGGGTACACTGAAGAAGGATGTTCGAAGGACATCAACGAAAAACAGGCATTGTTGAACTCACCAGGGAAGAGGAATCATGGGAACGCTTCGCCATCATTCCATGGTAATTCATGTTGCAGTGAAAGAGCTGAGGCGATCTTCCATCACCATGATCACACTAGAGATCACGAAAAAAGGTATAATAAGTCTCTTTATTCCAGAGTGAATTTTGATTATAAGAATGTTGATAACCATGGTCGTAAATCATGGCATCGAAAATCATGTAATTTTTTTTATTTACATAACCATGTGTTTTCTAAATGTTGGAAAATGATGGCAGCATAAAGGAGGATGAGGCATGGAAAGCCTTCTCCACAGCAGTGAAAGAAATCGGTTAAGCAGGTTTGGAGGAAAAATACCTTTTTCACCCATTGCGACTGAAGTGGCCATCAAAGAACCACATGTGGGAGACTCCATCCAGAGCAGTGCCTTAAAGACAAAGAGCATGTGCATGAAATAGTCAAAAGAGCTGATCAACAATCGAATTCCCCACAGGGGAATGACCCATTCACTTTGCTAAAGAGGGGTTTTTCCAGATATGTTTTCTTATCATGGTTGAGTTTGTAAATCATATGTTTCATTTTTAACTATAAAAGTGATGATGTGTTTTTCCATCACTTTTTTTAGCAACAATGATATTTTGGCCTTTTTTGATGAGTTGTGTGATGCATTCCTTTTATGTAAAAGTGATTATGTGTTTTCCATCACTTCGAAATGTGACAAATATGTCTTGTCTTGTAATGATAGCTGGGGTGTGATTTCCATTTGATGTAAACTTTACCACCGAGTACATGTTATAAACTCGTGGCAAGTATGGAAATGTTTTGGGTCATAGTTGGCCAATTTGATCATGTAATTTGCAGGGGATTGTACTACAATTTTGCAGAAGCTGCGGTGTCACTTCATCACTTAAGGCTCTGAAGAACCAAAGTGAAGGAGATTCTTGTTGATGCTTTTGGAGGATCAAAAGCTCCTCAGTGGGGAGGATTGATCCAAGTGGCTCCAGATACACACACGGGACAAAGAGGACTTGAGAAAGCTTAAAAATAAAAAAATTTCAGAATTCTTTCAAACCAGGACCAGAGTGTAGATCTCATCATCCTGATTGCAGCGGTGTGAACAATTCATCAAACTAAGCTCGTATGCGAAATTTAGGAGCAGTCAAAGTTATGGTTTGACTTGGTTACTGGGAAGGCTTAAAGAAGCCACAATTTCGCCAAAACCTGGCCACCAAATTTCAGCCAGCTCCAGCCAGATTTCAGGTGAAATTGTGGGACAGTTAAAATGTCCTCTAACGCCCAAAATCATATTTTTCAAAAACAAACAATTTTTTTTAATATAAACAAAACAAAAAATATATATATAATTCCGACAAGCCGTGACCCCCACTGGACCCATGACAACGACCGCATTAAATATATTAATGGGACGACAGGCCATAACCCTTGTTGGACCCCACACCACCCTGCGATTTTAAAACAAACCATATACATACATACATACATATATATATATATATATATAATATATATATATATATATATATATATATATATATATATATATATAAATATATATATATATATATATATATATATATATATATATATATATATATATATATATATATATATTTATATTATATTTATATATTATAAGATTATATGGTGGGGGTGGTCGGCGGTCAACCCTAATGACACACTCCCTATAACCATATAACATATATTATATGTTATATATAATGCAACAGCCATGGAGAGTAGGGAGCAGACCGCCCAATGCGGGCCCGAACCCCCCAAAAACATTTATTTTTTATGTTTAAAAAAAATGGTGCATGCGGATTCTGTGGGGAGGCAGGATTTGACCCCCCGACCTCCCCTCAACGAATTTTCCTTTCTTGGCATTCCACCAACCACCATGTTGGGTAATCTCCCTGCCTTTTTAATACTTAAACCCATCATTTGCACAGTTCACCCAGGCCAAGGAGAGAAGGAGAACGCACATAGATCAAGGCTAGCGGATGATGGAGCATGATTTTCGAGACAATTTTTAATTAATTGCAGGTGGAACCATGAGCAGGCCCAAAAACGGGGAGCGGAACCATGATCCTTGAAATTTTCCCGCAGAGGTAATTTTTCTCCATGTCGGAATATAGTCAAGTTTACAGTCATTTTTCACGTTTTTTTGTAGGGAATGCAATGGCGAGGTTAGATTTTCCTTTTGAGTTGCAAATGTTTAGTCCACCCATGGACTAGCGTCTTTGAGGAATCTAGGGGGAATCTAAAAGATTCATTTTTTCCCCAGATCTTCACTTTGTCAGAACTTAGGAATTTGACAATCGATTTTGCACTATTCGACGTCATGAATCTGATGGCATATTCATATTTTCCGTATGAGATTTATATTTTTTGGCCACTTTTTTAAGGGAAGATGCAGGTGTCAGCATTTAGTGAATGAGCTGTCGATTTCACATCTTTCGACGCCACGATTGTGATGGTGATTTCAGATCCAGCATCATAGCAGCTCATTCTTCAGTCATCTTCAGTGTGACGTATATGATGAGTTGATTTCATGTACTTATTTGTCTCTTTACTATGAGATGAATTGTGTTTTACATATCCTTGTTGATGTTTGATGTGGGATCTTGTTTTTTTCTTAATGTCAGATGTACTTTCTATCATGGATTTGTATTATGTCTAAGATCCCTTTGATGGCATGTTGGTGGGATACTGATTGTCACATGTATGTTGTTTTAGATCCATTTTTTACTATGTTGGCGGGATACTCCGATAGTCATTGTGTGTGATTTATTGTCATACTGATAGGAGTCCTTTTTTAGATTGAGAGTTCCTGTAGTGGAACATTTCGTAGAGAGGTCTAGCCACTCCTGCGTGAGGCCATTTTCAATTTATGATAGTGAAAACACCATCGATGTACATCTTCACTCCTTACAGCACTTAATGCAGCGGCCTACACCATCTTGAAACCCAGGCCCAGAAACGTAGTCCCTCCTGGACGAACTCCATTATTAATGTCTTATGTTGTTATTGCTTGTTATGTTCCTATTCTTTACAACATGTAGATGTTCCTTTATGTTCATTAATGCTTTAATTAAATGCAATTCTAACACATCAGCTCAAGTAAAAGGTCTTGGTTAAGGGTATTAGGAATTTACCCGCATCATCCTTCCATCTGGTTGCAAATTGGTTAATTTAGTGATATGGAAAAGGAGATAGAGTCCAAATTAGTCTTGATCCATGTGTTAATATAAAATTCAAGCATATGTTACTTCCATAGATGATTCATGATTTAAGGAGGAGATGTTATTATACACTAATGCATATTTTTAATTGGGATAGGTCTACTATATTGCATAAAACTGGTTATCCTTGAGGGAGATTGAAATAAGGGATGAAAATGTGGCTACATGGTAGAGATACACATACATCCTAAAACATAGTTATGTTAGGATCATAGATGATAATTATTTTCTATTCATTACATCCAATTAGACACTATGTCCCAAATTGATTGTGGGGTAAAGAAAGGAACATCATGCGCCCTGTCAGGCATGGTTCACTTTTCCAAGCAAGGAACATAGAAGGTCGAGGATATAATCATTTTTTACTTGATACCCTTAAAATAATTCATTAATATGCAAGTCCCCTTCAAATTTCAATAAACAACAGAAACAACATTGACATTCTACCACAAGTGTTTAGTTTACTATGTAACAATCATGGAAAAGAACTTATACATCACATGGGAGAAGTAAATTAAGAAAAGAGGTAAAGAATAAAAATGCATTCGATGCTTTTATAGAGGGTGATTATAGTAATCACCCCCAACCTAATATAGAGAAAACTCATGTTGTTATTCGAAACTAAAAAAGGAAATAATTATATGGAAGAGCAAACAAATTGTACTTAAGTAAACTTCAAATATTTACAAAAGGATTATAGATGTTGAGGGTATGAAGATTGATGATATTGTTGAAATTTCAGACTAGGCTAAAAAGAATATATTTGAAAGCTAGTTTATGTCAAAAGAGCTAGCTCTCCACCATGGCAAGTTCTTAGTGACGTCAGTTGGTAGCAGGTGTATAGGGATAAATTGGAATGCAAATCATATGGTTACGCATTCAATTATTCGACGCATTTAAAATAAAATTTAGCCCATTATATATGAACCTTGGTCATCGTACGTTGTATTCAATTGACCTTGAAATAACATAATTGATCCTTACTATTATGTTGCATCCCTCTCATAGACTCTCATGTTTTATCACAAATCGGAGGCTTTAATCATCAAGCCTCCTTTCAAGGTATGGCCAAATTTTAGCTTCTTTCAAGGTATGGCCAAATTTCAATTTTCAATCTCAGTTTTCATGGCCCAATTCATGGTAATAGGTTTGGGATTGAGCAAGTTTGAAGGGTATAACATTTTCATGGTGGTTAAATTGGCCTCAAACTTCGTTCGTTTCTCATATTTTAAGGCTACCTGCTCAAATCTTTCAAAAACTCTATGAATAAAGAAATTAGCCTCTAGTGTATGTGTTATGCGGAATTATGGATTACGGATAAAGCATTCTTCCCTAGATGTTGTGCTCATCTATAAAAACAAGTTAAAGACTTTGCAACTAATTTTCCTAACAGTAAATAGACACATAGAATATATCAAAGAACTTACTTGAAATCCAAGTGCTTCCTATTCTCCTTCTGTCGCTCTTGCTGTAGCTTCAAATCTGAGCTAGATTTCAAAAATATTTCCTGCAAATATGAACACTAAACAGTAAAAGATAGCAATAATACAGATGTCTATTCAATTTATTCAGTTAAATCAATAAAACATGAACCATATGCATCAAGTAAGAATTCATAATATGAAATACATAAGCTTATATAGATACATATGTGGGAAAGTAAGCAGCAATCTTTATTAATGGATAGAAGGGGAGGATACAACCCAGTGATTGATTTAGTGTCACCATCTCAAACAACATCCCAGCCTCATCACAATGCATATCTCTCTAGCAACATGTCACTCAAATCAATCCCTCAGATGAAATTCCACCAGCATTTCTCTACTCAAATTATTCCTTCTTAAACACTAAGATTTGTGCTCAATTTATAGAGGAGTTGAAGGTAGTTTTACAATCAATGACTTTATAATAATTAGCAGGACATGTTCCTAGTCTTAGAGGTATCAAATGGACACATGGATTCAAATTTTGACGCATGTGAACTCTTCTAAAAGGCACTGGCCAAGTGGAGATTCCAGAACAATTAGAATTTCGCTCCCAATGTGACCAATGCACCCTTGAATGTCGGGAAGTGCTTTGCAGAGCACTTGTTGGGATAGAATTGTGAATTACGGATAAATCATGCTTCCCTAGATAGGTGCTAGTCTAGAACAATAGGTAAAAGACTATACGACTATTTTTCCTAACTCACAACAGATACATAGAGAGGATTGGATGTTTACTTGGTCAGTCGCTTCCAAATAGCTCCTTTTGTTGCTTTCGTTGCAGCTTCAAATTCAAGCGGTTTGTGAAAAAATATTCCTGCAAGAAAGAACACTAAAACAGCAGAAGATGCAATAATATAGATATATATTCAAGTTATTTTGCTAAATCAGTAAAGCACAAACCATATACATCAACTAAGATCTTGCAATATGGAAAATCAAAGCCAATACAGATGCATATAGGGAAAAACAAGCAATACTCTTTATTGATGATAGAAGGAGAGGTTACAACCTAGTGACCGATTTGAAGTGACCTTCTAGTAACATTCCCAAGACTCATCACAGTATAAATCTCTCCAGCAGCAGCTACACAAATCTAGCTCTTAATTGAAAATCCTCCAGCATTTCTCTACTCAAATTCTTCCTCCTCAAGCACTTAGATATGTACTCAATTTATAGATGAACTGTAGGTTATTTTGTAATCAATGACTTTCCAATAATAGGCAAGACATGTTTCCAATCATTTAGATGTCATATGGACACTTGGATCCGAAGCTTGACACTTGTGAACTCTTCTAGAAGGCACTGGCCAAGTGGAGATTCCGGAACAATGAGAATTTCACTCCCAATGTGACCAATGCACATGTGAGTGTCGGGAAGTTCTTTGCAGAGCAGACTTGCATGGGGCTACCTGCATATGCAACGCACTTAGGTAGCCTGCGTTGGTGAGCTCTCATATGCTATATAATAAGCTTCAAACCATGGAAACCTTTTCTTGATGAAAGTATTTCTTGATCTGTCTTGTTTCTTGTCTTAGGGCATGTAGCAACTGAAATTATAGGGAATGATAGACCCTTCATCACTGGTCCTGGAGATGATGCCCAGTTAAGCAGGTCATTGGGAATGGTGCCCAAATTGACCTATAACAATTTCCCCCTAAAGCATGAGATCCGAATAATAAGAACATTTGATTGAGATGCTTTACACTGTGATGAGCCTAGAAACGAAGTGGAGTGGTCACCTACATCAATATTACAATAAATTACATCATGATATATCCTCTTTGATCATAATTGTTGAGGGTAGGCATTCCCATGTTCAACACATAAAACAATCTAATAACATGTACATAATTCAGAAAGTCATCTTCATTGGAATGTTGCCCAGATGAAGACATGCCTACAGATATAGGCCCATGTTTGGATGAAAATATATATGTAAGGTCACCGTACTGATGATGTGTACAACAATCCTGAAATCATAGCTCAGATGGCTGAAACTATATCCGGGGTCTTTTTATCTCATTCACTCGATAATTCGAGTACAAGTCTAGCCATGCGAGTATATGATTTATAGTTGAACATGGAAAGACATCGTTTGATTACTAGCCAATGATGTGTGTTGTTAAAAAATGTGAGAGAACCACCATTAATGTCAATGGCTCTCAAGGTACTGCAATACATTTCGTAAGGTGTGAATATATGATTTGATGTCGAACGCCAAACAAAATCTTTTGGTCAAAAATCTGGAAGTGAGGATCTTGTCGATGCTGTAACAAGCCTCATGGTATTGGAATCTGATGTTTCTAAGAGAAATTCCTAGATATTTATTTTTTGTCGACAAGAAGTCACCTTATTGCAAAACTGGAGTTACCAATTTCGGAGACAAGGGTATGACTTGATATAGCAATTTTCAGGGATGACGGTCATGAAAATGAAGGTTTATGAGTATTGCAGAAGGATGAGTTTTTAATCACTAGATGACTTCTCTTGAACATATCGGTGACACTGTGATGAGTTGGAAGCATTGACCCAAAACCGAAGTGAAGGTACGATGAACCATAGGTGATAATGAATCGTCAAGATGATTACCCAACCCAAACAGTCACAGACATGGAGTGAAAGAAGTTTCATGTTCAAGAGCGACTTGCTACCAAAAAGAAACTTTGTTCATTTTTCCCAAATTTTCCCCGATCATTTGTCGACCAATACCTCTTTATTTTTTAACAAGCTTGAGGAGGATAACATTTTCTTGATCTATAATTCAACCCTTCGTGTGAATAAAGTATCGCTATTTAACAATTTAACGAGTCTAGTGATGAATGAAACTCGATTCTTGCCATGATCGACAAGCCCGTCGCTATTTTATGTTTTAACGAGCTTAACGACAGTGATAGCCTGGTCCTTTTTCATATTTAGAGAGTCTGAAAAAGAGGAAAAAAGAGAACTCCAAAAGTACTTTTTCGTAAATTTGTCACTCGGATCCGAAAAAGTGTAAAATAATATCTGAGAGAACCTCTTTGGTCATGTTTAACCAAGGTATTCCTTTTTCGTAAATAATCTATCTCAGTCCGGAAAAGGGTTAAACTTATACTGAGTAGATATCAATTCATTTACTTTAACGAGCTTGAAAAGACAAGTGCTCGACAATGTTTTCACATTATCGGAGTCTAAAAAGAGCTAAAAGAAGACTCCAGGGGTTCCTTTTTTGCTATTATCGAAGCTCGAAAAAGAGATAAAAGTGTGCTTCAAATACTTTTTCATTTTCAAAAAAGCTCAAAAAATAAGGAGGAAAAGTATGCTTTGTGGTCAAGTCATTCTTTGAATAAATCTACACGACTGATTTGTTCATTAGTTGTATTTCCTGTTCAGAACAACATCAAATCGATTAAAAATACCTGTTTCATGATAAAAACATAATAAAACCATAGTCATAGCAATAAATTTAACATGCAAACAATTAAATGACTATAAAAATTAGTTTCACTATTTATTTTTACCATTCCATAGTTACCATTTGCATTTTGGAGCTCTGAACCTGATTTTGCCCCGGAACTTCAGTCGTCGATTGCGGTCATTTCTGTGGACTAATTTCATCACCGTTTGATCCAGGTTAGTACCATGAACCTCCTCTTCCCTTTGGTATTCATTTCACTCCCATTCTCTACAGATTTTTAGGGTTTTGAGGCCCCTAGAGTAAATTCTACCCAAAATGAGGGCAACGCACCCTTGAATGTCAAAACCTGCGTTGCATAGCAAGTAAAATGAAGGGTACATGCATGTGCAATGCACTGTCTTAGCCCAGGGAGTGCGTTGGGCGCAGTTCAAGTTTTTAATTTTCATTTTGTGCCCAAAATTTTCCTAATTTTTTGCAATGAATGGAATCTAATGGATCTTATGGTTGAATTTCAGGTTTCCATCAGATTAAAATGACGATTACATGGAGGCAAAGAGAACATAAAGAACAAGATTTGATTACCTTGAATGATCTGGGTACTGTAAGAGCCCTAAGAGATTGTGGACTACTTAAGTACTTCAAATTGTTGGGACTGAGGCAACAAATAGAACTCTTGGAGTTCTTAGTTTGAGCATGGGATCCGGTGATAGAGGCATTTCACATTAAGAACAAAGTGTTTCCCATAGCAGTTGAGGATGTGTATTTTCTCACAGGTTTGTCGAGGAGAGGTTTGCCCATTTCTCTCACAGGGTCTACCATTGGAGGAGAGACAATGAGGGATTATGTTATCTATTATTGCTATCCAAGGGCAGAACCTAGCAAAGATGGAAAAATAAACATCTGGGATGTCAAGGATTTGCCTTTGAGAACCATCCTTTTCACGATTGCTAAACTTGCTGACACCGTTACACTACATGTAGCGAACAGATCGTATATGCAGTATGCGCTAGAGTGCTTAGAGCCAACAGTCTTCAACTAGTATGAAGTTGTTCTATCTCAAATAAAGGAACAACTGAACAAGGCAAAGGGAGGAAGGAAGAAAATTTTTTGCTATGGTTCAATCCTTATCTGCTTTGCTTTGGAACGGATTCCACTGATGCAGCCACAACATGTAACATTGGATATATCTAGTCCTAGAGATCCTCGAATGTAGAGATGGGTAGAACTCATGGGTTGGCATGCAGACCAATCGACTGTTGTGTTCTCTAATGCATTCTTTTCCAAGTTCCGGTGACAGATTATCGTTGTCGATGAGTATGCATACACATGTGTCGACTTCTGAGGAGATCCAGATTTAGTATTACCAGAAGGCGCTCAGTTGGGTGCAATAGGTAAGAATTATTTGACCATGTTTTTTAATTTTTCTAAGGTCTATAAAATGTTTTTGTGTTTTGATTTCTTTCAAAAACTAAGCTAAATTTTTAATGTAATGCAGATATTGGTCGTGTTCAATCAGTAGAGGAACCAGAGCGTGAAGCTGATGCACCAGCAAAGAGGGCTATCAGGAGAGCAATCCTTCAAGACCTTGATATGGCTGAGACTCTGGCTGAGCTTCAGCAACACATAGAGGGGTTGACCTTCGAGATTCCGGATTGCTGGATCAAAGAGCTTCCCATGCGACTGTAGCGACACACTATTGGGGTTCCTAACCATTGGATGCGGTTTCTCCGTAGGATTGCTAGATCTATAACATGTTACCATGAGCACCACTAGTTTACTTGTGACATTTTGCATACATTTTGAGGTCAGATGACCAATGTGTCTTGGGCACAAATTTTGTAATAACCTATAACTATCTATCTATATGATTTCAGAGTTTTTTCTATCTTTAATGCGAAATCCTATTCAATGATGTGAATTTTTTCTTTACCTATGTCGCAAATTTTTGTCTAAAACTTGATTAGCTAATGAATCAGTCAAAGTGTTCAAATTTCTGGAAATGTGTTGATATTGAATGAAATCAAAATGTCTTTCCAAAATTCGAACTCTTAGGAACAATCTAAGAAGTGTTGGATTTCTAACAGTATAAACACTAGTAAGTTGTAATAACACAAGTTGTGAGTCTAACCTTATGATTATGCAGTTAATACAAAATGAAATGGCATCAGAGAGAAGTTCGATCAACGTGCTATACTCAGCGATATTGTTTGTAGATCTACCAATACAAATCCCTTGAAAACTCATAAACTCGTCGTTCGGAGCGAAAATGGCCCACGCTGTAGAGGATAGATTATGCGTACTACAACTAGCACCATCAGCATATCCAAAAAATGGCTCCAAAGATTCATACATATGCTATAAAATGTAAAGCGGATTACTAACATCAAGAAAACTCTAAAAACAAATCAAGATAGTGAATGCAAATCAACAGCATATAAACAATATAATACAAAAAATTACTACGCTCATGATTAAGCATAGGAACGTTTAAGATACAGCCTATTTCTAGGCTGTGCCAATGGAATCCCATCGTAATCAACTAACTCATATATACCCTTAGCAAGAACTCTTTTGACAATATAGGGGCCATGCCACAATGGCTCAAATTTCCCTGTACCTATTACATCAGCTTCTTGATCATAAAGAAGGACCAAGTCGCCCTCTGAGTATATGTGAGGCTGGAAAGTTTTGCCGTATTGCGCCTTTATACGTCTCTTATGTGCTTCGTTGGCCAATTAGGCTTCACGACACGTTTCATCTAGATGTATGAGGTTAAGGAGACGTGCTTCTTCTTCTGAGGTGTCAGGTAACAAGTCTATTGCGAGTTTTAACGATGATATTTCACAATGGATTGGTAAGATAGCTTCCAGACCATACACCAATTGAAAAGGAGTAAATCCAGTTGCATTTCTCACTGAGGTTCAATACGCCCACAAAGCGGAGTACAGGATCAAGTGTCAGTTCCTTTTACAGACTCCTATCATTCGTTGAAGCATTCATTTAAGAATTTTGTTAATAGCCTCAACTTGTCCATTTGATTGTGGATAATAAGGAGTAGAATTATCATGCAACAATCCTAACTTGGCAGTCAACTTAGACATCCTATGGTTGCGAAAATGCTTCCCTTGATCTGTAACTATAGCCTGTGGGATCCCAAACTATGCAATAACGTGGTTGAAGAAAAACAATGCAGTTGTTTATCCTGTGTTATTAAATGTAGGCATCGCTTCGGCCCATTTGGTAAAATAGTTGACTGTGACAATAATAAAACCATGCCACCCGGACGAAGGAGGTTTACAGGTCATGAAGTCAATACCCCATTTCGTAACTGGTCCAGCAGAGACAACCAGATGCATTGGCGCTGGTGGTTTGTGAATCTTACGATAAAAAATATGGCATGCATGACAACTTCTGACTACGAGAATATAATCTCGAAAAATAGTAGGCCAAAAGTAACTGGCGCGGAGTATCTTCTGTGCAGTAGCATATCTAGATAAGTGTCCACCACAAGCCCCAGCATGACAATCATTTAACACTTCTTCGGCCTCCTCATGAGTGAGGCACCTCCTTAAAATGGTATCGACACCATGACGATAAAGTGTATCGCCGACGATCAAATAATATTTGGCTTGGTATCGAATACGTCGCTGATCAGAGCGAGAGGTATTAGGTCGAAAATTTTGGGTTTGGAGATAAATTATGAAATCCCCATACCAAGGATCGGATGATCGGATCAGAAACAGAGACTTTTCTGGAATAGATGGTTCCAACGTAGTAGCAGTACTATCATAGGGAAGGTCACAGAGAAGCTCAACCAAAACTAAAAAATTCTTTGACTTGGATTTGATGAATTCCAAATCAAATTCCTGCAAAATAACAATCCATTTTGAATATTTTCCCCCCAGCAATTGATGTGATAATATATAATTCATGGGGTTGCAATCTGAAACTATTGTTGTTTTTCGGAGAAGGATATAATGGAAAAATATTTGGATAGCTTGAACAACTGCCAAGGCAAGATTTTCTATGTATGAGTACTTAACTTTCGTATCATTGAGATTATGACTGAAATAATAGATCAGATGTTCATTTCCATCTTCTACTTGGACCAAAACCATAGCGATGGTCATTGCAGACGCGACAATATATAGGAAATAATAATTTTGATAATTAGGAGGATACATTAATGATGCTAAAACAAGATGGTCCTTGACAGCATCAAAAGAATCCTGCGCAACTTGGTCCCAATGGAAGGGAACCCCCTTTTTCAATAATCGAGTAAATCCTTTAGCCATTTCAGCATAGTTTGGAATGAACCTTCTCAGGAAGTTAGCCTTTCCTTGAAGTTTCTGTATCTGAAGTAAGTTTGATGGTGCAGGAAAATCAAGAATGGCCTGTACCTTCAATGGGTCTATTTGAATTCCTTCTTTTGAGACTACGAATCCGAGCAATCGACTAGAACCAACACAAAACACACATTTATGTGGATTGAGGTGTATCTTGTAGTGTCGGCAGCGTAAGAAAATGGCTCTCAAATGCATCGGGTGATCACTCTGATTTCATGAATGTGATGGTAAGTCATCTAGATATGGTTGAACAATGTGCTTGATGTCATTGAAAGCATAATCCACTACTCTCTAAAAATTTTCCCCAGCGTTATTTAAACCAAACGGTAGTTTCCTATATGTGAATGTGCCCAAGGGACAAATGAATGTTGTCTTATGTTGGTCATCTGGGCAGATATTGATTTGATTGTAGCCGGAAAATTCATCCATGAACAAAAAATTTTTGCATCCAGCACAATTGTCAATAATCTAGTCGATAAAGGGAGTAGGATAGTTGTCTTTTGGATAAGCATGATTAAAATCCCGATAATCGACGCACACTCTAATGGTTCCTTGTTTTTTCATAACAGGAACGATATTGGAAACCCACTCAGTTAGCGAAACAAGGTAAATGAAACCAGCACGCAAAAGTTTTTCAACTTCTACTTTGATGGCAGCTGCTTTCTTTGGATGAATAGGACGAAGCTGTTGACGCACCAATTTGACATTAGGATACACATTAATAGTGTGTTCAACTATACTAGTATCTATGCATGGCATTTCCTCGTAAGACCAAGCGAATACGTCACGAAATTCACGAAAAACAAAGTGATATGAATCAAGTTCTGATGGAGAAAATGATACACCAACATGAATATTTTCTACAACACCAGGTTTGGTCGAAATATCGATAGAAATCGTTCTTCGATATTTGATAAATTTCTCTCAGATTCAATTGCATTAATAAGTAAAGAATTCAAAAATAAATTTTTGATGGATGGGTGATATAGTTCAATGAGATTTTTTTCTTCATAATCAGGAAGATGGGAACGATGATGATAATATTCCCATGGTTCTCCTTCTGACATCATAGCTTCCAAAATATTTTCATCTGTCAAAAAATTTGAGGAAAATGGATCAGATGGAGTACCAAAATATAAGGAATGATCAACCCAAACATTCAGCGACGTTGATTTCGGATTTTCCGCCCAAGCCAAATAGATTGATTGCTATGCCAGCTCAATAGGGCTGGGCGGTAAAATTTCATCCAACGTAGAAATATCAGAATCACCCGTACTCTTCCTTAAGCTAGATAGAGTGGAAGAGATCATGTATCAGGTCTCTATACTTGCAATTTCTACAAAAATCGCAGGCGACAGTAATGCAAAGGTTCCCATAAGAGTGGAATCCTTTAAGAGTCCTACACCAATGTTCTAAATTTGTAGTTAGGGTAAGTGAACAAACAGAACACTTCTAGTTACCTGCGAAGCGGAGGCAAAAAAGGATAATTGATTAATGACTGTGATTGTACCTTTATGTGGAAAGGCAATCATTCTAAAGTATGTAGAAACAATGGTAGTCATTTCATATACCCATGGTCTTCCAAGTAAAATATTATAGTCAAGGGATCCGTCAACAACCTCGAAATCAATATTCATTGTTTTTCCCCCTAGTTCAACATGCAGGTTATTAATAATACCACAAGTTTTATATGTTCGTCCATCAAAAGCCTTCAACGTCGTTGATGATTGTGATAATTGCGGCGAGCCAAGTGACTTCCAACAGTTTAGAGACATAATGCTCATAGATTCTCTCTCATCAATAATAGTGCGATGAACAAGGTGATTGAGAACATTTAATTGTATGGAGAATGCCAATTCTGCTGGTAATTATGGCACATAGCCTGTATGGTTAAAGACGACAAGATTAAAATCAGTCGGATCAATTCCACCAATGGCCAACAATAAAGCCTTCTTCTGGGAGGGACAATTTTGTAATACCTCAAGAGTAGACATAGCTGAAGGGGATTGAGCCAAATATTCAACTATATTATAATTTTGTGCAACTCTTGCTCGAAGATTATATGTCGATTTATGAATTACTCTCTCCGGTGGCTTAATTGTCAATTCAGGAATAACAGTAGGTGGTACTGATTCATTAGATGAATTCATTGTCGAGGTAGTAGGTTTATCAGTGGCCAGACTACCATAGTCTTTATTCTGCGTCAACACCAAAATATCTTGTGAAGGTTTTGTGGTGGATAACATTAAAACTTGGGAACTAGGAGCTAGATCCGTAGCAACCAAATTGGTGTCTGGATTTGGAAATGGGTCTGTCAACACAGATGATGAATGAGAATTCTTGATGATTTTTGAGACTTCAGCACGGTGAGGACAATCCCTAACAAAGTGTTCCTCGTTACAGATTATGCATGGATAACAAGGTTTCAGTGGTCCAGATGGTTGATCAGATGATCTTTCCTATGGGTTAGAAGTTTGATTTTTCTTTGATTTCCCCTTTTTCTTACCTCATGGTTGCTTGTCCCTTTTTCCTTTGTCAAATGACATAGCATTAATGTTGGAAGTAAGATCAGGATCAGATGCAGTAGCGTGGTGTGTGTTTGTAGTGCCTATCAAGCCGTCTCTGGCATGAGAGTCCTTTATTTGAGGAGGAACATTGAAATTAGATCACGGCGCATTAGGAATTTTTTCATAGAGCGTGCCGGACTGAGTATAAATCAAGTCTAAATATTGGGCAGGAGCGATAACTTGCTCTTCTGTGACGACGCCACCTTTAGCCACATCCTCAGTTATATATGGTAATAGGGACGTAATGAACCATTCAGCAAGGAGCCGATTGGGAACAAATGTCTTAACCATTCGTCGACGATGACGCCACTCATGAATATGATCAGAAATGTGAGTAGCATTAGTCTGTTTGAAGTTTTTCAAGAGTTATGTTCCAGTTTCGTATCTGATTGGTAACTGGAAATGGGTCAAAAAGACAGTAGCTAAAGTACTGAAATTTTCGAAAGAAGCTCTAGGTAACTCAATGTACCATTTAGAAGCCGGACCTGTGAGCGTACGCTGGAAAAGACGTAGTCAAACAGAATCATCATTCACGGAATTTGATGAACACCATAAATGATAAGTCATGACATAAGTCGACAGATATTCTCTAGGGTTTCAATTGAATTTAGGAATATTGGAGGGTAATTTATGAGGTATCACTAGCTACCAAGGAGCATAATTTATAGGATCATTGGTTAAACGGTTTAAATCTGGTAATTCCAAGGTTGCAACAAAAGGAAACTGTCGATTAAGGTAAGGTTGAGCATAGCCAGGGTAAGATGGAATTTCTTGGGAAACGGGCCTTTGAGCACCAGCATATGTAATTTGCTGCTAGTAACCCAGATAGGGGTTGTTTTGCATAGCAAACGCTTGAGAATTTTGTTGACCAAAACCTGGATATGATACTTGTTGAAATGAAGTTTGAGGCATTTGTGCTTGTGGCTGCCAAGGGGTCTGTCCACCAATGTTATAACCAAAATTAGTATAAGTTGGATTCGGTTGATATGTATGACTAGGTTGCGTTTGTGACATCCCATAAAATGGTACACCAGCTAGTGAAAAAATGATTCCTGATACAGGTTGTCGTAAATTAACCAAAGGATTTTGAGTCTGTGGACCCAACATTTGATGGTATTGAGTCAAAGAACCCGCCTGATAAGGTTGATGTACAATATTTTGATTCTATGACAGGGGTATAGATGTATTAACAAGTGGTAATGAGGTGGGTGTAACAGGTTGAACCGGTTGATACGAGTGTACAACCATTTGTAGTTGGATAGTTAGAGTGGGCTGCCATTAACAAACATTCATGTCAACATTAGTTTGACCAAACAATGACTGAAAACTATCATATTGGGTGACCAAAGGTTGCCCCCTAGCATAAGGAGGATAATAAGACAGAAAATAATTTTCTCCAAATGCTATGAGTCCAGTCGATATGGTACTTAAAGGAATTGACCCAAAAGGACCTACTTGATATTGCCCTGATGTTGTATGTAATGAATCAAGTCATTCAGTACTAATGATAGGACTACCAGTTAAAACATCAGATGATGACATTGGAAAAGACCATACCAGAGAAAGTGCCAGACAATGATTTGTAACTTGTTGGGACTGAAGGGCCACCATGCAAATATGACTCTTGTGAGGTTGTGAACATCAACGGAGAGCGATGGTAGGAGATGACGTAATTGGAACAACAGACCCAACCGAAGATGTTGGTTCAGACATGGTTGTGTGACCAAATGTATACCCTCGAAAATCGATGGGAGATTGAATGGGAACAGGATAAAAAAAGCAGATGGAAACGATTGAGGAAAAGACTTGTACAGGTAAAGGTCCCCCCCAAAATGGGTTGGAGTTAAAGGTGTATCATCTTGTGGGATTTCTTCAATCGCAATTAAACCAGGAGGAATAACTTCACCGTCAGGCCCAAAATATATTTCAGACAGTTGACTGTGTGATATAGGAGTTTCAATGGCTATAGAACTTTGTGGGATGACCAACGTAGGAACAAATTATGGTTGTTCGACTTCTATATTCAGATGTTCTGGCAAAGAAGAGACAGGATCTGGATCAATTTGTGGTTGAACAACGTCAGGTCCAAGAGGTATGGTCTCACTGATTGGATGGATCGTGACCACAGGTAGTTTTGAAGACTCTGTTTCAACAACAGTAGACGAACTGGGATGTGTGGAAAAAATTTGAGTTAACTTTGGTTTAAAAGATGATGTTTCACCAGAGGTACGGATTGTACTTGATTTGGCAGATCGTGATCGCCTTCGCCTACCAGAAGTAAATTCTGGTGGTAAAGGTGGTTTTAAAGCTAATCTACGCGAACGACGGGGAATAGGATTTTTTTCTTCCACGATTATTGATTTATTTTAACCAAAAAAAAATAAACAAAAAGAGGGTAATGCTAGGCAAAAGGGTTTACCAAGAAACTGTGAACTGCAGAATACCTCCTGGCGAACCAAGAAGTACGGGCAGGTAATCTCCCCGAATGATGTGTTCGGTGTATCAAAATTTTAAGGTGGCCGACTCGGTTCATTATGGATGGATAGCACCTAAAAGTTGTCCTTCCAAATATACCCGAAGGTATGTGGAGGCCCAAGTCTGTATTAGCCTTGTCTGATGTGAAATCGTACAGTGAGAGCACCCCTTTATACTTATCGTACTGTAACACCACCTGATATACCTGAAATTACATGGACGAGCTACGATATACTTATGTACGTGGAGTGAGGTATCACACCCAGAATGTATCACAGACAAGTTAACAACAGCTGCTATGTTTTACGATGCTGGAACACGTCTATAGCCTAGACCTTCTAAATGTTATCGCTATGGTTCCAATGCACTGTTAAGTAAATTAAGATTAATTTTATGTTGATCTTGCTTAACAATTTTCCTTTCAAAGGTTCACCGTGATGATGTGTATGAAATTCCTAAAATGCAAGCTAAGAATGATAAACAAACTTCCACTTTTAGATTTTTTAATGAAGAACCTAGCTACTAAAGGAAGAGAGAAAATAATTTGTGAGCAAACAAATCAATGAATAAAAAAAAATCAATGAATCACAAACTAAATGCAGATTTCCTAATGTTCCTTTTGAAAAACACACACAATCCTACATGCAAATGCAAGTTTTTCTTTTCAGTTTCCTTAATGTTATGAATACAGAAAATAAACTAGATGCACTAGAGAAATAATTCAAATGCCTTTTACTTTCGAGAAACGAAGAATACAAACAACAATTTCTCTTTTGAAGGAAAAACGAGGATTTCAACAACAATTTCTCCTATCAAGGAAATGAAGATTTTACGACAATTTCCTATTTCGAAAGAAAATGGTTCTTAATGCGATCATAAAAAGTAATTTGAAATCAACTTGTCAATGCTAAAGAAAAACTTTTGTAAACAAACATTGAAAAAATTTTCAGCCAAAGGAGGAAGAAGTATATAGATTCACTGGTCAATTGAGGATCAAAATTTTCAAAACACAGCAGCAAACAAAACTGAAGCAAATTGCAAAGTCAAATTCAAGGGAATTTGGGTACTTTCAGGAGTCAATGCAGTCTCCAAGGGGAGACAGCTCTCTGCAACACAGTCTAGGAAGGGAGACAGTGCTCTGAAAAACATTATGTCCAGTCTAAAAGTGTGTTGGGCGTAGTATACAAAGAAAAATACTATTGTTTAACTCACTGTCTTTGAAAATTAGCTTCTTAAAAAGTTTAATATTTGTGTAACAACTACTGGGTGGATAAACAAAGCAAATCAGAGGCTAAAACACCTAGAACTAAGAGAAAATCCTATTCCCCAATGGAGTCGCCAATTTGTTGGGCCAGAATTGTGAATTACAGATAAATCACGCTTCCCTAGACAGGTGTTAGTCTAGAACAACAGGTGAAAGACTATATGACTATTTTTCCTAACTCAGAATAGATACACAGAGAGGATTGGATGCTTACTTGGTCAGTCGCTTCCAAATAGCTCCTTCTGTCGCTTCCGTTGCAGCTTCAAATTCAAGCGGTTTATGCAAAATGCTTCCTGCAAGAAAGAACACTGAAACAACAGAGGATGCAATAATATAGATATATATTCAAGTTATTTTTCTAAATCAATAAAGCATAAACCATATACATCAACTAAGATCTTGCAATATGGAAAATAAAATCCAATACAGATGCATATAGGAAAAAACAAGTAGTACTCTTTATTGATGATAGAAGGAGAGGTTACAACCCAGTGACTGATTTGAAGTGACCTTCCAGCAACATTCCCAAGCCTCATCACAGTATAAATCTCTCTAGCAGCAGCTACAAAAATCTAGCTCTTACTTGAAAATCCTCCAGCATTTCTCTACTCAAATTCTTCCTCCTCAAGCACTTATATATGTGCTCAATTTATAGATGAACTGTAGGTTGTTTTGAAATCAATGCCTTTCCAATAATAGGCAAGACATGTTTCCAGTCATGTAGATGTCAAACGGACACTTGGATCTGAATTTTGACACATGTGAACTCTTCTAGAAGGCACTGGCCAAGTGGATATTCCGGAACAATGAGAATTTCGCTCCCAATGTGACCAACACACCTGTGAGTGTCGAGAAGTGCTTTGCAGAGTAGCCTTGCATGGGGCTACCTGCATATGCAATGCACTTAGGCCCCTTAGAGCCTACGTTGGTGAGCTCTCATGTGCTATATAATAAGCTTCAAACCATGGAAACCTTTGCTTGATGAAAGTCTTGCTTGAATTGTCTTGTTTCTTGTCTTAGGGCATGTAGCAACTGAAATGATAGGGAATGATAGACCCTTGATCATTGGTCTTGGAAATGATGCCCATTTAACTAGGTCATTGGGAATGGTGCCCAAATTGACCTAAAACAGCACCCTTGAGTGGGGTTACTTGCATATGCAATGCACTTAGTCCTTTTAGAGGCAGGGTTGGTGAGCTCTCATATGATATCATTAGGGGAATTTTGAGGTCTAAAATGGGCCTCCTAAGAAAATTATAAAATAATAGTGGAAAAAATCAAATAAGATTTGATGACATCATCAAATTTTAGAGGGAAAAATGAAAAAACTACTTTTTCAACTCATATTTTCAACTTATCTCCCAAAGTTTTTACTCAAATTTCGAGCAGGAGTACTCATTGGATGCGAAATTTAATTCCTCATCCAAGGAGTACCCATGTTGCATACTTTCAATGGGTCCTACTACACGAAAAATGAGAAATACATAAAAAAAACGTGATTACAATCATGTTTTTTATGTATTTCTCATTTTTCGTGTAGTAGAGTTCATCGAAAGTATGCAACATAGGTACTCCTTGGATGAGGAATTAAATTTTTCATCCAACAAGAACTCCCACTCAAAATTTGAGTAAAAATGTTGGGAGATAAGTTGAAAATACGAGTTGAAAAAGTAGTTTTATTATTTTATTATTTTTTAATATTTTTACCCTTTTATTTAAAAAATGGTAAATCATCCCCCATGGTTGACATCATCATCTTGAATCCTATTGTTTGTTATAAAGTTTATTTTTGGTGTACATTTTTCTTAGGAGGCCCATTTTAGACCTCAAAATTCCCCTAATGATTATAAACTTCAAATCTCTGAAACCTTTGCAAATGAAAATCATGGATGATTTGTCTTGTTCTTTGTCTTAGGGCATGTAGCAACTGCAATCATAGGGAATGATAGACCCTATTCATTGGTTCTATACATGATGTCCAGTTAACCAGGTCATTGAGAATGGTGCCCAAATTGACCTATAACAATTGGCCCCTAAAGCATGAAGTCAGAATAATAATAACAATATTTTGATTGAGATTATTTACACTGTGATGGGCTGGAGATGAAGCGGAGTGGTGACCTGCATCAATCTTACAATACATTACATCATGATATATCCTCTTGATCATAATTGCTGAGGGAAGGCATTCCCATGCTCAGCACATAAACTTTCTAATAACATGTACATAATTCAAAAAGTATTCTACATTGGAATGTTGCCCAATACCGACATGCCTACAGATATAGGCCCATGTTCGGATGACGATCTGTATGTAAGGTCACCGTACAGATGATGTGTACAAAAATCCTGAAATCGCAGCCCAGATGGTTGAAACTAGATCTAGGGTCTTCTTATCTCATTCACTCGATCATTCAAGTACAAGTCTAGCCATGCGAATATATGATTTGTAGTCGAACATGGAAATGCATCATTTGATTACCAGCCAATGATGTGATTTGTTAACAAACGTGAGAGAACCATCATTGATGTCAATGGCCCTCAAGGTATTGCAGTACATTTCGTAAGGCATGAATAGATGATTTGATGTTGAATGCCAAACAAAATATTTCTGTCAAAAGTCCAGAAGCGAGGATCTTATCGATGCTGTAACAAGCCTCATGGTACTATAATATATTTTTTCTAGGTGAACTTACTCGATAATGATTTTTCTTCAACAGGAAGCCACCTTACTTTGAAACAAGATTTACTGATTTCGGAGACAAAGGTATGACTTGATATAGCAATTTTCAGGGATGACTGTCATGAGAATGAAATTTTATGAGTATTGCAGAAGGATGAGTATTCACTGGATGACTTCTCTTGAACATATCGGCGACGCTGAGAGGAGTTGGTATCATTGACCCAAAACCGAAGTGAAGGTATGATGAACCATAGGTATGAATGAACTATCAAGAATATTACCCAACCCAAACAGTCACGGTGATCGAGAGAAGTGTCATGTTCAAGAGCGACCTGCTACCATCAAAATTTTTGTTCACTTTCCCAAATTTTCCCCGGTCATTTGTCGACCAGTACCTCATTATTTTTTAACAAGCTTGAGGAAGATAACATTTGCTTGATCTATAATTCAACCCTTCAGTCGAATAAATTATCGCTATTTAATAATTTAATGAGTCTAGCGATGAATGAAACTCGATTATTTCCATGATCAACAAGTCTGTCACTATTTTATGTTTTAACAAGCTTAACGAAAATGACAACCTGGTCCTTTTTCATATTTAGAGATTTTGAAAAAGAGGATGAAAGAAAACTCCATAAGTACTTTTTCGTAAATTTTTCACTCAAATCCTAAGAAGTGTAAAATAATAACTGAGAGAACCTCTTAAGTCATGTTTGACCAAGGTATTCCTTTTTCGTAAATAATCTATCTCAGTCCAGAAAAGGGTTAAACTTATACTGAGTAGATATCAATTCGTTTACTTTTACAAGCTCGAAAAGACAATTTCTCGACAATATTTTCACATTATCATAGTACGAAGAGAGTTGAAAGAAGACTCTAAGGGTTTCCTTTTTTAATGTTATCGAAGCTCGAAAAAGAGATAAAAGCGCGCTTCAAATCCTTTTTCATTTTTAACAAAGCTCAAAAAATAAGAAGAAAAAGTATGCTTTGTGGTCAAATCATTCTTGAAATAAATCTGCATGACTAATCTGTTCATCAGTTGTAATACATGTTCATAACAACATCAAATGGATTAAAAATACATGTTTCATGATAAAAACATAATAAAACCATAGTCATAGCAATAAATATGATTTGAAAACAATTAAATGACTATTAAAAAGAGTTTTTACTATTCATTTTTACCATTCCATAGTTACCATTTGCATTTTGGAGCTCTGAAGCTGATTTTCCCCCTGAACTTCTGTTTCTGATTGCAATCATTTCTGTGGATGGATTTCATTGCCGTTTGATCTAGGTTAGTGTCATGAACCCTCTCTTTCCTTTAGTGATAATTTCATTTCCATTCATTTCAAATTTTTAGGGTTTTCGAGACCCTAGGGTAAATTCTGCTCCCAAAGAGGGAAACCCACCCTTGGACATTGAAAAGTGTGTTGCATAGCAGCTAAAATGAAGGCTACCTGCATGTATAGTGCATTGTCTCTTGTCCTAGGTTGCATTGGGCACAATCTTCATTTTTTTTTTTGCATTATGCCCAAAATTTTCCCAAATTTTTACATTTAATGGTTCTTATGGTTGTATTTTTGGTTTTCATCGGATTACAATGAAGATTACATGGTGGGAAAGAGAGCATGAAGAATAGGATATGATTTCTCTAAATGATCTAGGCACAGTAAGAGCCCTAAGAGGTTGTGGATTGTTAAAATACTTCTGGTTGTCAAGGATGAGGCAATAAATAGAACTCTTGGATTTCTTAGTTCGAGCATGGGATTCAGCTATTGAGGCATTTAAAATTAAGAACCAAGTGGTTCCCATAATAGTAGAGGATGTATACTTTCTTACAGGTTTGTCGAGGAGAGGCTTGCCTATTTCGCTCTCAAGGTCTATTGTTGAAGGAGAGACTGTGAGAGATTATGTTTTTCAACATTGTTATCCAGGGGCAGAGCCAAGCAAATATGGAAAGATAAACATCCAGGATGTTAGAGATTTTCCTTTGAGAACTATCCTTTTAGCGATTGCAAAACTTTCTGGCACCGTTACACTACATGTAGCAAATAGATCGTATATGTAGTACGCGCTAGAGTATATGGAGCCAAAATTATTCAACTAGTCTGAAGTTGTACTTTCTCAGATAAAAGAACAACTGAAAAAAGCAAAGGGAGGAAGGAAGAAGAACTTCAGTTATGGTTTGATCCTCATATCGTTTTCCTTAGAACGGATTCCACTGATGCAGCCACAGCATGTGACACTAGATGTGTCTAATCATAGAAATCCGAGGATGCAAATATGGGTAGAAATAATGGGTAGGCATGCAGGCCAATCAACCATCACGACTATTTTCTTCGCCTAGTTCCAGTGACAGATTGTCGCCATCGATGAGTATGAATACGTAGGTGTTGATTTCCAAGGAGATCCAGATTTAGCTTTACTAGAAGGTGCTCAGTGGGGTGCAATGGGTAAGAATATTTTGACCATGTTTTTTATTTTCCTAAGGTTTATACAATTTTTTTTTATTTTTGATGTTTTCCCAAGACTAAATTAAATGTTTGATGTAATGCAGATGTTGGTCAAGTTCAACCGGTGGAGGAACCGGAGAGTGTAGTAGATGAGCCAGCAAAGAGGGCTATCGGGAGAGAAGTCCTTCATGATCTTGATATGGCTGAGACCCTGGCTGAGCTTCGACAACACATAGAGGGGTTGACCTTCAGGATTTTGGATTTTTGGATCGAAGAGTTACCCATGTGACTACAATGTCACACTATAGGTGTTCCTAACCGTTGGATGCGATTACTACGTAGGATAGCTAGATCTATAGCATGTTACCACGAGCACCACTAGTTTAATTTTGATATTTTTCATACATTTTGAGGTCAGATGATGAATGTGTCTTGGGCACAAATTTTGTAAAAACCTATAACTGTCTATCTATTTTATTTCAGTGTTTTTCTTATGTTTATTGTGTAATCCTATTCAATGATGTGAATGTTTTATTTACATGTGTTGCAAATGTCTATCTAAAACTTGATTAGATAAAGAATCAGTAAATGTGTTCAAATTTTGGAAATGTGTTGATATTGAATAAAATCAAAGTGTCTTTCCAAAATTCAAACTCTTGGGAACAATCTATGCAGTGTTGGATTTCTAACAGTATAAACACTAGTAAGTTGAAATACCACAAGTTGTGAGTCTAACCTTATAATGATGTGGTTAATACCAAATGGAATAGCATCAGAGAGAAGTTCAATCAATGCGCTATATTCAGCGATATTGTTCGTCGATCTACTGATACAATTCCCTTGAAAACTCACTAACTTGCCGTTTGGAGCGAAAATGGCCCACCCTGTAGAGGATAGATTCTGTGTACTATGACTAGCACCATCAACATATCCAACAAATGGTTCTGAAGATTCAGAAATCTGCGATGAAATGTAAAGTGGATTACTAACATCATGAAAACTCTAAAAATAAACTAAGACGATGAATGCAAATCAACAGCATATATATACAATATAATACAAAAAATTACTATGCTCATGATTAAGCATAGTAACGTTTCAGATCCAACCCATTTCTGGGCTGCGCCAGCAGAATTCCATCGTAATCAACTAACTCGTAGGCACCCTTAGCAAGAACTCTTTTGACAATATAGGGTTCATGCCATAATGGCTCAAATTTTCCTGTACCTATTACATCAGCTTCTTGATCATAAAGTAGGACCAAGTTGCCCTCTGAGAAATGTGAGGCTGGACATTTTTGTTGTATTGCGCCTTTATACGTCTCTTATGTGCTTCGTTAGCCAATTGGGCTTCACGATATGTTTCATCAAGATGGATGAGGCTAAAATGACGCGCTTCTTCTTCTGAGGTGTCATGTAACAAGTCGATTATGATTTTTAACGGCGGTATTTCACATTGGATTGGCAAGATATCTTCCAGACCATACACCAATTGAAAGGGAGTAAATCCGATTGCATTTCTCACCAAGGTTCGGTATGCCCAAAAGGCCGAGTACAGGATTAAATGCAAGTTTCTTTTACAAACTCCTATCATTCGTTGAAGCATATGTTTAAGAATCTTGTTGATAGCCTCAACTTGTCCATTTGATTGTGGATAATAAGGGGTAGAATTATCATGTGACAATCCTAACTTGGCAATTAATTCAGTCATCATGTGGTTGAGAAAATGCTTCCCATGATCTATAACTATAGCCTATGGGACCCCAAATCGTGAAATAACATGATTAAAGAAAAACAATGCAGCTTTCTATCCTGTGTTGTTGAATATAGGCATCGCTTCGGCCCATTTGGTAAAGTAGTTGATTATAACAATAATATAACCATGCCCCCCATATGAACGATGGTTACAGGTCATGAATTCAATACCCCATTTCGAAAATGGTCCCACTGAGACAACAAGATGCATTGGCACTGGCACCTTGACAACTTCTGGCACGCATGACAACTTTTGACCACAAGGATGAAGTCGCGAAATATTGTAGGCCAAAAGTAACCGGTGTGGATTATCTTCTGCACTGTAGCATATCTAGATAAATGTCCACCACAAGCCCCAGCATGAAAATAATTTAAAACCTTTTCGGCCTCCTCATGAGTGAGGCACCTCCTTAAAATGGTATCGACACTGCAACGATAAAGTGTATCACCGACGATCAGATAATCTTTGGCTTGATATCGATTACGTCATTGTTCAGAGAGAGAGGTATCAGGTCGAAAAGTTTGAGTTTGGAGATAAATGATGAAATATCCATACCAAGGATCAGATGATCTGATCATAAATAGAGACTCGTAAGGAATTGTTGGTTCTGACGTAGTTGCAGTACTATTAGAGGGAAGGTCATAGAGAAGCTCAGCCAAAACTAAAGAATTATTTGACTTGGATTTGATGAAATCCAAATCAAATTCCTGCAAAATGACAATCCATTTTGAATATTTTCCCCCCAGCAATTGACGTGATAAGATATAAGTCATGGGATTGCAATTCGAAATGACAGTTGTATTTCGGAGCAGGATATATTGGCGAAATCTTTGGACAGCTTGAACAACTTCCAAGGAAATATTTTCTATGTACGAATACTTAACTTTCGTATCATTGAGATTACGACTCAAATAATAGATCAGGTGTTCAATTCCATCTTCTACTTGGGAAAAAACCATAGCAATGTTCATTTCAGCCGTGGCGATATATAGGAAATAATCATTTTGATAATTAGGGGGATACATTAATGACGCTTAGACAAGAGTATCCTTGACAGCATCAAAAGAAGCATGCGCAACTTGGTCCCAATGGAAGGGAACCCCCTTTTTCAAGAGTTGAGTAAATCCTTTAGCCATTTCGGTGTAGTTTGGAATGAACCTTCTTAGGAAGTTAGCCTTTCCTTGAAGATTATGTATCTGAAGTAAATTTGATGGTGTAGGCAAATCAAGAATGGTCTGAACCTTCAATGGGTCGATTCAAATTCCTTCTTTTGAGACTAAGAATCCAAGAAAACAACCAAAACCAACACAAAACACACATTTATGTGGATTGAGGCATATTTTGTAGTGTTGGCAGCGTAAGAAGATGGCTCTCAAATGCATTGGGTGATCAGTCCAATTTTGTGAATGCGCGGGTAAATCATCTAGATAAGGTTGAAAAATGTGCTTGTTGTCATTGAAATCATAGTCCATTTCTCTCTAAAAAGTTTCCCCAACGTTATTTAAACCAAATGGTAGTTTTCTATAAGAGAATGTGCCCCAGGTACAGATGAATGTTGTCTTATGTTGATCCTCTAGGAGGATATTGATTTGATTGTAGCCGGAAAATCCATCCATGAATGAAAATATTTCACATCCAGCACAATCGTCAATAATATGGTCGATAAAGGGTGTAGGATAGTTGTCTTTTGGACAAGCAATATTGACGTCCTGATAATTGACGCACACTCTAATGTTTCCTTGTTTCTTCATGACAGGAACAATATTGGAAACCGACTCAGTTGGCGGAACATGGTAAATCAAACCAGCACGCAAAAAAATTTCAACTTCTGCATTTATGGTAGCGGCTTTCTTAGGATGAACAAGATGAAGTCATTGATGCACCGGTTTGACATCAGGATACATATTAATAGTGTATTAAAAAATACTAGTATCTATGCCTGGCATTTCCTTGTAATACCAAGAAAATACATCACGGAATTCATGAAAGAGAGAGCGATATGATTCGAGTTCTGATGGATAACAAGATACACTGACATGAATATTTTCTACAACACTAGGTTTGGTTGAAATATCGATAGAAATGGTTTCTTCAATATTTAATATATTTCGCTTGGAATCGATTGAATTAATAGGTAAAGAATTCAAAAAGAAATTTTTGATTGATGGGTGATATAGTTCACTAAGATGATTTTCTTCATAATCAGGAAGATGGGAATGATGATGATAATATTCCCATGGTTCCCCTTCTAACATCACAGCTTCCAAAATATTCTCGTCTGTCAAGAAAATTGAGGAAAATGGATTAGATAGAGTACCAAATTCTAAGGAACGATCAACCCATACAATCGGCGACATTGATTTCGGATTTGCCGCCCAAGCCAGATAGATTGATTTCTATGCCAGCTTAATAGGGTTGGGCGACAGAAACTCATCCAACGTAACAATTTCAGAATCATTCGTACTCTCCCTTAAGCCAGATGGAGTGGAAGAGATCATGTAGCAGGTCTCTATACTTGCAATTTTTTCCGACGTCGCAGGAAACGGTATTGCAAAGGTTCCCATGAGGGTAGAATCCTTTAAAATTCCTACACCGATGTTCTGAAGTGCTATTTGGGATGCGTGAATGAACATAACACTTCCAGTTACCTGCGAAGCGGAGGCAAAGAAGGATAGCTGATTAATGACTATAATAGTACCTTTATATGGAAAGGCAATCATTCTAAAATATGTAGAAACAATTGCAGTCATTGCATATACCCATGGCCTTCCAAGTAGAATATTATATTCAAGGGGTCCATCAACAACCTTGACATCAACATTCACTATTTTTCCCCCTAGTTCAACATGAAAGTTATTAAGAATACCAAAAGGCTTATGTCATTGATGATTGTGATAAGCGCAACAAGCCAAGTGACTTCCAACAATTTAGAGACATAATACACGTAGGTTCTCCCTCATCAATAATAGTATGATGAATAAGGTGATTGAGAACATTTACTTGTATGTAGAATTCCAATTCTGCTAGTAGTTGCGGCACATAGCCCGTATGATTAAAGACAACAAGATTAGAATCAGTCGGATCAATTCCACCAATAGCCGACAATAAAGCTTGTTTTTCAGAGGGATAATTTTGTAATACCTCAAGAGAAGACATAGCTGAAGGTGATTGAGCCAAAACTTAAACTATATTATAATTTTGAGTAGCTCTTGCTCAAGGATTATATGTCAATTTGTGAATTACTCCCTTTGGTGGCTTGATTGTCAATTCACGAATAGCAGTAGGTGGTACTGATTCCATAGATGGATTCGTAGTCAAGGTAGTAGGTTGATCAGTGGCCTGACTACCATAATATTTGTTAGGCGTTGACACCAAAATATATGTTGAAGTTTTTGTGACAGATAGCATAAGTCCCTGGGAACTAGAAGCTGGATCCGTAGCAACCAAATTTTTGTCCGGATTCGGAAACGGATCTGTCAACATAGCTGGCGCATTAGAAGTATTAATGATCTTTGAGACTTCAACGCGGTGAGGACAATACCCAAAAAAGTGTTCCTCATTACAAATTATGCATGGATAATGAGGCTTCCTAGGTCTGGACGATTGATCAGATGATATTTCCTGTAGGTTAGAAGTTTTCTTTTTCTTAGGTTTCCCCTTTTTCTTACTTTTGGGTTGCCTGTCACCTTTTCCCTTGTCAAATTACACAGCATTAATTTTGGAAGAAGGTGTAGGATCAGATACAGTAGTATGATGTGTGCTTGTAGTGCTAATCAAGCCGTCTCCGACATGAGAGTCCTTTAATTGAGGAGGAACAATAAAATTATATCTCAGCATGTTAGGAATTTTTCCATAGAGCATGCCAAACTGAGTATAAATCAAGTCTAAATATTGGGCACGAGAAATAACCTTCTCTTTTGTGACGACGCCACCCTTAGCCACATCCTCAGTTATAGATGGTAACAGGGACTTAATGAACCATTCAACAAGGAGCTAATCCCGAACAAATGTCTTAACCATTCTACGACGACGACACCACTCATGAATATGATTATAAATGTGAGTAGCATTAGTCTGTTTGAAATTAGTCAAGAGTTCAGCGTTCCAGTTTCATATCGAATGGGTAACTGGAAGTGAGTCAAAAAGACAGTAGCTAGGGCAGTGAAATTATCAAAAGAAGCTCTAGGTAACTCAATATACCACTTTACAGTCGGACACATGAGCGTACACTAGAAAAGACATAGTCGAACAGAATCATCATTTAGGGAATTTGATGAGCACCATAAATGATAATTCATGACATGAGTTGACGGTTCTTCCCCGGGGTTTCCATTGAACTTAGGAATATCCGAGGATAATTTGTGAGGTATCACTGGCCACCAAGGAGCATAGTTGATTGGATCATTGGTTAGCTGATTTAAATCTGGTAACTCTAAAGTTGCAACAAAGGGCGACTGTCTATTAAGGTCAGGTTGAGCATAGCCAGGGTATGATGGAATTTCTTGAGCAATAGGACTTTGAGCACTAGCATAAGGGATTTGTTGTTGCTAACCCAGATATGGGTTGTTTTGAAAAGGAAATGCTTGAGGATTATGTTGACCAAAACCTGGATATGATACTTGTTGAAATGAAGTCTGAGGTATTTGTGCCTGAGGCTGCCAAGGGTTATGTCCACCAATGTTATAACCTAAATTAGAATAATTTGGATTCGTTTTATATGTATAACCAAGTTGTGGTTATGACATCCCATAAAATGGTAAGCCAACTTGTGAATAAATGATTTTGGATATAGGTTGTTGTAAATTAACCAAAGGATTTGGAGTCTGTGGACCCAATATTTGAGGGTATTAAGTTGAAGGACCCGCTTGAAAAGGTTGTTGTACAAAATTTTGACTCTGTAACAGGGGTAAAGATGTATTAACAAGTGGAAATGATGTGGGTGTAACAAGTTGAACTGGTTGATACGAGTGTACAACCATATGTGGTTGGATAGGCAGAGTGGGCTGCCATTGAAAAACATTCATTTCGGCATTAGATTGACCAAAAAGTGATGAAGTACTATCATAGTGGGTGACCAAAGGTTGCCCCCCAACATGAGGAGGATAATAATACGGAAAATATTGCTCTCCATATGCTGGGAGACCAGTTGATATGGTACTTTATGGAGTAGACCAAGAAGGACTGGCTTGATATTACCCTGATGATGTGTATAAATAATCAATTCATTCAATACTCACTATTGGCTTACCAGTTATAATACCAGACGATGACATTGGTAAATTCCATGGATTTGAAGATGCACCAGAGAAAATTCCAAATAAAGATTTATAACCTTATGGGACCATAGGGAAACCATGAAAAAATGACTCTGGTGAAGTTGTAAATATCAACAAGATACCGAGGACAGGTGCTAACATAATTGGAACAAATGACCCAACCAAAGATGTTGGTTCAGGCATGGTTACTTGACCAAATTTATACCCTTTTAGATCGACGGGATTTTGAATAAGAACATGATAAACAAAAGCAAAGGGTGGTGATTGAGGAAAAGACTCATATAGGTAAAGATCCTCCCCAAAATGCGTTGGAGTTAAAGGTGTGTCGTCTTGTGGGATTTCTTCAACCGAAATTAAACCAGGTGGAAGTATTTCACCGTCAGGCCCAAAATATATTTCAGTTGGTTGACTATGTGATATGGGAAACTCAATAGCTACAAAAATTTGTGGGATGACCAATACAGGGACAACTTCCAGTTGTTTGACTTCGGGATTCATATGTTCTGGCAAATAGGAGACATGATCTGGATCAACTTCTGGTTGAACAACATCGGGTCCAGGAGGTATGGTCTCACTGATTGGATGGATCATGACCACGAGTAGCTGTGAGGACTCCGTCTCGACAACAATAGATGATCTGGGATATGTAGAAACAACTTGAGCTAACTCTGGTATATGGAAAAATGATGTTTCACCAGAGGTACGAATAGTACTTGATTCGGTAGAGTGATGTCGCCTTCGCCGACCAGGAGTAACTTCTGGTGGTAAAGGTGATTTAAATTATAATCTATGCAAATGATGGGGGAAATGATTTTGTTCTTCCATGATTACTGATTTATTTTAACCAAAAACAAATAAACAAAATAAAAGGGTATTGCTAGGAAAAAAGGTTTACCAAGAAACTGTGAACTACAGAATATCTCCTGGCGAACCAAGAAGTACGGGCAGACAATCTACCCGAATGTTGTGTTCGGTGTATCAAAATTTACAAGGCGGCCGACTTAGTTCACTATGGATGGATAGCAACCTAAATTTTTCCTCCCAAATATACCCAAAGGTACGTGGAGGCCCAAGTCCATATTAGCGATGTATGATGCGAAACCGCACAGTGAGATCACCCCTTTATACTTTTCTTACTATAACACCACCCGATATACCTGAAAGTATGTGGACAAGCTACGATATACTTACGTACATGGAGTGAGGTACCACACTCGAATTTATCTCAGACAATTAACGACAATTGCTATGTTTTACGATGCCAGAACACGTCTCTATCCTAGACTTTCTAAATGTTATCATTATGGTTCCAATGCTTTGTTAGGTAAATTGAGATAAAGTTTAATTTGATCTTGTTTATCAATTTTCCTTTCAAGGTTCACCACGATGATGTATTGGAAATTCCTAAAATGCAAACTAAAATGATAAGCAATCTTTCACTTTTAGTTTTTCAACGAAAGTCCTAGCTACTAGAGGGAAAGAGTAATCAATTTGAGAGCAAACAAATCAAAGAGCGCAAACTAAATGCAACTTTCCTAATTTTTCCTTTTGCAAAACACACAATCCACTACATGCAAATGCAGGTTTTTCTTTTCAATCCCTTTAATTTTATAAATGCAGAAAAGAAACTAAGTGCACCAAATCAATAAAAACAAATGCCTTTTACTTTTGAGAAATGAATAATTTAAACAACAATTTCTTTTTTCAAGGAAAAATGAGGAATTTAACAACAATTTCTCCTATCAAGAAATGAAGAATTAAACGAAAATTTCCTTTTTCAAAAGAAAATGGATCTAACTCAGTAATGAAAATGCTTTGAAATTAATTCGTCAATGATAAATAAAAATGCTTTAAATAATTAATGAACAAACTTTTCTTTCAAAGGAGGAAGAGGTAGGTGAGGTCACTAGTCAATCTGAGGTATCGGGATCTTTAAAACACACAAAACAACAAACTGAAAGAAAATTCAATGACATGGTTGATTCTAGGGGGCAATGCAGTATCTAAGGGGAGACAGTGCTATGAAAAGCACTGTGTCCTGTTCAACAGTGCATTGACCGCAGTCAGAGAATGAAAACTGAACTGTTTAACACACTTATAATGCAAATTTTGATTTCAAAAAGCCTAATCTTTCTGAGTAAATGCTATTGGGTGAATAAACAGAGAAAATCAAAAGAAAGTACACTAAGGATGAAGAGTAAACTCCCCAGCGGAGTCGCCAATTTGTTATGCGGAATTATGGATTATGGACAAAACATTCTTCCCTATATGTAGTGCTCATCTACAACAACAGGTTAAAGACTTTGCAACTAATTTTCCTAATAGTAAATATAGACACACATAATAGATCAAATAACTTACTTTAAATCCAAGTGCTTCCTATTCTCCTTCTGTCGCTCTTGTTGTAGCTTCAAATATGAGCTAGATCGCCAAAATATTTCCTGCAAAAATGAACACTAAAAAGTAAAAGATAGCAATAATACATATGTATATTCAATTTATTCAGTTAAATCAATAAAACATGAACCATATGCATCAAATAAGAATTCATAATATGAAAGGCAGAAGCTTATACTGATACATATGTGGGAAAGTAAGCAACAATATTTATTAATGGATAGAAGGGGAGGTTACAACCCAGTGATTGATTTAGTGTCACCATCTCCAGTAGCATCCCAGCCTCATCACAATGCACATCTCTCCAGCAGCATGTCACTCAAATCAATCCCTCAATTGAAATTCCACCAGCATTTCTCAACTCAAATTCTCCCTTCTCAAACACTAAGATATGTGCTCAATTTATAGAGAAGCTGAAGGTAGTTTTACAATCAATGACTTTCTAATAATAGGCAAGACATGTTCCCAATCCCAGAGGTATCAAATGGACAGATGGATTTGAAGTTTGACACATGTGAACTCTTCTAGAAGGCACTGGCCAAGTGGAGATTCTGGAACAATGAGAATTCCGCTCCCAATGTGAACAACGCACCCTTGAATGTCAGGAAGTGCTTTCCAAAGCACCCTTGAGTGGGGTTACTTGCATATGCAACGCACTTATTCCCTTTAGAGGAAACGTTGGTGAGCTCTCATATGATATATTATAAAATTAAAATATTGGAAACCTTTGCAAATGAAAATCATGGATGATTTGTCTTGTTCTTTGTCTTAGGGCATGTAGCAACTACAATGATAGGGAATTATAGACCCTATTCATTGGTTCTAGAGATGATGTCTAGTTAGCTAGGTCATTGGGAATGGTGCCCAAATTGACCTATAATAGTATGCTTCAGAAGCCACCGTGGATCACAATTCATGGTGATTGGTTAAACCATACTCCTCATAGCATTTTCATGGGGCCAGGGTATCAACCAATCTCATGGGTTTGTTTTTCATTCACAAGGCCGAACACCCAATGTCTTTCATCCAGTTGGCCATGGTCAATATTTATGGCCATAGTCAACATGTCAATAAGTAATGTCTTTTGGTGCCTTGTAGTGGTTCAATGGATCAGGTTCAATGGTGACTCAATTCACGACATCATAGGGAAAATTTCACTAATCACAACCCTCGATTGGCTGGAAATGCACAACCTCTACATGGATCACATTGCATGCCAACTCACTAAGCAACTCCATGATGGTCCAAATTAAATTCACTATTAATCCCATGTCATTCTGTAATTTTTAAAATGCCTCTACTTAAGTATGGACTCTTCCTTCCAATTTTTTTTTTGTATAGCTGGCTCTAATACAAAAAGCCCACATTTTTTTCATAATTGGCATGCCAACCTGGATAGTAGACAGTCTTTTGTGTTATTGGATATGTGTGTAATGAAAAATATATGTATTCTGAAGTAGATACACTTGTGTTATTGAGTCGGTTTCCTATCTGGGTGACCCATTATATATATATATATATATATATATATATATATATATATATATATATATATATATATATATATATAATATTTTGCATCAATATATAAAGCCAAGCATTAAACAAAAACATGTCAAAAGAGATAGCTCAAGAATAACCCATTATTTTTTACTATGGAATTATTCACATTGCACCATGCAATGTATGATAAAAATTCTAAGAAATTGCAAATTTAAAGAGTGAATATAAAAAATAAGTAAATTATTGATTAAAAAAAATGAAATTAACATCAGAATTAAATCCTCTAATATTGTTGAATTTCATCAAGCAACTAGAGATTCCCCTGCTTATTCAATTTCTATAAAAGAACTAGAAATCGTAATTCTGAAAAAGAGAATCAAGGGATTATAAATGGATTTATTTCTAAAGGTATTGTTTGTTGAACCATTTTCCACTATTAAGCCAATTCAAATTTCTAAGATACATTAGAAAGTAGTTAAAAATTAGAGCAACCTCAAGTTTATTGATGAGAATTTGACAATATTTAGCATAAAATAATAATAAAAGGAATTTTGTAATTCTAGAAGTCTGGGAAGTTGTTCTTACATCAAATAATTTGTCTACAAGGATAAATACTTTCACGGGATATTTGCAATTTTTTTTTGTTAAATGATGATTTTTTATAAAAAAAAATATTTAACTACCTTCATTACTAAAGTTTTGGACATTAACAAGGATCAAAGGAGAGAACAAACTGTGTCATCTCATAATAGAATGCAGCAGTTAAACGCTTAATGGTTACAGAGGATTCATGCATCATAAGAAATGATATCCAAATGTGATAATATCAAGACAAAATGAAGTGAATTGTTCTTTAAATTAATTGATGTGACTAAAGAGTTAGAGGGACATAGCTTAATTATGAATTTGATGTTATTAACTCAAGAAAAAATTCAAGAACATATGGATGTGCTAAATTTCACATTGGGTAATGACTTCAAAAACCTTGTTAATTTTTCCAAGGAAGAAATTGAAAAAATGGAATTCATTTTGTAATAAAAATGAAGATGACTAATCAATCATACATCAAATGGGCCACAACTCAAAGGAAATTAAAGATGAATTGTTTGAAATTGGAGTGAATAATGAAGTGATGGTTTCATCGTTACATGACTACATTGAGCAGTGGCTAAAACATGACTTGGAGAACGTAACAAGTTCAAAAAAAATCATCAACAATTATGGATGGTCTTCAACTAGCATCCAATATTTAAGACAAACAACCTTCAATGTGAGAGAAGTCTTTTTACATCATAAGAAAAGTTTCTATTATTTATTCTCACTTAGTAATCATCCAACCTTCTCACATCATAGTCATTCAGAATTTAAGGTTGATTCCTAATTGCATTTTCTTTTCTCTTCTAGGTATTTTTTATTATTTATATCGTACACAAGAGGTCCATCCTAGTCCTTAAATGGATAATTGCATTTTATTTTTATATATATTATGAACTTTATTTAAACATCTATATATTTTTTAAAGATTTCATGGAACAATGAGGAGTTCATAGCTAGTGTGATCATTTGACTTTTAGTTTTAAGATTAATATTGCAAGTGTGTACCTCCTTTCATCCTAATGAATTCAAATGCAATTATATTTTTAATTTCTTTGCAAATTCGGTCCATATTTATTTCATCGATCTAAATGTGTGATGATTTAATTTCTATAATGTTGGGAAATGATATCTAACAAATATGAAACTTTTATTTATGTGTATGTGAATGTGTATGATATCATTGTTCATAATAATTTCATATAAATCCTGGCCTTGCCTCAGGCATTCTCTATTTATTTTTTTGTCTTTATCTTGTTTATGTAAAAGAGATTTCCACCACTATAAAAATCAGGGGGGAAGTTGTTTCCCTCAAATGTTGTCTTTGAGAATTTGAACATTCCCAATGATCAACAGTGACTCGAGTCCTAAACATTTTGAAAAAAAATTGTCACTAAGAACCCACAATGTCCTACATCTCCTCCATGTTTTATATAAAGCAATGCTTGCATCAAAAGGGTTTAGAATGGTAAGATTAGGGAAAAGTTTAAGAATCCCCACTAAATTTGTATGTAAAACAAATGGTTGAATTTCCATGATACATGGAAACTTTTAAGGCTATTTTTTTAATAATATAATATGTATATATAATTCTTTAGAAAATGTTTCATTTAATTATAAATTATTGTAAATTCTTGGTGAATTTTTCACTAAATCGTAAAATCTTATGTCTTGGCTAATTTGTTTTTTTTTTTTTCTAATTATAAAGTTTATAATAGTAAAAACAAATTATTAAATTGGAATATACTCATTTTACATATTTGTAAAAATGAATATATTTTTTTTCTAAATTGAAAGCACTAAGAGTTGTGTTTTTAAGGTTCTTATTATATGGTTTCACATATCCTTTACAAGTTTTGATGATATTTCACCACAAATTCTCGACATGTGTTGATCATGACCACTATTTTTTTCAAAATAAAGAGATATTAATCTTTGTTGCATTACTTTTATTTGGATCATTTATTATTGAGAATGAAAAATATAAAATATAAAGTCTCATTTTACGAGAAATGCAACCTCAAAGTAACATATAGTAATATTTATTCAATAAAATAACAACAATCACATCATTCATGCAATTCCATTCAGAATTTCCTACACCACCACTAGGATGCCTTCAAATTCTCATATTGGTTCTCATTTTCTACATAATGAACATGTTATTCCCTAGATAGATTGTCATTATAAGCCTCCAAAACATTATGCTTTTATATTTTGTATTATGATTAGTGTTATATCTATTAAAATGGATTAATAAAAAATTTCTACACCATTACTAAGAAAAAAATGTTAAAATACCATTCAAGATAGTTTGAAAATTTATATAAAATAATTTTACATTAAGTTTAAAATACTAATCATTACAATTATTTCACTAAATTTCAAAATATTTATATTAAAAAACTAAAATCTAAAAATAATAATCATTTGATCACTTTTATATTATTTAATTTTGTTATTCTTTTAATATATATATATATATATATTCATTTTAATTTAAAAATAACAATTTTTTTATTATTCTTTACATTATTTAATTTTATTATATAAAATTAAATCGTTCATTCTCATATGCGGTCTCTCCCATATGCCCCTCACCCTGACTTCCCTATCCCGCCCCTTTTTCTTTACAACTCTCTCCTCTCCCTCTTGTAACCCCCAACCCAAGCTATTATTGAGCGCTAAGGTCATGGAGAATATTGGGGGAGCAACCTATGGATACTCCAACCCCCAAGAGTCTCTAAATAATTGTTTCACCTCTAGTTCTGAACCCCTTGAAACCCTCTATGAATAATGCCAAACATAGACAGAGTAATGACAAAGTTGTTGATGAAGTTGTGATGGAATCCCTTGACAACCTTACCAGAAAAAAGGACCACGAGCACCTACAAAGCTAAGTTAGATAAGATTCCTAGGATGCATGTTCTCCCATCCAGACTGAACAATAAAATACAGTTCATGAAGGAACATGACCTGATCTGAAAAATCACTAGGGTCTGACCTACGCAAAAAATCCTCCTCCAATGGATTGCACTCAAATAGAAGAAAAAATCTCACTATGACATCAAGTTGGGATCCAAGGGTTTCTTAACCATAATATTCACACATCAGGATGAACTCAATTCTTTTCTGGAAGGAGGACCTTATTTTCTCAACTCCATTGGGATTTACATGCAGTAATAGACTCCTCACTTCATCCCATAAAAGGAGGATTTCTCATGGGCATTGATCTGGGTCCGCCTATATTCCCTGCCCTACGAATACTGGGACCTTGACACCCTCTGCAACATCAGAAACAACCTGGTAATTTTTTTTTCCTCTTTGAAAAAACCCACCATGGATTCTATGCGGCATATGATCGAATGTGTGTATACATGGAAATATCAGGCTCCCTGATAGAATTCATCGCACTAGAATATGAAGACAATGACTAGTTCCAAATGTTGGACTATGAACATGTGTCGATCAGATGGAGAAAATACCATAAGCATGGCCACCTCATCAAAGAATTTTCCCTCAACGACCCTAATCCTAAGGCAAAAACCTATAGTCCAATAGATGGAAAAGGCTTCACCAAGGTCCAAAATAAGCATTGACACACGAAGAAGAAAGTCCAAGAATCTTGAGATAGCCAGCCCACCTCTAGCAACAACTTCAAAGTTCTTGAGAACCTCTCAGAAGACAACACTAATAACACATCTTCTCATGCAACAGAGGAACCCATCAAGAAGTAAGTCCCATAGGAGGCCTAGGAAAAAGGAAAGATATTGGAGCCCATGGAAATCGTAGATCCAAAAGAACTGCAACCTCAAGAAGAATATGCTCCTGTGAGAGAATATGAGGACTTCACAGATATAGGAGGCCTTGACCTGATAGATATCAAAGATGGCTGCAAGAGGAGTGAAACCAACTCAATTATTGACAAGAAGATCCACTTCCTTGTGGCATCCCTCCAAAAAGCAAAGGAAAAATTGCAACTAGGTGTGGCAAAATTACAACTAGAGTGGTAAATATTTCAAGAAGCGAGGGAGAAAATACATTCTACAAATATTAGACACCCTAGGGCACAAACTGGTGGAATATGGTCAATACAAGCAAATATCATAAATCTACTCCACTCAACCAGACTTTTTATCATGAAGATCATCTTCTAGAATTTAAGGAGCCTAAAGAACCCCTTGAAGCACCATCTTCTTTGTAGGAAGATCCAACAGGACTTTCCTACCATCCTACTTATTAAAGAAACAAAGTGCATCAGCACAAATGTTTCCACCATAATCTCCAAGATCTGGAAGCCATCAAAGAGCCTAGCAGTGGATGTGGAGGGTGCTTCTAGTGGACTTGGCATCTCTTGGAATCCTGCCATTATAGGTGTTAACACTGGAAAATCGTACAAGAAAAAGACATTAAAATTGTCAAGAGGAAGGTACAGATGAATATTTTAAAAGAAGGAATACATTAAGAAAAGCTAAAAAATTAATTATTCCTAAGGTTCAGGGAAAAATTTATGGACAGTGCATAAGAAGCAAAGACTTTTGGCACACAATGCGGTTATTCCTTCAATAGTTGTGCATAGTGCGGCTATTCCTTTGATAGTCACATGGTCCTGTAGATGGAAAAATGTCACCATCCGAGACCACTTACCACACTTGGTTAGGAAGATTCCTCAGTACTACTAAGTATAGTTGTGTTTGAGCCACCTTGAGGCTTAAATCAAACACACAAAGGAAGCACCCCTCCACTCTTGTGTCACCGTCTATCTTGGGCCAAGAAGAGGAGGGAGAATTCAAAAAATGTCTATATAAACAAACCTTTGGAAGAATAATAGGAGACACATTGTTAAGTTGGCCAAATTGCTCCATAGCAAACCAGCTTGTGTTGTCCAGCAGCAGGAGGATTGGAAGGACTCAGTTGTTGGCCACCCAACATCTCAGTCCAAGAGAGAGGAGTTCACCACATGTTCTTCAATCTACCATACTTTGAGAGGGAAGAGAGGCTTGCTAAAAACTTGAGGGGAAGAGACCCACTTGTCTTGGATATTTGAGCTCCATAGCTCGAAGGATCCACTATAAGAGATTTATCATTCTATATTCTACTACCACCAGCACCTAATAAAGGAAGAAGCTCTCCATTGTTGAGCTATTAGTGTGTTTTCTCTATTGAGCGTGTATCTTGTGCATGTTGTTTCTTTTTTGTTTTATTGTTTATGTATCATGCTATGTTTCCTTTCTAACCTAGCTCATTACATGTTGAAATTATTCCACTAACATTTGGCAAACCATTTCAGCCCATGACTCTTATGTAGGTAAGCACCCAACCTACTAATAAAATTGTATTTCATACGTCCATGCGCTAAATACACTACCACAATAGGCATGGAACCCCTCTCTTTTCACTCTATTGTTCTTACCTTATCTTGCCAACTCTTAGGTACCAACCTTCGAGGCATTGTTTTTAATTTTTATGGGTCACAAGCCCCTTCTAAAAAACATGAGATTCTAGAACACCTATCCTCCCTGAAAATATAGCTCACCCCCACCAAATGGATCCTAGGAGGAGACTTCAACATCATCACCTCTTTTCAGGAGAAGAAAAGTGGGCATAGACCACTGGATCAAGAGTATGATCTCTTCCCAGCCTTCATTGAGGACTCCAACCTTATTGATGTCAAAATCACCAATAGTTTATACACCTCGAACATCAAACGAGTTGGCCCTTTCCAAATATCCTCTCGCCTTGACAGATTTTTGTTCTCTGAGGACCTCATGGTCTTAGGTCAAGATCTCTTTATTTTTATTCTCCCCTTTTCAGGATCAAACCATTGGAAAATTTCCCTCTCCTGGAGGTCCCACAACAAATCCATGAAGAAACCCTTCAGATTTGAATAATTTTTTAGCACTGACACTAACCTCATCCCTAAAATTGAAGGTTGGTGGAAAGGAATGAGCCACTTCCAAGGCTCCAAAACGTTTTTCTTTCAATAGAAACTCAACAAAATTAAGATTTGAATTTGGAAGTGGAACAAAGAGGAATTTGGACACATATTTCAGGAGAAATAAGCCATTGATAAAGCCATGGCATAACTACAACAAGACATAATTCTCAATGGTAGATCCGAATCAAGAATCTCACCTCTCCCAATAATTGGAGGAACGATACAAGCAAGAATAAATTGATTGGAAAAAGAAATCCATAATCCTCTAGCTCAAAGAAGGAGAACGTGACACCTCTTTATTCCATAAATCCATTATCCAGCATAGAGATAGAAACAATATTTCACTTCTTAAAAAATAATTATGAGCCATGGTGGAAACTCAGTAGGAGTTGGTCAACCACTTTTCCAATGTTCTATAGGAGAATCTCATCCAGTGATTGGAATCCATCTCTCAAATCACATCCAACATCCCTAAAATAATCACAGAGGATCACAATATTTCCCTCATGAGACCCGTATCACAATCTAAAGTCCATGATTCCCTTTTCCAAATGGAGGATAACAAGGCTCCAAGACTAGATGGCTTTATTGTATCTGTTTTCAAAATATGTTGGAACTTTCTTAGAAGAGATATTCATGATGTAGTGGAAGAGTCCAAAACCACCAAATCCATCCTCCAAGCCCTCAGCACCACATTCCTCACTCTGATCCAAAATGAAGACAATGTCACCTCACCTAGTAAGTACAGACCTATAGAGTTATGTAATGTCATCTATAAAATCACTTCCAAGATCATTTCCAATAGACTTAAACCTATCCTTCCCCTTCTCATCACCCTAGAGAAATCTGACTATATGGAAGGAATAAAAATCCTTGACAACATCATTCTATCCCATGAGATCATTTATTCTCTTAAATCCCTCAAAAAACCGAGAAGTTTACTAAAGCTCAACATGTCCAAATATTTTGATAAATTAAACTGGAATTACATTGTAAGCACCCTCAAGGCCTTTGGTTTCTTCACTCAATGGACCCAGTGGATAATGTCTCTCTTATCAACCCCCTTCTTCTCCATCCTTGTCAATGGAACCCCCTCCAACACCTTTATTTACTCAAGAGGCATCAGGCAAGGAGACCCCCTCTCCCCCTTTCTCTTCATCCTCATGGTTGAAGGTATTGGACCCACCATCCATACTACCAAGGACAAAGGTTACCTCTGAGGCCTCACATTTCATAATGATTCTGCTCACACTCATCAGCAATTTTTCGATGACACACTCCTCATGTACCACCCCTTAGTGCAAGAAGCCAAAGAAATCAATTCCATGTTCAATCTTTTCTCCCAGGCCTTGGGTACGGATATTAACCTTGACAAATCTCAGATGTTCTTCTTCAACACCAATCGCATCACACAAAGAAACATCCAATGCATCCTTGGATTCTCCATTTCCTCCCTCTTTGCCAAATATCTTGGATATCCCCTCACTTCATCATCTATCAAGCACTCCTCTTAGCGGGACCTCCTAGACAAGCTAGCCTCCAAGCTTAATTGTTGGACCCATAGAGCCCTCAACTTGCCTTGTCATATCATCCTTCGCAAATCAGTTCTCTAATCCATGCCTCTCTACCTATTTTCCATCATAGCTACTCCTAAATGGGTCCTTCAAGAAATCATAAGAATTCAGCTCTCCTTCTTATGGATACGGGTTGACCTCAAGCATAAATAGTCGCTCGTTAAGTGGGACACCATATGCCTCCAAAAAGCTTTTGGCGGGTTGGGGATCTATGATCTAGTAAAATTTAACAAAATCATGGGTTCCAAAATTTGGTGGAAATGGATAAAGCACAAACATGAACCTTAAGCCAAGCTCTAGCACCAAAAATATGCATACGACCTCCCTCAACAAGATATGATCTTCTTATCTCACTCATCATTAGGCTCACTAATCTTGAAACTAGCAAATCAAAACAGGTTCATGATTTAGACACATAGCTTATGGGAAGTTCGGGATGGAATATGGGTTGGCTTCTAGAATGATTCTTGGTAGAAACAACATGTCCTAGCCTCGATCCCCCCCACCCTGCTCATCCTAGCCTCTTCCCTTAGCACCAGATGGTTCTTTATCTCCCAATTTTGGGTCAATCCCAACAGGGATAATTTTAAGGATGGAAAATTATCTTGAAGTTTAAAAAATTGGCGAATCTCACTAGTCCCTAATATTCAAACTATAAAATGTTTATTGATGTATTTGTAAAATTATTCAAATTTATAATGATATTATATATATTTTCTATATAATGTGGGTGATTTTTAATGTAAAATAATTTTATATTGTAAAATTTGGGCGAATCATTTTTATAAAAAAATGGAAATTGGTGATTCTTTTTTTTGGAAAAACCATTGAAAATTAGCCCACATGCGAATATTAGCCCCTAAAATTTTCCATGCTGACAACCCATCTAAGCACACCTGCGTCCATGACATTTTATGTCAAGAGGAAGCGAATGATCTCAATCGCACTCGTACATCAAGAATTGGAAAAAATATCTATTGAGCCAAAATAGGGAAATGATGTTCTTCACTAGGGATACCAAAATACAGGTAACCTTTTTGTTAAGGAAGCCTATAGCCTCCTCATTTAAAACAATATTCCAAAGCCAGAACCATTTTCGAACAAGATTTGGAGCCTCAATGTATTACCTAAAATAAAAACTTTCCTGTGGCTCCTATCCAAGCGCACAGTCATCACATGGAATAACCTGATTAAAAAAGGTCTCCATGGACCATCATGGTGTGTTCTACATGGATACCAACAAGAAACTCTGGACCACCTTTTCATCGCCTTCCCTTCTCCAAATCCATATGGCACAAATTATAGCATGGTTTCCTAACCTCAATCGATCAAAACGATGGCATTGCCAACTCTCTGAGAAAATGGCCAGCCTCTCCTTTCATCAACACCATCCTATCTTACATCTAGATCGTTGCTCCTATCTTCCTCATTTGGGAAATATGGAAAGAGCGCAAGTAGAGGATCTTTGCAAAATCTCGTAATCCACTAGAGTAAGTCTGGATACTCATGCACAGACACCTCGGGGAATCGTTAGCCCTAAAGAAATGTACCACCAAGGACTCTCAAGCCCCTCCTATAGAAAAATTCATTCTTAATTGGTGGAGCCTAAATCCCCCTAATCTACCGTTATAGCACTAATTAGAACTCATGTAGATTTTATGCTCTATGTTATGGCCTTGGGCATCCCTTTCCCTTTAGGCTTGATCAATTTATTAGAAAACAATATTTTGAATTCCATACATGATTCCATCCTTCAAGAAACATGTACACACATGGGTCTGTCTATATATAGCCTGCGTATATAATTTAAAATATGAAAAACATATAAAAAACCTATTTTTTGGGTGGGGTTTACAAGTTTCACCGAAATCCCACCTACAGGATCTTGTGGCCTAATTGTATCCCAACTTAATCAACTATTTTTGGGTGATATAAATACACCTCATGGGAAGGCCCAAAGGGAGAGAGATATAGGATATTGATATTATAGTCGATTGGTCCCTAATCAAGTATGAGTTTCACTGTGCCTCCTGCACTCCTAGTAATAGGAAACCCTTGTTTCCTCATAGAGATGTTCATTTCCTTTATATGACATCCATGTGTATATTCTTGAGAGATTATTTTTTAGGCTTGGGTTGGATGGATCCAGATGAAAGTTTCGCTTAGAACCATGGTCGAATCAGGTTGTATTCTTCCATATTATTTTGCTGATATCAATAAATAAGTTGTATCTTGTTCATAAATTTTTTGATCTATGTTATAATTCATGTTATGATCTTATTATGTATGATTCATTATTTATATATTTGTGCTTATATGATCTAACTCTCATATCATATACATGCTTTAAACTACTTTTAGTATATATTCTTCTCTAAAATTTATTGCAGGTTTTAAAGCCATGGAGGAAGCAAAGGGTTTGGACCCTACGTGAATGACACCAAATGTAGGACCTACGGGTACTATCTCCTAACCCAACTTTAGTATTTTATGCATTAGGACTGTGTGATTGATTGCTTCTTGTTGATAGATTATCTTGGATCTGTTGGCATTCTCAACCCTCACCATCAGACCATAGGGAGTTTTATTTTCTCCCAGATTTGCATCAAGTTGAATCAAGTTTTTCTAGTCCTTATTCAACTAGAAATGTTCATAAAATATTAAATCCTTTGGCCCCAATACAGATTTTTTCCAAAGGTAATATTTCTATTATTTAGGAAACTATTATGGTGAACATCTCCAAGGATCCCAATATAATTGAGAATGTTTTCATTAGAGTTGAATGCTCCCCTGAAGAAATTTAGACTTATACCGATCTTTCTAAGAGTTTCGCATTGTTTTTTCATGGTCTTATGAGGAAATTCTTGGAATTGATCCATCAATAGTCCAGCATGAGATCAAGACTTATGAGAATTATAAGCCTGTATGGCAAAATCTTCGATCGGTAAACCCTAGGAAAGAAACAACAATCAAAGCCGAGGTTTAAAATATGTTAAAGGAGGGCTTTATATACCCTCTTCCATTAACTGAGTGGGTCTCGAATCCACTCCATGTCGATAAAAACAAGGAATGATCTATGTACGCATTGACTTTAGGTAATTAAATAACGCTTGTTCAAAAGATAATTTCCCCACACCTTTTATCGATCAGATTATTGATGAATGTGCCAGAAATGATATTTTTTCCTTCATGGAGAGTTTCTCAGGATATAATCGAATCACTATCCGTCTTGAAGATTAGCATAAGAAAGATTTTATCTACCCCTGGGGTACCTTTGGATACAAAAATATGCCTTTTGGCCTTAAAAATGTTGGAGTGACTTTTCAGCTGGCCATTTCCTACACTTTCCATGAAATTAAGCATATCATCAAAGCTTATTTGGATGACCGAGCTGCTTGTTCTCGAAATATAATTGATCATCCTCACCACCTTCATTTTATATTTGAACGATATTGTTATTACAAGATCTGGTTGAATCCAAATAAATTATTTTTCGATATCACATCTGGTCAGTTATTGGGATTCATTATATCTACTGAAGGGATTTAGGTGGATCCCTTAAAGGTTGAGGAAATACTTCAATTTCATCCCCCGTCCATTATCCGTCAGTTTCAGAGTATTTAAGGAAAATACAATTTCTTGAGGAGATTTATCGTCAATTATTTTGAGATTACAAAAAGATTTATGAGATTACTGAAGAAAGGAGTTCCATTTCTATGGGATGATTTCGCTCAGCACTCATTCGATGCTTTGAAAAAATAATTGACCTATGTTCCTTTATTGAGTCTGACTGATTATAGTATGGATTTCCTCTTATATCTCACTGCGGAAGAATCAACCATAGGAATGGTTCTGGTTCAGGAGGACGTTGATCTCTATGAGAAAATTATTTATTATCTGATTCGAGGTTTGGTCAGTCCTGAGCTTGGTCAGTCCTGAGCTACGATGTTCTCCTATAGAGAAATTATCCTTGGTAGTCATTCAAGTTGTCTAGTGACTTCGACACTATATTCTGCTTAGAAATTTTTTTGTCTTGGGTGATGTCAACCCATTTTAGTTTGTTCTCAATGCATTTTTATTTTACAAGAATTCAATCTAGAGTTCATGTCAGCCAAATCTAAGAAATCTTTAGTATTTTCGGAATTAATCTTGGATTTTCCTTCTGAAGAAGAAGTTGTTTATGAAGAATAATTTCCTGATGAGAATCTCTTCCTTATTTCTTCAAAAGATCCTTGGTATGGAGATATCATAATATGTCTTCAGACTTCAAAGTTTCCTCTCGCTTTTTCAAAGGATGAACGTAGAAAATTGTGTCACTTGGCTAGAAGTTATATCATTATCAGTGACACTTCATATCGTTGCGGGGTTGATTCAATCCTTAGAATTTGTTTAACCCTAGAATAATTTGATTCAATGTTGAATCACTGCAACAGTGGAGCTTGTGGTGGTCATCTATCTGGGCTTGCTAAAGCCCTAAAAATCTTGCGTGCAGGCTATTTTTGGCCTTCATTTTTCAAAGATTGTGTTGAAGCGGTCAAAAAATGTCATCCTTATCAAGTTTATACTCGGAAAAATCACACTCATCGAGCTCTGCCTTTTCCCTTTATCACCGTCAATCCTTTCACAAAGTGGGGTATTTATTTTACAAATTGTAACCCACCTTCAGCAAGGGGTCATAAGTATATTATCGTAGCAGTGTACTACTTTACTAAGTGGGCCGAAGCTATGCCTACTTTCGCGAACGATGGTGAGACAATAGCTCTTTTACTATTTAACCAAGTCATTTATCATTTTAATATCCCAAAGGATATTTTCATTGACCATGGCAGTCATTTCCAGAATAATATGATGTCTGAATTGGCTCTTAAATTGGGTTTCCGGCAGGAGCATTCATCTCCTTATTATCCTCAAGCCAATGGTCAGGTTGAAGCCATGAATAAATCCCTAAAATTTATCATGCAAAAACCAATTAATAAGCTCGATCTAATTGGAATGTCATTTTATATCCTGCACTTTCGGAATATTGGATGTCAGTTAAGATCACTACGGGTTCCACTCCTTTTAAACTAGCTTACGATTTGGAATAAATAATCCTGGTGGAATGTGAGATTCCTTCTCTTAAATTAGTGGTTGAACTTCTTCCAGACACATCTAGTATTGAAGAGTGCCTCATTCATATGGGACATCTTGACGAGTAGTGTTGAGATGAAGCCACAATCAACGAGGCTCATAAAAAGAGAGTGAAAATCCAATATGATAAGATTGTGCATCCTAGGGTTTTTTCTAAAGGTGGCCTTGTCTTGATCTATGACCAAGGAAAAGACACCTTGGGGGCGGGAAATTTCAAACCTATGTTGTATGTTCCATTCATCATTAAAAAAAAAATTAAGAAAGGAGCTTATGATTTGGTTGATTTCAATGGAAATGCATTGTCGAAGCCCAGAAATGGGATCTATATTAAGAAGTATTATGCCTAGGCTTTTGCCTAGCATTTTCTTTGACTTGTGGATATGTATATAATTCTGCATATTTGCCTATATTTTTCATAGTGATATTGAAATTTTTGATCTGATTTGGCAGGTATTGATGGATGATTTGGTATATCTAGGGTTCGTCGATGGTGTTAATCGATACACCCATAATTTGGCTTCCACAAATTAGGTAATTTACTATCCATCTGGTCAGTTGTTAGTTTCAAGAGGCATATTTATTGGCCCTACTTCAAACAATATGGCTGAATATAATATTGTTGTTAACTTAATATCTGAAGCAATATCTCTTAGTGTTGAATCGTTAGTAGTATACTTGGACTCGCAACTGGTGGTGTCTCCATTAAAAAAAATCTATCATGTGAGAGATCCTTTTTTATATCACCAATTTTTTAGAGTGATTTTGTTGCAAATATCATTTAAGTTTATTATTTTTATTCATATTGCACGATCAAAAAATTCATTTTCTAATTCCATAGCTAATCAAGAATTAGAATGGAATATTAATAATTCATCATATTAAAATAAAAAATAATAAAAAATCATCTCTATATATGATCATCACATCATGAAACCTCCTGTATATAGATAGAAATAATATGTCCAAAAAGTTATATAAATTGGGGAAAAATGTCCTACAAAATTAGGGTTTAAGCACAATCATGTCCATTAAATATCAGTTTATATAATCTATGTCTATGGGCCCTGCCCTAGATGAGCATCACGGAAGAAGATGATGGCATTAGCCACTCGTCAGAAGAGCCACACCCAATCTCATGGTACTCCTACCACGCATCTCTAAATCACCTCCGGAAGAACCTCTACTTCTATCATAGGAAACTGGAGAGAATACTCTCCAAATTCCTCTGCACGGCATTGAGAACTCTCTCAGTCTCAGCTGCAATGCTCTCTGCATCTCTCCCGTAATGCCTATGCTTAGGTAGACCCTTAGGTCTCACTGGTCCAACATATGTATCATGATAAAACAATATTGTAAGATTTTTGTCTCATCAAAAATAAATTTTAATTCATATTTTTGAAATCCAAAAAAAATAATAACATAAAATCTTTAAAAAATTTAACAATACCACCCCATGCAGCACCTGTGGGAAGCACTATATCTAGGTCTACCCAGAAATCCATGCTTGCATAAGGATAGTCCTCGATAGCTATGACTTGGTTTTCCCACCAAAGGAAGAACTTGTCATCAAATGTCGTTCTAGGGACCTCACCACCCCTAGTCTCTTCATTTGATCATCCCATCTAGCAATCCTCATATCTCTATGGTTGTTGATTGTGGAAGACACTTTGGTTCGAAGTCTTGGTATTCTCTCAAAGAAGAATGTGGAAATAATGGTACCATACCAAAAATATTTTGTGTTACCTTTCTTGATTGAGGTGCATTAATTTTTCAAATTGGTGAGGAATGTTGTACACCAGTCAAAAGCTGTTGAGAGGCAATCCACTGCCAAAGACATGGTAGGACAATAATCCTAGTGTAATGATGATGACCTTGCTACCCTCACTGTGCTAAAAAGGATCATTTTTATGGGCATTCTCACCACATATTTGATCGAAATATGTGATCCAGCCTTCTCTGTCTCTAGTGTGCAGTAAATAATAATATAATCATCCACATTAAGACCCCCTTGGGCTTTCCCTTGCAAAATTGACTGTATCTCCTCTTTGGGAAAGTCTAGTGATGAAATATATATATTCTATTTCAATTCGCAAGGGAATATGATCAATCATAAAAGCATATTCCTTCGGATCCTAGTAATTCATGAGAATCTCGAGAAATCTTTTGTTGCTTCTCATGTTTGGCATTTTGAATTTTTTTTAAAAACCACATCATCTCAATGCATCCAATGATAATGGATCATTCATAACTTAATTATCCACCTGACTTTGTTCTCTTTCCCTCACGCTAATTTTCATCCTGAATTTTCAGTCATTTTCATCTGTTAGAAATCGTGATTTTAGATCTTGGTCTGCGCGTATGCGGGTTCCTTTCATAAGCAGTCATGTATAGGGATTTTTATACACGAATTCACAGTATCCAACCCGCATACACGTAGATTTAAATTCTAAAAATAAATATCTACGTTGAAAATTCGTTGAAAAATACTTGAATTGTGTTTAATTCATTGAGAAATCGAATTGAAGATTACTTGGAAGTTCGGTTGATGTTCTGGTTGAGAGATCTGGTGGATTTTAGTTGCCAAGTGTTTGCTCCAAGCTCTCCAGCACTCAATTGTTTCAAACAAAATGAGGCCTGGTAAGTCAAAAGGCCCTATTTATATATGAAATTTCAAAATTTTAAAAACCCAGTTTTATAAAGCTTATGTTTTTATTTTATAAATTTTATAATTTTTTTTACCTTTTGGCTTTGAGTGCTAGGATAGGTTGTCTTTCAGGGTAAAATGAAGACTTTGAAATATTTTTCTCCACCTCGATTCCATGACCGCTGACCCATTATGGCAGGTATTGTTTTCATCATTAGCATATAGGTTAGGGAAGATCACTTTTTCTACTGCATTATGCATTATAGCCTTATACTACAATATGTTTCCATAGGGTTGAACCCCTTGTGTTATGATTCTTAAACCACTTTAACTCATCTATTTACATAAAATTATGACATAATGGTAGAGCCATCCTTTACATGGGCTTCCTAGTTAGATCCTTGCTAGAATATTTTTCCCATGCTGCGAAAATTGAGTAGGCGCGGGAATCCTCTTTAACCCGCCATGACTTTGCCATGAAGCTTCATTCTCCTTATTCTTAGCTATTTTTCTTCCTATATACCCTAGAGGTTCCCACATGTTAAGGTGTACTGCTACATTTCATGTTGACTATTTGTACCCTTTTTTCCTTAAGTCGACTTCATTTGGACTCATGTATAAGCCACTTTTTGACCATGTCTTTCTATAAAATCAGCCATCCAATCAGTTAGCCTCTGCAACTTGACACCTTTCACCCATGGAAAGAACATTCCTTTGAGTTTCAATGACCAATTTTGTCACCTTGAATTGAGCATAGGAACATTCCAATCCTAGGAACTAGGGAATTTGTATTTGGACACTCGTTCTTTCCACTGTACGATAGGAATTATTTTATTCTTTTTCAAGCTTTAAAACATGAAAAATACAAATATATATATATATTTCAAAAAGATCGGGAACATTACATTACTTCCATAATTAATGGCAACAATATTCAGTTGTGTCACCCTTGAAAAAAACACTCAAAACAAGTCTTTCCTCCATTGGGATGGGCTTTAGTTTGACTTAGGATAGCCATAACCTTGTCATTGATTCAATACTCCTCTGATTGGTTATCTCTTCCAATCATATGGAGAGTTTTTTTATGCCTCCTGCATGAGAAACTTATACAAAGTTATTATAAGTTGGCATATAGCCACATTTGAGTCATGCTTTTGTTCAAGTGAAGTAAACCTAAGTCAATATTTCTGTGGTGTCCCTTGACTCATTTTCAGTGGGCCATACCCAGTCTGTCAGAGTTATGTTCAGTATCACATCAACTATTTGGTCCTTTGCTAGAGCTAGTTAATAAGGTCTCCATTGAATTCTTGTTGGTGGGTCTGCTCTTATCAATTTCGACAAATTACTTTGAGAGTAGGCTTATAGCCGTATCCTGGCTCTATTTCCATCATTGATAGGTGACCTTGTGCTCAGCATCGATAAATATCATGGGTCTTTGGTTGAGTGGTTTCCCTTGTGTTCGACGTCAACATACATTATCACACAATGGTATTCATGTAGTACCTTGGTTTCCATTTGACCCTATTGGTGGGTTCCTTGCCTCTGTGTCAGCTTTCACTATTGGTTGGTTCAGAGGGTTTCTGTCGTGCGCTAGCCACATCTTGTGTACATCGAAAACGTGCTTCGGAATGGTCACTTCATCTCTCTTTGTCTGAGTCCTTCCAAATTATTGGCCTGCGGGTTACACTCGCGCTGGATTGATGTGAGATGCCTTAATGCCTTCCTTCCATCGGATCATTTCCCATTGAATATACACATTGCTCTGGGAAGAGGATCTAGAGTCTTTTTTCAGTACCTTAGGGTTTACTGTCATAAATGGCAGATTCCTTCGCTATTGACAATGAGAATACATTAATTTCTCCTGATTGGAGATTCTCTCAAGTGTTCGACTTCAACTCATTTATTCACACTTGTTAGATTGTATTGGGGTACCTTGACTCTCATCATCATTATCGGTGAGTTGCCTCGTGTTTTTTAATGATATACATGAATTAAAAATAATCAAACAATTTCTCACATGGTCAACTTCAGCTCATTCATTCCCATAGTGTAGAAATGTACCATTTGTGGTTTATGAAGACCTCGGGTTGTGTCAGCATTTTTGGTTCACTTGTCAGCTCCTTCAGTTTCTTACCAATGACACTATCCACCTTATATGTTGTAGTTCATCATAGCAGCATCCTATATGTTTGCACCCTAGTTGTGTGTTGTACCATTATTCCACCTTTATGACTTGGTACTTTGAGGATCAATTATGTGACATTAGTGATCAGACATCTCCTTGAGCATCATTGAGCAAATTTTCTATATGTGATATTGGGACATGGCCTTGATCAGATGATCAGATGATCCAATATGTACTTCTCAGTTTTATTTTTACTTGTATATGTATTGGATCTGCTCTACATTTGATCTGCAGAGATGATTTACTATTTCTAAGCATGGGTATGCCCGCCTCATACATGAGCTTTATTTCTAATCTCTTCCACTGGTTTTTGGCATGTTTGAATATGGTGATCTCCTCCCAAGTCCTCATGTGATTATTTTGATACACTTATTAAATTTTGGCCATCATGTGCCCCTTATGACCTCATATATTAGGGGGTATATATTATAGCATCATTCAACACTCATGTAGATTTGATGATCCGTGCTATGCCCTTGTGTAGCCCTTTCCCTTCAGACTTGATCACTTTATTCAAAAATAATATTTTGAATTCCATACACAACTCTGCCCTTCAAGAAAAATGTACACACATGGGTCCATCTATATATAACCCACATTTATAATTTAAAATATGGAAAAAATATAAAATCTGATTTTTTGGGCGGGTTTTATGGGTTTCATCGAAAGCTCACCTACACGAGCTCATGGCATAACTGTATCCCAACTGAATCAATTACTTTAGGGTGACATAAATACACCTCATGGGAAGGCCTAAAGGGAGAGAGATATGGGATATTAATATTATAGTTGATTGGTCCCTCATCAAGTTTGAGTTTCCCTGTGCCTCCTACACTCTAAGTCATAGGAAACCCTTTTTTCTTCATAGAGATGTGAATTTCTTTTATATAACATCCATGTGTATATGCTTGAGAGATGATTTTTGAGACTTGGGTTAGACGGATCCGGAGGAAGGTTTTTCTTGGAGACGTGGTCAAATCGGGTTGTATTCTTCCATATTTTTTTTGTTGATATCAATAAATAATCTTTGTCTTGTTCCTAAACATTATGCTCTTATGTTATAATTCATGTTATGATATTATTATGTATGATTCATGATTTATATATTTATTATTATATTATCTAACGTTCATATCATATACATACTTTAAACTACTTGTAGTATATATGCTTCTCTAAACATTATGTAGGTTTTAAAGCCTTGGAGGAAGCAGAGGGTTTGGACCCTACGGGAACGACACCGAACATAGGGCCTATGGGTACTCTCTCTTAACCAAACTTTAGTAGTTTATGAATTAGGATTGTGTGATTGCTTGCTTCTTGTTGATAGATTCCCTTCAATATATTAGGGTTCTCAACCTTGAAATTAGGGAGTTTTCTCCCGCAAAATCTAGCTCCCCAAGACTCCCTACGCAGATCTAGCCCTCCTCCTCCTCATGGTCTCTCCCCCTCCTATCCACTTCAAAATCAACTTTGACGGAGCTTCTCAGGGAAATCCTGGGGAAGTTGGTTTTGGAGGTGTCATCAGAGATCATGCATGATAGGTAATTCATATATACAGAGGTCACATTGGAATGAAATAAATATTGTAGCAGAAATAAAGGCACTCATTGTAGGAATCCAAATTGCTTATGACAAACACCTTCTTCCTCTCATTGTCAAAGGAGACTCCTATATATTCATCAAATTGGCCAACAAGATTATCAATGACTCTCCTCCAACTAGGCAGGCTCTGGGTCGGTGGATCGACTACCACATTCAACACATAGCATGTATTCTGAATCATTGTGAAGCCATTATTTTCTCGCATGTCAAGAACAAATCAAACGTCATTGCTAACTTAATATCCAAGATAGGAAATTAAGATCTTTAATCGCTGGCATGTTGGACACCTGCAATGGAGAACCTCCTAGAGTGGTAGCCCTAATGCTTAAGTCTAGCTCAACGAGACCTCAAATTCCTAGATATGGACGACTAGGGGGATATTTCCCTTGCCAGGTAGCGGTATGCGAGACATGGAGAATGTCCTATTTCACATGGCTCATGCTCAGTATATTTACTCCACACATCCCATCACCTCAATTTATGAGGACCACCGTGCTCCTTCTCTTAGTTCTTTACCCTACTGTGACCTGACCTCCCAACCATTCCTCCTTAGATTACTTACCCTTCCTCTCTACACCGACCCTCCCAGTCTTATTACATTGCCACCATGTTTGACCATTTTATTCCATAGAACATATGCAGGAATTTCGTGGCCATGGAGGAAGAAGAAATGCACCATGGGCACTCGTCCCTCTAGGCCTTCCATAACCTTCTAGCTCTACAACTGAAGGAAAGGAAGGACATCAACGAAAAACCCACCCATCGAATTTTTGAACTCTTTGTGCTCCTGTACCTCTATCTCCTAGAAGCGGTTATCCTGCAGGGACATGGGTATAGACTACCCTCCCAATATTCCCTCCTCGATGGTGTCCCTGGAACACTCCCCTCCTGTAATCTCATCCCCCCCTGCCACTCGAAAATCTCCCTTGCCTCTTGTTGCACCTATGGCCCCTTTGCCTGCTTCAAATGCTCCCCCTTCCTCCCCACCTAGGTCCAACCCTTATGGGTGCTTCATTATAGAGGATAAATCGAAGGAGGTAAATTTTTTGCAAGCTCATGGAACCTCCCAGGCACATGGAAAATCCATCTCGGCTTCTTTATGGCTTCACAATATTTTGCATCACCTGTCAACTTCCTCAGGAGCTCCAGGTCAGTTTTTTCCCCATTTGGTCAATGGTTTATAGAAGAAATTTTGGCTTTAGAAACTTTCAGTGCGAAAGCACCACAACAACTCGACCTAAGAGTGCCAATTCGAATACTGAGAATATTTTGTCTCTGCGTCAATGTGTAATTGTCCATGTATTGTGAGGCCCTTCCCTCCTATGAAATCTACATGGTTCTATATTTCTGAGAAACAATGTAAGATTTGGTTTCCCCTTCCATGGGCACATCACTATTGTCTTATCTCTTTGGTTTCCTTGTTATGAGGCAGAGAAGAAACTCATGGTTGTACATACTGTAAATTTGGCTAAGTTAATATATTTTAGACATGCTTACTTACAAATAAAACTTTCATTCTCATTTTAATGGAAACATTTTTAAATGTATAAAAAAACTAAACGAAAAATTCAATTGATTTAAAAACATGTAACCTACCAACAATATTATTTACGCATAAAAATTATAAAATATTGAATGTTAAAAATTAAAATAAAAAATGAATTTCAAAGATATTTAAATAAAATGATAAATTATTTTGTATTCATGTAATCTAACTAATAGAAAAAATATTTTGTTCTTATCAATTTAACCCAAATTTTCGTAGATATTTTTAACAATCAAAAGTTTAAGTTTTTTAATTTGCAAGTTCAAGTTCCAAAAGGATTTTTTAGAGTGATAAATCTATTTATGAATTTTTTTAACCGTAATGAGAATATTGTATTAAATCAAAATATGTTGTTGGATTGTGACTTGTATAACAAGTGAGTATAATAAAAATATTGTGAGGTTATCTATGCCTATAACCTCACAATGCTCTTTATTCTCAATATCTATTAGTTATTTTACTATCTTAGAGGACACAAGGTCTTTGGAGGTGTAGATTCTCCAAATGACTTGGAGATACATAAAAAAATTTCACTGCATATCAAACCCAGTATTAAGGAATAGTTGCAAGGGAAGGAATCCCATTTCTCATTTCATGCATCCAAGCTTATATATTTATTGATGAGGTCATATACAACATAATTATTCATTCTTAGCACATGAAAGAAGATAATAGTAGAGAAGGCCAAATTCAGATTATGGATTCAATCAATAATGCTTCACAACTTGTTTCCTTAAGCAAAGATTCATGAACAAGGTGATGGATAACCAGTTACGAATCTCCCAACACCACTAAATTGTTGATGTTCACTTCTTTGGCTAGAAGGACTCCTTGAAGTTATCCGTATGCCTCTGTCGCAATATTTGTGCAATTGCCTAACCCCTAAGTGTACTCAATTTCAATTTTTCCATTTATGCATTAAAAAGTGTAGTTTAAACAATAAAAAATCACAAGCTTGCTCAAAATTGTATTACCATGGCCAAAACAACCATACTTTTTATTCGTTAAACGACACCTGTTTTATTAACCCAAAATGAAATTGCATACGCTCCCTATATTAAAAAAACATCCATTTATAATTTTACGACAAAGATGTTACATAATATTTGAATTTTTTTTTCTATTCAATAATGCATTATCATTTAACTTTCAACAAAATATATTTGGATAATTTCTTGTGTTTTATGAATAATATTTAGTGTAAAGTTCTAATCATTAATTATAATTCTTAGAATAATGCATTATCATTTAATTTTCAACAAATTATATTTGGATAAATTCTTGTGTTTTATGAATAATATTTAGTGTGAATTTCTTATCATTAATTATAATTCTTAATTTTTAAATAATATTAAATTAAGTGTTTAATATACTAATTAATTGTACAAATTAATATGAAAACATTTTTTAAAAACTCAAAACACTATAATCATTATTAAAGGGCTCGATCGAGTTGCTGAGAGCCTAAACAAACAGAGTTTTAGCCCTCCTTCTACAAATTTCTCTACAACGCCATTTTGTAGCCTAACATACTTAAGGCAGTGTTTTTCCTTAGGTGGTGGAGTTGATTGTGTTAGATTCGTGAAAGAATCCTCTATCCAATGGCATATGAGTTTGAAATTTTCGAATTCATGATATAATTTTCCATCTATTTTCTTTTAAACATTATGCTTGAAATTTTTTTGGATAGTTTCAAAGGGGTTGAGTGAAAAATCAATAACATAAAATATACAAAATAATAAAACAAGATCAAAAAATACCACCATCTTTATTTATGAGTCCTCTTCAAAAGGATACTCTTGGTTTTTGAATTTATTTAAATAGTAGAAAAAAATAGTACGTGAACATGTGTTTGAAAAATGAAATTCAAATATTAATTCGCCAACTTCGGAAAATAATAAAAAATATATTTTTCATAAAAAACAATTTTTAATATGCACAACTTACTTCTCTTTGTGTAGATCATGCTTATATATATATATATATATATATATATATATATATATATATATATATATATATATATATATATATATATATATATATATATATATATATATATATATTAAAAATTACACATTTTAGACTAAGTTATGCTACATGAACACACACATATATGTTAAGATGTGTGAAAATTTGCAAGAAAAGCACTTCATTTAATGGAAAATTGACATATTATATGACACTAGATTTTTTTGCAAAAAATATCATTATGACAACAACATAATTCTCCACAAATTGTCTTTTTACTTTGAATCAAAATTCACAATGCTCATGTAAATTTTCAGGACTTCAATTCGATAAAAGAGTAAAATTTTCAAATTTCATTGCCACGTTAGGCCAAAAAGTGTAACCCATCTTCATGCATTCACCCAGTTACATCTTGGTCATGTCCAAGAATAACACCAGAATACTGCGAGGAATTGAATCAGTGACATAACATCTAGGAATGCCTTAACAACACATTCAATCACCATCTATCCAAAACCTTGTCAGCAAAAAATGTGTAATATTAAAAAAAAGGAAAAATCTTGATGAATGAAACCTCATTACATAAAATATGTGCAAAATTGAAGTGTTGTAGAGTAGATTTATGGGATAAATTTATCTTTTTTATGTATAATATTTAAATTTTAATCAAATTATATATATATATATATATATATATATATATATATATATATAATAGGGTCAAACCTTAGAAAATATGTAATATTAAAAAAAAAATCCCATTGAATTTTTAAACCATTGAAATTTCACCTATAGGAAAAATTTTGTCTTCAAAAGTTTCTATGAGAAAGAAGCTTCCTTAATTGGAACTAAGCATGTAAAGAAATAGGTTAAGGATTTTTAAACAAGTTGGTAATTGAATCTTCCTCATGCAAGTGTAAGACTAGTAAATGAAAATGGACCCTCAATCCCTATTAGGATAGAGTAAAGTTCAAAAGAGTAATAATTTTATTCATCATTTGATCAAGAGACTTAAAAAGAAGCCTTGTGTATTAGCCTTTAGATCTTAGACCTAAAAGAATGTCTTGTGTGTTAACCTTTAGATCTTGAACCGAACCTGTTGTATTTTTTCTTATACACCATTTGAGTCTAACAACCTTTTATATCATTACGATGGGTACTAATTTAAATTTAATATTGTGGGGTGTACATAGGTGAGACTCTTTGTGTATGTCAACATATTTCATTAATTTTTATTCACATATATATATAACTATTTAGGATTTAGCAATAAAAAAAATGAATTTAGGAGGTTTTTCTATCACATATATTCATAATGCACCCCATCACCTACCCTAATAAATGTAAACTACTTCAAAAGTGTTTGGACATATTAACTCGGAGACAAACCCAACATTAAGGCCTACGATGAAAGAATAGTTCAACTCATGGAATATAAACCCACTTAGTGATGCCAATTCTTTTTTTTTCTAAAAATGGCCACTACTATGGGAGGGTTGGGAATTTCACCCACACCAAAAAGGACAATTGGGTTGCTCTATCAACTAAGAACCCCTTTTATCAAGGAGAATATAATACCAATGTATTCTTATAAATCCATCACCCCGGCCTAAGAATATTTAAGAGATGACTTTGTTTAAGCAAATTCAAATAAAGGAAATCCATGATTAACTATAGGCTTGCAAACATTCCCATCCATGTGGATCTCAAACCTTCCTAATTCAATTGCAAATAAGAGCCTAATAGTGTACACACTTTACAAAGTAACCTAACAAGGTCTCTTCCCTAAAAGTGTTACGTATATAATTTTAATCATTAATTAGAATAATAATAATAATTTATTTTGTCTAAACATTCGATTATTTGAATCTTTTTCGACTACATTTTCTAATTAGTTTTTCCCAAATTTTAATAAAAAATTAGAAGAATTGCCAGAATTACAAATATTAATGGCTAAGATTACATAATTCAAATAAATTAGAAAAATTTCAATGCGTTAAATTCACATATACATTTAAAACTACAATTTGAACAAAGAAAAATAACAATTTCACCAACAATTACATCACCATATTTCAATATTAATTACTCAAACAATAATAATTACTCAAAAAAACCCAAAATTTTTAATGTTTAAACTTATCCTATCAATTACATGTCATGTTTGAAATTAAAATTGCCTCATAATAAACCTTAACTATTAAAACTCTTGAACTTATCCAAAATAACGAAACCGCTTAATGTCCTTATCACATAAGTCACACCTTGGCAAGGCCAACTAGGTTAATGGTCAAAGGTAAAATTCAATGCATGCAATACAAGGGGAAGAAACGAAAAAAAAAATCACAAACTCACATCATGTTAGAACCCATAATAGATCTCCTATTATGGGTTCAATCGGTACACCCATTCTTCACTTATTTGGTTAGAGGAGAAGATATTTATTGAATAAAAATAAAATGTTAAAAGTACTACTAATTAACATGGATATAAATACACAAATGTTAGAAACATGGCTTAGACATTTTTTAGGTATCATGTCGTCACTTTAGGATACATCAAATATCTAAATTTTCAAGTTAGAGTACTCCACGTTGCAGGGAAGAATCCACTTGTACGATTATTGGGACCTTAAAGGTTAATGCATGGATTTTTAGTTTTGTGTGTATTAAGTTCGGTTTTTTAATAATTTTTTATAAAGTTCAGTGTGTATATATATATATAAAAGTAGTGTAGTGATAACCGCTAATTTTGTAACATTTTACTATTAATATCAAAACTTAACTTTATATAAATCTAGAATGTTACATAATCAAGATGAAATTTGATATATGATATAGAATTTTTTAATAATTTTTTAATGAATAATGATGGATAGTTATTATTATTATCATTACTTAATAGGAAAGATATAATGGCTATGTAAGAGCTAAGATATCTCTATTAACTAGAGACGAAGTGAACATTCTCTAAGGTTGCCTATTTCTTATACAAGCTACAACATACCTTCGGAGACTTGAACCTGGGTGGGTGGGGTGGCAATACACAATCCTAACCACTTGAGTTAAGAACCATTGACATGAAGTATAACTATTTTATGGCATATCAACATGTCTTGAGGAAGGAAGGGGCGTAGGGGAACACAAGGGAGAATTAGGTGAACCCCCTATCGAGTGCAATAAGGGACAAAAAATTTGGACAAAATACTATGGGAATAGACTCCACCAGATAAGAGGAAATTGAAACGACATAGGAGACAGTGAGACTTGAATCCCATTTTGTTTTGGATGCGGATCTCAACAATGAGATGGGGTATTGGATTCTTGATACTAGCAACACTAGATGGATACCAAATACCACAAAACAAAAAAATTATATTGGCACATCAAATTTGTAGTAGGCAAGGTGTTGATGGAGAGGAATGGAGCCTACAAGGAAAACTACTTCAACTTGATGAAGTGTAACTTCAAATCAAAGTAGTTCACACGGGGCCTACAACCTTAGATCATAATACCCATGGCCTAGAGTTTGCAAATTTGGAACAAATTCCTAGACAAACATGTAATACCCTAGTCAACAGCCCCTCCAAATGACTTCTAGAAGGCACATATTATCTTCTTTTATGTTTACTCAGCACAGGAATAGCAATTATTCAAGTCTTTTTAGGAATAGTAATAATTACTTGGTTACTTCTTTTATGCATAATTTTTTTATAATACATTTGGTTTAGATTAAATAGACAAAGGATTCAAACTTTTGTTGTTGGTCTTGATTCCCTAATGGCAAACCAGTAGAGAAATATACAGTTGTCCTTCCTTTAATATAATGGAAAGTCTCAAATAGCTTAACCAAAAATATTATATTTAACTTTAAATAATTGGTCAAAACTTCCTAATAATATATAGAGAAAATCAGAGAACATCTTCATTCTCCCTTATCTTATTTATATTAGTAAAATATTTTAAAAATCAAATAACTTTATCATTCCACTTATTTAAATCAAATAATATTTGAAAAATATATTCTAACTTATTATATAATTTAAATAAAATAATATTTAAAATATATATTCTAACTTATTAAATATTTTATAGCTAAATATTAAATATATTCAACTTCAAAAATAAAACTTACTTTCAAACTTATTGAATAATTTTATTATTAAATACTACATAAAACATTACATCAAACTTTATTGTTATCGATGTGCTATAAAGATTATATATGTTCTTTTCTGTTTTTAGATTTATTAATTATCATTTATATTTAATTTAGCTAACAGATATATAGTTTCAACCTTCTAATTAAATATTATTTTATGATTTTTGATGACACAAAATAGTCACTTTACTTCAATAAACTAATAATTTCTAAAAGGAAAAACATCCATGTCAAAATTTTACATTTTCATTGATAAACATCATCATCTTTACTTTACCATTAAATCATTACTTTATTGACAATTTTAGTTTAATTTAACATTCATGTGATGTAACATGATATTGTTGTAAATAGTGGGAGACAGATTTAAATGTGTGTCACCACTTTCAAAATCACATTGTTTTCTATAACAAAGTTGACTTTGTAAAGTATTTTTATAATGAGCCCCACATTATACATGCCTATGCCTGGGCCATATACTTACCACCAACTCCATATCCCCTGCTTTTACCACCACCAACTCACCATATCCCCTGCTTCCACCATCACCACCCTTTCAAAAGGGTCAACATACATCAAATACACTTGCACGAAGTCCATGGAGAGAATCAACATGCATCCCACAATGTGATTGCCCACCAGCAATTCCAATCTTTCTGCTATCTAAGAAGAAAAGGTGAATGGTTTTCTAAGGCTAGGAGATGATTTTCTAAGGTTAGGACTTTCCCTTTTCCGCAACAATAATCATGTTGGGGTGGAGCCTCCCACACCGTTCAAGTAATTTTAAGGGCTTCATTCAACGGAATCAAGTTGTTTAGGTGAGAACTACCACGTCAGTCATGCATGCCACGCACATAGTGATGTCCACGTAGCATGAGTGGATGATTCATCAACGATTCCATTACATGGATATCTCTATTTTGCCTTTCTCTTTTCCTATGGGAGATTATTTAAGTGGTATACTCTGCATGCCACCCCTCCTTTCTATGTGGATTCAAAGTGTCAGACCATCTATCGCTCGAAGAGAATGTTGTCAAAGTGAGCAAAAGGAATATACAAATACCATGGTGAGCAATCCAGAACGAAATTATTCCCACTCAATTTCTATCGTTCATTCCAAACTTTCCAACTGCAGCCCACTTTTTCTCAATCAGCGAACCAATTTCAATTTCAATGACCACCATTTCCGCCCAAACTTTTATGTCTTGCATTCATGCAACCTAGTGAAGGAATTTTGATGATGATATCGTAGAAAGTTATGTTTCCATTAACAATCAACTTCACTATACAAATGAAATTCCAATTAAAATCCCCATAAAGTAACTCATGGAAGAAAAAAATAATGTGAAAGTTATGTTTCCATTAACAATCAACTTCACTATACAAATGAAATTCCAATTAAAACCCCCATAAAGTAACTCATGGAAGAAAAAAATAATGTGCTTATATCTCAGTAAAGTAACCAATGGATGAAGAAAATAATATCCTTCCTTCAGTTGCTAGTGAATCCTAAATTAACAACTCCAAGGATTGACAAAGATGGTTTGCACAATGATGATTTTTATTTTACTTGGAATAAGATGGAAAGTTATAGGGAGAATAACAATAATTATCTAACAATTTAGTGTTACACTATGTTGGATTTTACAAGTAACTAAAAAGAGGTATGTCTTTAAATCCGAGATTAACAACATTAAAGATTGACAAAGATTGTTTGCACAATGATGATTATTATGATTGTTTGCACAATAATGATTATTATTGTACTTGGAATAAGATAGAAAGTTCAATGGAGAATAGCAATAACTATCAAACAATTCAGTGTCACACTGTGTTGGATTCTGCAAGTAACCAAAAAGAGGTATGCCTTCAAAGAATTTAATTGAGTATTTCATTCACAATTCATAGTGACACTATATTTGATTCTACAAGTAACCAAAAGGTATGCTTTCAAAGTATTTAATCAAATATTTCATTTATTTGTAATAAGAAGCAACTACACTTAAGAAAATTCATATAAATTTAGGAGTTTGACTATAATCCATAGAGATAAACTTTAGATTGGTTTTAAAGAATGATGGTGGATAAGAATGTTCGTAATACAATTATCATTAATAAACAATAATGATCATAATTATATTTAAATATTATATAAACTAAGTATTTTAGTAAAAGTGTTTTACAATGTAAATGTTACTATAAGAAGGCACCTTTGCTAATGTTGTTTAAATTTATTAACAATGTTATGTTATGAGAGGTGAGTTGGGTTTCTGATAAGACAATGCATTACTATTTCCTTGTTAAGATTCAAATTATTGAATTTATAGCACAATTTTACAAAAAATTGATTTATTAGTGGATGTTTACAAAAGAGTCATTGATTAGTGGATGTTGTTGTGGTCTAAGCTATATATTGAATGGTTATCAATCTTGAAACCAAATTTGTATATAACTTCTTGATAAATGGTGGATGCTACAATTTAATGAACTCTTCAAATTATTTATTAAAAACTTAATAACGATAATTGTAGAAGAAGTGTTGAGTAAATTGATTATTTGATCATTATAAATTTTGATTATATTATGGTGTTCAATAAATTATGGGATGAACACTCACTATTATGTACCTACAACAACAACTTTAATATGTATTAGGTTCTATGTACATGACTTATTTTACGTTTATGCTGGTATGTATTTTTCTTAGTGTTTTATTTGTAATAACATTACTTTATGTGATAATGGTTTATTTTTTCTTCTCAATGACTTGAGTATTATTTAGATTTTATCAGGTTTTTCGCAAACATATTATTATAAATAGGGGTTCCTTACTTTGTGTCGTACATCATTTTGTTAATAGAAACAATCGACTCTCTATTTTTATTATAAATGGATTTCTTGATTATTTTGAATTTATGGGTATAATCCACCCTTAAATGTCTAAGTGCCCATATTGTTTTTTATTTATTTTTTCTAACTATTATTCTATTTTTATTTTAATCATAATAGAGTGTATTTGTATAGAGCACCACTACACCTATATCACTTCAACTAAATATTTACAATTTTATATAAAAATAATTGCTAATTAATTTAATAAACATTAATTTGATAAATTTCCTCATATGGGGTGAGAAGAGAAGCGTTAAGGGAGGGGGTGGCAGGGTTATCAACACTCCAAACAATGAATCGAGACATGCCATTTCTTCCCCCCATATGTGTGCTCAATTACACTTCCTCCCAACATTTTGAGTATCGTGGTTTCCTTAATGTGATGAACAACACACTCATGTGTTATTGACGCCATCCTCATGCCCCAGTCCACTCGTGGGTGATTCTCTATTTTCTCCTACTCAACATGATGGAGGTCTCACACTTCTTCTTGGCCTCCCCCTATGGCATGGATGTTCCAACCTTCTTTCTTTATCTTGTCAAATTTTCTGTTAAATGTAACAAATGTTTCCTTCCAGTCTCATGCTTACATGATTAGCTCCGTTCCTGGCTCTTGGAAAGGTTGGTTAAATCGCCTTCTTTTGCTCATCATCCTTGGTTTTCTCCTACATTAGGCCTTTTCTTCTTACATCGCTTCATGCCTCATTAGTTGTCTATTTACCTACTCCCAATTGTTTCCATGACATGTCATCATGCTCAACTTCGTAGGGGAAGTGTAGATTAGTGTAACATTTTCTTGGAAAAATGACCCAATTAAAATCTTTAGCCTTTTCTCATTAACATTGCTCCCTAATTCAGACCAATTTTCGTTGTTTCTCTGTTCCAAAGTTTAAACAAATGGCTTCTAGGGTTTTTTCCACCGGCTCCACTGTCGTCATCACGACACAGTCGTGCCCTACTACCCATGGCGGCCACAAACATTTAGAACTTGCACTCCCTCGCAGGTTCCCTCATGGCTACGGCTATGTCAGATGCGTCGGTTGCACGGAAATCACAAACACAGCTCAGCCATTTCTACATTTTTCCCTCCCATCCGCAGAAATAATCAAACACTTCCAAACTATGCAGGATGAGGGTGCCCTTGCAGATAGCTCTGTGTCATCTCCTCGACTCATCACGTCAGGGAAGCACATCCATGAGAATTCCATCTGCGAGTTGGGCTCTGCTAGTTCCAACCTACATCAACTCCTCAACAGCCCTTCGCTTCACCATATTCCCCCTGAAACCTCAGTTCTGGGAGGAAATTTGACAAAGAAACACAATAAGTGCAATGAGACAGCACTGCAGTGTAGCAAGCCATCTGGACTTGACCCGCAATCTGCTCTAGCAACCAGGGACCCCCAAATCCTCTGCCCCCATCTTTTCAGATTCAGATTTCTCTCCTAACAGGAAAAACCATGCTACTTTGGGTACATTCCATGGACCTGGTGCTACACCTCTCAAAGGCCCTTGAACTCAGGCTAGGTATTCCCTCCTCGTCTTTGCGACTTCTCCATGAAGGTAAACAACTCGAGGATCCTTTCCCACTCTCCTTTTACAATATAGAAAAGGATGCTTCTGTGAATGTTTCTCTCCGTCTGCAGGGAGGTGCTGACGGGAAAACCTCGGCAGCTAAGGGTTTCTCTTACAAAGACGTTGTACATGCACAACCCTATAATCAATTTTCTTAACCCCCGAAGGCTCCCAAGCCCTTCTTGGTAGACAAAATGGAGGAAGTGCCCTCTGTAGAAATGTCCCACCCGGATTTGGAAGACCAACTTCAAATATATGCAGAAAATTACTTCATCTACAGATTCAATGAATACTGGCCTCGCACAACAAATTTATACCAATGGATTCACTCCACTTGGACCAATAACTGCAAGGTAATTTTCTGCTCCAAGGGCTTCTTTATCGTTATATTTTCTCATAGCAAGGACTACCAAACAACCCTTACAGGTGGTCCATGGTTCTGGGGAAAAGTAGGGATATTCCTCACCCCTTGGTTCCCGGACTTCAATCCCTCCACGGTAGTCATCACCAAATTTCGATCCCTCCAAGGCTACAAAGTAATTTTATCTTCATATATATATATATATATGAAGATAAAATTACTTATTTTATAATTAAATTAACAAATTATTATTGTATTTAAGGTTTAAAATTATGGTTTTGAAGTGTAAATTTATTTTAACTTAATTATATAGAAAATTTATTTTGTAAGTTTGATAGTGGTGGGGCTACGTCATGGATCATGGTCATGTCCAAGAATAACACCGAATAGGGCAAGGAACTGAACCAGTGACCCAACATCTAGGAGTTCCTTAACAACACACTTGATCACTGTCTATCCAAGACCCATGGACTAAAATTTATTTTTAAGAAGTTAATAGAAAGTTATAAATTATTATACAACTTTTGAATTTCTCTTTTCCGAAATTGTCAATGTAATTTTTCTGAATTTTTTTTTGAATTTCTCTTTTTTTACGCAAAACCCATTTGTATGATTTCCTAGATTCTTCTTCATTTTCTCTAAAATCATGCCCGAAGTTAGTCACTCAATTGTTTTTGGCACAATTTGTACGAATTATTGATCATGAGTTGGAGGTGTGTGGAATTGACCTAAGTACAATATAGATAACTTGAAAGCATGACATCAAGTCTAGGAAAAAAACCCATGTCTCAGAATTACACCTAGAACTACGCATATATTCCAACCTCAGAGGTCGACTACAGGACTACATAGGAGTTACGAGAACATAACTAAGTAAAAAATAACATTATTAAATTCAAGCATAATCCTTTTTATTCCATTAAAAACAAAGGAAAATTATGATAATTAATTATGTTGAACTTTCTAATCTTGTCATGGTATATCTAAAAATAAATGCATTAATAATGGTAACAGAGAGGAAAAGGAGTGAGATGAAATGATTAAAAAAGTGAGTGTTTTGGCTGGTGATAAAATTGGTGACTCAACAATGAAGGGGAAGGGGAGGGATGATAGGTCTAATGAAGAGAAATAAAGAGAAGGATCCAAGGGGATGGAAACTATTTTGAGGGCCTTGGAAATGAGAACTCTAGGGAGAAGATCACCCTTACCATTATGAATGGTAGTGTAAGAAATCCACTGGAGGAGAATTTTGAAACATAACCAACATGTTAAGAGGAAAATGAATGGTAAGAGAACCACTTCTCCTAGGAAATCTAACACACAAAATCAAAATAGCCAAGAGGACTAAAATAACCTACAGAGAGGACAAGGTAGGGCTAATGAAGGAATAGAAAACAACAATAAAATGCCAAAGCCATTATGTGAATTACTTGAGGCCATATTTGAAATGATAGCCATATACCCATCATAACTACCCAAAGAGTGTCAGGCGACACATTGTCTTTTGCATCATTAATGTATATCGTACTCTAATTAGATCCATTAAGCTGCATGAAAATCAACCACCTCCAAACACGGGTGAGAAGCACCATAAGGTTGAGCTATATTGAAGTTTTTTTCGGTCTAGGATGTTGGATTAGAGCCCAACCAGGATATTGAGTGCATCGAAAGAGTACCATCAATAATGTCAGACTGAGTAATAAGACTATCCCCATAAAACCAACTTGAATCACCATGAAAGTTGAGGTGATGGGATGTATGTTGGATTGTTCATAGTGGGGATGCATTGACATGTCCACCCTTATTATTAACTGGTGGGATGACAACATCGTCTCATCCCACCTATCATGTAAAAGGAACCCCATCCATGGTAAATCAATTAAACTCTCCTTTATAATAAATTTTATGCAAATACTTTGACCTTGTAGAAAAATATATCAACTCTAAACATCTTACATTGTGACATTTCCAAACGAATATTCTTTAGATCTATAAATATATAATAAATATATAAATTTCATGGATGTTTTTTTATAAATATCATTAATTTAAATAAATTCATACTAAATACTTCATAAAATAATTCATAATATCAATATTTTATCAATTAATAAAATTATTTTATTTTATTTTAAAAAATTATTTAAATTTTATATTTTTAAATTTCTAAAAAACCTTATACTAAAATATAAACTTATATATATAATCTACCACCTACCTTCCTATGTGGAGGTTTTCCCTGCACCCTCTTACATTACTAGATTTACATTTCTTAATAATCTCTCTAAAACCTAATTAGCATGTTTCATATAAAAATATGTTAAGAGGGAGGAGTATATCATACACTCATTTATGGGTTAGGGTTTATGATAGACCCTTCATTTATCATACATGTGTTTATGGAGTGGGTTTTATGATAGACCCCTCCTTTATCGTACACTTGTTTATGGGACGGGGTTTATGATAGACCCTTCCCTTCAATAGTGTTCACGATAAACACATATAATTTCCCACAAAGGCGTGGTTATAACAATTATAACCCCATCACATTCTCAGGATGGGGCATTTGGTCATTATAAACCTTAGTGTGGATTTTATAATGATCACTAATTATACCCTTATTGTGTACTATAATTATAATGTTCATGGACCATGCCATGGACTAGGTCCAACAATCATGATGGAGATTGTCACAAAATAATTCCTATAATGGTCATGGACCATGATCAACTACCATGATCAAGTAATAATTTTTTAAATTATAAACCCTACAAATGGGATGAGAGGAGAGTATAATTGTGGGTTTTTCCATGAACCTATTGGATTTTCACTCATTGAACCTATGGCATAGCACATGTGTTTATGGGATACTAAAAAATACCCCCAATTGAATAGATGCTAAAAGAACACCACTAAAATCATTTTGTTTATGCCTTTTCCTAACACATATTTCTAGTTAAAAAAACATCTATTTTCACTCAACATCCTATGCATCAATTTTTTTGGTGGTAACTTTAATAACCCTTTTATTTATACCCATATTTTGGAGATATGACATGACTCTTGTAGGCCCTTGATAAAGATTACGTAAATCGGGCCTCACATTTTTTTTCCAATTTCTTTCTTTTGTATTTTTAATTTAAACAACAAATTATTGAATATTAATGAATACCCTCTCAACATTTATTGATTGTATAATAAAACATCTTAGAGAACATAATTAAGCTTTGTTCAAAGTATCGAGTGTAACCATATGTTTCTACAAGGATTGAGATCTTGTTTCTTTGTTTTTATCTACTCCTCTTCTTTTTGTATCCTTCGTTTGCTTTTGGCCTCTTGTAAGTGGAGGGAATAAGATTTATACATAGAAACCCCACCTAAAAATGGGTCCCTATTTCTTACCCATTTTTGGTTGTGACATTTTCAATATATCATATTTAGTAGGCTCCTTATTGCCGCCAAATCCTTTCTCCCCCTCTCTTGGTTGAATATATTTTGCAACTTCCTCCAAACCCTTGCAGGTGGTGTGATAAGTGCTCAAATTTACATATTTTTAGAACCATCCAATGCCTCTTTGCATACCCTTTTCCCATTTCCATCTCATCCTAATACATTTTTCATCCACAATGATCCATATTTATTCAAGGTATAGTTATCCTCTTAGCGTGCCATTTCAATACTTACTCTTATGAATTTTTAGAAGATTAATACCTTTTTGTGCTAACAATGGTATATGGAAACAAGACTGAATAGGTACCTTCCAAGAGCTGGTGTTGCAAATCTCTCAACAATTGATGCAACTCTCTACAAGGATACAGATGTTGCAACTCCCAAGTGTGAGCTACTGCAACTATCTGTTCTAGTACAGTTGTTGCAACCCTGAGTTTCTACCACTCATGTTGCAATGCTAGGTTTGTTTCATTATTTCTACAACTTTTTGTTGTTGTGACACTCAACTCTTCATTTTTTTGATCCTTACCTCATTTTTGTTATGACTCTTTCCTCACCATAGTTGTGACTTGCACCACATAGTTGTTTCTACTACTCTCTCAAGGTTTTTGTTACAACTTAAAAGAAGGGTGTTGTAACTTTGTGCTAGTTGTAACAATGCATTAATCAAGCAAAAATTTGACGTATATGGATCCTCTAGGAATTCAAACAAGCAATCTCCTCACATAGGAAAATGACAAAGGTGAATAGGCGATGAGAAAAGAATGAATTATTCAACTACCATTTTTCATATAACTTATTAAGCCAACCTATGCTCAATTTTATTGTCTTTTGAAGAAAAAAATATAACAAGATGGAATAACTTGATTCTCATGGATTTCCATCAACTTCTTTGATTAGAGTAGATAGGGAACATCATGCATAAAAACCCTTGCTCTCTGTGTGTTGGGTAATCTAAATTAGTCATGATCAAAATCATAGCTAGTCTTTAATTGTATTTCTAGTTTCATGCTTGATATAAAGTTCCATATCGTTCATGTACAAGTGATGGTGTTTTGAGTATCCAGAATTCTATTTCCTTTCTAAACTAGTGCCTCGTTTGAGGAGGTAGGGGCCCCTCCTTATCCATGTATTGTCGATACTTTATAGAGTAGTTATATTATCTTTTTATATTCCTTTTATTTCTATAAATTCTTCTACTTAACACTTCAATGTAACCCTGATATTTCCTTTGTTTCAAAACAAAATTTTAAGTGTTGTAACTTTCATATTTCCTTTTCTAAAACTCTAAATTTGAAGTGTTACAACTTTCTTATTTCCTTTGCTGCAACTCTAAATTTCAAGTGGTGCAACTTCGATCGTTTGTATTGATGAAACTCTGTATTGTAGGTTTATTGTTCCAACTCTTGTTGTTGCAGCTTTGCATTAATAATAGAATAGTGTATTTTCCAAATTGGGATTGTTTTATTTTTGTATTTAGTTTGGTTCAATTACTATGTTTACAACATCTTCTTCATGTTTCTATTTCATTTGAGTACAAAGTGTGGTTTGATAATTTGTAATCCACTACATTAAATTGCACTTGGAATTTCATTTTTGTTATAGCAACCAAGGTCATATTAATATTGGAACAACTCACCTTAGATGCCTATGTGATTTATTCCCTATAAGTGTGATTTACTTTCCTCCAAGTATGATCTGTACATTCCTACAAATTGTGGATTTGATTGCAAGTGTGGTGTGAATTTCTCCTGGTGACTTGTGAAAGCATCTCAATATATTTTCCTAAAACATGCATTTAGAATAATAGAACTACATATTGTACTATCACAGATGGTGCACGATATTTTTCAAGTTCCATATGAACCTCATATTGACAATTAAATGTACAATATTTTGGTCATCTTTCTAAACAAATAGAAAGGTAATTAGAAGGTTTGTTAGGGTGTTTGTTTGGGTTACATTTGATGGCATCCTACTTTATTTTGAAAAAGGTAAATCCTGCGAGATAACCTTATTCGTCGAAATATATGGATGGTGGCCCACTCAATCACCAACCATGATGATGACTAGTATTCTAGAGGAATCAAGTACATTTATTATGATCTATATTATTATCACTGAAAATGCACCTTAGGTGGATGGTGCAATTGATTGAGCTAGCCCTTTGGGATAACTCCTCATCCTACTTGTCATTGTTTGGGTCTAAAATCTTGAAGTGATTTATAATTGCAATAGGATATTTGTTATGGCTTGGCTATGGAAATGGTTGTCTTCTCTTTAATTGGTTCACTATTTGCATAGGATACTATATCTTCAATTGATTCTATGGGGAAAGTTTCCCCTTTTGGGAGTTCTAAACAAAGCATCCATATTCATGACACGTTTTTCACTATAGAAGATACTTATAATATATATATTAATGACGAAAATAGGAACCAACCATCTAAATTCAAATTTATTCCTCCATTAATCCTTTCTATAACTCCACTTACACATGTTCATGTCCATATATACAAACATCCTTTTGAATAAAAATATATCTATTAATTTTCCAAGGCTATTTCCAATTGCCTAGGAAGTTAGATCATACTAAAATATTAGTAGAAAGTGAGAGAGGCATACCCATACTAGGATTTGGTTATGAATATATTCTTCTAAACTGAATCTCAATAACCATGATTCAAGCATAATCCTTAAGGTCCAAGGAAGTAAGGACCACTTATAGAAAAAATGTATTAAGCTTCATTTAGCTTAAACAAAAAATAAATATATCTTGTGCCACAAAAGTAAGTTTATAAATCCCTTCATATAGGGATCTTTATATAAATGGTAGAGATTTTCTCATGGGAGAAGCGGTTGACATTTTGACTTATGTGACATGTACAAGCTTTCTCACATAGAAATCATGAAATGAGTGCACGGCCTTCTACTATTCTTAGGGGATTTTTCAATGGAAATTGGAAGCTAACAACTTCCTTCTCAAAATGATGTGTATTATTCCCTCCAGTCTCTACCATAATAGGAAAATCACGATGCTTGACCTTGTGGGGATAGAGTACTATTATAAAATGTGACTATGGCGAGTATGGTTGAAAAATTAGATTTAAGCATGAACTTTAGTTGGAGTGCTCAACTTGATTCTACATGAGAGAAGAGAATTTGTTTCTTCTATGTAGTATTTTGAAAAATCAAAGATTCATTTAAAAAAATTTAAGGATTTAAAGGGGAAATGACAAATTTTAAAACTTAATTCATATTTTTTTAAGTATCAATTAAAATATTGAAGACTTTAAAAAAACAATGTTTCGAAAATGGATATTAGTTTTCAAAATGTTAATATTTACGGAAAATTTCTCAATATCATATGTTCTATATTATAGAAAGAATGGCGGCATGTGTGTGGAATTTTTTTCACACATGCCATAGTTCTTTCCAGAAGCTAAAACATATGCTATGAATTCAAATTGCGAAATCCTACACTGTCAAATTCTCATTAATTAAAATTTGAAAATTATGTTGAAGAGTAAAAATAAAAATATTGATATTTTACAAAAATTTCAATAATAATATTAAAAAAACAAAACAATATAGAGTTGATGGTTTTTCAAATTGTAATTTCCTTATATCAAATTTCTCATTTACAATAATTTAAATTCAACAATTTTTTTAATATTAAAAAATTCTAATTTTCATGAAAATTTTATCAATTATTTTCTCAAAGCGGTTGGATCCACTGGTGAGAAATGAGAGAATAATTTGGCATTCGTGTCCAAGGTTCAATTTTGATGGGTGAATATGATCCTTGATGTTTCCATGCAGGCACCTAGTGGTGATGGTCAAAGATATGATGCTTGCATTACGTTCCCTATGCATACATAAGTGGATCAAAGCCCGCCCTTTGTGATCCTTAAGTCCAAACAATAACCATTATGACCAAGGCCTTATATTTTCAGGACGTTTTGAGGGGATGCTATATGACCTCGAAGGAAAAATAAAAATAAAAATTAGTGTGTGCATGGTGACTAGACAATGTAACTAATAATGAGTTTGAAGTGATAGTAGTTCATGAAGGCTTAGTTGCACCAAAGGAGAAATCAGTCCACCATGTGATAGTTATAAAGGAATTCTTAGTTATGATATAGTCATTATCACTTCAACCTCCCCTTGAAAACTTGAAACTCACCTAATATAGCATTTCGTTGCTTCTAGACTTTGTCAATCTAGACATCAATGCTCAGGAAAACCTAGCTATCATGGAATATTTTGATATAATAAAGTAATTATCTCATCCATGCTCACTTAGCATATCATTTCATTATTCTAGACTTTGTCGATCTAGAATTTTTTCAAGTCTTACAAAAACAAATTGCGAGATTGATGCTCAGGTCAACCTAGGCACTATGATGAATGAAGGTATGTATAAGGTAAAAGGGGGAGCTACATACTACAATCACATTCCTTTAGTTATCCAACTATTGTGATAATTGTGTCATACTCTAAAAAGTGTTTCATCATGTAAGAACAAATGGATGAGGAGTCAAGACATATTTATCATTATTTACTCCTTATACTAATGATTCAAGCATGAGGAGTCATACACTTTTTCTTATGTGTTATATAATGGATATGTGGAAGCTAGTGTGTGGGTTTATTATCATGTTGAATTAGTTTAATGCAATTTTTATCTCTCCAAATTTGATCCACTACTTAAGAATGATAAAACAAAAGGATTAGGAAATCATTCAAGTGTTTTTTCTTAGGAAGAAATCAACATCAACCCATGTTCTTGGTTAAAACATATATATATATATATAATCGTAGGAGTCTTGGGACTCAACATATAGTCTACAATTCAGGGATCTATGCATGATTTTCCAATATTAATGGTCCACTTCCATTTCTGACATAAATGTTATTCCTATGTGAGATTAAAGAGGTTCAATAAGGGGTCATAAGGTGTGGATGTGAAATGGTGAAAGCATAGTGTAGGGTGATTAATTTCACATTTAGTGGAATAGTTTGCATTAGGCATGCGATAATAAATTCATGTTATAAAATAGGATTATGAACCATTATGTGATGGAAATGATAAGCTAGCTTCAAAAACTCAAGGAAATTGAGAAAGATGTAATTGTTTTTATGAAAAATTATCATAGGAATTTTTGGAGTTAACATCATAGTTAGATTCTTTGAAATATTTTGCCAAAAGGATCTCCATCCATTTGAATCTCCCCTTAAAAGTCATATATTATACTCATTTTGATTATGTGACTTTTGGGACCCCTCCATATACAAATGTTCTAACAACATTGAAGAAGACACAACCATTCTACTCAATATAAATGGGAACTAATGGATACTAAAAGTGAACTCAACCCTATATCCTTTGAAATGAATATACACCCTATAGATGTAGCTTGGAGACATCGGTGGGCCTAAAAATGGAATCACTTGAGGGATATGATCTTAGGTCCATATATTACTAGTGCAGTGCCTTATTGATGTTAGTGTAGCCCCCTTATTGTTATTGTTGTACCCATGTAGCCCCCATATTGTTATTATTGTGCCCCATAAAAGCCACTATTGTTATTGTTGTGCCCGTACATTATTATTGTTAGGTCTTCTAGGATTATATTGTGACCCCATGGACTCCTATATATAGAAAGGGGTTTTTTTCATTTGTATCATCCAGGAATTGTTCATTTATGTAATGTAAAGGAGGTTTCCCCCTCGAAGTGGCTGATTTATAAGGCGTTGATCTCTCTTTTCTTCTATTTTGGGAGTTGGGTTCATAATATTTGGTATCATAGCTTTGGATTCTAGGGTTTCGCTACTTCAAACAGGTCATCGTGGAATTTTCACTATAAAAAAAAATTCTACGAAGGTTCAGAAGCTAAAACAAAAACCCATTTGCGAATAAATCCTCAGGAACTTCGTGTCAAAATTTTAGATCTTGGTTCGAAATATTTTCGGAGAAATGATCTATGGAAAATAGGGTTTTTACAGGCTCACGAATTTCATCTCAAAGAGGTGACCTTGGGAAAATCATCATAAATCTCTCTCTGAGCCTCAGATTGGGATTCTGTAAAAAGAAGCAGAAAGTACACAGAATTTAGTTTCCTGTGCATCCATTTCAGAGCCGAAGGAGGAAACAGTGACACTTGGCATGTCGTACAAGTTCGCTCTACTGAACTAGTCCATAATTAGGTCATTGTCGGAGAGTGGGCATAACTTTGTCTTGAAGAATCCAAATCAGGTCAGGCCTGTGGCATTGTAAAGGATATTGAAATGGATACTAAAGGAATGAAGATAAGATCTCAGCGATCTGAAATTACATAGATACATCATTTTCAATATCGATCTCCTCAAAATCAAGAAAAAGGTGTGTATTTTTTTTTCAAATTACATAAGTCTTGTTTGAAAAATTAGTTTGAAGTGATTCCAAGGGCATATTGAAGCAGAGATATCAATATTGGGTTCTAAAATTCCCATTACAAATAATTCAACACCCATTAAGCGCTCAGAAGTCTCTACTATGACTCATGAAGAGGAAGAAGTGCAACATGATATATCAAAATTACAAGAGCAAGTGCAACAACTTTCGCTCTCGCAAAGAGAAACAAAAAATGAAATGGAAGTTTTGAAGAAAGATGTGGAAGCTAAGATGGATAGTTTGAAGAAATGTGTGGAAGCTAATATGAATGGTTTGAAGAATGGCATGGAAGCTAAGATGGATGACATGGAAGAAAAAATGAGAGACAACATGGAAGACATGAAGAATGATCTAAAAGAAGACATGGAAGCTTTGAAGGAAGGTTTGACAAAGTTGATACAAGGAATGACTCCTAATGGTGAAAATATAGTAGAGGAAACTCATGATGAGAAAAAAATAAATGTTAATCAAGATTTCGTAAACTCTAATGTTTGATTAAAGACCCACCATATTCCAGAGATCGATATGATGAAGTTTGATGGCAAGGATATCGTAACATGGATACTACAGATGGAGCAATATTTTGACCGCAATAATGTGAAAAACACATAAAAGGTATGCATTGCAACTTTATATTTAGAACAAAATACATTTGTATTGTATTGATGGCTTTTCTCACGTAAAAAAATTGTCACTTGGTCAATTTTTAAGGAGGAAACGATAGCACATTATGAGGATACAAAGAGAAACACCTTCTTTAGCCAATTGATAAATATCAAACAAAAGGGTTCAGTGGTGGAGAAAATTGAGGACTTCCAAAAATTGAATATAAGGGTAACTGATATTCCAGAGGAACACATTATTGATGTCTTCATAGGGACTTTAAAGGATAACATCCAACATGAGGTTCACCTTTGGGAACCTGATTCATTGGAGAAGGCATTCAGGTTGGTAAGAAAAAATGAAAGTAAAATTATGGAGACAAGGGAGCCTACCACTCACATCTATAAAGATGGAAGTGTTGCTACTCATATACTTCCACAACCTACAAGGTTGACACCACAAAAATTGGAAGAAAAAAGAGAAAAAGGTATTTGCTACAGTTGTGATAGAAAATACACTAAAGGTCATAAGTATGATGAGAAGAAATTATTTTACATATATTGTGAATATGAGGAAGAAAATGAACAAGAAACTTCAATAGAATAACATATACACGAGGAACCAACCCTACAGAAAGAAGAATTGAGTCCAACCATATCCTGTAATCCATTGGCAGGAATTACCACTCCTCAAACTCTCATGATAGAAGGACATATCAAGAAGAAAAATGTAATAATGTTTATTGATTTAGGTAGTACCCATAATTTTATTCATTGTAAGGTAGCCAAGGAATTGAATTTCTTCCTATACCTAGCACCAGAGTGTCAAGTGATGGTGGAAAATGGAGGAACTATAAATTTCTCTCGAAAATTTCATAATATCAAGCTAACCATGGGTGAATCTATATTGAATAGTCCAATGCTTTCCTTTCCAATGGGAGGTGTTGATGTTGTACTAGGAGTACAATTGTTACAATCTTTGGGGATAGTAGCTTTTAATTTTCAAGAAATTTTCTTGAAAAAAAAAATTGGAAGGAAAGGAAGTTGAATTACGGGGTATCGCAGGGAAGTCGGAAAAGATAATAAGCTCTAATTTCATGATAAATCTTCTCAAGAAAGAACAATGAAGCGTAATTTCAAAATTATGCTCACTAGAAGTTCCAACATCAAAACAATCTATTTCTCCAGATCTCCAAAAAGTCTTGGACAATCATTCCAAGGTGTTTGAAACTCCCAAAGGACTCCCACATATTCGTGATCATGATCATGCTATTCATTTGATTCCAGGAAGTGTTCCTCCAAACATCAAGCCTTACATATATCCTTATGTCTAAAAAAGTGAAATTGAACGTATGATTGTGGAAATGTTAGAGGTTGGTATAATTCAACCTAGTCAAATTTCTTTCTCTACTCGAGTAGTATTTATGCATAAGAAGGATGGATCATGGCACATGTGTTTGGATTATAGGGAGTTCAATAAGCTCACTATTAAAGATAAATTTCACATTCTTGTGACTGATGAATTATTGTATGAATTACATGGAGCAATTTATTTTACCAAGTTGGATCTTTGTTTAGGATATCATCAAATTAGAATGAAGACTGAATATATTCCAAAAAAAACATTTCGAACTCATGAGGATCATTATGAATTTTTGGTCATGCATTTTTGCCTTTCCAATGCACCTTCTTCATTTCAAGGGTTGATGAATTCCATTTTAAAACCCTTCCTTAGAAAATTTGTGTTAGTATTTTTTGATGATATACTAATCTACAGCAGGTCTTGGAAGGATCATGTTCAACATGTTGACAGAGTGCTCAAAATATTGGAGGAGAAACAATGATATGCAAAAACCTCCAAATGTTTCTTTGGAGTATAAGATGTGGAATATGTGGATCATATTGTATCTCAGGAGGGTGTTATGGTAGACCCTAACAAAATTAAAGCCATTAGGAATGGAAAGTCCCCACAACCATAAATCAGTTGCAAGGATTTCTTGGGTTAACAGGGTATTATCGCAAGTTTGTTAAGAATTATGGGAGAATAACAACACCTCTAACAACATTATTGAAGAAAGATGCATTTTCATGGACTCCTAAAGAAACCAAGGCCTTTGAACATCTTAAAGAGGCAATGTGCCTAGCACCGGTATTAGCTACGCCAAACTTCATAAAAACCTTTATTGTGGAATGTGATGCCTTAGGAAATGGAATTGGTGTTGTTTTAATGCAAGAAGGAAGACCCATTTCCTTTGAAAGTCGCCCAATCAAAGGAAAACATTTACAGAAAGCTATTTATGAGAAGGAAATGTTGGAAATAATACATGCACTAAGTAAATGGAGACCTTACTTAATGGGAAGACACTTCAAGGTAAAAAATGATCATGATAGTCTTAAAAACTGATCATGATAGTCTTCAGAAGAGAAACAAAACTGGTTCACAAAGATGTTGGGTTATGACTTTGAAATCATCTACACAAAAGGGAAGCTAAATTTTGTTGCAGATGAACTCTCAAGAAAGAATGAAGAAGTGGAAGCATTTCTTTGTGCCATTTCTATTATCCAACCAGATTGGATAACTGAAGCAAGGGATGAATGGAAGAATGACGAAGAAGTGTGGACACTCATTCAAAAGTTGTAGCAAGATCCTAGTACATCTGATACATTTCGTTGGAAAAATGATTCCTTATGGTACAAATATTGCCTATATCTTTGTAAGAATTCCCAACTAAAACAAAATATTATTTTGGAATTGCACACCTCTCCCTTAGGAGGACACTCAAGGTTTTTTTGGGATGGCCTTAAATCTGATATTCAAAATTTTGTGGCGGAATGTTTGTTTTTCCAGCAAAATAAAGTTGAGACAATTCAGACCCTGGGTCTTCTAAAACCTTTATTCATTCCAATTCAATGTTGGTATGATCTAAAATTTATTGTTATTTAATGTTGCGCTAATATCAATTTCATAATTAACATGAAATTGATTTGGTTTGCTTATCATATAAGGGTTTATACATGTGTTTATGATTGATACTTCATTAAACTTGATGATATTAAGTGTATTTCATGAACTCAAAAGCATGGAAACTCAATGTTGAATAGAAGCATATAAAGAGACAGCAAGCACAAATAACAGAGACAAATACACAAGTTTTTGATGAAGGAGTTCACCCCTCCTAGGCTACATCTCCTTATTCTAGCTTCATAGTGTGGGCCTTTATATTAGCTTCAATTGTGAAAAGTGTTGTTTACAGTATCTTGTTGCCTCTGCAACCTGCTCCAATGGCTCTAAAACATCAAAATCTACCAAGAATTACTCTTCCTAAGCCAAAATTAGTCGAAAATTGTTTCAATTATGGAAAAACTATTTTTTCCTAGTTTTTCTCCACTATTTCTGGAAGTCTACCAATTAACTCCAATAAATGTGGAGCTTCTCCACATTTGGCCGCATTTAGCCGCATTTGGCAGGTCCGCTAAACCTTCCTCCAAGTTAAACACACACTTAATAGTGGATAATAATTAGTTTAAGCAGGATTAACATTGTGTTTAGCATTAACCGCGTTTAATCGCAAATGGAGGATTATCGTGGGTTAATCATGTATTAACATTAATTATACAGTTTAATAACCATTCAAAACTCCCGCTGGATCATCTGTATTAGCTCCTGGTTATGGTGCTCGGACATGTGGGAGGGGGCTAGCCCACAGGGCTTGCCCCCTCCAAACCCCCAAACTCGGCGGTGGTAGTCTTGAAATAGCAACGGGATCCTATGTATAACAAGGATCAAGTGGATGGCCTGGTGGTAAGGCGGTGGTCGTGGTTTCGACCCCGACCCCCGCCATATAATTTTGTTGAACGTGATTTGATTCGAACCTTAGGTCTTGAATTTGGTTATAAATATATGTGTTACACCCATGATATGGTTCCAACCTTATGATAAAACATATATATATATATATATATATATATATATATATATATATATATATATATATATATATATATATATATATATATATATATATATATATATATATATATATATATATATATATATATATATATATATTCACCCCATTTGATATTGCATTTCGACTGTGGTCCAAGCCTTAGTATAATATATATAATGTGCCCAACTTCGACCTTACATAAAAAATCATGCCAACCGACCTAGCCATGGGGGAGGGCACGTGACAGTCTCTGGCTGCGTCACGTGACCCTTCCCCATTGGCCCAAAATTTCCACCATTAAAATAATAATAATCCACCATAGATAATTCCAAACTTAGGATTAGGAGAAAAATTCAACTTCCCCAAGAAACATTAGCGAATATGATGATGACACTTGTCACAGTGTCACTGGCTAAAAACTAGAGAATATTCCCTAAATATTCCTGAGGTTCTAATAGGACTGCCAAGTCATCCGTTTGTCACTGTTCTGCACAATTTTTACATGTTTGGGAAAATGAATAGTAGACCACAACTTACTCATACGAACTCGGATTTCGATGAAACAAGTTGTGTTGGAATCCTGGTGACGAGCTCTATCCGATCTCTCTAGTTTGAAGCATTTCTAAGCAATTTCATATTTTAGCTAAATACTTAGCCTTTGATCATTCCTCCCTACTAGAAGCCTTTTGGACCCAAAAATATACTATCAATTGTTCAGCAGGTGAGGGTACAGCTCCCTCACCCTTTCACTCTCCATTCATTTGGCCTTTGAAATATTTTTTCCTTTGAGTCCCACTCTAAGTTATTCGACATTCCCTCTCCTTGAAGTTCTAATTCTTTTATCAAGTATGAGATCTTGCTGAATTTCATCAAGATATTTTGGCGAGAAATTATCTATTGATGGTAGTTGAACATGCTCTCCTTTATCATCAATCAAACGAGTCTCAAACAATCTCAAATTCTCAACATTAACGACAGAATATATTTTCATATAAGGAGGAAAATCTAGCTTAAATGCATTAGTACCAATCTTTTCCAGAATTTTAAATGGACCATAGAAGATTGGCTTGAGATTTTTACCTTCCCCTTGCAATATTTATTTGCTGATATAAAACCAAAATTCATCCCCCAACCTGAAATTTTTTATCAACACGGTGTTTATCATGCCTTTCCTTGTAGTTGCTTTGACTCTTTTCAAGTTTCTCTTACATTGTGTGATGTATCAACTGAATTTTCTCAATGAACTTCCTTTCCTTATCTATGTCATTGTTACCATCTATAGCGACATCTTTATCAAAGATGAAGTCCAAAGGTGATCTTGGCAAGTACCCAAAACATGCCTCAAATGGCAATGTGTTTGTGGAAGAATGCCTTGCCTTGTTGTATGCATGTTGAATGTAATGCAATTGTTCATCCCACAACTTGGGATGCTTTCTGCAATAACCTCTAAGAATATGAATGATTGTAATTTTTACCACCTCGGTCTAACCATTTTTTTGCGAATGAAATGTTGTGCTCTTCTTCAACTTTGTGTCCATCATGTCTCATAATTTTGACCAAAAATTCCCAACAAACCGGGAATATCGATCACTTACAACAGAAGTAGGAAGACCAAAATGAACCCAAACATTTTGAAAGAAAATATTAGCAATTTGTTCAGCTATAATTGTTTTCTTACATGGCATCAAAAGACACTTTTTTTTAACCTATCTACCACAACATACAAGTAATCATGACCTTTCCTTGACATAGGAAGACCACCTACAAAATCCATTGAGATACTCGCCCAAGGATGTGAAGGAACCAGAAGTGGAGTGTACAATCCAAGTTTCCTATTACTAGGCTTACTTATTGCACATAAATAACATCCTCTAATAAAACTAAATACACTATCAATCATGCATGGCCAATAACAATACCTTTGGATATTTGCTACTGTCTTGCCTACACCAAAATTTCCAGCAATCAATGATGTGTGAACATCCCTTATGATACTATTTCTTTCTCCTTGTGGTATACATAAATTGCCCAAGTGATACAACAAAATTTTATGCACATGATAATCTAACTCTTCATTTTGGTTTCCTTGACTCAAGCTTTCATACACATCTTGAAAATCACTATCATATGCAAATTGTTCAATGTAACTTTCATGCATAACTGAATTGTGCTTGAGTATAATAGATGAATTTACAATAGGCCTAGAGAGAATATCAGCTACCTTATTTTAGATTCTATTTTTATACCTGATAACCAAATGAAATTGTTGTAGAAATCCCATCCATCTGAAATGTCTTGATTGCTGCAACTTTGATTGTGATTGTAAGTATTGCAATGGCTGATGGTTAGTATGGATAATGGTCTCTTTCCCCATCAAATAGTGCTTCCATTTATTTACACTTTGTACCAATGCATATAAATATTTTTCATAGGTTGGATAATTATTCACAACTCCATTAAAAATTTCATAATAAAATGAAATAGGCTTACCATGCTGCATGAGAACTGCTCCCATAGCATAATCACTTGCATCTGTTTGGATCTCAAATGGCTATCTAATATCCGGACGGGCCAATACAGGTGTTGAAATTATCTTTTTCTTTAAAGCATCAAATTATTTTTGTTGCATATCTCCCCAATGGAAGACTTTCTTAACACTTGTCAATGCATGTAATAGAGCTACAATGGAAGAAAAATTAGCAATGAGTTTCCTCCAATACTGTGTTGCCCCAAGAAAGCTTCTTACCTCTGTAACTGTATTGGGCTTGGGCCAATTCAGAATTACCTCTAATTTGGAAGGGTCTATCTTCAACTCACCTCCTCCAACAATGTGCCCCAAATACACTAAATAATTCTTGCCAAACTCGCACTTCGACATCTTTAAAAATAATTTCTCTTTCTTCAAGACATCAAGTACCTTGTTCACATGCATGACATGTTCTTCTCTTGATTTTCTGAATATAAGTATGTCATCTAAGTAAACAATGAAGAATTCATCTAGAAATGGTCTTAGTACATCATTCATGACTCTCATGAAAGTAGCTGGAGCATTTTTTAGACCAAATGGCATAACTAGCCACTCAAACAATCCTTGTCTAGTTTTAAAAGTAGTTTTCCAAATGTCCTCTTCAACTATTCTAACTTGATGATAACCACTACGCAAGTCTAACTTAGTGAAATATCTTGCATACTTTAACTTATCTAGCAAATCATGAATGTGTGGGAGTGGGTAGCGATTCTTTACCATGATTTTATTCAGTGCATGGAAATATATGCACATGTGCCAAGTCCCTTCCTTCTTTGGTACCAAAGAAATTGGTGAACCACATGGTGAAGTAGATGGGCGTATGATACCTTCATTAAAAAATTATTGGATTTTCTTCTTTATTTTCAAACTCTCCATAATTGACATGCGATACATACCAATGTTTGGAAGTGTAACATCCTGCTGCAACTAAATCTCATGCTGAATTCCCCTCTTGGGAGGTAACCCACTCGGGTGCTTGAAACATCTCGCCATGCTGACTTACCACATCAAAAAAATCAGATTTTAATTTGTCATCACATCCTTCAAAATATTCATAGTCAACATCATCCCTTTTCTTGATCATGGGAAGCACAAAATTTTTACTTGCATTAACTAGCCTCTTCATTTGCCCTGCATTAACTAAAGAAATATTCAGTTTCTTGCAATGAGCTCTCATAATATACTCCAGCCCATCCTTAAGAAAATGATATTTTTTCTCATGGAAATATAACACCACTTTCCTATCATACAAATATTAACTTCCCAAGATAATCCTGGAAATTTCAAGTGGAACCACATCTAACTCGACTTCATCAAAAAAGTTTGCAGTAATAGAAAATATAAATATGCATTTCCTTGTCACCTGTAAATTGGCATTCTTAACTATCCAACCCAAAGGGTATGGTTCATGATGTGGTATGGTTTCAAGGTTAACCTTTTTGACCAAGTCTTCTAAAATTAGGTTTGCTTGTGACCCAGTATCAAACAATGCATCAATATTTTTATGATTTGAAATCACTCTAACCTAGAACAATTTTATCCTTGTGTCTTCATTTGGAGTGTTGTTGTGACTATTTGAGGAACTAGTACTTGCTATAGCTTCCTTTCCTTTGTTAATCATGGCTACAATCTTGGTCTCATCTCCTCAATCGGATCTGAGATCTTGTTGTGTGGTGGAATTAATATTTTGTTTCCCTTTGTTATTTGGTTTCTTTGGCCTTAGTTCGGGATGTAGTTTCCAACAGTGGGCTTCATCATGCCCCTCTTTGGAACAATGTTTGCATGTAGTTTTCTTCCCTTCTTTCTCGATGCTTGCATTCTTCTTTCCCTTCAATTTTCCTCCCTTCTCTTTTCCCTTGCCCTTAAATGGATTCTTCTTACTACCCTCTTCCTAGATGTTATTTCCCCTTGCTTCAAGATGTGTGGCTTGCACACATACTTCATCTAATTTTTTTGGGTTAAACATAAGGATAGTATGTTTCAAGTAGGAATGTAAACCCCCAACGTATTTCAAGAGTGTGTCTTGTGAATTCAAGTTTACTCCTAACATCAAAGCCTTGTTTCTAAACTCCTGGGTGTACTCTTGAACAGTTTGGCCTTTGAGTTGCCTAAATTTTTTCCAACTCATTATTTCTTTTTGCATATAGGCTAATGGATAAAACTTTCTTTTAATGGAATAAATGAGTTTAACATAAGAAATGGATATCTTACCATGAATTCACATTTCCTCTTGAGTCTTTGCCTCCCACCAAACTAGTACTGCTCCTTCTAGCCTTAATGAAGATAACTGGATCTTTAAGTCGTCCTCTTATAGATTCTAAAGTCTATAGTATACTTCCAATTGACGGATCCAATTGTCTAACTTCTCTACATTTACCTCACCATTTTACATGGGAAGTTCAACCTTAATTTCCAACTTGAGTAATGGAGTTTTTCCTTTTGGAATTTTTGAATGAGTGTGGGTGGTTTTTGTGGTGGAAGTGGAAGATGAAGATGTTGATGAAGATGATGAGGATGGGGATGGTGGAGATGGAGGTGGCTTTCCTCCACTGCCTTTCAAACTCTTCTCTTCATCCTTATTACCATCTGAAGGTCCTTCTCCATGTGGAGGCTTAGAACCTTCTCCTACTCTTTCTGTAATGATTGCATTAAACATGATTTTAACCATTCTTTGAATGTATTTGAAGTCTCTCTTGACATCCTCTTATTCTGAATATCCATGAGTTTCTCCAAATCCTGACTAATGGCTAAGGATTCAAGCTCAACCTTTAATGCTTGTACCTCTTCAATCACTTCAGCTTCTTGTGCAATTTGTACCTCTTCAATCTCAACTGTTGGAAATAGAACTTGAGGTGCTTCAAGTGCAGCTTTGAGTGGAACTTTGGGTTAAGATGATGCTCTCTCAACTCTCTTTCTTCTTGTCCTAATCTTAGGACTAAAAACCAATAGCTTCCCTTCTCCTCTCTGCAACTTCAATCTTGTAAGCATCACAAAATTGAAACTATTAAAACCCTTCTTGCACAATCTCAAGCAAAGCAAGCATATCCTTTAGAAATCTTATGCTCTGATACCAACTTGATTTAAAATTGATTGTTATTCAATGATGTGCTAATATTAGTTTCATAATTAACATGAAAGTGTTTTGGTTTTCTTATCATACAAGGGTTTATACATGTGTTTATAATTGACAATTCATTAAAATTGATGATATTAAGTGTATTTCATGAACTCAAAAGCATGGAAACTCAATGCTGAATAGTAGAATATAAAAACACAGCAAGCACAAATAATAGAGAAAAATACACACATTTTTTATGGAGTTCACCCCTCCTGGGCTAAATTTCCTTGGTCCAGCTTCATAGTGTGGGCCTTTGTATTAGCTTCAATTGTGCAAAAGTGATGTTTACAATCTTCTGTTACCTCTGTAATTTGCTCTAGTAGCTCCAAAACATCAATATTTACCAAGAATGACCCTTCCTGAGCCAAAATTGGTCTAAAATTGCCTCAGTTATAGCAAAACCATTTTTTCCTAGTCTTTCTCCACTAATTTTGGAAGTCTGCTAGTTAACTCCACTAAATGTGTTGCTTCTCCACATTTCGTGGGTCTGCTAAACCTTCTGCAAATTTAAACGCACACTTAATAGTGGATAAGTGTGAGTTTAAGTGGGATTAACAACGCATTTAGCGCTAACCAAGCTTAACCATAAATGGAGGATTATCATGGATTAACCACACATTAACGTTAATAATACCGTTTAATAACCATTTAAAACCCCTGCCGAATCATCTGAATTAGCTCCTAGTTCTGGCGCAGACATGTGGGAGAGAGCTGGCCTGTGAGGCTAGCCCCCTCCGGACCCCCAAACTCAGTGGCGGTAGTCTTGAAATAGTGGCAAGATCCTATGTTTAACAAGGATCAAGTGGATGGTGTGGCGGTAAGGCGGTGGCACTGTAGGCGGGTGGTCATGGTTTGACCCCGATCCCCGCCATATAATTTTGTTGAACGTGATTTGATTAGGACCTTAGGTCTTGAATTTGGTTATAAATATATGTGTTGATATATATGTTTCTCCCATGGTATGGTTCCAACCTTATGATAAAACATATATATATATGTGCCCCATTTGATATTGCATTTTGACTATGGTCCAAGCCTTGGTATATTATATATAATGTGCCCAACTTCGACGTTGCAGAAAAAATCACACCAACCAACATTGTCATGGGGAAGGGCACGTGAAAGCCTCCAGCTACACCACATGGCCCTTCCCCATTGGCCCAAAATTTCCAGCATTAGAATAATAATAATCCACCATAGATAATTCCAAACTTAGGATTAGGAGCAAAATTCAACTTCCCCAAGAAACATTGGTGAATCTGGTGATAAAATTTGTCATAGTGTCACTGGCTGAAAACTGGAGAATATTCCCTGAATATTTTTGAGGTGCTGACTGGATTTCCAAGTCATCAGTCTTTCAATGTTCTGCACAATTTTGACTTGTTTGGGAAAACAAACAGCAGACCATAACTTACTCATACAAACTCTGATTTTGATGAAACAAGTTGTGTTGGAATCCTGGTGACAAGCTCTATCCGGTCACTCTAGTTTGAAGCATTTATGAGAACTTTCATTTTAGCTAAATATTGAGCCTCTGATCATGGGAGGAGGTTTCAATGCATTTTATCAAAGGTTTACCTAAGTCTGAAGGAAAGAGTGTCACCATGGTGGTAATTGATAGACTTAACAAGTATACACATTTTTGTGCATTATATCATCCATTCAAAGAAAGTATAGTTGCTACTACATTTATGGAAACAATTCAAAAGCTACATGGAAACCCAAAGATTATTGTAAGCGACAGAGATCCCATTTTTACTGGAAATTTTTGGACGAAATTATTTTCTTGTTTGGGTACTCAACTAAATTGCAGTTCTTATCATTCTCAACTAATGGAAAATCAGAGAAGAATAAATGTTTAAAAGAGATTGTTACATCATAAAACACAGGGTCGATGATACTGTTTGAATGATGGTATAACACTTCCTTCCATACTGCAGCGAAAATGACCCCATTTATGGTACTTTATGGATATCATCCACCATCGATCACATCATCTTTAAGGGAAAATTATAAGGTTAAAGCAATGGAAGATCACATCGAGCATCAACAACAAGTTATCTAACTCTTAAAGGATAACCTAAATTAGGCACAGAATCGAATGAAACAACAAGCAGATCAACATCGCAACGAGAGAAGTTTTGATGTAGGATACTGGTTATTTTTACGGCTACAACCATAAAAATAAATGTCCCTTAATCAAGCTAAGAAGGATAATAAATTATCGCCAAAGTACTATGGTCCTTACACGGTGTTGCAAAAGATTGGTAAATGGAATACAAATTGGAGCTTCCTGCTTCTTCTCGAGTGCGCCCAGTTTTCCATGTTTCATGCTTAAAGAAGGTTATAGGTGACAAACTTCCAGTTCAAACAATATTTCCTGGACTTGATGAGGAAGGAAAAATCATATTGGAACCTAAAGCAGTCACGGAAAAAAGAACTCGACAGCTACAAAATCGATCAATTTTAGAGTATCTCATCAAGTGGAAGAACTTACCCACTGAAGATTCCACATGGGAGGATGAAAATTTTATACAGAAGCATCCAGAACTACTCAAGCATTGAGGAAAACACTTTTTTGAAGGAGAGGGGTGTGTTAGGTCCCTATATTACTAGTGTAGTACCTTATTGTTGTTATTGTATCCCCCTTATTGTTATTGTTGTACCCATGTATCCCCCATATTGTTATTTTTGTGCCCCATAAAAGCCACTATTATTATTGTTGTGCCCTTATATTATTATTGTTAAGTCAGCTAGGATTATATTGTGACCCCATGGACTCCTATATATAGAAAGGAGGTTTTGTAATTTGTATCATCCAAAAAAATTTCATTTATGTAATGTAAAGGAGGTTTCCCCCTTGAAGTGGCTGATTTCTAAGGTATTGATCTCTCTTTTCTTCTATTTTTGGAGTTGTTTTCATAACATATGCTTTCTAGTTTCTCATTTTAGCTAGAATGGTTTTGAGTATTTTTGTTATTATTTCTAAGTAATAAAATATATCTACCATAACTTCAAAGGTTGGAATAATATAGTCAAATATAAGATAATTTTGGAGGATGTACTATGTCCATTTATTAGCAAGTTACCCAAATAAATGTTTTCTAGTATAAAATATACTCTTTATTGTGAAACAAAAAACTACACCTTTTTTTCAAAAACTATTCATTTTACAATAATATAAATTAAAATACAACCTAATAATATAAAATTTGTTTCCCAGATTCGAGCGCCCTCACACCCACTAAGGTGAGGTAGATTTCTCATGTCATCGCTGCTTGATTCATTAATGAGAAGGGATTGGCAATGACAATTCTCTGAGCATGTTGAAGGTTTAAATAATTTCAAACAAGATATGGGCGATCGATCGAGGACAAGACATTTTCTCCCATTTAGGAACATGAATTTATCCATTAACACTCGGACGGACATTAATTTCTTTAGTTTTTTTTACTCCACGCATGGTTGGACACTCAGAGAGGTCTAAGGTATTTAAGGTTAGAAGAAGAGAGCTTTTAGGTATGATAATTATTGACCTTGCCACCTACACCTACCTACAAGTTAGTGAGAAAATCCTTTAACCCCACAAGTTGTGGTTGGTGGCAAGGAACCTAGAGAAGGGGTTGTCACCTATTCCCAACTCTCTCTATTTAAGCTATCTCATATGTTAGCTAAGCAAGGTGGTCCCTAAATGGAAAGCTAAGTTAGAATATTTCTAGGATTGCCTGATATTGTGAGAAAATAAAATGAGCAATATAAAATGAAATAAACTTTAATAACCATCAAGACATGAGATAATGATTAGCATATATGAAACCAATGCCTTCAAATATTTCTTTTAAGAATAAATAATACTTCCTCAAAATAATATGAAGTGTTTCGAATTGAAATACTAGTAACCCTCTTAATCAAACAAAATATGTTAGCAATATATGATACCAATACAAGGTATAAAATTTTCTTACAAGAAATGCTTTCAAAATTCATATAATCATTCACGAATTCAAAGAATGTATAAAAACAAATAAAGAGTGACTTGTAAAGGAGAGAAATTTAAACTTTACTTTCAAAAGTGAACCAAATGATACTTGCCTAAATAAGATAATAAAATCTAATAATTTTCATTAATGACAAGTACATGAAATCATTTGCAAGTAAAATAGTAAGATGTGTTAGCGTGAAGTGCACCTAAACTAAAATTTGATGCAATTATCTTGGTTTCTTTTAATCTAAAATGCCTAATCTAGATGTGACCTTTCTTTCGAATATTTTGAAAACAAGTCTCTTATGTGAGTTGTGGAAGAAGTACAAGAGAAAAACAACGAAGGATATATTAACGATACCTTCATTGGATTACCCAACACACTTGATGCCTCCGACACTTCAAAGACTATGGTTCTACCAACTAAAAGGTCACCGTGTTAACCACATAAGAGGGTTTATGTCCCACAAGTTGATGAAAGAAAGGGGTCCCTAAGAAAAACCTTTCAACCAAGTTTATGCTTGGAGATAAATTGATTAAAAATGAAACTATATTAAAATTCCTAATATGTAATACAAATAAGATTACAATTGCTTTACAAAAATGGAAAATCTTCAAGAAATAAAAATATTCTCAACAATATAACTTAGATAGTTGCTCAAAATAATTTAAGATACATAATGATTCATAAACATATAAGATTGTGATTTTGAAAATAATTTCTTTTACAAATGATAACAATAACTAACTAAAACAATGAAGCTTGCAATTTATATGCTTGCAAAATTAGCAAATAACTTAAAATAAATGAGAATGTAAACAAAGAGCCTATAGTGAGGCCAACATGAAGCAAATGGTTAATCTAACTAAATCATTTATCTACTTGAAATGAAATGCTTTGCATAAAATGAAATAAATTTGCTCCAAAATTAAAGTTTAAAATTTTACTCTAATGAAAAACTCGAAGTTGCAAAGCATATATTGGAACTAAGTAGAAAAAACAAATTCACAAAATTTTATTGTGAAGGTGAGGTTGTGTTAATTTTAAGGCATGCAATATTAAAACTAAGAAAAAAAGTGCAAGATCAAACTACCCACAAGTTTCTCATTTTGTAAAAAGGAGAAAAGGATGCCTTGGGTGAAAACCCAAGCTTCGATAAGAAAAACTAAATTTTTATTAGATGTTACAAGATAAGGCACCTTCCAATAGGTCTCAAGTAAAACCTCAAGAGGGATATTTACAATGTGTGAGGCTTCTCAAGCTCTAGATCTCCTTCTTGAAAGTTAAATTAAAAAAATGAGGAAAGTACAATGAAAAATCTCACAATATTGAATAATTTAAGTGTCTCTTGATGTATCAAATCTTGGCCTTCAAGAATGAATGTAATGTTGCACAAGACAAGGAGATATTCCTCCTCAAATTCCCATGGCCTTGTGAAATTGCAGCTCTCCTCTTTGTCCACGGCCTCCACAAAAAATCAAATTTGAAAGTGATTGAGAGGTCCTACAAGGATAATGTTAGAGTTTGTGTGATCCTTCCTTGATGATCTTATCACAAACACTATACATATGGACTGCAAGATCAAGAAACAAATTAGTGTAGAGAGAATATGAAAACAACTAAATAAAATACAAATAATATACAAGAAACCAAATCAAGTGATGGGAGTGAACCCCGTCACTTGGTTTATCTTGGAAAAGCTCTCAAATAGCTAATATGAAACAATGAAGAATTATTTTAAAATATTTAAATTTTAAATTTACTGCATGTATACATAATATGCACAAATGAATCCCTGCGAGACACTTTTTGTAAAATAAACTAAGTGAATCCAAATAACAAATGAGATTTTTTTTAAAGTGATCCAAGAGTGGGTTTGTCTCCCAAAGATTTCCCCTCATGCTTGATCCAACAAAATATCTTCTACAATACTCAAATAAAATATTAGTCCATATAGATTTAGATAAGAAAACAATGAATTGAAACTCCTAGAAATCTATTTGAAAACAAACGAGAACTTTCAAACTCTAGAGCTTAATTTCAAATCAAATGTCAATACAAGATAGCTTTGCAATAACAAGTTTACAAGAATATATGGAAACAAAAATGATTCAAAGCATAAAAATATTATATCAATATCTCACAATGCACCATTATCCAAAGAAAAAACACCCGTGAATGGACCCCCAAAGTCTTTTTATTGATATTCTTGAAAAGTGTACAAAGTAGCAGCGCTTCCACAAGCACAATAGCCAATAATAAAATGAATCAATATTAGAGCCCATGGATCCATTATATATGGAGTTGGGAGAAAATCCCAATGTATAAGTGATTAAACAAGTGGCATGAGGTGAAAATACCGAAGAGAAATTTGAATTTGTTGAATGGAGCTCCAATGCCAAGTGTAAAAATTGATTTTTGGAAAGTGGAGATTATTTTCTTCTTCCTTTATGTGTCAAATTCAAATTTTGTGATGGAATGAAAAGTATATATGGTTGGTAACCCATGTGGGGAAATTTTCCCACAAAAATATCCACCAAATATTCTCCCAAATCCTCACAAATGTGCATTAATTTCACAAATTCGAATTTGCAAGTAAATAACTTTCTCATTTAATGCCGGAAATTCGATTTTATTTGAGCACATGTCTTTTCTTGATTCTAGGAATCCACATCACCTTCGGACTTCACTTTAACTCCTCCATAATTTTCCACCTCATTTCCACAACATTTAGCATGTGTGAATATTTATTTTTCTCCATTTCTTTAATTTATGGCTTAATTAATTGCTAGATTTCCCACTAAACTTAGGAAAAGTGGCTTTTGAGGGTTAAAAACACATTTTTAACCCCTCAAGGTTTCTCATAGTAGAAATTTGAGGGTGAGAGGTGTAAATTTTATTACTCATTCCCCCTAAAACTTCGCTATACATCACTTATTTCATGACAAATACAATTTTTATTACAATTTCTGCCCTACAAGAAATCTAAAAAATTAAAAAATGGCTACCTACACCTAACCAAATTCCATGAAATTTTTTGTGTGATCTAGTATGGTAATACAAATTTACCCTAGACACTAGGATTCACCATCAAGTAAATACTCTAGCTTTGGGGTTTATTTGGAGGAAAAAACTCAATTAATTATTAAGTCCTAGTAAAGAGATGATAACTAATTAAGTGAAAAAAACCCTCCCAGAGTAATACTCACTTGATGACAAGGTCCCAGGCTACCTAGGATTTTTACATGACTCAAAACTCCTCATACTAGCATCACCTTTTACAATTCTCCGCGGGGTGTGGAATCTGGGTATAAGAGAAAATAATGAAAAGTAGAAATATAATTTAAAAACTATGGTAATCTGATGATATCTAATGCTACAAGTGTCCTTTGGTACATCTTTGAGCATGGATTCTTCAGATTGTCATCAAGTTCCACTTCAATGGTCAACATTTGGCTCCATATGGGGATGCATGCTAGATATGAAGTCATAGTGTGCAATAACCTGGAATCTACATCCACCAAAAAAAGACATATATCAATGGTATCCATTCAGAATATCATCAAATGAAATCAAGTGCAGAAATGAAGAAATGGAAATTTATTCTAAGAGCATAAATGACAATTTATTCATGAAATAAAACTAATTAACCAAAAATTACAAGGGATAAGGTTAGAAATATAATACGAAGTATTCCCCATGGCATAAAATTTCCTCAATGAAGTTCATGTTGAGAACTTGCCTACTTTATAGCAAATCCATGGGCTACTTTTATGACATGCCCTGTCCAATTCTGAATATTTTAGGACTTTGATCCACCCCAACATTATGTTGTATATGTTCATCAGGTTTACCAAATCCTTTCCATTTTTTCTTTTCTTCTTAATAGACTATGATGTTGATGTTGATGTTGATGCGATCAAAGTAGACCTTTCTGCCTAATCTTGAAAATGCTCAGATGGAAAATTTGAAGTATTCAAGACTTTTGTGACCTGCCTTTCTCCATTCTACATCTGCTCTGACATGAGTGATGGATCAATCTCCTAAGTATAGACCTGATTCCCCTAAGTTTCCTTGTTATCCAAGTCACCTTAAATAATCCATTTTTCAATTAAATAAATGGCCTCCTCATATTAAGATGAATCATGCTTTAGTGGATTGGGAGGCTTATGATTTGTTTGTTTTTTCTTTTCCCATTCATCATCTGACCTAAGTTGGAATATTTGTACCCGTTATCTTTCAATTTCCTATAACCTATTCTGAAAAGTGACATGATTAGCCTTCATAACAATTGTTTCCTTGGAATGATTTGTTTCCTTGGTGTTGATTAATTGCACATGTTTTCCTTCCATGGCGAGCAACTTGTTTTGAATAGAGGTCATTTGATTAGAATGATTGACTTCCATGTCCTTTATTGCTTGTGCATGATTTAGCTCTAGGGTATTAATTATTTGAGCTTGGTTGAGTTATGTATCCTTAATCATTTGAGTCAACTCCTTGATGATATCTTTATCATTCTCATCATCATTCTCTTAGATATTTCTTTCATCTCCATATTTTTCTTCAAATGCATCAATGATCGATTCTAGAGAATCAAAACTCTTAGCAGTTAAGTCTATGAACCAACCCATAACATCGCCATCTAAAGAAAAGATGAAAAGTCTCATTTTAATTTCCTCATGGTTAATATCATGGAACCATTTTCTTACACAAAGGTGGAAATTCATAAGTTGAGTTTCATTACTAATGACATTGTTACCTATAAAACTAGGAAACTCATCAATAACCTTAATGGCTTCATCCGGAATAAAATTCAGATAGCCTGAAATATTAGTAAAATCACAAGGGGCGAAAAAATTATTCATGATGTCATGTTCACTTGACCCTGAAACATCAAATGGATATCAAAGAGTGGCTCCTATCCAAAATTAGAAAGAAGTCTACAAGAAGAAAGGCATCAAGCCGAAATCCTTGTAGCAAATGAAATCTATGGAGTTGCCACTTGAACAAGAATATAACTCTAAAATCCAACATGAAAAAACCAAAAATTAGTCGATTTCCTAGGTACAAGAAAGTTTGTCATCGGAAATGATGCCAAAAGATGTTCACATTTCTGCCTACACCTACCTACAAGTTACTGAGAAAATAATTTAACCCCACAAGATGTCTGGTGGAAAGGAATGTAGAGAAGGGGTTGTCACCTATTCCCAACTCTCTTCATTTAAGCTATATCCTAGTGTAGATAAGGGGTGTGGTCCCTAAATTGAAAAGTAAGTTAGAATATTTTTAGGAGATGTTAAATTAGGATTACCTGGGAATGTGAGAAAATAAAATGAACAATATAAAATGAAATAAACTTTGATGACCGTCAACACATGAGATAATGATTAGAATATATGAAATCAATGTATTCAAATATTTCTTTTAAGAATAAATAATGCTTGCTCAAAATAAAATGAAGTGTTTCAAATTGAAACACAAGTAAACATGTCAATCAAACAAAAGATGTTAGCAATATATGATACCAATACAAGATATACATTTTTCTTTCAATATATTCTTTCCAAATTCATATAATCATTCACAAATTCAAAGCATGTATGAAAACAAATATAGAGTGACTTCTAAAGGAGAAAAATTTAAACTTGACTTGCAAAAGTGAATAAAATGACACTTGCCTAAATAAGATAATCAAATCGAAAAATTTGCATCAATGACAAGTACATGATATCATTTGCAAGTAAAATAGTAAGATGTGTTAGCATTAAGTGCACCTAAACTAAAATTTGATGCAATTATCTTGGTTTCTTTTAATATAAAATGCCTAATCTAGATGTGACCTTTCCTCCGACTATTTTGAAACAAGTCTCTTATGTGAGATGTGGAAGGGGTCCAACAGAAAGAAAATGAAGGCTATATTAACGATACCTTCCTTGGATTACCCAATGCACATGATGCCTTTGGCAAGGTCACCGTGTTACATAATGTGGCTCTGATGACTACAAGGTCACCGTGTTAACTACATAAAAGGGTCTATGCCCCTCAAGTTGATGAAATAAATGAATCCCTAAGAAATATCTTTCAACCAAGCTTATGCTTGGAGGCAAATTGATTAAAAATGCAACTATATTAAAATGTCTAATATTTAATTCAAGTAAGATTACAAGTGTTTTGAAAACATGGAATAGCTTCAAGAAATGGAAATATGCTCCACAAAATCACTTTGATAGTTTCTCAAAAAAATGCAAGTTACATAATGCTTCATAAACATATAATATTGTAATTTTGAAAATAATTGTTTTGACAAATGATAGCCATAACCAACTAAAGCAATGAAACTTGCAATTTATATTCTTGCAAAATGAGCAAATAAATTAAAATAAATGAGCATGTAAACAATGAGCCTATTGTGAGGCCAATATGAAGAAAATGGTTAAACTAACTAAATCAATTTTTCTACTTGAAATGAAATTCTTTGCTTAAAATGAAATATATTTGCTACAAAGGTAAAATTTAAAATTGTACTCTAAATCAAAACTTGAAGTTGCAAATCATATAATGGAAATAAGTAACAAAACCAAATTCACAAAATTTTATTGTGAAGGTGAGGTTGTGTTAATTTTAACGCATGCAATATGAAAACTAAGAAAACAAATGCAATATCAAACCACCCACAAGTTTCTCCTTTTAGAAAAAAGAGAAAATGATGCCTTGGGTGAAAAACCAAGATCCCACAAGAAAAACTAAACTTTTATTAGATGTTACAAGACGAGGCACCTTCCAAGAGGTCTCAAGTAAAATCTCAAGAGGGATCTCTTGCTTCATGTGCATAGGTTTCTTGAGGTGTTTGTTAGTTCTAAAAAATTAAATGAGTTGAGTTTCATGTTAAATTCATGAGCATTTTAACTTAAAAATGAAGTACTGGACATCAATAACAACATGTATAGCAAACCATCAAATGATTCATTAACATAGTGTTTTGATGAAGGAGTTCACCCCTCTTGGGCTACATCTCCTTGCTCCAACTTACATGGCTTAGGCCTTTGTATTAGATAAAATGTGAAAAAAGTGTTGTTTACAATCATCTACTGCTCCTGAAACCTGCTTTAATTTGTTCATAATGTCCAAATCATCTAAAATAGACTCTTCTTGCTCCCAATTTGGTCGAATTTTGCAAAATTTATGGCCTAAATAATTTGGTCTAGGAAATCTCCACTAAAATTGTAGCAAACTCCAGTTAGGGCCACTAAATTTGGAGTTGGCACTGAATTTGGGGGCTCTGCCGAATTCTCTGCCATATTAAATTGGAGTTTAACTAAATGATAAGCGGTATTAAATGCGCTAAGCGTGTTTTACTTTATTTCGCATTAGTGATAAGGAATAGCACTAAAATTGGATTTTGATTAATTAAACTCCTGATTTAACATTAATCTTGCGCTTAACATCAATATTTTCCTTTGGTCGTAGTGGAAAGGTCATGTGGGGAGGGGGTTGACCCCCTCCATTCCCCTGCCAGATGAACCATTTGATTTTAAATATAATCTGCGAACATAGAGGTTAAGAAACTCGGTTGTGGTATATTGGTAAGTTGGCCACGTTGTGTGGGGGAGGTCGCGGGGTCGAGCCTCGACCTCTGCCCAGCCTGTGCATAAATTTTTTCTCCAAATATTAACCCGACCTTTGATATAAATTGACATTCGAAATATACCATAGCTGGCCAACCTTTGAGATATGTTGAAATTTGGAAATTGAACTTAATAATTAACCAACCTCTGTAATATAAAATTCGGCCATACCATTAATAAATAATTCAGACTTTAACCCATACCTTGGTCCACCAGAGGGGGCACGTGGCAGCCGCTGGCTGCACCATGTGTCTGACTCTAACCGATACCTTGGTCCACCATAGGGTGCATGTGGCGGCCCCTGGCTGCACCATGTGTTTGCCTCTGGTTGGACTATTCCAACTATTAAAATTTGAAATTCGACCTTAGGAGATACCATTAAAAAATGTCACCTTCCAAACTTTTCGATGAATCCTACAATGACACTTGTCACATTTTCATTGGGAGAAAAAGATAGAATATTCCCAGAATATCCTTTTCTTTGCTAACTAGGCTACCATGTTAGCATTATGTCCTTTCTGCAATTTTTTTAGTTGTTTAGGAAAACAAATAGCATGCTCTATCTTCCTCATCCAAAGCCAATTTTCGATGAAACGAATTGCGTTGGATTCTGGCGACAATCTCTTCAATGTTGTTCAGTTTCCAATCGATTTTGAGCACTTTCATTTTTAAGATTAAAAACTGAGCACCTGATCATTCCTCCCCATTAGAAGCCTTTTGGAACCAAAAATATCTTTGATTATTGATCATGTGTATGAGGGTACAGTTCCCTCACCCTTCAAGTCTCAATCCACTGGAATTTTCCCATTTTCATCCACTGGAGCTTTTCACAAAAACTAAGCTTTTTCCTTGACTCTTGTGACCCTCTCTTGCTCTTGTAGACACCATCATGTTTCAATTTCCCTTAATTATCAGAGAAGCAAGCTGATCTTGTAGAAACAAACTTATTCCCACCTTGGTCAACAATCAAAGGAAGTTTAAAAATTGTCTCACCGCACACTGTCGTCATGGTGATTCTTAACTGATCTTGCTTTGTATTTGCGTCGAATTTTGACCAATTATTTTCACCATTGCCATGTACCCTTTGGCAACCAAAAAAAATCACTTGTGGAGCCTATGCCTTATTTTTCAAACTGCTTTGGAACTTTCTCTTTGACCTTTGCACTCTCTTACACTGGTATCTTGTTTCCAACACTAATTTTGACTGCTGCAAATATTTCACATATCCTTTCAAAGGCAACCTATTAGAGTCCTGAAACATATCATTACAAGCATAAGCAGCTTCAATGAAATCAACTTGTTCATTCGATGCATCTTTTTGAAAGGCCTCATTCAAAACATCTCTATGCTTGATCATTAACAAAGTCAAATTTTTATTTGCATTCACTATTCTTTTCATTTCTCTTGCATGTATAAGAGACAAATTTGTCTTCTTCTTATGCGCTCTAACTATGTACTCAATTCCATATTTAAACAAGTGATACTTATTCTCATGGTGATGAAATACTACTTTCCTATTATAAATATGTGTACTTCCCAAAACAATACTTGAAATCTCAAGCAATACCACATCAAGTTCAACTTCATCAAGAAAGTTTGAATTAATTGCAAACCTTAGTATTCACTTCCTTGTTACCTGCAAGTTTTCATTCTTGCATATCCGCCCTAAAGGACAAGGTCTTGGATTTCTAACACTTTCAAGGTTTAGCTCCTTAACTAAGTCTTCAAAAATCAAATTAGCTTTAGAACCACTATAAAAAAGTGTGTCTATATTGGTATGTTTAGAAACGACTCTAATATGGAAAAGTTCAATTCTTGTATATTCATCTTGAGTTACATTGGAAAAACTTGAAGAACTAGTGCTTTATATGTTCTTACCTTTCAAACCCATGGTTGTAATCTTTGTTTCATCTCTTGAATCTGAACCTAATTCATGTTCAATGATAGCAGCAATTTTCCCCTTCTCTTTGGCTTCCAGTTTTTTTGGCTTCAACTCTGGATGAAGTTGCCAACAGTGGTCTTCATCATGGCCATTCTTCGAACAATGTTTACATGTGATTTTCTCTTTCTCTCTTTTGATAGATCTATTTCTCTTTCCTCTTCCATTAAACTTTCCCTTCCCTTTACCCTCATACTCAAGGAAACTATCACTTTTCTCATCTACATTATGTTTCCCTCTTGCTTATAAATGTGTGGCTTGAACACAAACCTCATCTAAGTTTGTGGGATTGAATATAAGAATAGTGTGCCTAAAGTAACTGTGCAAACCCCCAATATAATTTAACAAAGTTTCTTGAGAATACAAATTAATACCCAAAATAAGAGCTCTTCTCCTAAATTCATGAACTTATAATATTGCATGCTTTTCCCTTTTAATTGTCTAACATTCTACCAGTCCATAATGGCCTTTTGCATGTAAGATATAGGACAAAATTTCCTTTTAATGGAAGCAATAAAACTTGACCAAGACATTGAGATCTTACTGTGGTTTTTAATCTCTTCATGAGTCCTTGCTTCCCACCATACAAGTGTTGATCCTTCCATCCTGAAGAAAGCCAATTGAATATTTATGTCATCTTCTTGAAGGTTTTGAATTCTGCAATAAACCTCCAATTGAAAAATCCAGTTGTCTAATTTCTCTGCATTTACCTCGCCATTATACATTGGAATCTCAAATTTGACATCAATTTTGAGTAAGGTAGTTTTTCCTTTTGTAGTTTTTGAATGAGTATGGGTAGTTTTGGTTGTGGAAGTGGAAGATGATGATGATGGTAAATATGAGGATGATGATGAATATGGTGGAAATGGAGGAGGCTTTCCTCCACTGCCCTTTATGTCCCTATCTGCATCATTTTTGTCCCTCTCTTCAAAGAGGATCCTAACCCTTTCAATCAGTTCATAGAAATACTTCATGTTTTCTTCCTCTTCTGAAAGACCTTCAGTCTCCCCAAAACCTAACATGATGGCTATGGATTCAAGCTCAGCTTTTGGTTCAACTTTTACCTCTTCAATCTCAGTAAGAGATAAAACTTGAGGTGCTTCAAGTGCAGCTGTGATTGAAACTTTTGGTGGAGATGGTGTCCTTTTCGCTCTACTCCTTCTGGTCATAACCTTAGGACTAGAAACCAACAGTTTCCCTTCTCCTCTCTACAACTTCAACCTTGTAAGAATAAAAAAATTTCAACCATTAGAACCCTACTTGCGCAAAACTCGAACAAATCAAGAAAATAACCTTGCAACCTTTCAACCAGGCTTTGATACTACCTTGATCTGAATTTGAATGTTAGTTTTGTTGTGCTAATTTCATCCTCAGAATTATAAATAATTTTTTGATATCTTTCTTCATGTACATAGGTTTCTTGAGGTGTTTATTAGTGTTAAACAGGTAAATGAGTTGAGTTTCATGTTAAATTCATGAGCATTTTAACTTAAAAACAAAGTACTAAACAACAGTAATAACATGTACATCAAATCATCAAATGATCCATTAACACAGTGTTTTGATGAAGAATTTCACCCCTCCTGGGCTACATCTCCTTGGTCCAACTTCCATGGATTGGGCCTCTATATTAGCTCAAACATGAAAAAAGTGTTGTTTACAATCATCTAATTCTCCTGAAACTTGCTTCGATGTCTTCAGAATGTCCAAATCATCCAGAATAGACTCTTCTTGCTCCCAATTTGGTTGAATTTTACAAAATTTATGGCCTAAATAGTTTGGCCTAGGAAGTATCCACTAAAACTAGAGCAAACTCCAGTTAGGGTCATTAAATTTGGAGTTCGCGCTGAATTTGGGGGCTCTGCTAAATTTTTTGCAATATTAAATTGGAGTTTAATTAAATGATAAGCGATATTAAATGTGTTAAGTGCATTTTAATTTAATCTACATTAGTGATAAGGATTAGCACTAACATTGGATTTGGGTTAATTAAACCCACAATTTAACATTAATCCCACGCTTAACATGAATCTCCAACTTTGGTCATAGTGGAAAGGTCATGTGGGGAGGGGGTTGGCCCCCTCCATTCCCCCACTAGATGAACCATTTAATTTGAAATATAATCTGCAAACATAGAGGTTAAGAAACTCTAATGTGGTATATTGGTAAGATGGGCGCATTGTGTGGGGGAGGTCGCGGGGTCAAGCCCTGACCTCCACCCAACCTATGCATAAAATTTTTCTCCACAACATTAACCCGACCTTTGATATAAATTAACATTCGAACTATACCATAGTTGGCCAACCTTTGCAATATGTTGAAATTCGGAAATTGAACTTAATAATTAACAAACCTTTGTAATATAAAATTGGGTCATACCATTGATAAATAATTTGGACTTTAACCCATACCTTGGTCCACCAGAGGGGGAACGTGGCAGCCCCTGGCTGCACCACTTGTTTTCCTTTGTTTGGACTATTCCAACCATTAAAATTCGAAATTCGACCTTAGGAGATACCATAAAAAAAATTCACCTTCCAAAATTTCCGGCAAATCCTGTAGTGACACTTGTCATAGTGTCATTGGAAAAAATGACAGAATATTCCCAGAATATCATTTATTTTTTGACTAGGCTACTATGTCAGCACTATGTCCTTTTTGCAATTTTTTTAGCTATTTATGAAAATTAACAGCAGGCTCTATCTTCCTCATCCAAAGTCAATTTTATATTGACACCTAATCCTATGGGTTGGGTGTGGATATGTAATATTGTATAATAAATAATATTAGGAAATAAGGAAGGCCAAGAGTCATTGGGAGATGAATCCCAATATCCTCACCTCCATGTATAAATACATGTACATTCTTCATCTAATACACATTATGATTTGCGGATTTACCTCCTGGTTTGACATGGTATTAGAGCCAGTCCCACTATTGGCATTTTTGCCTGTGGTGTAACTCCCTCAATCCTTTGCTCAGTCAATTTCTATGTATAGTTTTGCTGCTCCATTAGATTGATGCTATATACTGAAATTCTGCATTTTTTTTCTCTACAGTCTCTGATTTCTGCAAGTTCAACTCCTACAATATATGATTATTTGCAGCTCCTGCAATTTCTGCAATTCCTGCAACTTAGCACCTGCAACTCTGCCATTCCATATTTTTTTTTAAAACGGCCTCTCCATATATCACCACACACAGCATCCTACCCCCGCTCCTCACTTTTCCCTCACGCGCTGTTTTCCCACACCCTTCACACTGTCCCTACACTTACATGTCTAAACTGCGCTACCCCCACTCTACAGTATTCTCCACCCCCTAAACTACCCTCCCTCTAACACACCCTCAGCTCTTCACTCACGCGGGCTTAAGCCTATCACTCTTCCAGCGCTGTCATTTACGCCCAACTGTAATGCGCTATCTCCATTTCTACAGCGCTATCTAACTCATTCATATCCATTACACTGTCTAAGCATTAAGCATTCATACCCTCTATACTGCGCTGTCTAACTCCACTTCCTTATGCATTCAACACGCAATCCGCCCTTATCACTATGCCCCTCCCTTTGCACTACAGCTTTGTCATATAATACAGTCCTCCAGCCTATAATACAATGTCATAATACTCCATAATATGTCCCTCCTCCCTGCAATATGCCCCTCATAATATTAACAACTCCCCATTTGTATACATCACTCCACCATTCATACCGTCTCCATACGCTTTATTTTATATGTCCCCCTCCCATACGCTCTGTCATAACTTCTTTCCATATAATACCGCCCTCTGTCATTTATATATCTATTTCCGCCCCCTCCCATTCATATACCATACCGTTCACTCATAATACAGCGCCATCACCATATTACCGCCTTCATATAATACCACCATATATTATACCACCCCCCACCATATTATACTCCAACTCCTCCCCAACCATATAATATAGTACCCATACAAAAAAAAAAATTCTCCAAACAAAAAAAGTATATATATTTTGTTGGTGTAGAATTCAATGTTTTTAGCAAAGTGTTTTTATCCCCTTCAGTTGAGAATATTTCCAGAATTGAAGATTTTCTAGCAAAATTTTTCCTCTTCAAAAGAATTTTTTCGAACAAAGTAATTATTTTTTCCCTTCAAAAAAATGCATTCTCTCATATCTATTGTAGGGGTGGTTCTCTCTGGCAAAGAGAACTATCTTGAATGGTCTCGGAAGATTAAGCACACTCTCATTTTTAATGAGTTGTGGAAGGGAATCTGTGAAGGACAAGAAGGAAATCCACCAGCAAAGCCCACTTCAGACAAGGAACTCGCCATTTGGGAAAACAAGAACTGCAAGGCCTATGCCCTAATTGCAGCTTCCATAAATGAAGAGGTGAGTCGCCATATTTCATCATTCTCAAATGCCTATGAAGCCTTGAGCAAGCTAAAATAACTCTATGAATCACATTCAGAATTAGAAAATGTTCAATTGATGATTAAGCTGTTCAGTCTTGAAATGAAGAATGATGATCCCCTTGCTTTAGCTTCAGAAGTAAGATCTATAATGCATGACATTGAAAGCACTGGTGTAAAAATGGACATATCTCTCATAGCATATGTTAAGGCATTATATCCGACCTACTCACATTATCTTGAGTCTTTGCAAGCAAGTGGGAACCTTGAGCATATCACCTTTGATACACTTGAGAAAAAGTTTGCAGAAAGAGAGAAAGCTTTTGGGAAGATGACAGTCCCTTCGTCTTCCGAAGAGGCTGCATACTTGGCACATAGAGAAAATATTCATGCTCCAGATTCATCCAGAGGAAGAGGTGGCAGAAGAGGAAGAGGAAGAAGAAACTTCACAGAAAGGGGGGGCAGACAATCTGACAAATCCAATCTTCATTGCACACGTTGCAATAAAGATGGACATGATGCATCCAAATGTAGAACACCTTGGGAGAAAATTGAGCAGCAAAGAAATCAATACAAAGGTAAAACTAATGACAAAGACAAAGGTAAAGCACTTGAATCCACTCATTTTGTTCTAGCACATTGTAACAATGGAGTAACTGAAGACTTGTTTGATGTTTCATTTACTTCATGGAGAGATGATTGGTTGCTAGATTCAGGAGCAACATGTCACATGACATTTAGAAAAGATTTTTTTGAACAATTCACTGACAAAGTTGATGGAGCAGTATATTTCGCAGATAAATCTAAACTCAAGCCATCAGGGCTTGGCACAGTCAGGCTTAAGTTGCCTGGTCTTCCAGATCATATTCTACATGAGGTTCTATACCTCCCTGAGTTGAGGAGGAACTTGTTGTCCTTGGTCCAAATCCACCAGCAAGGACACTCCATTCACTTGTTTGATGGCAAGGCAGAGGTCAGAAAAGCATCAGATCACTCACTTGTCATGGAGGGTGTTAGTGTCAGTATTTGCAACCTTCCTTCAGTGATCAAACATGCTCTTACAAAGTGATTTTAAGGTGTCAAGGTCAAATTTTGTCATTTAAAAGAGTCTTCAAGCAAAATTTGGTCACTAGGCATTAGGTCTAGGGGTTGATTTTACTCCTGTCAAAGTTGTCCAAATATCAGTTCATGTCACCATTCAGCTGAGTGTACCATCATTCATAGGGTTTTCATCATCATGTTAGGTTCCATTGGGTCATTTTACATCTTGTTCATGCTTCAGTTGTGCCTAGGTAAGGTCCATTTCCCTCTCCTAGGGTTTTGGAGGTAATTTCTCTTGGATGGTCAAATCATCGACAAAACTTGTATCCTGATGTTCACACACCTTCCCCTATCCTTAATATACCTTATTAAACACTTCCCATCACTAAGATCCCCAAAATTGCTCATTTTTCCACAAACCCTAGTTTATTGCCACAACTTGGCAATTTTCTAGGCTAGGCCTGTGTTTCGCCCTTTTGGACCCCTTCCCCTCACTCAATCTTTGAGATTACACTTTCCCCTGCTTCCTAACATCCCTCCCTACTTCCCAAAATTTCCCCAAGAATTTAGAAGCCCCTTATCCCCTTCATATCGCTTCATTTCGACAAATCCCTTGTTCCACACATCGAGATAAGTTTCACTCAAATGCTATTTCAGAGCAATAAAAGATGAATTTTGGAACACAGAGAGAAATTTTTGTCCAAAAAATGCCAAATAAGAAAAACCTCCTTCACTTTTTACACAGGTATCATGGTTTTAGAGAAATGTCAAAAATACCGTTGCCTCGGGAGAATTGATGCACCTCTGAAGTGACCTTGGAAAAATCATGATTTCTCCTAGTTTGGTTGGCCAAATGACTTTCTTGATGAGTCAAATGATAACTATATAGAAATACCTTTCCAATGAGCTATCATGAGCTCAATTTGGAGTTGAGGAAGACCTTCCAAAGTTGACTGTAACAGCGCTCTGCCTTGAGGCAGCCTCATTCTGCTCATTTTGACAAGTTTTGGGAGATTTGATTTCTGACAAGGAAAATGAAGTCCAAATTGAAAAATTCCACTTGGGGTGGAAATTAGACTCAAATATATTTACAACGAGCTATCACACGCCCAATTTGGACACTGGGAAGGCCTCCAAAGGCCTCCTGTAAAATTCACTATGTAGCGTGCAGCGCATAGAAAAGTGAGCACGGCGCATTGGGCCAGAACACTAATTTTTGTCATTTTCTCTACAAAAGCTCAAATCAACTCAATCTTCAATGTTTCAAGAAGGTTTTTGAAACTTTTTCATAGCTATTTAACCCATTTTCAACAAGAGATATGCTCAAAATCAAAGCAAAGTCGAGTTTGGAGTGTTGGAGAGCAAAAAACTCATTTTCAGAGCCGTGGAGTTGAAGTGGAAGTGCGCGCGGCGCATACAAGTGGCGCGCAGCGCATAGGGAGCGTGCGGCGCACTGGGCATCAATAGCTAGTGTATTTTTTCACGTGCGTGATGCACATAGAGCGCATGGCGCATTGGGCATGCGCGCGGCGCATAGAGCCCTAAGGCCAGAAAACTTCAATCCTTCGTCCAAATCCGCATCAAATCACTTCATTTACTTGCAAGTAAGTTATTCATGCCTGCTTAGTGACTCATGAACATGCTGTGGTGTTTTGAAAGTGGAGAAAACAAGTGTTTGATGTGGTGAAATGTAAACCCTATGTTCATTGCCAAAATCACTCCATAGGGTTTTGAAGGACATGTTAGTGATATTGTGGGGGTTTCCAAATTTATGTTATTGATATATATGCCCATGCTCTCTATTATTATTGGTGTCATCGCTTATGGTTTACCATAGCCTCACGCTCTCTCTCTCCTATTCAAATCACTACTGTCATTACCATTGTCATTTGTCACACTGTTTATCATTTGTATTGTAACACAGTCCCATTTTAAGTCTTCCCATATCCCTTTATACTCTTGACCCCCATGTAAAATCCCAAACCCTAATTATTACCTAATTCCCTTCCATTGATTAAAATCCAAGTGTTCATAAGGATCAATGGTTGTTTTCATGTTTTTGACTGCACTTTTTCCATTTGAATAACTCTTATATCTATCACTTGGCAAGTCCTATTAGTATTACCCATTCCTATACCATTTGTAAAAGTATGTATTCCCAACATTTCCCAAAGCAGTGAGTAAATATTTTGTCTTTTCCAAAGTCACTTGACAGTCCATTGTGTCACTTGACAATCCCTTGTTTCACTTGACAGTCCATTGTGTTCATTGTAACATTTCCCACAGTCCCCATTCCATGTTAGAAGCAGTTGGCATATTTGATAGTGAAAGGCAAAGCATCTAGTCATCATTTTAAGGCATACACCAAACTCTTGTTTTCATCATAACCATATCAGCATACTTTTCATACACATTGCGACACCATGACAGAGACCGACACATCACAACAGAGACAGTGTTTTCACTACTGAAATTGCATGCACCAGGAGGGCACTGAAACGTCGTGAAACGCATGATCCACTCCGAATCTTGGCCGAAGCTTCCTTGGCTGAGCATGGCACTTGATGAAGGACCTTTAGTCCAAATTTCAGCAAATTTGGAGAATTTTTTGTCATTTTTGAAAATTTGGTCTCAAAACAGGTTTTTCCGCCCAATGCGTAGCGCGTCACGACGCGCGCTTATGATTGGGACACTTTCTGGAGGAAAAATTTGTATTTTTGGATTTTTCATGGTAAGTCATGCATGCTCAAAAATTGTTGAATCATTTCATCAAGTTCTGGATGATCAAAAGGGCCAAAAACACCATGAAAATCACCTTTCTGCCACCTTTTGCACCAGCAGGAAGTACTTTTGAGAGAATGCAGTTTTGGAGGGGAAAATGAGCTCCAAATTGAAAAATTCCACTTGGGTTGGATAGAAGACATCCAGGGCTTTCCAACAAGCTATCATGAGCTTGATTTTGATACTGGGAAATGCCCCAAAAATAGGTTGAAAGGCGCGCGACGCATAGAGCTCAGGCGCGCGGCGCATAGAGAAAATTGGTTAATTTTTCATTTTCCAGCTCAGGATTTTGGCCAGTTGGACCAGTTTTGATTGTGGATGTAATTTTTGAGTTATCTTGATGTAATTTTGTGGTTGTAATGTAATTTTGACTCACTTTTACCTATTCTATATGATTCACTCACAAAAAAGTGAAAATCAAGTGAATGAATCAGTTTCCTTCCTTTTAGAGGCAAGTTGTTTGGCTGCCTAGATTTTAGCTCCTTGTTTAGAATTGGTTCAAACTACTCCTAGAAGCATGAGCTCGACCCCTAGAGGCATGGGAAGGGGTTAGAATTGTCTATTTATTGTATTTTCTGAGACACTTTCAGGGTTGGACTCTTGGGAAAAGTTTGGCACACTATTGTACATATTTTCTGCATTTTGGCTAAGGAAAGATCAGAGGTTTTGCAGCACCTGTTGGGATTCTTGTGGATTTCAGTTTTGATGGTGTGTTCTCTCAGTTATTTGTAATTTCTTTAATGTTTAATGTATGCCATGCCCTTCTTTTTCTTCTGAAACTAAATGAATGAGTAAATGAGGTTGAATCCATTGATTCCAGTGCTCTGCCTTTAAATTTGTTTAGTTTTTATGTTTTCGCCAGTTTGGAGAGGATTCCTGTTCTCCCTTGCCCTCTTCAGCTCCTTGTCATTCTGATTCATCCATACACCTAATCAAAAAGCATCAAGACTACTGCCTACCTCGCCCCAACTCGAATTCTACAAAGATCTGGCCTCATCCCCGAGCCCAAAATTGTTTTTTCCCATTTTTTCAACAAAAAACCCAAAAAATTTAAATCAAACCTTCCTATCTATTTACTAGCCTAAAATCAATATCCATTATAAGTCATCTTAGCCCCTTTGAAGACCTTTTTCCAAGATAGACCTGGAGAGAGCCCTCTCCTGTCCTCGTAGGGCTAGCTACGAGGCTTAGCGTGGTTTGATGTTGCCTTGAGTTTTACCTTATTTCAGCCTAAGGTAGATTCGAGCGCTAACATAGTGGCGACCATACTGGGGAGAAAATGGTTTGCTTATTACTGTCATTTGCTATAGACGGAGTCTGAAGTCACGCCAGGTAGCCTTCGAACTGCTCTTGCTCTGTGAGTGCATAGTAGATAAAAGCTACTTCAGTCGATCTCCAGTTTAGCTTGTGAATGTGCTCCTTGATTTGTGAATTCCCCCAGTACATGTATCAAGTTCAGATCTGATGGTTGATGGTGGACAACGATCAAACATAAGAAGGCTGAAATCATTCACCTGGTGACTCCAATTCAAAGTAGAGACTCCACTGGAGGACTGACTCTTTCTCTGAGAAAATGGAAGGATCTTACACAAAGTTCAGGTATCTAAAGTGGAATGGTATTCATGATCTAGTCTGCTTTCTTGTAAACTATTTATTTGTTGTTATTGAAGCTGTCCTAAAAGTTTTTCAGAATTTGTTGTATGATAAAGGTGATCAAAATCTTCACTCGACCTATTCAAAGAATGTAAATGCTGAGTTTCCCTTTGATCCTGGCCTCCTTACTTTTCCCACGTCTTATGATGACTCTCTTCAGAGTGATGAGCTTAAAGAAAACAAAATTGATCCCGCAGCTCTTGTACATACCCCTACACCTTGTAAAATTCCAAATCGGTACAAACCTGTTGTTTTACCTTCTGTTCTTCATGCTTTCCCTAAAAATTATGACCTATATCTACCGAGATTTGATGGTGAAAGCGACAATGTCAACGCTGAGCAACATGTGCAGAATGTTGAGACTTTTCTAGATTTTTTCGAAGTTGATGAAGAGGATGTTAGTATTAGGCTTTTTGCTCTTTCTTTGCAAGGTCAAGTAAAGAGTTGGTTCAAAGCCCTGCCTAATGCGAGCATCACAGATTTCCAGCAGTTTGTCAAAGTTTTCCTTGACAGGTGGATGATTGGACAGAACCCTTTCTTGATTTTAGACGAGTATGCCCAGCTGAAGAGACAGTCAGGAGAGACAGTACAACAGTTTTCTGCCAGATTTAACCAAGTATATTTCTCGATACCAGCTGATATAAGACCTTCTCCTAGATCTGCTCTCTTGCACTACCCGGGTGCCTTTGATCCGGAAATGGAGTTTCAGCTGAGAGAAAAGATGATCCAGGTGGATATTGGTGGTCACCCGCCTATTCCACTTGGGGCTCCACCATTGTCTATTTCAGTTTTTCAGTTTCGGCACAGTTTACTATTTTTAGCAGTTTTTCAGGTCCTAAACTTCCGGAGCCGTTTTGAGGCCCTAAACGACGTTTTTTGGGAAAACGGAGGGCAACATGGGTCCATGGACCGATGTTGCCCATTCCAAATTTGTAGTCCTCGGATAGATCTTTCTAACGAGGTATGGTACGCGTCAAACGGAGATCGTATGCCAAAGTTACGCCCCCGGGAAGTTGAAACACCAATTTACCCAAACGGGGCCCATAGTTTTGGCGCTTCATCTCCTAGGGTTAGGGTTTTGGCTGTTTAGGATTTCCCATTGTTTCTAAATGATAAATAGGCCCTCGAGCCTCATTGTAACTCAGTTCAGAGGCCCGTAGCCGCCACATCTCTTCTCAGAGATAGCTACCAGCGCCCTAGCTAGTTTTATTTCCATTCTGTCTGTAAGCAAATTTCAGTTCTTTGATATTAATGAAATGAAGTGTTATTTCCGCTGCATCTCTGTATTTATGTTTATATTTTTATTCTGTTGCGTTCCTGCATAAATCCGGATCAGTGGTATCAGAGCGGTCTGCTTTTTCTCGATCCTTCTTTGCATGTCCCCAACGAGGTCGGGGTATAAGGAGCTAGGGCTTGATCTGGTGGAACCTTTGCAAGATCAGCCTCGCAAACCTCGACGGACGCCCATGGGGGACGAAAAGAAGGATGAGGGAGCAGGAGATCCTATCAAAATATTGCTCGAGGAGGCCCTCGAAAAACAAAGGAACGTGATGATGGATAACTTTGCTTAGATCCTTCAACGGCTGCCCACCGGCGGTACATCTGCATCCAGTAGCCACTCTGGAGTTGCGACTCCCTTTAAGGTACAAGTAAATTTTGACATTCCCATATTTGAGGGTCAAATAGATGTAGATACCGTAGATAGATGGTTGAATCTATTAGAAGGATATTTCTATGCTCATGACTTTTCAGACCAGGAGAAGATTATTTTTGCACTCCTCAAAGCTACCCCCATGTTAAGGACTGGTGGGAAACCTACTGTGAGAACAAGGACCAGACAGAACCCTCTCTGTTCTCAGCCATACCAACTTGGAATTCTTTCCGAGACGGCGTCAAGGAACAGTACTATCCCGTGGGGAGCTATGAGGACAAGTACATATAATGGACCACGCGCGACAACAAAGGGATTCAAGATGTGTATGAGCCGACGAACTGCTCCATACCCCCGCACAAAGTTGGGTATCAAAGATTCAGAGAAACATCTGATGCTAAAGTATCGCAGCTGTCTGCACAAATACATTCAGGAGGAAATGGAATTCCTTGACATCTCCTCGCTTGGTACGGCATACCGGTATGCTGCCAAGATTGAGCAGAAATTCAAGCAGAAGAAGCGAGACTTTGGATCTGCGAATCAAAAGCAAGGGAAAGGTGCTTCCAAACCGCAGAACAAAGGACCGAGCCAAGGCATGGCGGCTAAAGACAACTCATCGAAGCTACAAGAAAAGAACAGCACCGCAAAGCCAAAGAAGGACACGGGAAAGTGGTGTGAGTTCCATAAGAGCTCCACTCACAACACAAGTGAGTGTCGGGCCAAGCAGTCGCTAGTGGCCGATATGAGGGCTTCTGAGTCAGATGCATGCTCTGACTCCGAATCAGAACCTGAAAAGGCGAATGAAAAAGGGAAACAGATTATTGATGCGGAGCCCAACGCCACTGTTGCCACTGCAAAGATCCAAAAGGAGGAACCGGAAGATCCAGAGGAGGAGGAACGTCTCTTCCACTCCCAGATGTGGGTAAAGGGCTCCCCGGTATAGTTCACTGTCGAAAATGGGAGCCAAAAGAACCTCATTTCAACAGACGCCGTGAAGCGGTTGGGCTTGCCGACCACAGCTCACCCACATCCATACACCATCGGGTGGCTTCACCAAGGACGAGATCTCCGCGTCAGCCGGCAGTGTCGCCTTCCCTATAGCATCAAGCCCTTCACGGATGAGGTATTATGTGACGTTGTTCCTATTGATGTTTCTGATGTATTATTAGGACAACCATACTTGTGGAAGCGTCATGCTGTGTATGAGTCTCGACCTCGTGCTGTTATTATTACTTTGGGAAATAAGTTATACAGGATACCAGAGGTACCACCTCCTACGACTATCTCTTTGGTTACTGCAAAACAATGTAGTAAGCTCATTTCCCAAACCAGGAAATTCGTTTTCCTGATGATCCGCCCCCAGGGCAAGAAGAAGACTGTGGCCACGACCTCCAGACAGGGCTCCTCCGCACAACAACAACAAATGGATAAGGTTGTGGAGGAGTACGGGGACATATTCACCTCACCCACAGGGGTTCCTCTGCACTGTCAGGTCAAGCACCCGATTGATCTGACCCCCGGTGCACCGCTACCTAATGGACCGATCTATCGGCGCTCTGTTTTGGAGAATGATGAAATCAAGAGGCAGATTCAGGAGCTGTTGCAGAAAGGTCACATCAGACCAAGTTCATCGCCCTGTTGGAGCCCGATCGTGTTGGTACAGAAGAAGGATGGGACGTGGAGACTCTGTATTGACTATCGGGCGCTGAACAAGATCACTGTCCGGAATAGGTACCCAATCCCACGGATTGATGACCTTCTGGATCAACTCAAAGGTGCAAAATATTTCAGCAAGATTGACCTGAAGTCTGGGAATCACCAGGTACCAATTGAACCCTCCGATGTGTGGAAGACGGCCTTCAAAGCCAAGGAAGGCCTTTTCGAATGGCTGGTCATGCCTTTTGGGTTGACGAATGCTCCCGCCACCTTCATGAGGATGATGGATGACATCTTGCGGCCATTCACCAACTCATTTGTAGTGGTGTACTTGGATGATATTCTGATCTTCAGCCAGACTTGGGAATAGCACCTTCACCACATCCGACAAGTCCTCCAAACACTGCGGCAACACAAGTTGTGTGCCAATTTGGAGAAGTGCACTTTTGGCATGACCCAGGTTCAATATCTGGGATACATTATTGATGAAAGGGGGGTGCATGTGGATCCGGCCAAGATCCAAGTCATTCGGGATTGGCCAACCCCAACCACTATAACAGAGCTTCGCAGCTTTATGGGTCTTGCTAATTTCTATCGGAGGTTCGTGTTGGGATTCTCTCATATCACTTGGCCCTTGAGTCAAGTCACCAGGGGAGGAGCGAGAGCAAAATTTTTTTGGTCGGAACCTCAACAGAAGGCGTTCACAGAACTGAAAAATCGCCTCTGTTCTGCCCCAGTGCTCACTTTACCAGACTTGCAACAACCATTTGAGATCAAGACAGATGCCTCTGACTATGCTATTGGGGCAGTTCTTACTCAACAGGGACATCCAGTGGCATTTCACAGTGAGACATTGTCTGACACAGTTCGCAAGTACCCCACATATGACAAAGAAATGTACTCCAATGTGCAAGCTTGTCGACAATGGAAGCATTACATTTTGGGGAAGGAAACAATCATCCATACAGACCACAGGCCCCTGCAGTTCATACAGACACAAGGGAAGTTGCAGAATGATCGCCATCAGAAGTGGTCTACATATCTCCAACAGTTTCATTTGAACATCAAGTATAAGAAGGGTAGCACCAATCATGTTGCAGATTGCCTCAGCCGACCACCGATCGTGGCGCTCACCACTGTACTCAACGCTTGTGGGCACGAGACTTCTGATTGGCCGCTTCTCTATGAGAGTGACCCAGAATTCGGCCAAACTTACAAGGCACTCTTGGGGGGTACGCAAGTTCCAAATTTTCACCTCCAAGACGCACTTTTATGTCACATGGGACACCTTTGTGTTCCTTCAAGCGAGCGTGCCAAGATGATATGGGAAGCACACTACAGTCGAGTCGCTGGGCATTTCGGGGTCGAGAAAACAGTAGCAATCCTGCAGAAGTATTTCTATTGGCCGAACCTTCGGAAGGATGTCGAGAAGCACATCAGATCCTGCACTGCTTGTGCCATTGCCAAACCGACCATCAAGAAGCAAGGCCTATATACTCCTCTACCTACCCCTAGTCGACTTTGGGAATCCATCTCCATGGATTACATGTCGGGCCTGCCTTCTACTAAGCAGGGAAATGACTGTGTTTTTGTGGTCGTCGACAGATTCTCGAAGATGGCCATTATGGCGGCCTGCAAGAAGAATATCACAGCAGAAGCCACTGCCAAACTCTTCTTTGAACGAGTGTGGGTGCACTTTGGGATCCCACAGTCTATCATATCAGATCGAGATAGCAGGTTCCTCAGCACATTTTGGTCCAGCCTCTGGTCAATGTTGGACACAAAGCTCACCAAGTCCACAGCTTTCCATCCCCAAACAGATGGCTAGACAGAGGTCGTCAACAGAATGATTGTACACATTCTGCGCATGTACAATTCAAAGCATCCACGCACATGGGACGAGAGCCTCCCCTATGTACAACATAGTTATAATCAGGCTCTCCACAGTTCAATCAGCCATAGCCCCTTTCAGGTGGGCTTGGGATTCCAGCCATTATGTCCCATTGACGTGGCCATGCCATTTGCAGCTACTCAGGCCGATTCAGCTCATGTCTAGTCTGAAATTGACAAAGCAAGTAGCTTCATCGAGCGCATTCAACACATCCGCCAACTGGTTCATGATATATTGGACAGAGCCAATGCCAAGTACAAGCAATTCCATGATCAACATAGGGTGCCACACAACTTCCAGGTGGGCAATAAAGTATGGCTACATTTGTAGAAGGAGCGCCTCACTGGACCCCACCGCAAGCTTCACCTGCTTTGATACGGGTTGTACACCATCACCAAGGTTGTAGGGAATAATGCCTTTGAGCTCAGTCTTCCACCATTCCTTGGTCTGCACCCAGTCTTCAATGTGGATCACCTTCGTCATTACTTCCCACCTCTACTGGACACCTCGGACATTGCAGAACAACTCACACCAACAGAGTTAAACCCAGACCGCATGGAACAGGCCACCATAGATTGTGTCATGGACATGTAAATCAAGAACACTCACCAACAGAAGATCCAACTGTATCGAGTTGTCAAAGCTGGCCAACTCCTGCACCAAGGAAAGTGGTTCACCAGGGACCAAGTTCAGCATAAATTTCCTCATCTCATGGAGGAACTTAACGCAATGGGGACCATTGCTTCCTAAGGGGGGAGGAATGATCCAGGTGGATATTGGTGGTCACCCGCTTATTCCACTTGGGGCTCCACCATTGTCTATTTCAGTTTTTCAGTTTCGGCACAGTTTACTATTTTTAGCAGTTTTTCGGGTCCTAAACTTCCGGAGCCGTTTTGAGGCCCTAAACGACGTTTTTTGGGAAAACGGAGGGCAACATGGGTCCATGGACCGATGTTGCTCGTTCCAAATTTGTAGTCCTCGGATAGATCTTTTTAACGAGGTATGGTACGCGTCAAACGGAGATCGTATGCCAAAGTTACGCCCCTGGGAAGTTGAAACACCAATTTACCCAAACGGGGCCCATAGTTTTGGCGCTTCATCCTCTAGGGTTAGGGTTTTGGCTGTTTAGGATTTTCCATTGTTTCTAAATGATAAATAGGCCCTCGAGCCTCATTGTAACACAGTTCAGAGGCCTGTAGCCGCCACATCTCTTCTCAGAGATAGCTACCAGCGCCCTAGCTAGTTTTATTTCCATTCTGTCTGTAAGCAAAATTCAGTTCGTTGATATTAATGAAATGAAGTGTTATTTCCACTGCAGCTCTGTATTTATGTTTATATGTTTATTATGTTGTGTTCCTACATAAATCCGGATCAAAATAATATTGCAACACTTCATGAGATGCAGAACAGTGCAGTAAATGTAGAGGCTCATTTGTTGATCTTGAGGGCAAGGTTGAAGGAAGAAGAAAAGAAGAATGTTTCAGAGAAGCTGACACCTTCAGAGGAAAATCTTGATCTTTTCGTAAACGCAGTAGAAGAGATGGTGCGGAAAATGAATGCAAAAAATGAAAATGACATTCAAGAACAAGCGGCTGACCCAAAACATTTTGTTTCTGATCCCAGTTGTCATAGTGATTGTTTTATAGATCATTGTGAAGAAGAGAGAGTTGTTGATATGATATGTATGTTTGATGATGTATTTTATACCGATGAATTGCCTCAGTTTGATCAGTATGATGATGATTATGTTCTCCAAACAGAAGCTAATCTTGCAGACAAATCAACAGCTAGTTTGTGCAAGGAGGAAGTTCACTTTCAACAGCTCGAGTATAATGATCAACCAATTCATATCAGCTATGACAATGATGAGGAAAGTGCAGCAAATTTTGAAGTAAGTGAAGGATCTTTGCCTTTTTGTTTTGATTCATTTCAGTTCATCAGAGACAACTTCCATGCAATCAGAAATCAAACGTCAACAAGTCTTGATCTGGATCGTCTTGAGGGCAATGAAAACTTCTCATATTCAGACTTGCAGCCCCCGAAAGTCATTGATTGTCAAGTTGTAGCTGAAGACTTGGAAGCGAGCACACATGATTTAATGATTCAAGATGACTCCATACCATTTTGTTTTGAATCATTTCAGTTTTTGAGAGAAAAATTGCATAGTAAATCTTCAAATGCGCAGCCTGTAAGAAATCAGCAATCTCTCAGTGTTAATGTTGAGGATGAGACAGATAACGAAATTCTTGAGCAGCCTGTAGCATCATATTTGCAACCACCAAATGAAATTGAAGGTCAGATTACAGATGAAGGCGTGGAAGATGAAATACATGATTTGATGATGCAGGAAGATTCTATACCCTTTTGTTTCGAATCATTTCAGTTCATAAAGCAGAATCTTCGTAATATCTCTCAAGAAAAAGATGAACGGCCAGTAGGATGTCAGACAGTTTCAATGGATACAACGCAGCAGTCTTCTCAAGTTTTTAATGATCCTATTGCTCGTGTGTTGGATGATGTTTGCTGTAAAAGTTCTTCTCCATTAGCTAACCATGTGCCCGAAAAGAATGTTGATAATAATCTTGTTCAAAAGTCAATTTCATTGTGTTGTTCAACAGATTTTTCATATGAGCAACGGAGTTTGGTTTTTCATGAATTTCAAGATCCTTTTGATAGTTTGCTGCAAACACCAAAGAAACACAACACAGATGTGAGGAAAGTCTTGATATCCTGCTATGAATATTACTTGGACCAGAGAAGTGAGGTGTTAATGGAAATGAATAGCTATGTTTATGAAGATCCTTTCGCAGTATTCTTGCAGTCATCCAGTCAATTCATGCTTTGCAAGTTTATCAGCAGTCCACTTGGTTCAAAGTTTCCATTGGGGTTGCCTTTCAGTAGTTATTTCTCGTTGTTCATAAGCAAGCACTTGCGGAGAATTAAGATAGCAGCCAACTTTCTTACATGGTTGCATTGGCTGTTTCATTTCACTTGATCAGGTGATGAATGAAATTGTTAGAGTAGGTTGTATTGAATAAGCTCTACTTTGAGCATATTTTTCAGTTTGTCAGTTGTGTTTAAGTATCAAGTCAGTTTTTAGTTGAGTGAGAGTCATTTTGTGTCATCAATTCATTAGTTTTCAGTCATGCATTTCAGTTTTGAGTTTTTGATTCCATTGCCCAATGGATGAAGGCATTGTCTGCTTTCCAAAGATCTGTAGTTCTTGGCACATCCAAGGAGCTACCATCCCCATTGGAGCCAATCTTAGTGTCAGTCTTTGCAGCCTTCCTTCAGTGATCAAACATGCTCTTACAAAGTGATTTTAAGGTGTCAAGGTCAAATTTTGTCATTTCAAAGAGTCTTCAAGCAAAATTTGGTCACTAGGCATTAGGTCTAGGGGTTGCTTTTACTTCCTGTCAAATCATTCAAACATTTGTCTATGTCACCATTCACCGAGTACCATCATTTTTAGGTTTTCATCAATGTCAGTTCCAACAATACTAATCTTGTCTATGTTTCTTCTTGTGCCTAGGTCCATTTCCAGGGTTTTGGAGGTAATTTCTCTTGGATGGTCAAATCATCGACAAAACTTGTATCCTGATGTTCACACACCTTCCCCTATCCTTAATATACCTTATTAAACACTTCCCATCACTGAGATCCCCCAAATTCCTCATTTTTCCACAAACCCTAGTTTCTTGCCACAACTTCGCAATTTTCTAGGCTAGGCCTGTGTTTTGCCCTTTTGGACCCCTTCCCCTCACTCAATCTCTGATATTCCACTTTCCCCTGCTTCCTAACATCCCTCCATACTTCCCAAAATTTCCCCAAGAATTTAGAAGCCCCTTATCCCCTTCATTTCGCTTCATTTCTACAAATCCCTTGTTCCACACATCGAGATAAGTTTCACTCAAATGCTATTTCAGAGCAATAAAAGATGAATTTTGGAAAACGGAGAGAGGTTTTTGTCCAAAACATTCCAAAAAAGAAAAACCTCCTTCAATTTTTACACATGTATCATGGTTTTAGATAAATGTCAAAAATACCGTTGCCTCGGGAGAATTGATGCACCTCTGAAGTGACCTTGGTAAAATCATGATTTCTCCTAGTTTGGTTGGCCAAATGACTTTTTTAATGGGTCCAATGATAACTATATAGAAATACCTTTCCAATGAGCTATCATGAGCTCCATTTGGAGTTGAGGAAGACCTTCAAACGTTATCGCAATGCTTCCGCTCGAGCAAATTTTCACTGCCTATTTCTATGCCAAGATTTGATTGGGACAAGGAATGAAGTCCAAATTAAAAAATTCCACTTGATTTGGAAATAAGACTCCAATATCTTTCCACTGAGCTATCACACGCCCAATTTTGACACCGGGAAGGCCTCCAAAAGCCTCCTGAAAAATGCACTATGTAGCGCGCGGCGCATAGAAAAGTGGGCACGGCGCATTGGGCCAGAACACTAATTTTTGTCATTTTCTCTGCAAAAGCTCAAATAAACTCAATATTTAATGTTTCAAGAAGGATTGTGAAACTTTTTCATAGCTATTTAACCCATTTTCAATAAGAGATATGCTTCAAATCAAAGCAAAGTCGAGTTTGAGTGTTGAGAGCAAAACTCATTTTCGAGTCATGGAAGAAGTGAAGTGTACAAGGCATAGGGGAGCATATGCACACCTGCATCAATAGCCAATGTATTTTTGCACGCGCGCGACGCACACAAAGCACATGGCGCATTGGGCATGCGTGCGGCGCATAGAGCCCTAAGGCTAGAAAACGTCAATCCTTCGTCCAAATCCGCATCAAATCACTTCATTTACTTGCAAGTAAGTTATTCATGCCTGCTTAGTGACTCATGAAAATGCTGTGGTGTTTTGAAATTGGAGAAAACAAGTGTTTGATGTGGTGAAATGTAAACCCTATGTTCATTGCCAAAATCACTCCATAGGGTTTTGAAGGACATGTTAGTGATATTGTGGGGGTTTCCAAATTTGTGTTATTGATATATATGCCCATGCTCTCTATTATTATTGGTGTCATCAATTATGGTTTACCATAGCCTCACGCTCTCTCTCTCCTATTCAAATCATTGCTGTCATTACCATTGTCATTTGTCACACTGTTTATCATTTGTATTGTAACACAGTCCCATTTTAAGTCTTCCCATATCCCTTTATACTCTTGACCCCCATGTAAAATCCCAAACCCTACTTATTACCTAATTCCCTTCCATTGATTAAAATCCAAGTGTTCATAAGTATCAATGGTTGTTTTCATGTTTTTGACTGCACTTTTTCCATTTGAATAACTCTTATATCTATCACTTGGCAAGTCCTATTAGTATTACCCATTCCTATACCATTTGTAAAAGTATTTATTCCCAACATTTCCCAAAGCAGTGAGTAAATAGTTTGTCTTTTCCAAAGTCACTTGACAGTCCATTGTGTCACTTGACAATCCCTTGTTTCACTTGACAGTCCATTGTGTTCATTGTAACATTTCCCACAGTCCCCATTCCATGTTAGAAGCAGTTGGCATATTTGATAGTGAAAGGCAAAGCATCTAGTCATCATTTTAAGGCATACACCAAACTCTTTTTTTCATCATAACCATATCATCATACTTTTCATACACATCGCGACACCATGACAGAGACTGACACATCACAACAGAGACAGTGTTTTCACTACTGAAACTGCATGCACCAGGAGGGCACTGAAACGTTGTGAAACGCATGATCCACTCCGAATCTTGGCCGAAGCTTCCTTGGCTGAGCATGGAACTTGATGAAGGACCTTCAGTCCAAATTTCAGCAAATTTGGAGAATTTTTTGTCATTTTTGAAAATTTGGTCTCAAAACAGGTTTTTCCGCCCAACGCGTAGCGCGTCACGACGCGCGCTTATGATTGGGACACTTTATGGAGGAAAAATTTGTATTTTTGGATTTTTCATGGTAATTTATGCATGCTAAAAAATGGCTGAAGCATTTCATCAAGTTCTGGATGATCAAAAGGGCCAAAAACACCATGAAAATCACCTTTCTGCCACCTTTTGCACCAGCAGGAAGTACTTTTGGGAGAATGAAGTTTTGGAGGGGAAAATGAGCTCCAAATTGAAAAATTCCACTTGGGTTGGATATCAGACATACAGAGCTTTCCAACAAGCTATCATGAGCTTGATTTTGACTCCGGGAAGTGCTCCAAAAGCAGGTCCAAAGGTGCGCGGCGCATAGAGGAAATTAGCCTATTTTTCACCTTCCAGCTCAGAAATTCGGCCAGTTTGGACTAGTTTCACCTCTTGATGTAATTTTTGACCCAGCTTGATGTAATTTTGGCATGTATTTACTTGTTCTAGATGATTCACTCACAAAAAAGTGAAAATCAAGTGAATGAATCAGTTTCCTTCCTTTTAGAGGCAAGTTGTTTGGCTACCTAGATTTTAGCTCCTTGTTTAGAATTGGTTCAAACTGCTCCTAGAAGCATGAGCTCGACCCCTAGAGGCATGGGAAGGGGTTAGACTTGTCTATTTATTGTATTTTCTGAGACACTTTCAGGGTTGGACTCTTGGGAAAAGTTTGGCAAACTATTGTACATATTTTCTGCATTTTGGCTAAGGAAAGATCAGAGGTTTTGTAGCACCTGTTGGGATTCTTGTGGCTTTCAGTTTTGATGGTGTGTTCTCTCAGTTATTTGTAATTTCTTTAATTTTTAATGTATGCCATTCCCTTCTTTTGCTTCTGAAACTAAATGAATGAGTAAATGAGGTTGAATCCATTGATTCCAGTGCTCTGCCTTTAAATTTGTTTAGTTTTTTATGTTTTCACCAGTTTGGAGAGGATTCCTGTTCTCCCTTGCCCTCTTCAGCTCCTTGTCATTCTGATCCATCCATACACCTAATCAAAAAGCATCAAGACTACTGCCTACCTCGCCCCAACTCGAATTCTGCAAAGATCTGGCCTCATCCCCGAGCCCAAAATTTTTTTTTCCCATTTTTTCAACAAAAAACCCAAAAAATTTAAATCAAACCTTCCTATCTATTTACTAGCCTAAAATCAGTATCCATTATAAGTCATCTCAGCCCCTTTGAAGACCTTTTTCCGAGATAGACCCAGAGAGAGCCCTCTCCTGTCCTCGTAGGGCTAGCTACGAGGCTGAGCGTGGTTTGATGTTGCCTTGAGTTTTACCTTATTTCAGCCTAAGGTAGATTCGAGCGCTAACAGAGGGAATAGAAGAAGGGATAATCTTGAAGCTGAAAGGTTCATCTGCTCATGCTCAAAACTTTGCATTCACTTCACATCATGATGAAGGTACATTACCATCAAGTCTTTTATGGCATGCTAGATTTGGACACTTAAACTATGAAAGCCTTCGTTTGTTGAAGAAAAATGGTGCTAATGGACTGCCTACAATTCCTAGAAAACCTAAGGAATGTGATGCTTGTATTCTAGGAAAGCATAGCAAACAGCCATTTCATGATTCACACTCCAGAGCACATAGAAAACTTGAGCTTGTTCATTCAGATTTATGTGGCCCTATGCCTATTGCTTCTGCAAATGGAAATAAATACATGATGACATTTATTGATGACTACACTAGAATGTGTTGGATTTACTTATTGAAGAACAAGTCTGATGCTTTTCAAACATTCAAGAATTTTCATGCATGGATAGAAAATGATGCATAAACTCATATTGGCTCTCTACGTACTGATAATGGAAAAGAATACACTTCAAACGAATTTGAAAATTATCTTCGTCAACATGGAATCAAACATCAAACAACTTTGCCATATAATCCCCAACAGAACGGTGTAGCTGAAAGAATGAACAGAATTATTTTAAATATGGTTCGCTCCATGTTATTTTTCAAGAATGTAAAATTGATGTTTTGGGCTGATGCAGTTCTATGTGCTGTTTACATAAAGAATAGGTGTCCTTCAAGTTCAATTAGAAACAAAACTCCTTTTGAAATGTGGCATTGCCACATTCCTTCGGTAAAGCATTTCAGGGTCTTTGGGTCCACCTGTTATGCCTTGATACCCAAGGGTCAAAGGAACAAACTTGGTGCTAGAAGCAGAAAATGTATCTTCTTAGGGTACTCCAATACCTCCAAAGGATATCGTCTCTATGATGAAGCAAATAAGAAGTTTGTGATAGCAAGAGATGTCATATTTCTTGAATCTTCCAAGAGTGACAAGGTTGTTGAGCGGCAACTTGATCGCCTGGATAGATTCACACATGCAAAGTCTTTCCAAGAATTTGATAATGTGATTCCACATCTTGAAGGGGGGATTCCAATATTGAATCAAACTGTGGAATCATCTTCCCCACATGAAGAAACAACCACGGATGACACATTGGATGATGTGATTGACAGAATTGGGAGATTGAATCTTGAATCAATCCCAACTCAGTCAAATGACCAGCCTGGGCCATCTCAGAAAGGTCCTCCCAAATGGCTGACAAAGACACTGGAGAATGTTCATCCCGATGAGGTTGGAAAAACAGGAACAAGAAGTTCCACTCAACAAATCGAAGGTGATGTAGATAATTCTGATTCTCCTGTTGATATGGATATTTCTTATAACTGTGAATTGAGTTTGTCTACAGATCATGAACCAACTTCCTTCAAAGAAGCCACTTCTCATGATGAATGGAAAGAAGCAATGCAGAAGGAGTATGATGCCTTGATAAAGAATGGCACTTGGAAGCTGGTTGATCCGCCTTTGGGAACGAAACCAATTGGCTGTAAGTGGGTCTACAAGAACAAGTACAAAGCAAACGGCTCACTTGACAAGCACAAGGCCAGGCTTGTGGCAAAAGGATTCGCACAGAAAGAAGGAGTCGATTATGAAGAAACTTTTGCTCCCACAGCAAAATGGACCACCATCCGGACTCTCTTTGCCTTAGCAGCTCAGAGTGGATGGAAAGTCCATCAGATGGATGTAAAAACAGCTTTCTTGAATGGAGATCTAAAGGAGAAAGTTTATATGTCCCAGCCAGAAGGATTTGTGATAAAGGGTCAAGAACACAAAGTTTGCAAACTTGTAAAATCCTTGTATGGCCTCAAGCAAGCACCACGAGCCTAGTATGAGAAATTGACCGAGCATCTTCTGAAACTTGATTTCAAACATTTTGATTTTGATGATGCAACTTTGTTTGTTAAGAAAGTTGGAAAAACAGTTGTATATCTTGTGGTATATGTAGATGATCTTTTGATAACAGGGAAAAATGAGAGCTATATTGCATCCATGAAGAAAAAATTGAAGAAAGGTTTTGAAATGACTGATTTGGGTCATGTTCATTACTATCTGGGTATTGAAGTAATTCAACATCCTAAATTTATATTTCTTTCTCAAAAGAAGTACATTAGAGATCTCTTGAACAAGTTTGGCATGGATGAATGTAATCCCTTAACCACTCCAATGGAACAAAACTTGAAGCTCACATCTATTGAAGGGAAGGAATTCGAGGATGCAACTAAGTATCGACAGCTTATAGGAAGTCTTATCTACCTGACCACCACCAAACCTGACATTTCATTTGTTGTTGGAATCCTCTCAAAGTTCATGCAAAAACCTTGTGAAGGACATTGGTCTGCTGCAAAAAGAGTGTTAAGGTACTTGAAGGGGACTCAAGACTTTGGACTCAAATATACACAGGTAGGCGACTTCAGCTTGATCGGATACTCTGATTCAGACTTTTATGGCGACAAAGAAACAGGGGTGTCTACTACAGGTTACACCATGAGTCTTGGATCAGGAGCTGTCTCATGGAGATCACGCAAACAGTCAGTTCCAGCAGATTCCATGACCGAGGCAGAATATGTGGTAGCAGCTGAAGCAACAAAGGAAATTGTGTGGCTCCGAAAAATCCTGGAAGATTTGCAGACGAAACAAATGTATTCCACTCCACTCATGATCGACAATACTTCTGCAATAAAGTTGGCCAAGAACTCAAAGTTCCATGATCGAACAAAGCACATCAATACAAAGTACCATCTAATTCGACATCATGTTCAGGCCAAAACCATCCATCTACATCATTGTTCCACAAATGAGCAAACTGCTGATATCTTCACCAAAGCACTTGGAAGAGAAAATTTTGAAAAGTTCAGATCGATGCTTGGGCTCACCAACATCCCTTCGAATTAAAGGGGGGAATGTTGACACCTAATCCTATGGGTTGGGTGTGGATATGTAATATTGTATAATAAATAATATTAGGAAATAAGGAAGGCCAAGAGTCATTGGGAGATGAATCCCAATAGCCTCACCTCCATGTATAAATACATGTACATTCTTCATATAATACACATTCTGATTTGCGGAGTTACCTCCTGGTTTGAAATTTTCTATGAAATGAATTGCGTCAGATTCCTGGCGACGAGCTCTTTGTTGTCTTTTATTTTCCAATCGATTATGATCACTTTAATTTTTAAGCTTTAACACTAAGCACCTGATCAAAAAAGCTTTATATATTGAATAATTTAAGTGTCTCTTGATGTATCAAATCTTGGCCTTCAAGAGTGAATGTAATGTTGCAGAAGACAAGGATCCAATCCTCCTCAAAGTCCCATGACCTTTCCAAATTGCAACCCTCCTCTTTGTCCACGGCCTCCTCAAAAAATCAACTTTGAAAGTGGTTGAGAGGTCCTACAAGGAAAACGTTAGAGTTTTTGTGATCTTTCCTTGATGCTATTATCACCAACACTCTACCTATGGGCTGCAATATCAAGAAAAAAATTAGTGTAGAGATAATATGAAAACAACTAAATAAAATACAAATAAAATACAAGAAACCAAGTCAAGTGATGGGACATAATCCCATCAATTGGTTTACCTTGGAAAATATCTCAAATAGCTAATACGAATCAATGAAACTCTATTTTAAAAAATAATAATTTTAAATTGATTGCATGTATACAAACTATGAACAAATGAATCCCTGCAAGACAGTTTTTGTAAGATAAACTAAGTGAATCCAAACAACAAATGAGAGCTTCTTTGAAAGTGCTCCAAGAGTGGGTTGGTCTCCCAAAGACTTCCCCTTGGTCTACAATACTCAAATCAAATATTAGTCCATATCGATTTAGATAAGAAAACAATGAATTTAAGCTCCTAGAATTTTATTTGAAAACAAACCAGAACTTTCAAACTATAGAACCTACTTTCAAATCAAATGCCAGTAAAAGATAGCTTTGCAATAACACGTTGACATGAATATATGGAAATAAAAATGATTCAAAGCATAGAAAATATTATACCAATAGCTCACAATTCAGCATGCTCTAAAGAAAGAACACCCATGAATGGACCCCCAAAGTCTTTTTATTGACATTCTTGAAAAGTGTACAAAGTAGCAGCACTTCCAAAAGCACAATAGCTAGTAAAACAATGGATCAATATGAGAGAGAATGGATCCATTATATAGAGATTTGGGAGAAAATATCAATATAGAAGTGATTAAACAAGTGGGATCAAGTGACAATCCCAAAGGGAAATTCGAATTTGTTGAATGGAACTCCAATGCCAAGTGTCAAAAATGATTTCTCGCAAGTGGACATCATTTTATTCTTCCCTTATGTGCCAAATTCGAATTTTATGATGGAATGACAAGTGTAGATGGGTGGTAACCCATGTGGGGACAATTTACCATAAACAACTCCACCAAATATTCTTCCAAATCCTCCCACATGTGGATTAACTTCACAAATTCGAATTTCCAAGTAAGCATTTTTCTCATTTAATGCCAGAAATTTTATTTTATTTGAGCGTGTGTCCTTTGATTGATTTTAGGATTCTACATCACCTTGGGACTTCACTTAACTCCTCCATAAATTTTCGCCTCATTTCCACAACATTTAGCATGTGTGGATATTTATTTTCTCCATTTATCTAATTTCTAGCTTAATTAATTGCCGGATTTCCCACTAAACTTAGGAAAAGTGGGTTTTGAGGGTTCAAAACACATTTTTAACCCATCAAAGTGTGTCATGTTAGCCACCTATGAAATTTTTGACAAGCAAACAAGTGGCTAAAATGTGTTGGAGCCTTCAAGAAATACATTTCCTCCGAAAACATATCATTCTTGAAGCCCCTATGTGCCTTTTCCCTTTAAACAATCCTAACTGTTGTTTCCACTTAAAAAGACTCATTTTCTGTGAAAGAATTTTGCTCAAAAAGCCTCCATCTGCCCATTTTTGTCCCCTCAAAACCCCACTTTTCACCCCCTTTTCCCCTCACAAATTTCCTCCCAAAATCCCTCATTGACCCTCCAAATCTCCCTAAATCCCCTTTAAAACCTCATAATATCCTTTATTTGGTCTTAAAGCCCCTTATTTCCTCCACCGAAAACCCTTTTAAAGCCTTAAAAATCCTTTTTTGGCTTAAGAATGCCTCATTTTACATTAAAGGCCTAAGCCCCTCCTGACCAGCCCCCTTAACCACTTCCCCACCATATAACCCTCGCCCGAGACCAAGCGCTTAAGCCCCGAGTACTTATCGCAATCGGAAGTTTACGATGTGCGCATTTCTTTTGTTAATTGATTTTTTCCGATGCAATGAGCTTCGGTCTATCGACCTCCACTTCGAATCCCCACCGTTGATCTTTTAAGATCTAACGGTTAGCACTTGTTCCGCAGCACGCCCTGTTGTCGCTTTGCATTCACCCCTCCGATTACGTGTAGACCGTTGATCTATCTTTTTGATCCAACAGCTATCGCGTAATCGCATCACCGCCAATTGCACCAATCCCATCGCATTCAACCTCCGCTGACTGGCTAGTCCCAATTTGATCTGAGCCATCCATCCCGCATGATCCTACGGTCCAGATTTCTCCTCACTCCGCTCGTTTTCCCCCGTCTTTTCCCCTTCCGATCAATCTCCGACGTTGATTCCCCGCCGATCCTACGGCCCTCTTCTCCCCTGCTCATTCATTTAACCCTTTGCCTTCCTGCCCCCTCTTTAATCATGATCGTCCATTCTTTAGATTTGATGGTTGGGATCTAACCTGCCTTTGACTTTCCACTACCTAACTCCCAGTGCAATTTCCCATGTCACGCTCGCTCCTCTGTCGTCCGAACTTTTCGCTCCACATCCAACGGTCAGAAATCATATCGCGTGAATCTCATGTCCGGGCTTTAATGTTTCAAAATCATGCGATGAAGGTGGTTTTGTTTTGCCACACTTCATGCAGTGATGTATATCGCATTTTTTTCAGAGATTTTTAAAAACCATTCTTTTGCAACGCGACACCGACGGTTTTTCCATTTAAACCACCTTCCTTCCCCTTTTCTCTCGCAGCCTCCGTCATCAATCTCAACCATCCATCTGATCATATCAACGGCCCATATCGCATCGCGCATTTCATCCATATTTCTTCATTGGAGCCTCTATTAACTTCAACATTCAATCTCCGCCGTTGATCTCCTCCTGAGATCCAACGGCTCACAGTTAATCGCTCTCCGCCCACCGGGTCCCACCATTAAAGGCCCCCGTTTTCATTCGTTTTGGTCCATTTTCTTTGTATTTCAGCCAAACCTTAAACCTTTGTGTTTTACACTAAAGGCCTTTTTCCTGTGCCTGACTTAATATCAACACCTCCTTCTGCAATCCTGACCATTGATCATCATATGTTCATCTAATCCAACGGCCTGCGACCCTCTTTACACCAAACTTTCACTAGCCCTGTTCTTCACCATTCTGCAGTGTTTTTGACCCATTTCACTTCATCCACCATTTCTGCCACCGCTTACACAGGCCTCCACATTATTTTTCCACCACTTCCCTAGGTTTTTATAATGAGTGTATTGCATTTGTACAGGGATTACAGAGTGGAAAATTCACTCTGCCTCCACAGTCATAGCCACTGTGATTCAGTGCGCAGAAAAGCCATCACATGCAGCGGAAAAGTATATCAGCAGAGACAGATTAAAGGATTTAGGCTCTTGATTGAAGATTTAACACCTATAATCCCACGATCAAAGGAAGAAGGCATAGTTAGAGATCATGAAGAGAATTAAGAGGCTTAATAAGCCCTAAAGCACACAAAGTTATATCAATACATTCAAATCAGCAGAGACACCTGTTCTCTAGAAAGGATACTACCCGACAGTGTTCTACATGCCTCCTCGAGCCCCTAAAGACTATTACACTGACAGAAGATTCTAAGAGAACTGTCAGACATCAGTAATGAAAGCATGGAGTCCCGCAGACTTTTTATCCATGCCACTTGTTCTAGAAAGCAGCGCAGATTACCAAACAGTCAGAAAGGACTTCAAGAACACATCCGAGGTCAATATAGACCTGACAAAGACTCCCAGACCATACTACAAAGTACACACAATGATGCAGAGCCATTAAGCAGAGTGGGCTCGATCTTTTGCCTCCACTCTGTCTTGATGAGTCAATTTAATTCACATCTACTCCTGCTATCACTCATTTCTCCTATAAGAACCCCTGAAAAACATGTTGTAAAGGTTGTTGTTGTTGTTGATTAGTTGTAGGGATTCTTTTAGCTATTAGAACAGTTATTGGGGGAAAGTAGCTGAGTAGTTTGTAATTTAGTAGGCTAGGAGGAGAAAGTTTGGACTGTATTAGCCATTGAGCTCAGAGTATGTGACTAGTTTTGCACATCAATTAATCAAGCAATTTCACAGGATCCTGGTCTATATTACAAGTGATGTTTCCTTTACTTATTTCATGTTTCAATCATATTTTCCACTATTTATCTGATAAGAATCAATAAATCGGGCTTAGGATATACCCCTACATGGTACCTTAATTCCCACTGCTCTTCTTATCTTTGATGTTTTCTACTAATAGTGAATCTAAGAGAAAATTCATGTAATTTAACTAGTTAAAGATGTTGGTCTATCCCATGCTTACTGATGTGTGAATTCGAGGTTTGATGCTTAGATGTTCTTGTTGGGTTTAAGCTGGAAGAATTGGGATATCGGGGATTTAGTGCTAGCCCTGTCCACTGGGGTCCTTTTCCAACAGATTGGTCTTTCTAAGATCCCTTGGAGCTGGTGTCAAAAGAATTGGAGGTTCAAAGTCCTTCTCTGATCTTAGGCCTAGTTCTGTGTTTAAATCTTAACAATTTTTCCTTTGGAGTATGTCGAAGCAGGCCTGGAGTTAAATGACCTTTGACCTGATCTTAAGCTGCCTTTGTGTCTTTCACTTTCTCTCCGTAATGTTCCATTCCACCATCTATCTAAAAGATCCTTTAGTATAGATGACTTTCCCTATGAAAGCCTTGCTTAGTTGTTATGCAAGTAATCCCCTTTCATGACTCCATAGCCCACTGGATGGCACATTCCTAACCTATCCTCTTTTACCAAAACATCTTGCTGCTTCATTCCTTTCATTCCATAACTTTCTCAGTTAATGATCTCTAAACCAACAACCAACCAAACCAATTTAAAACCCCCCTTGTGCTTCATACCTAGCCTAATACCTCATTTTGAGCTTTCAAAGATATATATCATTCTTTTTTCTTTATGGAGAGATCCTCTGTAATTCGTTTGAAGCCCCGAAAATCGGGTCTACAACAAGGGGGATACCCACCCGGTCCGGACCTTGGTTAGTAGTTCCTTTTCCGTTTGGTGTAGTGGGTTTGACTGGGGATGATGGGACCAGTTTCCCAACATTTTGTGTGTGTGTTGAGAATTGATATTTCCTTTCTAAATTTCCTAAGTGAAATGATTTTATTCTATTTCTAATCTAATCATATGCAAATTGTATTCTAATTTAAACATAAATATCTAATTCTAAACTAACCCGGGATGTAATCTTTCTATTTATGCGATCTAAAATGATTTCAAATAACAATTGATAATAAATATCATTCAACTGTTATAAGAAAAGAATTCAATAAAGATAAACCACTTCATATAAAAAGTTAGATGAAACAGTTGTGAAAAACATATCACATAATAAGCTATTCATACATTAAGCATAAATAAATAGCTATCACCGTACAAAAGTGCCAAATGATAACTCAAGCATTCAAACATCAATATATAAATAACTGAACATGAATATCACTTTAACACAGGGGCAGAAATAGTTAAGAGATAAAAGTACCATTTATAACTAGTTCTACTCATGAGCTAAAAGTAATAATGACTTATCTCTTCTTAATCCAACATCCACTAAGAGTACAGAAGTGCAACATCAGTAGCAGATATTAAACGCAGATATCAATAAATCCTGTTCCATTCATTCATCAAAACCTCCTCGGAGGGTGCAAAAGTTCATGTTCTGAGGACAAGTTTTTGACAAATTTCAGGACCCTTCTCTAAATGCATGAGAAGGGTTTAAATACTACTAACTAAATCTAAAAATAACTTATTACAAAAATGTAGGATATGGTTTAAATGACCGTCCTTTTTCTAGGCAAAAATAAAGTAAAATTAATACTAAATCTAGAATTTAAAACTATCAACTAACTACTTATGAATCTGATCTTTGAGTTTGCAAGCATTAAGCATCGATTTGAGAAGAACAGGCTGGCCGACTTCAGATTTTAATTTCCCTGTGAAAACGGCATCGACAAGTGTTGGCGCTATCTTCTTGGCAGAATTGATGATGCAATTGAGAGCGCTGCATTGACTATGTGGTTTTACCAGAAATGCCAAGTAAGAATCCCAATTTAACTTTGTCAATCCTTTAATCGATTTTGCCTTTTCTTCAGCTTTATGTTTCCACTCTGTTTGCAGTTGTTGTGCTTGTGGTAGGTATCCTGGAGTAGTTTCTGAAATTAAATTTTCCTTGTGAAAATTTTCATTTACACAATCAATGATATTGCTTGCTGCTGTAGTCGCTTCTTCCGCTGCTTGTTCTGCATTCTTAATCTGTGTATCCCAATAAGCCTTAAATCTTCTGGAGTAAATGAGCCAATGAGCTCTTACCCCTGAGTCTTGAACTGTCTATCTGTAATATCAGTGCTATCCAGCACCCATTTCACCATGTCTGTATATGGGAGAATTTTTGGTCTTGCTGCTATCCGGTGCAAAAATGAACAAGCTAACTCTGTAAGAGATGCTTTAGAAGAACCACTTGATCCTGCAGTAGCCGAAACCTCCATTACTTTGGGGTATTCTTCTTCAAGCAGATTATGCATACCATCCCAAGTAGTGATACCAGTGTCTTTGTTGCAGGCGGTGTCTGTGTACAAGGACGCCATCTCTTTACTTTCAGAACTCGGAGCTTTGTCTTTCTTCCCCATGATACTCTGAATACCACTTTGTATAGTCGTCTGTTCTTCGTGCCTGCAGTTTATGAATTAAGTGAGAGTAATGATATGAAAAGGTGATGGGAAAGTTTTTAAATGCTGAAGGCACATAAAATATATCATCTTACGTGAAATAACTCTTCAATCAAAACAAAACCATTTTTCATTAATAAATGACAATCAATTCATTGATTAATCATTAAAGTGCATAACAGAGTCTTGATTTATGGAGAAGATTTTCTTCGTACAACGAGCCTTAAGAATCTGTGATAATGCGATCTGCGATTTGCTTCGCAATATCGCAAAATCGCAATATCGCAAAATCGCAATATCACAAAATTGCAATTTCGCAAATTGCAATTGTAATATCATAATAGCGCCACATCGTATCATCACGAAATCACAAAATTGCAATATCACAGATCGTAATCTCTAAAAATTGTCGTAGCACAGTATTGTATTATTGCGAGATTGCCATATCGCAATATCGCAATATCGCAAAATCGCAGAATCGCAATATCGCAATAAAACATATAACAAATATTCGTTAATGTATTTTCTGCGAGATGCTATTTGCGATAAATGTTATCGCACATCAGTGATTTGAAGCATAAGATATGAAGTATGCGATGCGATAAATATTTTAATGTATAGTTTTGGATCGCGCTATCGCAATTTAGAAAATTCTGCTTGTAAAAAGATATCATTTACCTTTTTGCGATGGATGAGATATTTCTTCAAGGAAATATTTTATTCTATTCTATCATAAAACTTAGGCTTTTTAAAGATTTTCTAAGGAATTTCCCTAAGTTTATGATAGTAAAAAAAGGAAAACAAGCACTAATTAACTTTTTTGGATTTTTTGACTAAGGGTCCCATCTTATTTAGTATTATCACTAATACTAAATAAGAGGGGGGTTGTTGCTGGCCACAACAATTGGTGATTCACTTGGAAGAACCAGTTATCTCTGTTTTTCTTTTGAATTTTCTAAACTTTCAAAACAGAAAATTTTCCAGACAATCAAATTTTATTATAAAAAGACAAAGTACATTATGCTTTGTATATATTAATGATATTTCATTTCTTCTATATTCAATTTTGATTATTTAGTTCCTCAAGCTAGTCTTTGTATCTACATCAGTCATTACTTGGTTTATAAAGATTAAAACAAAAAATTATCTGTAAATCAGTTATATATATGCTCATTTGTCATAGGTAGAGCCACTGCTGCCAGCAGGCATCTATAGCCTCGACAGGGTTACCTGTTACCCAGCAATGATCCTGTGTCCTACTTAGAGAAATATACAATTTTCAAAGAGAAATCCATATTCACACTTATTGCTTTTATTTTTCTTAATATTCTTAAAGAACAATGTCTTGGTTTGGTAGCCAATTTATGACAATGCCATTCACTTGATTTATAACTTTGCTGAAAAAGATGGCTCGTGATGAGACCCCTTGTCTTTTGATTGCAATAATCTTGAGTCATTGCCCTGATATGGTATGCAGTATTGGAAAAGTCAGCAAACTATAGTATCTATGATCATGATAAGTCGGCTCCTGATGAGACCTCTTACTCTTTAAGTTAAAAAGTGTATCATTGGATTATTCCCTGAACATTATAATTTTCTAAGTGGGGAGGAAGTCATTGTTTCCTTAAGATAGCTCTGGACGACAATGGTAGAGTTTTTTGGAAAGAAATTTTCTACAGAGAATCTTCATTTTGTTATAGATACCTTTCATTGAACTGATATAAAACATTTTCCTGCTAGAGGTCATTTTTTTATCAAAATTTACAAAGTTGAAATTAGTATCATTTCTAGGCTAAATCTTTTAACTGTATCTTTAAATAATAATGATCAATTTTTTAAAATAATTCCATTTATACAAGTGAAAAAACAAAATCTAAAAGAGAATTTGTATCTTTTTCGTGAATTCCAAATGTAACCATTAACAACTGGTTTTATTATGACAATAAAGAAAACTAATATACAAAATAGAAGAATGATCTCCTATGGAAAATATTTTTTGAGGATCTGTCCATTAACAGGTAAAGACTCACTTTTTCCTGTTAAATCCTGTAACATTAAAGTAGATGGACCTATGATCTCTGCGATTTGGAAAGGACCAAGCCACATTCGTTGAAATTTCGTATGTTTCCCTTTCTCCTCATGAGCCTTGTCCCATTTTAAAACTAGATCTCCGACCTTAAAGTCTTTTTTGGATATCATGTTTGAATCAAAATAAGCTTTGACTAATGCTTGGTGATGAGCATGAGTTACTTTAGCTTGTTCTCTTTGTTCTTCTAGCTTAATTATTTCTAGCTATCGTAGTTGCAAGGAAGAAGTTGGTGCTTTATCAATGTATTGAACTAAGGCCAAAGAAGGAATTGCTAGATGAGTTGGAAGAACCACTTCTTTCCCATAAACCAAATTAAAGGGAGAAGTGCCAATTGAAGCTTTCTGTGTTATTCGATCTACCCATAAAGCATATATTAAAGACTTATGCCAATTTTTATGATTTTGATCAATGGTTCACTTAATGATTCCAATTAAGTTTTATTTGTGGATTCAGCTAACCCATTTCCCTGTGGATAAGAATTGGCAGAGTATTTAAGTTTGAAAGTGAAAATTCAGTCATAGAATTACCAGAAAAATATGATGCATTATCAAACATTAAAGCAGAAGGTAAACCAAACCTGGTGATTATGAACTGATCTATGAATTTGATGATATTTTCAGCATTAGCAGTCTTGAGAGGTATTGCTTCTACCCATTTAGTGAAATAATCACTTCCTGTAATGATATACCTATGTTGCTTAGAAGAGTGAGGAACGATCTCACCTATTATGTCCAATCCCCGTTGATCAAAAGGTTGTTCAATGTTGACTGGTTGTAACGGTAATGATGGTTTCTTTTGTCTTCCAGCAGCGGTTTGACAAACTTGACATTTTCTGACATAGCTATGTGAGTCTTTAAATAGTGTGGGCCAGTAATAGCCTGCACGAAGGATTTTATGTGCAGTAGTATCTCCAGCATAATGTCCACCTGCTGGCCCATCGTGAAGTTCCTACAAGACTTTTTCAGCTTCAGATTTATCCAGACATCTAAGGAGAACAGAATCATAATTCATTCTAAAAATAACATCATTCAAAAGCTGATATTGTTTAGCCTTCAGTCTTAGAGCTCTTTTCTTAGTGTAATCGAGATTTGGAGGAGCATATCCATTCTTTAGATAAAAAATGATATCAGCATATAATGATTCAACAACGTTTAGGCTTACCTCATACGTTTGTATCTCTGCAGATGATTTTTCAGAAATAAGTGATGCTCCAGCTAATATTTTGCAAAAGCCTTGCCCTCTTACAATACTTGTTGGTTTGATTTCTAAATCATATTCTTGTAAGGCAGTAACCCAACTGGCTCTTTTCTCACCCACATCTTTTTGAATTAAAATATTGCTTACCGCTGGAAACGGTACTATGATTTTTGTATGGATTTTAAGTAAAAAGGGTCTGAAATATTTAATTGCTTTGAAAACAGCATAAGCTTGTTTCTCCACATCTGAATAATTCAACTTAGCTCCCTGTAAATTTGAACTGAAAAAAGAAATTGGGGCTTCTGCCTTATCCTGATTTGTTTGAGTGAGTATCGCAGCATAAGATTTATCAGAGGCAAATGTATACAAAATAAAAGGATCGGAAAAATTTGGAGTTGCTAAATATGGAGCATTAATAATTTCTTGTTTGATCAGATTGAATGCCTCATATTCATTTTGGCCCCATTTGAAATTTGAATTCTTTTTAATCATTGCTTGTAAAGGAGATACAATTCTTGAAAAATCTGGGACAAATCTCTTTACAAAATTAATCTGGCCAAGGAAAGATTGCATAGCTTTATTATTGTGAGGTAAAGATATTTCATAAATCTCCTTGATTCTATCAGGATCAATATGAATTCTAGATTTTGACACTATGAATCCAAGAAGTTTTCCTTCACTTAATGCAAAAAAGGATTTTTGGGGTAAGTGAAATTCCATACTTTTGACAACGTTGGAAGATCTGCTTCAAATATCTAAGATGATTGCTTCGTTTCTTGGAATATACAATTATATCATCCAAATAGATTACCACAGTTTTGTTAACTAATCCCTTGAAAGCGATGTCCATGGCTCTCTGAAATGTGGCACCAGCATTGATCAGACCAAAAGGCATCTTTTGATATGCATAAGTGCCCCATTTAGTTCTGAATGTAGTTTTCAATTGATCATCAGGATGAACTAACACTTGATTGTAGCCAAAGAAACCATCTAAGAAAGACATTAATTCTGACCCTCCAACTGCCTGTAATATTTGCTCCATAGGAGGCAAAGGAAAATTATCTTTTTGGCAGGCTTTGTTAAGATTTCGAAAGTCAATGAAAATTCTAATGTCTCCTTTCTTATTTCTAACAGGAACCATATTGGAAACCCATTTAGAATGTCGGACAAGAAAAATAATCTTGGCTTTCAATAACTTGTTGAGTTCAGACTTGATCTGATTTTCTAGATTGGGATGGATCTTTCTCAGCTTTTGTTGGACAGGTTTTTCATCATTTATCATTGGGATAGTATGTTGGATGATAGAAGCGTCATAAGTTTTGAGTTCATCGTAATTCCAAGCAAAGACACTTTTATATTGTTTCAAAAGACGAACATACGCTAATTTTTCTTCAGGAGCTAGACCAAGACCTAGGTTGATATTCTGTGGTTTGGCATCAGTTCCTAGATTTACTAATTCATAATTCAAAGTCGAACTTTGCAGTTTTGAATTGGTAGATCTTTTAAATCGATCTTTCAAATCATAAAGGTCTTCTAACTTGACTACTAATTTTGGCATAGCATTATTAGTGTTATCTATTTGTTTTTCATGTTGGTCCTCATCAATTATTTGATTAGTGTAAGATCCTTCAGATGTGAGGAAGCTTACAATATCGGGATCATCATTGAAAATCCTCCAATTGGTAATGTTATCAGGAATCGAGGGTCTAAAGATTAATTCGATTGAAAATCGATCAGGGCTAAAGTCTTCTGAAGGAATGAGTTTGGAAGCTACATTAGCTAGGAGGTCTGCACTAGCATTCTGGATTCTGGGAATTGATGAAATATTGAATGCTATAAAATGTTCAGTCAGATCTTGAACTAAAGATTGATAATGTTTTAAATGACCTGATAAAAAATTTATAGTATTGCGTACCTGTTTGATCACAATTTCAGAATCTCCGAAAGCTTGTAGATATTTGATGTCTAATTTGATTGCTTTGTATAATCCTTGGACTAAAGCCTCGTATTCTGCGGTATTATTGGTGCAATCGAAGTCAAGTCTGCAAGTTAACATAATTTTGTTTCCCTCTAGACTAACCAACACGCAACCTGCTCCTGCTCCTTCATTAGATTTAGAACCATCAAAAAATAACTTCCAAAATAAAGATTTATTTACAAGAGTATCTACAAAATTAATGCATTTAGAACTATCTGTTTGAGAAAAAATTTCTATTTGAGATAAAACAGAATTTTCTAAGTAAGGTGAAGTATGAGCATTGAAATTTCCTAAGAAAGAATCAACTGAATAATTTCCAATAATATTATTGTTGTATGCAACCGGTTCATTTTCTCCTTCCAATTCTGTTACGATGTATTTTTTATGCTTTTCTCGTTCAACCTTTATCTAATTTGGTTTACCATTATAAGGAAGCCACATGTGGGACCAATCAGTTGCAAAGTATCCATGAAGTTTTTCTGACCAATCTCTATTGAGAATTAAGCCATAAAATTCTGGAATATCTGCAACTAAAATATCAATAACTTGACATACCTTTGGATTCGATGACAGCCTTATGGTAACCTGATTTAATTCACCAATCACTTCAACTTGCGATCGATCTAACTGCACTATGTGTACAGCAGAATTTTGTGGTTGAATGTTCAACTTTGCACATACTGATTTTGGTAGAATATTAGATGAAGCTCCAGAATCCACTAAACAATTATGCAAATTTTTACTGAAAACTTCATAAGTAAGAAGAAATGGAGGAGTATGAGATCTCGACCTTCCTCCAATTACAGCGATATTTTCAAGATCAACTTTACTAATCGAATTAGTTGGAGGTCTTCCCATCTCGTTGGAAGCTTGAGAGATTACAGGATCGAGCAAAGGTTTTTCTAGTACAGCATGTAATTCTTTCAAAAGTACCTTTTGCTGGTGTTTTAATTTTCTCAATTCATAAAAAGTGATGTTAGCCCTAGTCTTCTTCATATCTTCTATGATATTATACTCCATTTCATCCGAAATAATTAGTTTTTTAGATGGAATTGATGAATCTGTTTGGACTGGGCTAGTTTGAATTGCTTTAGATGTCGTTTTCTTGGGTGCATCTTTCTCCTTAGTCATTGAGCTTGCGCTCTTTGGCTTAGGAGTAGGTTGAGGAGGATCAAGTTGATTTCTAATTCGAGTACTAACCGGGGATGCTTCTTGATCTTCCTCATCTGGGAGGATGAAATCCCACATACCTTGTACTTCTACAACTTCTTCTTCATCGGTAGTTTCTTCAGTAGCAGTTTCCTCTTCTTCTTCTTTTGATTCAGCATTAGTAATAGCATTTGGTGGCTTTGGATCAGTTGAAGGATTCCTTCTAAAAGGCTTGAAAGACTTTTTAGAAGATGTTTCTGCCACTTGTTTCTTAATGTCAACCATTTCGTTAGACATGGTTTTCAAAACTTTCTGCAATCCTTCTAAATCAAATGGATCTTTTGATTGTTTTTTCTTGGGATCTTCCTTAAAAATAACTTTCTTGGATTTTCATTCCTCTATTGCGTTTTTCTTTTCTAGGGCTATGATATGTTTCTCTACCGCTATTGATTCCTTCATATTTTCTGCTAAAGTTGTTTTTTTAGCCCTATCAACGAAGATTGCTATGTTTGATGGTAAAGCAGAAATGTACCATTCAGTTCGGACTTCTTCGCTAGGCTTGGAAGCAGTAGGAATTTTGTTTAACAGTTTATTGAAACATGAGTTAAAATCATTGATAGGTTCTTTTGACTCGATTAGAAAAATCATTGATCAATGTTGTTGTAGACCTGTCATCACCAAACTTAGTCAAAAATTGATCTTGGAAAATATCCCAACTAGTGATAGATCCAGATGGTAATGAGAAATACCATGATCCAGCTACTCCTTGTAGAGTATAGGGAAAAATTCGGACAACAAAATCTTCATTAATAACTCCATTGAGATTTATGGACAACATAAAGTTGTTTATATGTTCTTCTGTTAGCATGCCTGCTTCAGGATTAAACTTAGGCAGCCATTTTTCAGGATGGGCTGGTAATTGACTCAAGGGTGCAGGCATCAAGACTGCCCCTGGATTATTCCATGGCATTTGGGCCATCGTTGAACGACCAACAGAGGAAAGTGTGGAAGATGATAACTTCGATTGGGAAGATGAAGATATTATGATTCCAGATGTTTGAGATGGAGATGTGGAAGTTCCAGTAGACTGAGGGACAATAATCTGAAGTGGAGGGGTGGACGGTTGACTTCGCGGTGAAGAGGTTGAAATGGATGATGATGATGAAAGAGTCTCGCTATCAGACCCTTTAGGAGATTTCCTTGCTCTCTTCCTTGTAGGTAGAGGTAACTCAGTTGGCTAAATGCCAAGCTTCTCACTCTGTAATCTGGTAAGAGGATGAGAAGGATTATATTGCGAAGTCACACTGCCTTGAGATTTATCAGATCGTTGAGGTGATATTGAAAATCGCTGAAGTTTATGAATCAAATATTCAACTTCAGGAGGTTCAATAGCAGATTCTTCTAAAAAGTCAGGGTTTGTGGCAGTGGCTGTTGTTTTCTCGACTTCTGGCTCTAGATTTAAAAATTCTATATGCGATAGAGAAGTCGGGGAAGATGATGAGGGTGATTTACTCTCAAAATGGTTTTTAAATTTTGATTTACTTTCCATTCATAGTTCGTGCCCTCCTTCTAGTGCCAAATATGTTGAAGCCCCAAAAATCGGGTCTTACAACAAGGGGGATACCCACCCGGTCCGGACCTTGGTTAGCAGCTCCTTTTCCGTTTGGTGTAGTGGGTCCGACTGGGGATAATGGGACCAGTTTCCCAATATGTGTGTGTGTGTGTTGAGAATTGATATTTCCTTTCTAAAATTCCTAAGTGAAATGCTTTTATTCTATTTCTAATCTAATCATATGCAAATTGTATTCTAATTTAAACAGAAATATCTAATTCTAAACTAACCCGGGATGTAATATTTCTATTTATGTGATCTAAAATGATTTCAAATAACAATTGAAAATAAAGATCATTCAGCTGTTATAAGAAAAGAATTCAATAAAGATAAACCACTTCATATAAAAATTTAGATGAAACAGTTGCAAAAAACATATCGCATAATAAGCTATTCATACATTAAGCATAAACAAGTGGCTATCACCGTAAAAAAGTTCCAAATGATAACTCAAGTATTAAAACATCAATATATAAATAACTGAACATGAATATCACTTTAACAGAGGGGCAGAAATAGTTAAAAGATAAACATACCATTTCTAACTAGTTATACTCATGAGCTAGAAGCAATAATGACTTATCTCTTCTTAATCCAACATCCACTAAGAGTACAGAAGTGCAACATCAGTAGCAGATATTAAATGCAGATATCAATAAATCTTGTTCCATTCATTCATCAAAACCTCCTCGGAGGGTGCAAAAGTGCATGTTTTGAGGACAAGTTTTTGACAAATTTCAGGACCCTTCTCTAAATGCATGAGAAGGGTTTAAATACTACTAACTAAATCTAAAAATAACTTATTACAAAAATGTAGGATACGGTTTAAATTATCGTCCTTTTTCTAGGCAAAAATAAAGTAAAAATAATACTAAATCTAGAATTTAAAACTATCAACTAACTACTTATGAAACTAATCTTTGAGTTTGCAAGCATTAAGCATCGATTTGAGAAGAATAGGCTGGCCGACTTCAGATTTTAATTGCCCTGTGAAAACAGCATCGGCAAGTGTTGGCGCTATCTTCTCGGCAGAATTGATGATGCAATTGAGAGCGCTGCATTGACTATGTGGTTTTACCAGAAATGCCCAGTAAGAATCCCAATTTAACTTTGTCAATCCTTTAATCGATTTTTCCTTTTCTTCAGCTTTCTGTTTGCAGTTGCTGTGCTTGTGGTAGGTATCCTAGAGTAGTTTATGAAATTAAATTTTCCTTGTGAAAATTTTCATTTACACAATCAATGATATTTCTTGCTGCTGTAGCCGCTTCTTCCGCTGCTTGTTCTGCATTCTTAATCAGTGTATCCCAATAAGCCTTAAATATTCTGAAGTAAATGAGCCAATGAGCTCTTTCCCCTGAGTCTTGAACTGTCTGTATGTAATATCAGTGCTATCCAGCACCCATTTCACCATGTCTGTATATGGGAGAATTTTTGGTCTTGCTGCTATCCGGTGCAAAAATGAACAAGCTAACTCTGTAAGAGATGCTTCAGAAGAACCACTTGACCCTGCAGTAGCCGAAACCTCCATTACTCTAGGGTTTTCTTCTTCAAGCAGATTATGCATACCATCCCAAGTAGTGATACCAGCGTCTTTGTTGCAGGCGGTGTCTGTGTACAAGGACGCCATCTCTTTACTTTTAGAACTCGGAGCTTTGTCTTTCTTCCCCATGATACTCTGAATACCACTTTGTATAGTCATCTGTTCTTCGCACCTGCAGTTTATGAATTAAGTGAGAGTAATGATATGAAAAGGTGATGGGAAAGTTTTTAAATGCTGAAGGAGCATAAAATATATCATCTTACGTGAAATAACAATTCAATAAAAACAAAACCATTTTTTATTAGTAAATGACAATCAATTCATTGATTAATCATTAAAGCGCATAACGGAGTCTTGATTTATGGAGAAGATTTTCTTCGTACAACAAGCCTTAAGAATCTGTGATAATGTGATCTACGATTTGCTTCGCAATATCGCAAAATCGCAATTTCGCAAATTGCAATTGTAATATCATAATAGCGCCACATCGTATCATCACGAAATCGCAATATCGCAATATCGCAGATCGTAATCTCTAAAAATTGTCATAGCGCAGTATCGTATTATTGCGAGATCGCCATATCGCAATATCGTAATATCGCAAAATCGCAAAATCGCAGAATCGCAATATCGCAATATCGCAATATAACATATAACAAATATCCATTAATGTACTTTCTGCTAGATGCAATTTGCGATAAATGTTATTGCACATCAGTGATTTGAAGCATAAGATATGAAGTATGCGATGCAATAAATATTTTAATGCATAGTTTTGGGTGCGCTATCGCAATTTAGAAAATTCTGCTTGTAAAAATATATCATTTACCTTTTTGCGATGGATGCGATATTTCTTCAAGGAAAGATTTTATTCTATTATATCATAAAACTTAGGCTTTTTAAATATTTTCTAAGGAATTTCCCTAAGTTTATGATAGTAAAAAAAGGAAAACAAGCACTAATTAACTTTTCTTGATTTTTTGACTAAGGGTCCCCTCTTATTTAGTATTATCACTAATACTAAATAAGAGGGGGGTTGTTGCTGGCCACAACAGGACCCAAGAGGGCTAGATCTTGAGGTCCCAAAGCAGTTGTGATGTTGTCTGGTCTTTTGGTCTTGCCAATCTGGCCAAAACACTGGAACCCCAACATAATGGCGACTCCATTGGGGAACAACTCAGACCAATGCCTTTAGATTGGTATCTCATTGCTGATGGTGGATAGTAACCTACTTCAAACAGTCAATTCATCCACCTGGCGACTCCACACTCCATAATTCCTAACAAACCAAATGACTCCACTGGTAGAAGACCCTGAACTGGTTGAGAAGATGCAATGACCTCTTCTTACATACCCAGATCCAAACATGGACAGAGAGGCAAAGCTAGATGCTTTGTCAAAAAGATTAAGCAGAATGGTAAACATGTTTGGTGAAATAATGGTGAAGTTGTATGAGGCTAATTTAAATGCAAATGTTGATTACTTAGAGTAGCCCATGCCTTTTCCAGAACAAGAACAAACTCAAGACCTAGATAATGAGCAAGACATGTATGATGCTCAAGAATCTATAGAATATGAAGAGGAAAGTGATCAGGAGCTACCTGATTGCCTACCTATGTCTTGTACTATGCTGACTAGAGAATATCACGACCTAATGGCGAAAGCCAATAGGGAATGCTGCTTTGAGGAAACAAGAGACCACATAGAAGATGCAGAATATGATGTGGAAGGAGAAAGAGATCAGGAAACATCAGGAAATCCTCAAGGTTTCCCTGCTAGCACAAGTGAAGATTCCACAGAAGGGGCTCAAGAAGACATCCGCCCTCCAGATCAGTTAGTACAAGAAACAGAGGACTGTTTTTCTTCTGTCTATGTTAAAAAATAAATTCCTCCACTGACAGAAGAAGAGAGGGACCAAAGATTAAACACGCATTACACCTCTGAAATATTTTATAGAACAAATACTTTTTCTCATTCATCGAATGAGTTTGATGATACAGATTTAGAGGACTCCTCTGTAAATCAGAATGAAGAAAGACTTGCTGAGAATCTAGCAGGTTTGATTGGTAACATTACTTACAATTATGATTTTCCTATTTATGATATGTTTGATGATGATTGTTTCCAAATGGAAGATGAGCTTGCAAGACCATCATCAGTGGATTCGTGGGAGGAAGATCAGGGCCAGCAACTCCAAAGAAGCAATGAACCAAGTCAGCCTATCTATGACACTGATGAAGAAAGTTATGAAAGCCTAGTAATAAATGAGGATTCATTGAATTTTCACTCTGTTACACCTCAGATCATCAGTCATAGCTTCCATGTGATTGGAATTCAGCAGTCCTCCTTTTCAGAGGATGAAGAAGAAATCAAAGAACAGTTTTTTGAGCATGATGAAAACAAGGAGCCTTCTCTTGAAAAAGAGGAAGCAATAGAACAAACCCATACTCAAGAATACATTGATCTTTTCACAGAGCTCGGCCCACCTGATCAAAACATCTCGGAGCTCCAAGATGATAGCATTGCCATATATGATGAGTCCTCCTAATTAGAAAATGAAGAAGATGAGGGAGATTCTATTTCTCAAGAGAGTCTTTTCCTTGATCCAGTGGAAGAGGAAGAAATCCTGGTTGAAGCCTGCCTGCTGGATATTCACAACCAGGTATCATTTTATGATCCTTATGATCTTTTCCTACAAAAATTTGAAGAAGGATAAAAGGTCATTTTGAACAGCATGTTGCAAACAACAAGAAAATTTTTAAAAGCTGCTATTGAGGAAGAAAGAGAATGGGAGTGGCCCTACCTATCCAGCATGCTCAAGGAGATGAGCAAGAAAGGCCAGTCATGGGATCACTTGATGGACTGGTTGTATTGGAAAATAAGGTTTATAAGATAGACTTGTAAATATTCCAAGTTAGAGTAGGGTAGGTAGGAAAATCTCAAATAAAGCTCAGTCAGTGAGCATTTAGTTAATGGTTTTAAATTTCTACAAGGTTTTCGGTCCATGAGCAGTTTTTTCTTTATGCCATGGCCCACAGCCTACCAGACAGTCTAATCCTGGCTTGATTGTTTTTGAAGTTCCGTCTTAGAGTGTAGAGAAATAAATCCTCTAGACAATTTAATCCTAGTAGATATTGTTTAGGTAGAGAAACTATGAGGCCAACAGTTTAATCTGGTCTCATGGAGAAATAGGGGTAACAGTAGAATAGGTTTATTTTCGTGTTTGTAAAAATTGATGATGTAAAGGGTCTGCAAGTCCAAATGCACCCAGAAGAAAAAAATGTTAGGACAATAGTGTGGGTAGGTAGTTGTTTGGGAGAATATTACTGCTGATATAATGTCTTCATGATTGTGGCAGCTAATCAACGATAAAAGGATGTGTCAAGTACCAGGCATCTGGCCTACTCCAAAGAATATTTTCTGAATTCTTGACACCTTCAAGAAGATGCCATCCCCATGTGGAGCCACTGTTAGCCACCTATGAAATTTTTGACAAGCAAACATGTGGCTAAAATGTGTTGGGGCCTTCAAGAAATACATTTCCTCCGAAAACATATCATTCTTGAAGCCCCTATGTGCCTTTTCCCTTTGAACAATCCTCACTGTTGTTTCCACTTAAAAAGCCTCATTGTATGTGAAATAATTTTGCTCAAAAGGCCTCCATCTGCCCATTTTTTTCCCCTCAAAACCCCACTTTTCACCCCCTTTTCCCCTCAAAAATTTCCTCTCAAAATCCCTCATTAACCCTCCAAATCTCCCTAAATTCCCTTTAAAACCTCATAATATCCTTTATTTGGTCTTAAAGCCCCTTATTTCCTCTATCGAAAACCCTTTTAAAGCCTTCAAATCCTTTTTTGGCTTAAAAACACCTCATTTTAAATTAAAGGCTTAAGCCCCTTTCGGCCAGCCCCCTTAACCACTTCCCCACCATATAACCCTCGGCCGAGACCAAGCGCTTAAGCCCCGGGCGCTTATTACAATCGGAAGTTTACGATGTGCACATTTCTTTTGTTAATTGATTTTTTTCGATGCGATGAGCTTTGGTCTATCGACCTCCACTTCGAATCCCCGCCGTTGATATTTTAAGATCTGACAGTCAGTGCTTGTTCCGCAGTGCGCCCCGTCGTCGCTCTGCATTCACCCCTCCGATTACGTGTAGACCGTTGATCTATCTTTCTGATCCAACGGCTATCGCGTAATCGCATCACTGCCAATCGCACCAATCCCGTCGCATTCGACCTCCGTCGATTGGCGAGTCTCGATTTGATTTGATCCATCCATCCCACATGATCCTACGGTCCATATTTCTCCTCACTCCACTCATTTTCCCCGTCTTTTCCCCTTCTGATCAATCTCCGCCGTTGATTCCCCGCCGATCCTACGACCCTATTCTCCCCCGCTCATTCATTTAACCCTTTGCCTTCCTGCCCCCTCTTTAATCCTGACCGTCCATTCTTTAGATCTGACGGCTAGGATCTAACCCGCCTTTGAATTTCCACTACCTAACCGCCAGTGCACTTTCCCATGTCACACTCGCTCCTCCGCCGTCCGATCTTTTCGCTCCACATCCAACGGTCAGAAAGCATATTGCATGAATCTCATGTCCAGGCTTTAATGTTTCAAAATCATGCGATGAAGGCAGTTTTTTTTTTCCACGCGTCATGCAGCGATTTATATCGTGTTTTTTCGAAGATTTTGCAAAACCATTCTTTTGCAACGTGACACCAGCGGTTTTTCCATTTAAACCACCTTCCTTCCCCTTTGCTTCCGCAGCCTCCGTCATCAATCTCAGTTGTCCATCTGATCAGATTAACGACCCATATTACATCGCGCATTTCATCCATATTTCTTCATCGGAGCCTCTATTAACTTCAACATTCAATCTTCTCCGTTGATCTCCTCCTGAGATCCAACGGATCATAGTTAATCGCCCTCTGCCCGCCGGGTCCCACCATTAAAGGCCCCCATTTTCATTCGTTTTGGTCCATTTTCTTTTTAATTTGGCCAAACCTTAAACCTTTGTGTTTTAAACTAAAGGCCTTTTTCCTCCACCTGACTTACTATTAACACCTCCTTCTGCAATCCTGACTATTGATCATCATCTGTTCATCTAATCCAACGACCTGCGACCCTCTTTACACCAAAATTTCACTAGCCCTGTTCTTCACCGTTCTGCAGTGTTTTTGACCCATTTCACCGCATCCACCACTTCCACAGGCCTCCACAACATTTTTCCACCACTTCCCTAGGTTTTTATAATGAGTGTATTGCATTTGTGCAGGGATTACAGAGTGGAAAATTCACTCTGCCTCCATAGTCATAGCCATTGTGATTCAATGTGCAGAAAATCCATCACATGCAGCAGAAAAGTGTATCAGCGGAGAAAGATTAAAGGATTTAGGCTCTTGATTGAAGATTTAACGCCTATAATCCCGCGATCAAAGGAATAAGACACAGTTAGAGATCATGAAGAGAATTAAGAGGCCTAATAAGGCCTAAAGTGCACAAATTTATATCAGTACATTCAAATCAGCAGAGACACCTGTTCTCCAGAAAGGATACCACCCGACAATGTTCTCCATGCCTCCTCAAGCCCCTAAAGACTATTACACTGACAGAAGCTTCTAAGAGAACTGTCAGACAACAGTAATGGAAGCATGGAGGCCCACAAACTTTCTATCCATGCCACTTATTCCAAAAAGCAGTGCAGAGTACCAAATAGTCAGAAAGGACTTCAAGAACACATCCGAGGTCAATATCGACCTGGAAAAGACTCCCAGACCATACTATAGATTACACACAGCGATGCAAAGCCATTAAGCAAAGTGGGCTCGATCTTCTGCCTCCATTATGTCTTAATGAGTCAATTTAATTCACATCTACTCCTGCTATCGCTCATTTCTCCTATAAGAACCCCTAAAAACATGTTGTAAAGGTTTTTTTTGTTGTTCATTAGTTGTAGGGATTCTTTTAGCTGTTAGAACAGTTATTGGGGGAAAGTAGCTGAGTAGTTTTTAATTTAGTAGGCTGGGAAGAGAAAGTTTGGATTGAGCTCAGAGTATGTGACTAGTTTTGCACATCAATTAATCAAGCAATTTCATAGGATCCTGGTCCATATTACAGGTGATGTTTCCTTTACTTATTTCATGTTTCAATCATATTGTCCACTATTTCTTTGATAAGAATCAGTAAATCAGGCTTAGGATATACCCCTACATGGTACCTTAATTCCCACTGCTCTTCTTATCTTTGATGTTTTCTGTTGATAGTGAATATAAGAGCAAATTCATGTAATTTAATCAGTTAAAGATGTTGGTCTAGCCAATGCTTACTGATGTGTGAATTCGGGGTTTGCTTCTTAGATGTTCTTGTTGGGTTTAATCTGGAAGAATTGGGATACCGGGGATTTAGTGCTAGCCCTGTCCACTAGGGTCCTTTTCCAACAAATTGGCCTTTCTAAGATCCCTTGGAGCTGGTGTCAAAAGCATTGGAGGTTCAAAGTCCTTCTCTGATCTTAGGCCTAGTTCTGTGTTTAAATCTTAACTGTTTTTCCTTTGGAGTATGTCGAAGCAGGCCTGGAGTTAAATGACCTCTGACCTAATCTTAAGCTACCTTTGTGTCTTTCACTTTCTCTCCGTAATGCTCCATTCCACCATCTATCTAAAAGATCCTTTAGTATAGATGACTTTCCCTATGAAAGCCTTTCTTAGTTGTTATGCAAGTAATCCCCTTTCATGACTCCATAGCCCACTGGATGGCACATTCCTAACCTATCCTCTTTTACCGAAACATCTTGCTGCTTCGTTCCTTTCATTCCATAACCTTCTCAGTTAATGATCTCCAACCCAACAACCAACCAAACCAATTTAAAACCCCCTTTGTGCTTCATACCTAGCCTAATGCCTCATTTTGAACTTTCAAAGATATATTTCATTCTTTGTTCTTTATGGAGAGATCCCTCTTCGGACCCAGGAGGACTAGATCCTGAGGTCCCAAAGTGGTTGTGATGTTGCCCGGTCTTTTGGTCTTGCCAATCTGGCCAAAACACTGGAACCCCAACATGTCATAGAAGAAATTTGAGAGAGAGAGGTGCAAATATTATTGCTCATACCCCATACAATTTCTCTAGAAATCACTTATTACATTACAAATACAACTTTTTTATTGCAATTTCCACCCTATGGGAAATCTAAAACCTTAAAAAATGACTACCTAGACCTAACCAAATTCCATGAAATTTTTTGTGTGATCTAGAATGGTAATAAAAATTTACCATAGACACTAGGACACACCCAAGGCCTCACCATCAAGTTTTACATCGGCTTTGGGGTATGTTTGGAGGGAAATACTCAATTAGCTATTAATTCCTTGTAGGGAGATGATGATTATTTATGTGAAAAAAACATCCTAGAGTAATACTCACTTGATTACAAGGTCTCGGGCTACCTAACCTATTACATGACTCAAAACTCCTCATACTTTCATCACTTTTTACAATTCCCTATAGGTTGTGGAAGCTGGGTATAAGAGAAAATGATGAGAAGTAGAAGTTGAGTTTAAAAACTATGGTAATATGATGATATCTGATGGTACACGTGTCCTTCGGTACAAATTTAGGCATGGTTTCTTAATGTATTCATCAAGTTCCGCTCCAGCGGTCAAAAATCATCATGGTTTGCAAAATGGGTCGAGTTAGGCGATGTGGCAGAGGATGTGTGTGCCAGCCTCGCCCTCGCTAGCATGGTCAAGGAGAAGAGAAAATTGACAAAGATTTTCCAATGCACATTCATCACTTAGTCGCAACCATGGAGGTGTGGGAGTGTAGGAACATTGGTAATTACCACTACACCATCAGTAACTTTCTAAGAAGACATCTTTGGGGCCTGGAAGAAGCTAGGGAGAGGATGGAATGCTGAATTCCTGAAATAAATTCATGTTTGGTTCATACTCGCACGACTTTGCAAAATTTATCCAGAGCTTTAAGAATTAATTTTCCCACTATCCCCCTCCTTTGGCTTCCTAAAATTAGCATGAAGGAACAAAATTTGTTGATTCAACTCATTAGGGACACAAACCTTCCATTCTATATCACCCAGGTTCTTGGGTAAAGAAGCAAAAACTCTCTAGCAACCACAACTCCCCAAGCCACATAGAGTAAGCACAAAATTTGGTCATCCAGAATGATATTGAGCACACAACCATGGGTGAAACCTCTCGGAAGGAGGCGGAAGCCTACAACGAGACTATGGTTGTTGAGTCAGAGTGCCCTTCATCGCTTCCTGAAGGATTTGATGACCCCTTCCTCTACCTTGACCAACATGACCTATTTTGGAGGGAAAAGGATCAACATGAAAAGGCTCAAAGTGATCAAGCTCAAAAAACCCAGAGCCAACATGACTAGGAAACAAACCAACTCAACCAAGATCACTAAATTCCCAAGAAAGGCTCACTCAACCTTTGTTGCTTCCTAATTTTCCATGCTATTTTTTTGTTCTTTTATCCTTAGTGTAAATAATATCTAATTTTCTATGGACCAATTATGTTCTAATATGGTCTTAGAACTCTCTAAGAGATCACCTCGTTTCCCTCTCAAGTGTAGATAGTCTCTTTTAAGCTCACTTCAAAACATAATTTTTTTTGCAGACAACACCTCATCTTGGACACTGTCTATTCCAATTTTTCCATGCTTTTACTTGATGTGAATTTATGATAATATAAATAATTTGGGCTTGCTTACAAAATACACACACACACACACACACACATATATATATATATATGTATGTATGTATGTATGTATATATATATATATATATATATATATATATATATATATATGTATGTATATATATATGTATGTATGTATGTATGTATGTATGTATGTATGTATGTATGTATGTATATGTATATGTATATGTATATATATATATACATATATATATACATATACATATACATATACATCTATATATGCATATATATATATATATATATATATATATATATATACATCTATATATATATATATATATATATATATATATATTCTTTTAATAAGCATTTAAAAAAAATTAACAAACACTATTTTTTTATCTACCTTGCAAGAATTTTAATTTAATGAACTCCCTAAATGATATAGGCTTATATACGTTGAGTTCAATCGGAATTCCCCCATATAGATAATTTAATCAAGTTTTTGAGAAAAGATCATCGACCGATAATTTTCGAGTGGAGACAATGGTGAGAAATAACTAGTAACAATATTTTGAATTTTTTTTTTGTTCGCTTGACCTATAGAGGATTTGAACATTGAATCTCATTGTTAACGTAATACTCCATAACACATTGATATCCAATTAAACTACCTTTTTATATGCCATTTTGTCACATCCAATCATGGGATCAATCAACTTCATATCCCCCTTATCATCATCTTGCACAAAGCCCTGAGCATGTACCTTTCATCCCTCATAATTTCAAACCGAAACCGCCCTATCTGAGTCAGTTTGAGGACCAGTGCTCCTTGCAAGCCTACTGGGGTACGTTCACCTACAGGTTGCTCCACGGTGGCCAACATTGGTCACTAGCAGGTTTCTCTCCTTTGCACCTGCATTGGTTCTAGAATTCCCAGGGAATGATCGGGATTCTGGAAGCTTCACCTTTTAGGAATTTCTAGAATTTCTTTCAACGACTTACCTTGGATTGACATTAAGATCCTATCCTACCCTACTTTGGGGATTTCACCACTTATCCTTTGATCCTATCCCTCCATCAAAGGTGGATCTAAAGCTTTAGAATGGTAATTGGATAAGAACTCCCAAATTACCCCTCTCTCCTATATATTTAACCTCTCATATGCAAGAGGCAATGATTAGTTTTGGAGAGTGATTATGCCCTTATGCTGCTACAGTAAGTAGTTATCATCTCATGCACAGGGTGACTGGAGGTGCATATTGTCACAAAGAAATGACGAGTTAACAACTTGGAGGAGCTCTTCTACAAGATCGACTCCCACTTATGGTTGTAATCTCCTTCCATTTATATTAATGCAAAGAATTCTTCGTTTTCCTATATGTGATGTCATTATTTCACTTATTTCAATACCATGTTGATCTATTGAATAGAGTATTTAGATGATATTGCATCCATCTCGTAGTTTCTTGGCTTGTGTTCTCTGATTGTGCAAGATCTAATTTTGGGGCTTGGAACTGGGATTGGAGCTTCCAAGCTAAAAAAGAAGTGAAGCATGTGACGAATTTTAGGTAGACCTCACTCCATCATCTATTTACTTTAAGAAAAAACATTAAATTCCTTGTCTCTTTATTATTCTAGGTTGACCACCAAATCTAAGAGAAACACATTTATCTACAATCGTAAATATTGTATAACATATCCCAAAATAATTTGATTTTGAAAATTTACTAATAATAATATTAAAAACAAATTATATCATTATAATTTTAAATTATTTAAATAAAATGTAATTAAAATAATAATTAACTTCAATTATTATTTAAATAAAATATAATTTAAATAAGCATTATAAAAACATTTAATTGTATTAAATATTAACCAAATTTAAATGCATATCATTTTACCATTATCAATAATTTTAATTCACGCCCATATATTCTTTTAACTTTTTATGACCAACACTTTACATATTCATGAATAAGGAATTTAGGAAGAGAAATACCTTCCATCCATACATAGAAAACACAAAGAACAAAGATTATTAATCAAGTTTTAAGTACATATCGTTTTTTATAATTTTCAACTACAACCATTTATTCTCTTAACTTTTTTGACCAACACTTTAGAGATTCATAAATAAAGAATTTAGAAAGAGAATGGAAGATTACCTTCCATGCACAAAATCCATACACACAAAAAGAACCAAAGAAGGTATTGAATGACACCATCAATCAATTATTCTTCACTTTTAATGACAAACACCAAAGAGACTTGGAATATGAACCTCCCTTAGACTTGGAATACGAACATTTTTCAGTGCAGGAAGTAACCTCACATGTAACCATTGGACCAAACGCCACCCATAATTCGCACCTATCTTTTTAAACTATGATTTGGATTTCTTAAAACATTTAAATATAATTTATTTCTATTAAATTAAAATAAATAAATAATTATATAGTTTTATTTTCTTTAAATTAAAATAAATAAATAATTATATTATTGATGAATCTTATTATATTAGGATTGACGTTTCTAACCATCTAATGTAATTAATTCTCTGGAAAAAATTAAGAACAGATTTCACATTAAATATAAATAGCAGAGATGCATCAAGTTTCAAAAATGATCATTCTAACTATTTTTGGAACTTGATGCATCTCCGCTATTTATATCCAATATGAGATCTATTTTTCTCAACTTTGTTTTGAGGATGAACCATATTATATGGTTCTAAATGTCCACACTAATCTAATGATGTGATTAATCCAAAAAACTCTTGGAACTTGATGCATCTCTACTATTTATATCCAATATGAGATCTGTTTTTCTCAACTTTGTTTTAAGGATAAACCATATTATATGGTTCTAAACGTCCACACTAATCTAATGATGTGACTAATCCAAAAAACTCATTTAGAACATTATAGATCACAAAAATCTGAAATCAATGAATTATATTAATTATTACACAAAGATTGTTTTGGGTAACATCCCAAGAAGAAATAGAAAAAAATTTCATTTTATAAGAAAGTTGAAAAAATAAGAGAAAACCTACTTAATTATAAATTTTATATAAATATTATTAATTTATATTAATCACAAATTTTGTAATTTAAATTATTTTTAAATAATAATATGAAATTAAAGTTTTTGAGAAATATAAATTATATTTAAATTTATTTTATATTTACAGAAAAGTAATGTTAATGAAAAATAATAATAATCATACAATTTTGTGAAAAAAATTCATTATAAATATCAATATAGAAATTAATGAAATCATCATTATAAATGTCAATATAGAAATAATGAATTAAAATTATTATTTTAAAACAAATTGTGTTTAAAAACTAAACGCTATTATATTAAAAATAGAATAATATAAAAGATATTATATATATATATATATATATATATATATATATATATATATATATATATATATATATATATTCTTATAGTTCGAGTTATAATAGGGTATTTGAACTTATGTTTTTCGAGTTTCAATAATTTCACAATTCTCGGATTAACTAATTGAGCTGCCCCTAAGTCAATTTTTTATTATATATTAATAAAAAAATTAATTATAGATCTCCGATCGGGATGTGAGCCGAAAAATTTCGTTCATATCATTGTTTGATGGACGCTCTCCAGATCCCAAGGCAACCCTCTGTCGCCCTCCACATGCACAAAGCACATGGAGTGGTGGTTGCTTGCATGATCACAATCAATGCTATTAAGGAAGGTGGAAACAACACTATAACACAACGAGCTCCCGGCCTTTTGATTGGTAAACTTGGTAAGTCCTCCGTCTGCGATTCGGTTCAACATAAGATTGGAGTTGAGCAGCTCGACAGCCTATGGAAGGACTCTGTGCAGGCATTTTGCAAGGCTCTAGTTCATTTACAGTGGGTTCAGGTCGCATGTCTCAGGTATGTTCTTAGTCTTATCACATATTTCTTTTTCATGGCTCGTCATAGTTATCTTTGGGTTTCACGGAAGAAGGGATGTGCATTGAATAGGTTAGTTTGGAAGGCGTATTCCCTGCAAGTGGTTATTGTTGTTTTAGAATTGTTTGAAGGTTGTCTCATTTTTTATATTCTTCTGTTTGTGTTATTTGGAGATATGTTCTCTTGCATGGGTATTTAGTCGGTAAGGCATATGGGTCACTCCTAGTCTCTTTGGTTCTGTCATTGGTGCACTAGCTTTGGTCTACCTTTGGAAATTTTTGGTCGTGGCCCTAAATTATCAAGGTCTTGGCATGGAAATGGTTTGGTTTTTAATTATGCCCTCAGCTTTCCTGAGTATTGTTGGACTTATGTCTATGGGCCTTGGGATTACTTCTATTTCAGGTTCTTAGGATGCAAAAGGAGATGTCGCTAGGTATTGTAAGGGTAGTGGCTCTCACAATTGATTTTCTTGACATGTCCCTCGGTTAGGTGTGACCCCTAGAAGTACTCTACTCCTAAGTTTCGACTAGATTTGGGTTGTGTTAGCCCCCCATAAATTTTTTGACAAGCAAACGGTGGGCTAAAATGTTTCTGAGCCTTCAAGGAATGCATTTCCCCTGAAAACACATCATCCTTGAAGCCTCTTTGTGCCTTTTGCCCTTTGTCAAAAGCCCCCTCTGCTGATTCCCGTTATAAAGCCTCTCTGTTTGTGAAGAAATGCCCAAGGGCCTCCTTTTCCCTCCTTCTTCTCTACCCCTAAGCCTTTGTTCTCATCCTCCTGCCTCCCCTTCGATTTCCCTTCTTACCTTTTAAACTTCCCCGACCATACCCATTAGAACCTTGTAATAAACCAATATTAACGTTTATTATAAGCCCCCATCGTATAACCACTTCCCCTTTCGTCCCCGCCATACATTATAATATAAACCTTATTATAAGGTCTTATATTTATAACCCGCCGCTTTCCATCGTAAATCGCACCCATCGCAGATCGCACCCATCGCAGATCACACTCGTCGCATGATCGCAGTTTCACTTGTCTGCTCGACCGATCCATCGCAAATATTTGCGATGTGATCTGATCGCGTCGCAAATCCTCCATCACACTCCCCGCCGCGCACTAGCCCAAACCGCCTGGTTTATTCCGCACCGCCCTCGCGCGCTTGGTGGTTTTTCCCCGGCAGCCAGCGATTCCACTCACCTTTCGCCACGTGTCCTCCTGTACGTTTCCGAAACCACCGTTATCGCCTGTTAACGTCATCCCCCCCGCGTTATTGTGCAACCACGGATGCCGAGCGAAATCACTGTCAACCGTCAGATCTTGAGCGCCTCATCCGACGGTTATCACTCATCCAAGATGCACGAAGTTTAATATAATTGCGCCCGCGATAACCCATGTTATGGCCCGCCTTCCGTCTTCCTCCACCGTTGATCTCCACCGCAATCAACGGTCCAGTTTTGTTCCTCCGCCGTTGACTGTTCCGCTGTCTCCCGCTCCGCCACGTCATCTCCACGTGTACCCTCCGTACAATATTCCCGTCCATCCCTATTCGTTCGTCCAAAAGGGCGATTTTCGATGTTTTTCGTTAAATTTCCATTTTCTCCGCCTGCGACTGCATTCCTCCACCTTTCTCCACGTCATGAATGTTTCCACCGTGTTCCTGCACATTTCCACCGTCGGTCCGTCTGCATGGCTGTTCCCATCGGCTCCATCGTGTCCGCCATCCCCATGTATGTTTTCTCAACCAGTTTCCCTGTTTTGCAGGGTTTTCAAGAGGCCATGGCCGCCGTGATGCACGTCTCTGCTACAAGGACAGAGAAATCGAAGAAGATCATTGACAGGGGCAGAATTGACGAAAAATGACCCAGGAAGGTAAAGACTGGACGTTCATTAAAGAAGACAAGGTTGAAACTCTGTAGGAAACCTTCCAGCACCATTAAAAGCCCGAGCTAACCTTTCAGAAGCAGAGATGGAGCGGCAAAGTGTTCCAGTACAAAGAAAAAGAGATTAAGGCGCACTAATGAAAATCTTAAGCCTTAAACCAGCAGTTTAGGAGTCAAAGGTACAAAGTTGAAGACCCCGTGGATCGCGCAGATGGTCCAATGCACAGAGATATAATGTTATCAGGGTTTCCGTAGCAGCAGAGCATTCTTCCATGAAAGGACACGGTACACATTATTGTTCCAGTCTACAATGTTCCCAGAGGAAGATTTACGCCCTTTCAGCAGTCCTACACCATCAAAAGCATTTGTTACATGGTATGGTTGACCCTAGCATCATTTATTTCACCATTTTTGTCTAGTCACAGAGAATGGCAGTAGTTCTGCAGCCAGAGTAAATGCATAGATCTGAAGCAGTATGGGTTGCAGCCTTCCTCCTCCTCGGAGCTTAAATTCTTCATTTAATTCTTCACCTACCATCTCCTGCTCTGTTTTTCTCCTATAAGAATCCCGAGAACATAATGTAAAGGGTTGTTGTTCAGTTGTTCAGCTGTTGCTGTTAGAGGGATTCAGTTTGACTGTTAGAACAGTCTTGGGAGGTAGTTACAGAGTAGTTTGTATGTAATAGGCTGGGTGGAGAAATTCTAGATTGTATTAGCCATTGGGCTTATTGTACATGACTGGTTTTGCATCAATTAATCAAAGCACATTTCACAGGATCCCGGTCTATTACTATCGGTGATGTGTTTCCTAACTCTGTTCATTACATTTTCATACTGTTTCATGTTCTTCTAGTAGGCAACAGAAGTATAACATACGATTCACCCTTGTTAGGTGCCCTATGTTTCCTGCTCTCCCTACCTTTAATGTTTTCTGCTTCATGTGTTGTCTAAGAGTTGATTTCAGTTGATTTAACCAGTGTAGTGGATGATATTGCCTACTCTCCGATGTATGAATCAAATGAATCAGTTCTTAGATGTTCTTGTCAGGTTTAAGCTGGAGGATTTGGGAACACTGGGGATTAGAGTTATCCCTGTCCACTAGGATCCTTGTGCACCAGCTTATCTTTCTAAGATCCCTTTGTTTATCCTATCTCTATTTTTCCCCTTTCAGTTGCTAAAGCTGACCTGGAGTTAAATGACCTCTGGTCCAATCTATAAGCAACCCCTTTATCCCTCTTTGAGAGTTGCCTTAGAGTATGTCCAAGCAGTTCTGGAGTTAAATGATCTCTGACCTGATCTATAGATAGAAATTTGGTTGTCTTTCCTTCTTCCACCTTCTTTCTTTAATGTTCCATCCCATCATCTATCTAAAATATCCTTTAGTGTAGATGACTTGCCCTCTAAAAGCTTTGGTTAGTTGTTGCATGTAATTACCTTTTATGACTCCATAGCCCAATGGATGGCACTTTCTTGACCTATCCTCTTTGTTGAAGCATCCTGCTACTATGTTCCTTTTCTCCCATTACTTTCTAAGTCTATGATCTCCTGACCAACCCATCAACCAACCAACCAAATTATTTTAAACCTCCTTTGTGCTTCATACCTAGCCTAATATCTCAATTTGAGCTTCAAAGATACATCATTCTTTGTGTTATTGGAGAGATCCCTCTTCAGGTCCAGGAGGGCTAGATCCTAGGGCCCCAAAGTGGTTTGATGTTGTCTCATCTTTTGGTATTGCCAAATCTGCCAAAACATGGGAACCCTAACAAGTTGGAATTCTGGTTTTAAAGTTGTTGGTTTCAGTTTATTTTGTATGTCCCACAATTCCAGCACTCTGGCTCGTGTTGCTTCCGAGAAAGGAAAGACCACTCGGGGTTCTCGTGGTCTCAGGAAGAAAACCAAAGCATCCACAACATCCAATACTCCTAGTAGCTCCCCTGGTAAAACCCGTGGGCGTAAGTCCACCTCCAAGATCATTGATGAAGTAGCTACTACATATCATGCAGGCTCTTCACTGGTTTGTCAGCTCATAACTCAATGGGAAGCGGAGTTAAATGAGGAAGCTGAACTACTGGACATTGATTTGGATGATTGGCAGACCCTGGTGCCTCACCCTGGGCATTCTATGGGTTGTAATTCTCAGTATAAGCAGAATTTTCACTTGTATTGGATGATGAAGAGCCTCCTCATTAAAATGATGTAGCATATTCCTTCAGGCTAGGCCACGATAGCTCAACCTCTCCCATATTATAGTGAGGATTTTTAGGCAATCAAATTCCAACTACAGAAGAAAAACGTCTACCTCAACTGCATAGAAAATAATATCCCATGCATTCCGCAATCTGAAGTGCTTGGGTCAAGTGCAAAGGATCCTGATCCGGTTGACTCAACTTATGATTAGTATTCTGGTGTATCACCTTTGTTTTGATTATTAGTGTATGCAACATTTTATGTCTTTTCAGTACTTTCAATATGTTTATAGATATCTAGATGTTAGGCAGTATAAGGGAAATCAAAAAATTTTAACATGGATGGATAAACTTATTCTATTTTGTTTCTGGTTGTCTTATCATGCTGTTAGGTGGTCAACAGAGCTGGTTTCCCTCAGGGCAGGTTGAGGCTGCCTAACCATTTAGCATATGGATGTAACCTGTCTGTTTTTTAAATATAATGAAAAGAAAGGTCCTACCAAGCTTACATAAAAAAACAACTATTGAAATTTTGATTTTGAAAAAATAAAAAATTAACCAATATCACAGATTTATATTACACCTAAAACATTATTAGCTAAAATTCCGATGCATAGGAGAAAAGTTATGCATTATTCTAAAGAATTTTGGTTTTCTCTCTCTCTTTTTTAATAAATATCATTAATAATATTAAGGAAAAAAAATATCCCCATTGAGGGTGTCCAATCACTTGGAAAAGAGGGTGGGGGGCAGTTAAGGCCCGCCTGAGCCCAAGCCACGCGCCCGCCGACTCACCATGCTTGCATGAGTGAGTGGAAAAGAGCCTTGAGGCAGGAAATATCATGGCAGGGTGGTCATATTAAGGCGCATGGAGGATGTTACTCTGCGCATTTCGGTTCTGCAGGCGATGTTCAAGGTTGGAGCAATGATCTGTGATGATGATCACCTCCTAGCTCTCAAGCCCTGGCTTGAGCTCCACCGGCTTGGACAGAGTAGAGGAGCAGACCCGTCGGGCAGTGGAGGTGAATGGTGGGAAGCAGGGAGGTACCCTAGCAATGGCTCCGGAATGCGCAAGGTGCACCAGGAGGAGGACGAGGGAGGCAGCAGGGAAATTCGAATGGTGGATGTGTTCTTGACTGGGAGAATTGGGTTCACCGCTTGGGTGCCAACTCCAATTATGTGGACTGCATATCAACAACCCCTCATAATTGTAGCTCTTGGGTGGTTCTTCCTTGAACTAGCAAAGAAATCTAGCTTCCTTGCATTTTTTATTTGTGGGTGGTGGAACCTCTACACCTCCCTAGCGCGGCAGTGGAAAGACCAGGGGTGGTTGTGTGTCCCTCATCTATGGCACCTGAGAGACGCAGGTCACACTCTGAGCTAATCTCAACCAAGGGTTCGGTGGTGGAATGTGGGAGTCCTAGATGGGAGGTATAGCAACGACTTGGAGCATTTTCGCAGCCAAGCGTGAGGCAGAGATGGAAGTCTGCATGTCGAGAGAGTGCGGACGGGCCCGTTGTGGTGGTTTTTGCCGAGGAATGGATCATCGAGCGGTTCCAGAAGACCCCAGTTCACACATGGAGTCTACGGAGAGCCCGCACTCAGTAGCGGCCATGGTTGTCTCCCCATCCCAATCCCTTAGAGAAATTGAGGCTCTGGTCACCCTTGACGCCATCTCCACCCAGCTACAACAAATTCAGCTCAACTTGGACACCTTGCGAGAGCAGAGGTACGAGGACCAGAATGAAATAGTGGCTTACATTAACGTCATTAAAAGCCTATAGACGGAGACCATTGAGGCCCTGGAGAGTCTACGCCATATTCTAAGGCGCTCTCAAGACCACCTCCGAGCCCTAGAGACTCAAATGGATCACATCATCTACCACCTACACCACCAAGATCATTTCTTCGTCGCTCCTTCGCCAGGTCCCCTGCATCCACTTCCTTGACGATAGCTTTCGATTTGCTTTTTGTAATTTTGCGGAAAATAACTAAGTGCTTTGTATGCCTTGGACAACACCCAAGCTCCATGGGCAAAATATGCCTTTGAGGGTGACTAAATGTAATCGAGCCATGGTGGCTCCTCTTGTAAATTATGTTTTTAAGATGATAATATAATACCAGATTTTGACCCAATATATCTATATATATAGATATATATATATATATATATATATATATATATTTGTATGAATGAAAAAATGTTGATTTCAAACTATAGTATATGATTTTTAATTATTTTAATTATTTTTTATATTGAAATCTATAATTAGGTAGAAGACTTCATATTTCTTTAATCATATATTTTTCATATTCATTTTTTTTAATTGGAAAATTAAATTTGAGTAAAACGAGTCCAGGTCCATTTAACTCATTATATGTCAAGAGGATCAAATCCTTTGAGGTGCAAATCTTCCATTTAGAGTATAAAATATTATTTTAACATAAATGAGTATTTTTGCATTAAATCCAGGCCCGGAAGCAGAAATACCCGGGTGAATTACATTACTATGATGCTCAAGGACATTTGGGATGTCTATTGGGATCTAATTTCCCTCACCCAAATTACATCAAAAAATCCATATCTTATTAGTACTTTTATTTGCCAATATGTGGAAAAATTGAGACAAAAAACATTTACATTGAAAACCAAACATAAAAAAGCTAGTCAACTTGAAGGATATGATGGGCGGTTGTGATCGATGTCGTAAGGAGGTTCAACAATGGAGTTGTCCGACTTAGCGCACTGCAATTTAAGGTCTGAGATGATGTTGCAAAGTAGAACAACTTCATCTTCAAGGTGCGAGATTCTTTATTGAAGAGCCATTATTATGTCATAGGTGTTGCAATTTGAGGACCTTTGCTAGCATAGCATGACATGCAGATCATAAAGCTCATTTTTAATGGTTGCATGCTCATTTTTACAGTGCTCACACATTATAGAGGTTGATGAATCTGAAGCCATAGGGCTAAATTCCATGGAGAGGATGTGATGATGATGCCACTGATCATTAATTGCTTTTTCAATAGGGTAAACAAATGTATATAACCACAAGTTATCAAGTTACCTCTCGTATTTTATAAATCCTCGGTCGAGCAACCAAAAGGTATAAAATGAGGTGAGAAGACCACTTAAAGAAAAAAAACCTAAAGGGGAGGGGAATGTCACTCTCAGTTGGACCACAGTGACAAGAATAGGGTTAGGGTGAGACAGAGAAGGAAATTGCATGTAACCCAATTCACACACTACCAAAAAGAATGAAAATTACCACACTTACCTCCGAGCTAGAGAGGTCGAGATGCCACACCACCCAACTACAATGGTGTTGGTTCCACACTTGACTCACACAACAGAAGATAACCCGATATGCATTCCCAAGCTCATCATTGAGCTTCCAAAAGTGCCAACGCCTAGATGTCACCCTTAACACATGATCTCTTTGTTGCAAATTCCACAGATAACTATAGTTTTGAAGCCCAATGAATTTGCAAGACATGAATTTGGATGAGCTCTCATGGCCATATTTATCCACATTGTACCCTGAGAGCCTTGTTTGAGCCATCAATTCCACATCATTACTTCCAGTGCCCTAATAAAAAATAATCATCAAATATCAGTCCAAGGAGACGCATTTCTTGCAAGCCATGAGCTTAGGATTAGGAGCAGGTCTAATCTGCGCCAGTGAAACTAAATTAGGCACACTTGCAGAGATGCAACCATAACATTCCTTGAGGCTAGAATAAGGGAAAATATAATCCACATTGTATCCATTAAATGAGGCGTACCTTCATGAGGCCGACGACCATATGACGCCACGTAGAATTGGCATAGGACATAATTGGAGAGAATTAGATGGCCAACATAAGGATGTATACCTTGTTTCAAGATAACATAAGTGACAAGGGAATGAAGGAGGGGAGGCAGGGATAGGAGGGGGTGCATAATTTAAAGAGGGAGGGAAATAAGTTTAATATGAATAAGAGAAAAAACCATAGGGATTTTATGGGATATGGATAGACTCACTAGAACCATTGATTTATGCCTATCCTTCACTTAGAAGGAAAGCCTTATTGTCTTGAAGATCTGCTTTATGGTTAAGATTATGGAGGATATGGAAGAAAGAAGAGTTGGAGAAGGAAATAAGGATACTTTTGATTCGATGAAACAAGAGGTTTAATGTGCTATCTCTTGGAGGAGTGCCCCTTCTTAGAAATTGAATAATAAAAAAAGAGTCACCCAAAATGGTGATGTATTGGATTTTGTGTCTTTGCGCTAGCATTATTCCCAAGTAGAGCCCATACATTTATGCCTAGTTGTTGGAGTTTCGACCAAGTCCCCACGAGAATCTATCCATAATGTTTCCTTCGGGATTTAGTAATATAATAAATAAATTAATAATAATAATAACTACTTTTCTTATTTAATGCTCTTAATAATAATAATGTTAATTATTATTTAATAATCATTATTTTAAATTATAATGATAATGTTATTTGATCAATATTTAATATGATTGAGGGAATATATTCCGACCTAAGATCCATAATAACTTTGTATACTAAATACTAATGAAATAAAATATCCTTGTTTTTAAAGAATTAAAATCATCTAGTTAACTATGGAAAATAAATTATTAAAAATTAGATAATGATTTTAAATTTTACTTTCATAATATAAAGTTATTAATTTTTTATTTCAAGTGGTAAATAATTCATTTTGTTTTGGCCCACATTATTTTCTTATTAACTAAAAATTTAACTACTAAGGGGTTTTTGTAGTGAATTATATTAGATATCATTTTTTGGGATTCAACTGCGCTAAGTAAGTCATTCATTTTAACCGTTTCCTTGAGCGGTAGTTGTATCATGGTTTTTGAATAGTCCACTTAGCACTCATTGAATCGAGTGATGCTCACAAGGGTGAAGAAGTGGGATTGAAACTAGTGAAATGAATCACATAGCTTCAATCATCACTTCCGGGGCTTGCACCCGGTAACCAGAACTTCTCGAGAGGTCACCCATCCCATATTGCTTCTGGCTCAAGCACGCTTAACTGTAGAGTTTTCCCCACAATCAAGTCCACTTAGCTTGCTACCCCATTTGCAAAACCTTAGCAAGTATTGTGCCTCATAAACCATTCAAGTAGATCTTCCTTCACTCTTTGTATTATTTACAAAATTATTTTATAAATATTCTTAAAATGATAAAAATAGCCAATCACATCCTTGTGTATAACTTTCACCTACAACAAATAAATAAATAAATAAATTATAAATAAATTGATTTTGTAATAAAATTTTACACATTACACTTGTAACTTATTCTTTAAAAAATAAAATTGGATTACAGTTGGATACAAAGTTTTACATCGACACTTGTAACTTATTCCTTTTAAAAATTTTGCAATACAGTTGGTGACTGACACTTTTAACTTTTTTTTTACTCTTTATTGACACATGGATATGGTTATATCATTGTTTCATATTAATATAATAATAAGGTTATCGATGCTGGCCTCCAACCACAGTGTCATGTCCAAATCATATATTCTATTCTCAAAAGGCTAAAGTGAAATTATGAAAGGAAAAACTCTGATCATATGAAAGGAAAAACTACATAAAGAAGGAATATAAGGTACCTTTTATACACATAAAAGGGAACAATGTTGACATGGAAATATAAGGTATTCAATATGGAGTTCTTTTTGCTTTTATGTTCAACATATTTCAAATTTAAAGGTCATTTATCATTTTCCAACTTTAGAGGAGAATGAGCAGTCTTATATGATTTCGTTGAGATCGTAATGAACTTTACCTTGGAACTTTAATATATCTTTACAGGTGAAAGTGGTACAGTGGTACTTAAATCATGCAACACAAAATAGAATTTGCATTTAAAAGAATAGAATGTCCGTTGAAAACATTATAGTGTGGTTGTTTATTTAAGAGCACACATTCTAAGAAAACGATTCTCCATTATGTACTCGAGTAAAGTTGGGGACTTTTTGGATACTTAACATTTTCTTCGTAAAAATCATTTTATTTATATTTATTATAAATTAGAATTTTAAATAAATGAAATTGTAATTTAAATAATAAAAATACATTATTTTAACTATTTTAAAATGATTTAATTATATAAATAAAATATTTTATTTTTCAAGGTGAAATATTTTATAAGATTTAAGATCTTGATATGTATTATTAAATATTGTTATGTTGGTGTTTATATATATATGTGTGTGTGTGGTCAATTGGGTTTATCTTAGGTGGTTGGAAGGAATGATTGTTATTCTCTTCACCTACATTCAATTTCTACAATAAGTGTATGTATGTTATTAACAATATTTATAAATTTATATAATTTTTTTTTTTAAATATTATATTTATGTTTATTAGTTAAAAGTAGTCATATTTTTTAAAAGGCTATTTGGAATGGATTATTATATAATTTATCATTTATTTTGGTATTTTTAGGTGAAAATTTTGGAATTAGTGATGGGCCTCTAAATTAGACATAAAATAAGGTCCATCTAACCTTTCTTAGACCCATCTAACCTTCCTTATGCACATACAAGATATATTAAATCTCTCCTTCTACACTTAATAATGTTTTCTTATGCTTTAATATGTTCTTAGGAAGTTTTAAAGGTAATTGCATATTTGTGCCTAATATTGGTTATTTTTGTAGAATGCTATGAGAATATTGGGCAGATTATGCAGATTTGGAGAAGGAGATAATTTAGGGACTTGCTCCCTACCACTAGAAGATCAAGATTGAAGGATAAATTAGCACAATGTCAAGAAATTATGGAGAAATATTGGAGAGATTCAAGGGGTTTGTCCACCCTCCTTAACTATCAAAGGCATCCAAGAAAACTGAAGACGAAGTGCACCCAATCTATGGTTTACTTGGAGTCAAAATGGACTCAATCACTATTTTCTAGGGAGTTGTTGGTAGCTTCCTTGTAGAATAAATACAGAAGCGCTGGAGCTAGGAAGGGATTTGATTCCATTCAGAACTTTTGCGGCAAGCTATTAAGCTTTTTATTATTGTACTCATTGATTAAAATTTCAGAAATGTAACGAGGTTATTCTCTTCCTGAAATGAGCAGACAGAATCCATTTTACTGATTCAGTTCCAAAGAGTTGGGCTCATGGGTTAGGGCCTAACCCATGTGCCTCAACTTCTCTTTTGTTTTCATTCTTTTCTTTATGTCATTTAGCTAGTTTTATTTCTGATATTTTCATTGTTGTTATAGTTTGTTGTTGTAGATTTAATCTGCTTATCTGCACTGTAGAATAGTTAATGAACTCCATAAAACTGTGAGGCATCCTTCCCCTCTCATCTCTATCGATAGAGCTCGAGGAGGGTAGACCATCTCGCAGACCAAAAATGCTTTTTGTTTATGATTTGCTGCTTCTCAGATTAGAGTAGAGTGTAATAACAGATTCAGTCTTTCTTCCACTGTGTTATCACACATTTCGTCTGTTTTTCCGTGCATGAATCTGCATGTTTGTTTGCAAGAATCAGTATTAAATTTCTGGAGAATTTCACCCTCGCCTTCCTGCTTCATTTTCATCCTTTGTTTTCATGCTTCCAAACACCTCTATTACGCTCTATTCCCTCCTTCTTTTATTGCAGTTGTCGCCCTTTTTATTCACAAAACGCTTGAAAAAAAATTAAAAGTTTGACCTCTTCCCAATTGTGATATTTCCTTCCACCTTACCTTTACTGCTTATCAGTAAAAAAGAACTTCATAAACATTAGAACCCGATCCTTTTTCCTTCAAATACTTACTGCAATCACAAATCACATTTCTCATTTGGTTCATGTAATACTTACCGCTCATGTCCGCCGATTGCGATATTCTTTCCGTACTCTGCCACGTCACTCGTTGCATATCACATTTCACATTTCGCTCCCGAACAACACTTCTGCCACTCTCCAGCTTTGCAGTCTTGCGATTTCAATATTGCATCTCACACTTCCGTCACCCATCGCAATCGAAAATCATGTCCCATCACATTTCGCTCCCGCTCCCGAACAACACTTCCACCGCTCCTCCAACTTTGAGATATTGTGAATTGCGATATCACATATCGCACTTCCGTCCTCCCATTGCAATTCTATCATCACACTTTTCAAAGCCTCCCTCTCAAAATCATTTTTTCAATATCATAAGGTTTAAAGAAGTCTAAACCTGTCTTTCTACCTCTAAGCCTTGTCACATGTGTTAAGCCTTCCATTGGCATCTTTAGCACTTTTTCCTCCAAACTGCAAGAAACACTTTTTCAAGTTTAGTTAGATCATGAATATTTGCATGGTTAGAAGCATGGTAACATGGTAGATAGATCATAGGATAAGTAGAGTGTGTTTAGCCATTTGTCCCATTAAGTGTGGTTAGAATTAGTTTCCTTTCCTATCATTTATTTTCAACAATTTAATTTAGTTTCCTTTCTGCAATTTATTTTAGTTTCATTGAAGTGTGACAGAATTCACCAAGAAACCCTAGAAGTAACACCATTTTTTAGATCGGAAGAGGATGACATGAGTAGAATGCATCTGTTGTTTGTAATATTCCTAAATGGAAAAGGCAAGAATATAGAACAAAATACTGGAAATAGTAGTGAATAAAATTACATCAATATGTATGACAATCATGGAGTCATTTTATTATGTAAATCAGCAACAAATACGTACCATAAAAATGGGCACAACTCAAGTGATCAAGGAAAACAAGCCTCCCATGAATACATATGCCAAAACATGAAATGTTGCTACATAGCAGAATACAAAAGAACTAGTACAACGCAGTTTTAGTGGATATAACTACAACTAGAAAATGTGATAACAATTATCTACTGATATATGGCTCAAATAATGTCGAGAACAGAGATCTAAGCTCCCAAGCACATTTCCAAGACAACCCAGAAAGGGTTTCCAGAAATACCCCAAAGTAAAAAATGTCGGAATACGGCCCTAGGGCTAAATAACAACTGCAAACTGAATACTGGAAGGAGGTAGCTGAACTGATGTAGAAATGAATAGAACTCCTCCAATAGATCCTCCAAGTGAAAGGTTGGTCCCCTCACTGAAGACCTAACCCTCCCAATGAATCACTAAACCCTCCTCTGAAAATAATCAATAGAATAACACAGACCTTGAGGAAAACTGCGGTGTAGGAGGTGGAAATAGCTAGGCTTGATGCCAAATAATGATATTAATCTCTAGGACCTTCCTTGTTGGCCTCCCAATGGAAATGCTACCTCTCCAGTTAAAAAAAAAAAACATTGAAACTGGCCCTCAAAATCCTCCACTACTTCTACCCTGCAACACAACACAACTCCACCAGAAATTGCATTGTAGCTGAAGACTGAAGCATGGCCATGTTGAGATTCAAAAATATGATGAGCTTAGTGAAAAGTAAGCACCTTCAATAAGTGGGGCCCGCAAGCTATTTTTAGGTGTATGTCTATTTTTAGACATGGTGAGCATATTCTATAAGTTGCAGGATGCTATTTGTAGATGGTTGGTCAAATGTGGAAAATACATGAAATTCTATTTTAAGAATATTGGGAGAAGTCTATTTATAGATCGTCGATCTAAAAATAGGTGCATTTCGATTATTATTAACCCTTAATAATAATCCGACAATAAACATCAACTTATTCTCTTGGAGTACTTTATTTCAGTGAACAGATTTGGAAAATTAGTGGGTTGAAGGAATTACGCAATTCCTAGGGTTATTGGTGGCTCATGCATGAAGGACTCAGTTAGAACTGAAGTGGCAAAGTTATGCAGAATTGGAAGAGTAGTTACAGGAGTTGTTATTTAGTTTAACTCAGTTGAGTGAGTTAAACTCAGTTGAGCTAGTTTTATCTAGTCTAACTGAAAGATACACTAGTGAGAGTTTAGTGAATTAATTATTTAATTAATTCACAACTAATAACTCACTAACAATTGAACAGATACAGCAGTTAACTATAGTGCATGTCAGTTCCAATGGATACCCAGTGGAGAGATAAGTGAAAGGGTGAGATGGACTATCCGTTATGACTATAGTGATGCATTCAATGCATCTGATACACTTGGAGTTTCCAATGAAGATTGTGCAGTCAAGGCAAGGCCAATTCGAATTCATTCAGTGGTCTTCTTGAGCAGGGATTGCGCAGTGGAGGCAGGTTGTCAAGAGGTGAGAAATTGGTGCATGGAGATGCAAATTTTTGCATGACAGTGTGTAATGAATCTACATTGTACTGAGAGCTTGATGTAATAAGCTTTGTATGATATTATTACATGATTCCATTGATATACATAATATATGATAGTTGGGGTGTTTAGCTTTAAGCTTTCCCGTTAAACAACTGTGTTATGTGTGATTGAATTTATTCACATGTGTTTGCAATTGAGTTTTAAATTTCCGCAAGTTTAATAGTGGAAGGATTATATATTTAGCAAGAAGATAAATATTTTTAGATCAGGAGAATCCGGTAATACATCAGTATTCATAAATTTATACATGGTATCATAGCAGTATTGATCACCGAAGATTGCAATTGTGAATAAGTGTTGAGTTTTGTGCTAGTGGAAATTCAAATTTGCTGCAGAAATTTCTTGGTGCGACAATTGAGTATTCATTGAAATGTCTTTCAATGGGTTATGATTGGAGTATGCCCTTGAGGGTAGCTCGAATTACATAGCCTGGAATGACATGATGGAGGCATTTCTTGAAGATAATGGACTGAAGGAGTTCATCGATAGTGATGTTCCTAAGCCTACTTCTAGTGATGCTGCAGGACTTGACGCATGGCAAAAGAAGGTAGCGAAGACAAGAAGAATTCTGTTGGAACGTGTGAAAGACCATATTGTGTCAAGCCTTCATGGGAAAGCCACTCCATTTGCAATGTGGAAGGCTTTGACAGATCTTTTCCAAAGCAGCAGCGACCAGAGGAAGTTGGCGCTGAAAGATAAGCTCAAAAAAATAAAAATGGAGAAGGGCGACAATATTCCAAAATATCTCACGAAGTTTGTACATTGTAGGGATGAACTGGGAATTGTGGGGATTACAGTTGATGATGATGACTTGGTGAGCTTGGATCTCTTTGGGCTTTCGAAGAGTTGGCATAGCTACGAAGACTCTGCCAATGGATGGGAGAAACTACCGGGTTGGTAGCGACTTTGGTCGGATCTTGTTCAGGAGGAGATAAGGTGAAGTACCAGGGATGGCTCTTCATCAAAGAATGATGATGAATAGAATTGTTCTTTGGCTGCCAAATCAAGGAAAGGAAAGGGGAATAAATCCCATCCAAAATCCGAGGCTAAAGGAAAGAAGCTGGATTTGTCCAAAGTGAAGTGTTTTCATTGTCATGAACATGGGAATCTCGCCACTAACTTCCCATAGAAAAAGAAGAACAAGAAGGTTGTTGGAGCTACAGCTGGAGAGGCCTTAGCCTCGCAATTTGAACTTGATTTCTCTTTGATTGTGTGCTTGGTTTCAAGCACAATGGGATCGGTGTGGTATCTTGATAGTGGTGCGTCTTTCCATGTGACGGGAGACAAGGAGTTGTTTAGTGACTTGGAGGAGAAGGATCTCCAAATGAATATAGAGATGGGAAATGATGGTAGATACAGTGCGATCGGCATTGGGACCATTACCTTTGAGAGGGAGTCAGGTAAACCATTTCTGTTGAAAGATGTTATGCATGTTCCAGGTCTGAAGAAGAACTTGGTCTCGGTTTCAATGTTGCAAGACAGAGGTTATGACGTTGTTTTTAGCGAGGGAAAGCTTTCCTGCGACATAAAATGACGGGTCAAACTAAGAGGATAGGGATTCGAGTTAAGAATCTCTACAAGCTGGAGGTAGATGGTTGAGCTACAATGATGGGCAAAGCAGAAGAAGTGGTGAGCCGGGATGAGGGCGAATTATGGCACAGGAGATTGGGCCATCTTCACCATGGTGCCTTGAAGATTTTGCAGCAGATTTCTACTAGACTTCCCAAGGGTACTCTTGCGCAGTCAGATCAGTGCAAGGGATGTACTATGGGTAAGTTTAGATATAAGACTTTTGTGATCCATAATGTAGATAAAAGTACTTTCGGAAAAATCACATCATTAGGATTAGGTCGAAGTTTCGAAATAGCTAATGTGGTTCATCCTCAGGACAAGGTGGAGAGATTAATTGATCTCAATGAATAAATAGTGGAGATGCATCATTGCCTGGAATTAGCTGTTGAGAACTAGCCATTAGAAGACCACCTAACGGCTAGTCTTAACGGCTAGTTCTCAATGGGTAAGTTTGTGAAGACCACCTTTCATGAGGAGAACCATGCTTCGATGATCCTGGAGAGAATTCACACAGATGTGTGTGGACCTTTCTCGATTGCTTCAACAGCAAAACATAGGTATTATGTTATATTTTTTGATGACTATTCTCGTAGATGTTGGATCTTCTTCATGCAAAAGAAGAGTGAAACATTCTCAAAGTTCTGTGAGTTTAAAGCATTGGTGGAGAAGGAGTCGGGGAAGCAAGTGAAGGCTCTATGGAGCGATAATGGTGGTGAATATATCTCGAATGAATTCAAAGACTTCTTTAGAAAATAAGGAATTCGAAGAGAACTCATAGCACCTCATAACCCACAGCAGAATGGGGTCGCGGAGAGGAAGAACAGAATGATCATGGGTGCTGCACGAGCTATGCTACATGACCAGGGCCTACCGATGCACTTGTGGGCAGAAGCATGCAACACTATGGTTTATGTGCAAAACCGTTGTCCTCATAGAGTACTCGGCATGAGTGCACCTGAAGAAGCTTTTACTGGTAAGAAGCCTGATATTTCTCATTTGAAGATTTTTGGCTCATTTGTTTACATTCATGTGATAAAGGACGCTAGCAAGAAGTTGGAGCTGACTGCAGAAGTTGGGATATTTGTGGGGTACACATAAACGCCCCATAATTATCATGTGTATTTTCCAAACAGTTGAATGACTGTGGTGCGACGGGATATAAAATTCAATGAGGTGAAAGCAATGAAGTTGTTGCTTGAGAGGGAGTTACACTTACATGCAGAGGAGGAACTTCTTGTTCCCAAAGATGAGCCTCTAGATGTGGATCAGCCACAGGAGGAGATTCATGGAGTGGAGGAGTCCACTCATGCAAAACTAAACATTAGATCTGGCATAAAGCATACCACAGAAGCTGAGAGACTGAAGCATGATGCGACACAGAATGTAGGAGTCCCTACATCACAACGCAGACAGAGACAGTCACCTGACCGATTTACTGGATACATGGCTCTTATGAGCAAGTGTATCATGACAGAGCCATCTTCTTTTGAAGAAGAAGCACAGGATCCCACATGGGTAGATGCCATGGTGGGGGAGTATGACTCCATTGTCAGAAACAATGCTTGGGAGATTGTTCCAAGGCTGGTGGGTAAATCAGTGGTAGATTCGAAATGGATCCACAAGGTAAAGCAAGCTGCTGATGGGAGCGTCGAGAAGTATAAGGAAATATTTGTTGCCCGGGGCTTCTCACAGATTGAGGGGATTGATTATGAAGAAACATTTGCACCTGTCGCACAGTATTCTTCCATAAGGACCATCCTTGCTCTCTTAATGCAGATGCGTTGGCACATTCATCATATCATTGAGGAAGAGGTGTACATTGAACAACCTGAAGGATTTGAGATCTTCAGCAGCGAGTCGCATGTGTGCAGACTCAAAGGAGCGTTGTATGGGCTGAAGCAAGCACCCCATGCTTGGTACACATGGGTCGAAAACTATTTCACTGGACTTGGCTTCACCAAGAGTGAGGAAAATGAAAACCTATACCAAATTGTGGTGGATGGTAAGCTTTTAATCATTGTTCTTTATGTTTATGATTTAATAATAATGGGTGATGAGCAGTTGATACACTCATGCAAGGCAGATCTTGCAAAGGAGTTTGAGATGAAGGATTTGGGCCTCCTTTATTATTTCCTTGGATTGGAAATATGGCAGCGAGAAGGTGAACTATTTGTGTCTCAAGGCAAGTATGCTCGAGAGATACTTGGTAAGTTTCACATGAGGACTGCAAGTGCATGGATACTCCTCTTCCAGGAAATTGGAGGAAAGAGGATGCTACATCAGTAAAGGTAGTGGATGCCACTGTTTATCGACAATTGGTGGGTTCACTCATGTATTTAGTTAATATAAGACCAGACATATGCTATGCAGTGAACCAACTTTCATAAGAGATGGTTAAGCCTACCAAGCTCTTTTGGAAGGCAGGAAAGCATGTCCTGAGGTATCTCAGGGGCACATCTGAGTATGGCTTATGGTATAGACAGACAGATGAGGTGAAGTTGCATGGCTTCATGGATGCAGATTGGGCAGGAAGCCCAACAGAAATAAAGAGCACATCAGGAGGGGTTTTCAGTATCGGATCTACAATAGTTTCTTGGTACAACAGGAAACAAATATCTGTGGCACTCAGTTCAGTGGAAGTAGAATACATGGCAGCAATTCAAGCTTCATGTGAGGCTATCTGGATGAGGAAGATCCTAGTCGGCTTTTTCAGTTCACATTTAGATCCTATAGTGATACATTGTGATAATCAGAGTTGCATTAAACTCTCGACTAATCCTGTATTTCATAATAGATCTAAACATATTGATATCCAGTATCATCATATCAGAGATTGTGTGCAGCAGAAGATCATGTTGCTTTAGTACATTCCTACAGAAGATTAGGATGCAGATATTCTGACGAAGGCACTCAGTAGGAGCAAATTCGAATACCATAGAGGTAGGCTCGGGGTGAAGGATAATCCCTATATTTTTGATAGGGAGTGTTGAGATTCAACAAGATGATGAGCTTAGTGAAATGTAAGCACCTTCACTAAGTGGGGCCCGCGGGCTATTTTTAGGTGTATGTCTATTTTTAGACATGGTGATCATATTCTATAAGTTGCAGGATGCTATTTGTAGATGGTTGGTCAAATGTGGAAAATATATGAAATTATATTTTTAGAATATTGGGCGAAGTCTATTTATATATCGTCAATCTAAAAATAGGTGCATGTCGATTATTATTAACCCTTAATAATAATCCGACAATAAACATCAACTTATTCTCTTGGAGCACTTTATTTCAATGAACATATTTGGAAAATCAGTGGGCTGAAGGAATTACGCAATTCCTAGGGTTATTGGTGGCTCATGCATGAAGGACTCAGTTAGAACTGAAGTGGAAAAGTTATGAAAGAGTTGGAAGAGTAGTTACAGGAGTTGTTATTTAGTTTAACTCGGTTAAGTGAGTTAAACTCAGTTGAGCTAGTTGTATCTAGTCTAACTGAAAGATACACTAGTGAGAGTTTAGAGAATTAATTAGTTAATTAATTCAAAACTAATAACTCACTAACAACTGAACAAATACAACAGTTAACTACAGTGCATGTCAGTTCCAATGGAGACCCAGTGGAGAGATAGGTGAAAGGGTGAGATGGACTATCCGTTGTGACTATAGTGATGCATTCAATGCATCTGACACACATTGGAGTTTACAATGAGGATTGCGCAGTCAAGGCAAGGCCAATTCGAATTCATTCAGGGGTCTTCTTGAGTAGGGATTGCAAAGTGGAGGCAGGCTGTGAGGAGGCAAGAAATTGGTGCACGGAGATGCAAATTTTTGCACGACAGTGTGTAATGAATCTACATTGTATTGAGAGCTTGATGTACTAAGCTTTGTATGAGATTATTACATGATTCCATTAATATACATAATATATGATAGTTGGGGTTTTTAGCTTTAATCTTTCCCGTTAAACAACTGTGTTATGTGCAATTGAATTTATTCACATGTGTTTGAAATTGAGTTTTAAATTTCCGCAAGTTTAACAGTGGAAGGATTCTATATTTAGCAAGAAGATAAATATTGTTAGATCAGGAGAATCCGGTAATACATCAGTGTTAATAAATTTCTATAGGCCAGAATGCCAGAATGTGGAAATGTGCCTCACAAATCTCTCCTAAGTGGGCACTCGAAGTCCCCCGAGGATGAGTGTGGGATTCCCGCTCGGGAACACCCTTGTGCTAAACAGCGCAACAAACTCTGCTAAACAGCTGGAGAGTGCAAGAATTCATACAGACCACAAAATAAATAATCAACAACATATCCATATATGGTTTCCTTTCCCTACTTATATACAATGTGAGCCTTCTCACCTTGGGTCACACTCATTAAAGTCACTACTATCATGGAGACTTTCTCCCATTAACAATGTGTTGTCTCTCATTGATGATCCACTCCCTCCATACCAACGCTATTGATTTGGTTAAAATTGACCTTGTCCACATGCATTAGTCCCTGTTTACTCATGAGGATGCTCTATTCAACTATTAAGATGATCCCTTTTCACATTAAGAGGGATTTTATTCCTATTAAAGATATTTACGGGTCTCCCTACCCACTTATTCATCTATCTAAATGACAAAATAAAAAATTAATCTTCCAATTAGCTGCATGCTAATTTAGGAATATTACATGTGTATATAGAAATTTCACCTCCAAGTTTGTACAAACCTCAGGTTGATAAAGTAAAGTAGGGTAGCAACCCCTGGGAGTTGCAGAAATCTTAGTGCAATACTAGGGCTCACCAATTAGTAGCATGTAGGGGTCATTTTAGGGGTAGGGTTTACTTTGGTGACTTGAGCTCCAAAAGTTTTCATAGCCTATTTGAAGCCTTAAATAGTTAATATTGGGGTCGAAATGTTGTGAAGAAAATTCGTAGCCTCTTAATGTTGTTGTACACATCTAGAGCTTTTCAATTACGTGAAAATAAACTCAATTGGATTCAACGTGGTTATGCCTCTTGCAAATTGACCTATCTTATTGATCACCATGATATCAAGTGGATGCCATTTCAACTCACTTTTACTCACATATTTGGAGCTAGTCTATGTGACTTTCAAGAAGATTCTAAAATGTTCAAAAATCTAACAAATGGGAGTTGTGGCATGCAAAAACCCTTACCCAAACCCTAATATTGGGCCACTAGGAAAGGAAGCACTTCCACTCTTGTTGTATTGTTTATTATTTCATAGTTAAGAAACCATATAGGAGTGAGATATTGAAGTAAAATATAGAGGAATGAAAAGATCTTATAGTATTCAGATTGGCCATAGTGTCCATGGTAACTCCATAATGAGTGCCCTTTCATTTGTATTTGCATTTCATAACTGAGAAGAAAAGTGTAGAACATATGCCTCAACTTATAGTTGGGTTTTTCACATATTGATTTTTCCATGGTACATCTTGTATTCATTATGTGGATGATATAACTATTTAATTATTTCATTTCGTTTTAGTTATTTCAATATTTTCATGCATTAATCTAATAGCATTAACTCAAAATATTTTTTTTAGGGAGTGAATATTTTATATTAATCAACTGGTAAACATGTCAGTAACTTTACATTCAGACTGTAGTAATCTTCTTCATAGATCCAAAGTTTTACAAAATGAAACTTATTCATGCCTTGCCTACTTCTGCTTACAGTAAAACTATACTAATCTTATAATTTCTTCAAAAAATGCCATTATATTTTATGTACATGCTATGCAATAACAAAATCTTATGGAGATAACCACAATAAATTTGTGCCGAAGGAGGGCCCAACCTGCCCATTCTACTTATTTCTCATTTTCCATATGCTATCAACTCCCACTGGTTGTGCTAGTTCTGCTCACTGAGGGAGAGTCACTTCGAGATGTTGCTCCAACTGGGCATCATGCTCTTACCCTGTAGTCTTCGCATAAACCATATTTTTTGATAGCCCAAATACCTCCTTCAATATCCCCAATGTAGCAGATTCTTATTTCACTTCAATTTTATCCACCTTGAAGATCAATTTCTCCATTGCAATCTACAAACGATCCATTGGTTTTTGCAAAACCTCCAACTAGTGCATGATCAAAGTAAAGAGAAGTATATTTCCCCCGACCACCATTGCTCATTGTCTCTCCGAGAGGGACACAGTAAACTCTACCTTGTGATTTGATTGCCCCTTTTCGGTCTCTACATGTCCACAACCCACTTCACTCTCCATGTTTCCCAAATTTCCAAATATGCCTCTCTTCAACATAATCTTTAGTGCCCAGATCATGCATATATAGAAAATTATCCATCCTTGCCTTTCCTCAACGCATTCCAAAGTGCATTTAATACCAGTGTCCTGATTCTGGTTGTCTTTGACATGAAGATTCATTACCATTACTTCCTCTCTAAGACTCGAAGCAAGTGAATTTTCAATCTCCGAGCTTTGCAGTTCATCAACACTTTTTCCCGTAACATAGGGGATTAACACAATGGATAAAACATGTCATTTGTTCGGATTATTTAATTTGTTTTCCATTAAATCCAGTTGGAGGATCCTCTGGTGACATTTTGGATGAGGAAAGGTCGCCAAATATCCACTTTCCGCATGATGTGAATGAAAACCACCCTTAATCTCTTGACACTTCCAGGTTTCCAATTTGATTTTGTCCCTATATCATTAAATTGGAATTTGATATCCCACTAAATGTTGGTGCAATTAATCATGGGATATAATAAATGAAAGGATTTCCTTGATCTATGCTAATGATACCTTGTTCCATCGATGCTCCTTGATTGGCAAGGACATCCACTTCTTTGTTGAGCTACCTCTTAACGTGGAAAATTTATAATTTCTCAAATTTTTGGAGTTGCAAATGAATTCTATGGAAAGTGGAGGGAAGGTCCAGGTTAGACACATTTTTAAAATTGTGAGTCTTTTGAATCACTATCATAGGGTCTCCATAAACAACAAGGTGATAATTATTTCTAGCAATGACTACCTCTAAGCCTTGTGATAGAGCTAATGCTTCTTCTCAATGTTTAGTTGCTCTGCCGAGACCCCAAGTAAATTTTGTCTCAATTTTTCCACTAGGGAAAAAAATGAGCCCCCCATCCCGCTCTCGCCTCTCCCATATTTCCCTTTGAAGCACCATCGAAGAAAAGAGAATGAGAATATATGACTGAAAAAATGACCCCCCCCCCCCCACCACCTCCCCCCCTCTCGCCTCTCCCAAATTTCCCTTTGAAGCACCATCGAAGAAAAGAGAATGGAAATATATGATGACTTGGGGAGATGTTTTTTTAAGCTGCCAACATGATTGGATGACCTTTTTATTTGAAGCCAAGTTTTTTAAACCTGGGATAAATTGTCCAACTCAGTTGGATCGAACCCCCTTGACAAGACGACTTCAAAGTGAATATTGGCTTCCTTAAAAGCTATGGAAGCTAGATTGGGTTAACATTAACTCTAAATATTAAGTAAAACATGACATAAGAATAACTTATAAATAATTGTAAAATTTGTTATGTAAACTCTATATATAGGTAAAGACCAATTTACATATTGGGTGTAAGAATGATCTTCCCAACTACATTTTTGTTGTTACTAAAATTTTGTAATACTGAGTTGAACTTAAATGTCTCTTAAAACAACTTTAATTCTCCACAATAAATTTTTACTTTCACCACTCTCCAACAATATTACATATATGACATTATTATAAATATTTTTTTAATAAAAATATGTATATAAATGTTAATTATTTTTAATAATGTTTAGTTATATATAATATTGTGATTGAAACTCTATGTACATGAAAATGATGGGTTATGCTAAATTCAAACAAGTTATTAAATAGATAGTTGCAGTAACAGCACAAGTGGAGTGCTCAACTGCCATTTGAAAACATTAAAGTACAATGTAGTGGACTGTAATTTCTTTATGCTATACTAAGAAGACATGTTGATAAAAAATAGTGAACGAAATTAAATTATTACGTCGTAAGACGTTCTTATTTGAAAACAACTCACCTAGGTGTCACTGTGTCAATGTCTAAGCCATTAGATCAAATGTTAGATGATTGAAATGTTTTAGGCCATTAGATTCGCAAGTAAAAGTTTCATATATTTTTTTATAATGTTAGTTTTTTTTTTTAATAAGTGATTGAATTTAGGTTTTGGTGACTTTGTCAAATTACACAAAAATAAAAATAAGCGTAAATTAAATAAGAAGATTGACATATTGTAATGAACATTTTAACTAGGTCAAATAAAAAATAAAAATAATACTAAACTATAAAAACAATCCATGGTATTGACTCATGGTATTCATGTGGAATGTGGTTTATCTAAAGGGGGGAATTAAGATGGTCTAACTCTAGATCTACCAAGAGCCAAGAGGGATCAAATGCCTTGATATGCAAAAGTCATTGATCTCTCTCATCAAGAATATAGATCTAAACTAATTATTTAATAAAATTATTTACTAAACTATAAAAACAACCCATGGTATTGACTCATGGTATTCATGTGAAATGTGGTTTATCTAAAGGGGTAAATTAAAATGGCCTAACTCTGGATCTACCAAGAGCCAAGAGGGATCAAATGTCTTGATATGCAAACCTCATTGATCGCTCTCATCAATAATATAGATCTAAACTAATTATTTAATAAAATTATTTTTTAATGTTTATAACCATTATTCTTTTAAAATTTCACTTAATAAAATGTAACTAATTTTTATACATCCAAATATACAAAGTTTTTCTTGTTCTATATTATTTTTGTTACAACTATTTTATTATTCCAAAAATACATGGTTTTTTATGTTATATATTATTTATGTTACAATTGTTTTATTATTGATGAGTAGTATTTCTTAATATCTAAAAAAATTAAATTAATAATGATTTTTTTTAAATATGTGATCTTTTTAAATTTCCAAATTATTTCACAAGACATGATTTATCCTGAGCAATAATGATGCATGTTCATAATTCTCATTTCTTAAATAACACTAAATTTACCTTTAATTACTTAATTGTAATAGTTTGTAACTACATCACAGTTTGTAACTACATACATACTCTTTCTTCTGTTCAAAAAAAACTATATACATATCTTTAATTACCTAATTTTAGCTTAAAAAATCTTACATGTTTTTTACTTTATAGTCATAAATTATTTTCATATTATATGATGTCAAACTTACTCAACTTTTTATTCTGGAATTTTAAACAATGTTTCTCACTACATAATTTTAGCTTTTATCAAAAAAAAAAAAAAAAAAAAAAAAATTCAATTCCAAACAAAACTTACAAAAGAAAAAACCCACTTAGTCCTTATTGTAGATTATAGTTTTACAAAATTGACACTATGTGATTAACAATAGAGTAAGTTGAGACAACCTTAAGGGGTTTTTTTACAATTTTTATCATAACCTTACTCTCCATCCAATATATATTGTAGAGTCTTCTCAAAATAGAGTATATTCTAGTTTATAACTTGATCCACAATCAAAGAAAATGGCTAGGGATTTCACAAGTTATTAGTTTATAACTTGATCCATAATAAAAGAAAATGGCTAGGGATGTCACAAGTTATCATTCACACAATGATGTATTGATGTTCTTAGTTGAAATGGATCCTATTAGATGGATGGTGGCCAGAGACACTAAAAAATTCAAAAAAGATATATGTTATGACATCCATATTGTCTACAAACCATCCAAATTTCCCATCTTATACAGCAATTTCTAACAATAACCACTCAATTTACTCTCCAATTTTTGAAACCCCTGCCCATGCTGGGGAGATCACACTGTAAAATCAAATGTTCGTCTAGTTTTTTTAAGGGGTTCATAAACAAAACAGACAACAAGAAAGTCAATATTGTGGTATGATAACTGATTTTTGAATCATTGTGACGAACAAAACATCACATTAGCTCACATAATATATATAATGCCATAAGGATCTAAGATGATAACAAAGTTTTGAATCATGATAACTAGGTGAAAACCAAAACTAAGTTGTAGCCACAAGCAAAAAATCACAACTCATAGAATATATCCAAGGTTGCAATGAACCTCATACATTGTGATGGACCTCATGGGAATTTTAGTGCACATAGAACACTACCCGAATAATTCTATACTCTTGATCAATTTAGAATAACCTAGGATGTGTAAAATATTTTAATAAGATAAACAAAATAGACACCAAGAAAGTCAATATTGTGGTATAATAACTGATTTTTGAATCATTGTGACAAAAAAAACATCACATTAGCTCACATAATATATATAATGCTATAAGGATCTAAGATGATAAAAAAGTTTTGAATCATGATAAGTAGGTGAAAACCAAAACTAAGTTGTAGCCACAAGCAAAAAAATCAAAAAATTCACAGAATATATCCAAGGTTGCAATGAACCCCATACATTGTGATGGACCTCATGGGAATTTTAGTGCACATAGAACACCACCCTAATAATTCTTTACTCTTGATCAATTTAGAATAACCTAGGATGTGTAAAATATTTTAATAAGGAACTAGATTTGTAATTATGAAATATAAAACTATAACTTAAATTTGTGAATTTACTTTGTATTTTTTTTCTTATGTACATAGAGAAAGAATAAACCAAGTTTGGAGTTAAGAAAATAAACCATAACATAAAGAACAATATCTCCTTCCAAAAATGTCTCCATATTAAATTGACATTCACTTTCTGTATACCAAGACTATTGTTCTTCATATACAATTTCTAATAAGCATGCAATTGGAACTCAGATATGTAGATGAACTTGAATTAAACTCTATTTTTGTTAATAAAAATTCTCTTTATTTACATCTATGCTAGATAGATTGTACTTGAATGTATTTAAAATATCTTATTTGAGTTACATGTTGGATTATTAATCACCAAAGGATTTTCACCCTCAATTTCCTATTTCAATATCTATAACAAAATTTGTATATATGTGAACATATTATCTTGGTTTACATATATGTGTTCACCCCAAATTGCCTATTTCAAAATCTATAACAAAATAATCCCTGATCGAGGTGCCAGCAAAGGGAGGATGGTAGCATGACAATGCCACGCGGTGGGGCTTGTCAACTGACCATCATACACTAGAATTACATCACGCGGTGGTAATCGATCTCACACGTGCCTTAGTAAATGATCACGATGCAAGCCATTCCAATTCATAAATGCATGGCAGAGAATGGGAAGGCACACCGGTTGTGGGGTAGGATAATGAATAAGGTAAGTTCTCGCTGTTGTAAAACATTATTTCAAACAGAAGTTGTAATTCGAACAAGAGCAGCAACAGAGGACTTGCAGGAACAGGAAGCTCAGCATAGCGGGCGGAGGATTTCTAGGTATGTACTGGACATCATCACTCTATTTTCAAAATTAGGTTTTCCTGTTAGCATTTCAACAATGAAAGAAGGAGTTTTTACAAGTGCTGCAGAGAATTTTCCGTTCCCAGTTATCCTTTTATTTTTTTATGGTTTGCATGTACTGGTAGAGGGGGTTCATTTGAAAATATAGCCTGCTTTCATAGCCCTGCTCATCCTCCTTACCTGTATCTCAGTAATGTCAAATTGCATGGGTTAAGTCTATGCTTTTCTAATGATTATTAAAGTATGGTCCTCTGTAATCCTCCTGGCCCGCATTTCCAGCACCTTAGCTATGTCAATTCGCATGGGTTAAATATGTGCTTTTCAAAGTCTATTGAATGTTTGTTCTGGAATTATTTTATCTTGGTTTAGAATGGTCTGGTTAAGTTTCTTCTTTGTATTCAAAATATCCCAAAAAAATTGGCCTCTAGGTATCAGAAGCTAAAGGGTAGAGTTGGTTGTTGGTACTTTAGTGTCCTTTACCATTCCAGCCTTTTCATTCACTATCTAAGTGTCTCGGACTGCATTAGGAAATCTCGTTGTCTCAATTTCTATTCCTGCGTCTGGAAAGGGAGGTATTTACAAACTCAGATTTACTCTTCTCTTAAGTCTCAATTTCTTTGGGTCAGTCCAAATTTCTGTGGCACTGCGTACACTTTATTTTCTCTCGAGAAAACCCTACTACTGTTAATTCAACGGTGGAAGCAATTCAAAAATGAGAGGGAACAGTTTGTTAATTTTCGAAAGATTGCAATGCGCAATCCATATTTCAATGCTCGGGTAAAAGAGAATCATCTGGAGTTTACTATTGAACCTAAGTTTCACATAATTGTCACCTTTCGCTATACAGGGTCTCTGTCATTCATAAAATCAGACAGTCTATGTCAGGGCAGAATGACAAAAGGCAAAGGGAAGAAGCTACAACCACCTCAGGCAGTTGGTCCAAGCAAAAGAGGAAGAAAGAGTAATAAGAAAACTCTAGAAAATATAGAAAATATTTATGATACAGGGACTCCAATGCAAATTCGTAAAACTATTCAGGGTTGGGAGAGGGAAAGTGATGATGAAGATGATGATATTAAAGATCAAGAGGAAAGAATGGATTTTATCTCTGACCCAGGGAATAAAAGAGGCATAGTTTCTCTATTCCAACAATCATTTAAGACATACTAGAAATTTAAATGTGTATTAGCAAAGGCAATGTTGAGTATGCAAGAAAAGCAAGCCAATCCTTCACTGCTCTTTGAACTCCAGCAGATGAAACAAGATATGCGGGAAATGGCCAAGGCTCAAATACAAGCAAATGCGCGAATAGGAAGGATTGAACAGTAGCTCCTAAACATGCAGCAAGTGGAGATGCCAGGGTCAACTGCAAAGGACCCAACACCTGTGGATTCTTCAAATGGTTGACACTTTTCTGTATCTAGTTTTGTATGTTTTTTGAGGATAGTATGTATAGTTTCTGTTTTATCTGTAGATTTTATGGACATGGTAAAGGGATATTAGCTGTGAGTAGAAGGAAAAAACAATACCAATTTTGGTTGGCTTATAACTCTCTGAGGTGGCCAACTGACCTGGTTTCCTTCGGGCAGGTTGAGGCTACCAATTTCAGTAAAATTTGTATAGCAACTTGCTCTTTACAAAATGTACTACGAAATTTACAACAACAAAAAAAAAAAAAAAAAAAAACTATAACAAAAATTTTTGGTTGATGACTCTTATCATCAATATCTTTGAAACCTCCACGACTAGCTTCCATGGAAGCAAAGTTTTCCTTTCATTCCTTCACAATGACTTGTTGTCTGCAACATCTTATTTCTTCTAGGCTACTCTTTCCTATACTATTGCCTTCTTATTTCTTATAGGCTACTCTTTCCTATACTATTGGCTTACGACGTTTCTTTTGCAACATATGGTGCAATTACTAGTATAAACATTTCGGATAAAGAAATAAACCTAGAGTTATCCAAACCTTGATATATAAAAGCGATCACATATGCATCTGTGATCATGTTAGTGTGAAGGATGATTTTAGTGAAGGAATTAATTAATTATATATATATATATATATATATATATATATATATAAAACTGAGTGGAAGTTATGGAAATTTTTAAAATTTCATTATGCAATTACATATATTTGATTGCTTAAAATACATTTTTTTGTGTTTTATAATGGGTAAATTTGTACTTATGTTAAATATTTTTAGGTTTTGGATTATTAATAAGTTTTATTTTGTTTTTTTAAGATAATTTTTTAATAAATTAAATTAAAAAAAATTAATTTAAAATATTTTATAGTGTTTAAAGTTGTAATTGGATTGGAAAATATGAGTCAATATATTATTTGGGATAATTGAATTTGGGTGATAGGATAACATCATTCATCTTAATCACTTTAGATAAAATCAATTAACTCCTCACACCTATGCACACACGAGTATTCTCAACCACTCTAAGTAAACCTAATTAACTCCCAACATACCCATATTTGAAAAAAAAATTAATAAAATATATACATGCTAGTAATAATACTTATGCGTGCTAGTAATAATACTAACATTTATTGAGATGGGTGGAGCTCTAAGAACCCTTGAGACTGCTAGGGTTTTTCCTTAGCCAGTTAATCCATGCTTAGATCACATGGATTTCTTTGCAGATTTGTGTTGCATTATGATCAATGGTGAATCTTAGTGATTCAACGATGAAGACAATTTCTTTTGTAGGGATGATTGTTGGACAATCAAGTTCTTCTTCAGTTTCATATAGTTCCATATTGAAATCCGTATTTTCCCTCCCCACAGTTCAAGAAGTTCCTTCCCTCACTATTCCTTTGGATGAGGAAGCTTTCAACCATGAAAAGTTTTTTTCGGAGCAAGGTTTGGTTTGCAAGTTTAATGGATTTTGGCCACGACTGATGGATCTATACAAATGAATCTTTAAGACATGGAAACCTCATTTAATGGATGATATGAAAATTTATCCCATGGCTTGGGGTTTTTCATTGTTGTTTTCGACAATATTGAGGACAAGAAGATCATTTGCAAATCCTGGTCGTGGTTATGAAGTAGTGTTGGTCTCTTTATGCAACCCTAGTCTCCCATATTTGATCCGATAACGACATCAATCTCCAAAGCTCCAATTTGGGTAAGTATTCCAAACCTACCCTTGCATATTTGGAATCTCCAATCATTATCCTCTATTGGGAATTCTCTTGGAAAGTTTTATTGTTGCAACCAAGATATAGGAATTTTTTATAAAATTACTTATGCTCGAATTTGTGTCGATATGGACTTCAAGAATATTTTTCCAGCATCGATCAATTTAACGACCCTAAGTTATGTCTAGGTCCAAAAGCTCGACTATGAAAATTTTTCATTCCTGTGTCAAGCATGGTATGAAACTGGGCATGTAATTTAAAACTACCACAAATGTTAGAGAAACAAAGATCGGAAAAAATACCAAAGGTCGAAATGGTGGGAAGGAGTTGAGGACGGTCACTATACAGTATAGAAAGAGGAAGAGTCTCAAGATAAGAAAGAACCAAAAGATAAACGAGAAGCTGGTATTACCAAATAAAATGCATTAGATGTAGAAAAAATCAATCAGGAAAAAATGCATGCCAGTGAGGATTCTTCAGACTTAGTGAAAGTGGAAAAGAAACAAGCCCTCGTGGAAAACATATCCCCTCCAGAAACCACAAGGAATAATGTTGGAAAGACAACTTCATGGAAAGATCATGTAGATGAAGAAGACTTCAAGAACAACAAAGTGCACGTGTCAAAGAATGACCCATCAGAATTTGCATAAAACATGGGTTGGAATCACGTTGGGAAGAAAAGAAAGATATTTCACCATGAAAAACAAGAAGTCGGACTAAATAAAAAAAAAAATAGTGAAAATTGGAATGTAAATGCATTTGGATATTAGGGTATTTTTGGAAAAAAATTAGTTGGAAAGGGATTGAATTTTTTGTGTCACAGGGAACTCGCTTGAGGGTTTGGATTGAGCCTCTCTACTCAATCTCAAAATTGCAAGGAAGATTACAATATGTAAAGGTTTTCACCTTGTAATCCATATTTTTTTAATAATACAAATCTCTACTCATTTCTTTAAAAAAAATACTAACATTGATTGGTTGGCTCTCACTTAATGATAGTGATAAATACAAACTCTTTTAAAAGGAAGTGTAAATATATTTTTGGAGGGTAAAATCTTAATAGGGTATATGTATGCTAGTAGTAATATTTATAATTTTATAGAAAGTAATTTTTATATTATATTTATGCTTATTATTTAAATTTAATTAAATGGTTGAAAATGTGATTTAGAATGATTTATTATATAATTTTTTATTAGTCCCTGCCAAGGCAGGACTCTAGCAATCAATTATTGCAACCTGCCATGTGGATAACTCCCTCAGTTTTTTGCCATACTTTCTTGATGTAGTTGCAATATTTAGACCGTGATTTTTAAATATTTGTGTAATTATTTTTCATTGTTAAGCTTCATAGGAAAACCACCTAAAGTTAAAATCCTTGGAAATAGCTCATACTCACATAAATAACCTATTTAGCATCGCACACCATAATTTAAGCAACTATTTGCATAAAAAATGAATAGGAACAAAATGGAAATAAATATACCTACCATGTGTTATTTCCTACCATTATTTATGCTTTCTTCAGTTCTTTAACATGTAGGAGTAAAAGTGTAAATGTGAAAATTTAGTAGTGGTTACTGCCCACAAAAAACTTATGCAAGTCCTTATCCCTTAGTAGGAAATTAAAGGATGGTGCCTTTTCATGTTTGAACATAAACAATTTTGTTTATTTAATTTAATTTTTTTAAGGATATAGAAAATAATAATATTTTCTTCATATATTTAAAACAACATGGCAAACAAAATAGTCTTCTCCCAAACAAATAAATTCAACTTGTATACTACATGGCACATTGAGGCAGTTATGTCCAATAGGCCTTGCCTTACAATTTTAGAATCTAAATGGATTCCTTAACAATTTGGTCCAAATTATTCTTTTGATTTTGTCCTTTTTATTTCAACTTTTAAATTGCAATTAGTGTCATTATCACTGAAAAACATCAGATTCTTCATTTATAGTAAGTATTGATATGAGTATGTCATTATGGGTTTTTGAGTTTTCTTCTGAAAAAGTCTTATAAATGTCTTGGGTTCTTTCATGCATCAAGAAATATATGTACAAATAGCTTTATAGTGTTTCTTGTGTTGTTTTAATTTGTCAATATTTCTTTGTATCATAACAAGTTTTTAGATTTTCTATTCCTTCATATATGGTTTATGGTTTTTTGGTTCTATAATCCATTTAATATTTTTAGCAATAAGCAACATTTTATCACATTTTTTCTTTCTATAAGTATCTGGGTAATTTGTGAATTGCAGTCTTATGGTGTTTGTGACTTTATGAGATCTGGAATATTGCAACAACTGTAGATCTTGTAATTCCATCATGATCTACAGAATAATTTTGATACTCATTAATGTCATTGAATAGATGTTTTAGCTAACTTGGTATAAGATAGAATAATTCAGACTTTGATATTTCCTTGTATGCATATATCATAACGTGCTCCTATGGACAATATGAAGATAAATTTTATTAGAAGGAAAATACTTTTCATTTTCTTGGGTTGTAATGTCTATGCAAAGAGAAGTGTTGTCTTGGGTGAATTGATACCCACACTATTAAACACACACATGGAATGATATAGAAGATTATATAAACGTGAGTTTGTATTCTATTAAAAAATAAATACATATAAAAAAATTGACTTATGACCCTTGGTTTCATTTTCCAAGTGGTCTCTTGGACTCCAATGAATCTTCACATTCCACACCATAACCCTTAGCGGATTACATGTCCAACATTCCCCCCTTAATCCAAAGGGGTATATTGAGTCAAAGAAGAGAGTTCTAATACAAATATGAAAAAAATTCATGGCAACAATTGGTTGACTATGCTCTCTAAAATGATGGTATATGTGGGAGAAATCGAGGTCTCAACTGACGGTGGTTTAAGGATGACCACCAACACTAGAATGCTTAGTGTAGTTCTTGTACCAATTCCAAATATGGCTAGAAGCTGAAGTCTTATGCTAGAGGAAGTGATCTCTAATGCTTTGCAAGGTGGTTTTTAAGGAATATCACAAACCCAAAAGAGGCAGGAAACCATTGAGGTCTTAACCAACTCTAGAACAATTATGAATCTAGCTATAAGATGAAGGCTTCTACTAGTAGAAGTGTTCCCTGATATTCTTGAAAAGGGATACCATTGAGGTACCAACCTGTGGTAGTTTAAGGAAGAACACCAACCAAAGTGCATGCTCATGGAATTATCAAACCACAACTCTAAATCTGGTTATGGCTTACTCTAGTTCTAAGCTCAGGAAATAGGTTCAGGTTGTGGCTTAGGCTCGCTTGATGTACCTTTGAATATTTTATATGACCATCAATTCCACCCCTATCAGATACAAGGTGAGAAGATGAAGAAATATCAACTACAATACGTGTCAATACCGAGAATAGATTCGGTGGTATGACTGAAATATCTTCTTGGTTGTTGAAGCTCATTGCCAAGAAGTGATTCATCCAAGGTGAATCTTCATTCTTGTAGGAGGATTGTTTATGAATCATATGTTTGAATGATAATTATTTTTATGATAGTGCTCACATGGGTGAATATCAAAATAGTGACCTTTCACATGGAAAACTATGCCATAATGTTTCCATTTGATAATTTGTTGCGGACGAGGAGCAGGTGAAGATGAGTTTTCTTGAATAGATTCAACATTATGAAATTTTATAGGATTTGAATAATATGGAATATGAAAGGACACATCCTTGTCATATCCAAGACCAGTTTTGTGCTTGTTTCTAAGAAGATCTTCTTAAGGTTTAATAATCGACTTAAGAAGTGAAGCCTTAACTTTTGCATCTACATGTAAATCTGCTCTTGCACTGGGCACTTGATTTGAATCAACCTAAATCTTATTGATCTGATTAATTTCTAATTGTTGATCGGAGTCTGTTTCAAACTCAAATAGAGGGTTGTTCTGAACAAAAACTATTTCAAAATGACAACTCTTCTTCTTTAATTCATCTTGCTGTAATTGAGATTCTAGTTGCAAAAAATCAATCTTGTTATGTGCATTTTGCAGACAGATTTTCATATCAAGCTTGATGATGTTTATCATCCCATCAACAATGAAATATATCAAAGTATTTAGTAACTTTGAAAATTTTCTTCAATATCAAACTTACACTTCAAAAAATTAATCACAAGTATAAAACAATGAAAAATAAACAACACACACTCAAAATAAAATGTCACTGCAAAATATTTTCAAACTTAGTTCTCCCAAACAACTACAACACTTGACGGAAAAACCAAAAATAAAATTTGACTCTACAAAAGTTATTTATTATTCAAGTCCACACTCACAAATATATGTAGAGAGTATTAACCGACATATAACAAGGCATATGAACTAACACATATATAAGAGTGACCCTTAACAATAGTTTAACAATCTTAAAAGTTCACATATATAAATGGTTCTACACCAATACAATACAATGCATAAATTACTTACTGATCGATACACTTAATGCTTCAATAACCATTGTCATAATCGTTGTTTCCGTCATAATGAGAACCATATTACAATTATCACACAACATTTAAGACGGAAAATACAGTGGCGTACAACGCATTCAACAATCATGTACCAATTATACCAATTTATACAATCATGTACATGAACGAAGCTTTTCACGGGAAATGTATGCATATAACCATATGACTCTGTTATATAAATATTTACTCTTAACAATTCATGACATATTTTAATAAATGTGACAACAACTAGAATATAGTAAGAACCAACGAACACATACCTCACATATATACCATCACTCAACCATCAAATACCATCATGGAATTATGTACGGACTTCAACATAAAGGGCATATATAACTCTTATTCAAGGATGATGAATTATCAATTAGTGTAATTAAGCTATATACTAACACATGATGCAAGATTCAAATATTGATTCGAATTGGATCATTATATTTTTTTTCATTCATCTCGATTCATTCAAAGTGGGAAAAGTGGAGGAATCAACTCATGGGACTGCTTTTACCGATGTGATTTGGTTTGGAAAAAGGAGATCTGAAACCTTCTAAGAGCATTTTGAGGCATACAAATATTTTTTGGGGGTAAAACTTTTTCATTTTAGTGTGACACCTTTTCATGCTATTCTACACATAAATATCTTTCCAATGGTGTAAGAAGTGTGTCAATCGGAGTTTGTATGCAAAAGTTATGCTTCTCAGAAGTTGAACTTCATGTTTTCACACCTATAGTTCAGGAGGATGTCGCGTCAACCCCCATTATTCATGGAAAATGGGCTAGCCACGTGTTTATGATGTAAAATACTCTAGAAGGGTATATTTTGTAACTCTAGTTAAGAGTTGATGTAGTCAAACTTAACCACTAGTAGGTTATCGGGTTGTGTTATAACCTGTTCACTAGGAGGATGAGGCATTCCATTATTTTGAGAGAATTTTAATCCATAGCTGATAAAAGATAGTCATGAGAGATAGGAGGTAGAGCACACATAGAGGATATGCGAATTTTAGTAGCCCACGGACCACATGCATTACTATTTTGTGTTTCTTTTTTGTTTTTTAACTGGATAAATCTTTCTTGAGCAGCTCTTAGGCATACATAGTCTTGCCCAGGATTGGACCATGAGACCTCTGGGGACCAAACTCTCCACCCAACCATTAGACCACATCCACGAGACTTCTTTGTACCTACAACCTTATGTTCTAGGCAGAGGAAGAGAGAAAATCAACCTCACCTTCCATATGGGTTCTCTCGAAAGGGTTTCCTAGAGCATATTTTGTGTCTTATGTGTGTGTGTGTGAGCCTATTTTGTCGTTGTCTACTTTTCTGCATAATTTCCATTTACATGCATGTACTAATTACAATAAAATCTACAGATCTAGAAATTAAATAAAATGGTAATAGTGTGCGATTTCAAATTTTTAATATAATATTATCAGATATGTTGTGATGAACTATCCAGTTGTATATCCATGGAAGTTTATGGATCATTTGGTATAAAAGCGGGTTTCTTTGGGTATTTGTGGATATTTGCAGGTATCTAGGTCGGCGGGGTCGAAAATCGTAAAACCCTAATCATGGCTGACGAATATGACCCTCGTAATCCTACAAAGGTGAGGTTTTCGCGGCTGGAACAACAAGTCGCAGACATAAATTGTAATGTAAACCTCATAATGGCGACAATGAGAAATAATATGTTAGGTCCCTATATTACTAGTGTAGTCCCTTATTATGTTAGTATAGCCCCCCTTATTGTTATTGTTGTACCCCTGTAACCCCCATATTGTTATTATTGAGCCCTTACATTATTATTGTTAGGTCGGCTAGGATTACATTGTGGCCCCATGGACTCCTATATATAGAGAGGAGGTTTTGTCATTTGTATCATCCAAGAATTGTTCATTCATGTAATGTATTGGAGGTTTCCCCCTCAAAGTGGCTTAATTCTAAGGCGTTGATATCTCTTTTCTTCTATTTTTGGAGCTGGTTTCACAACATTTGGTATCAAAGCTTTGGATTCTAGGGTTTCGCTGCCCCAAACAGGTCATCGTGGCATTTTCGCTATAACTTTTTTTCTATGAAGGTTAAGAAGCTGAAATTTTTAGAGTACGAAGCCGAAATCCTAAGGAACATCATCACAAAATTTCAAAGCTTGGTTCGTAATATTTTCGGAGTTATGATCTGTGGAAGTTAGGGCTTTTTGCAGGCTCCTGAATTTCACTTAAAAAGGTCATCGTGGAATGTTCGCTATAAATTTTTTTCTACGAAGGTTCATAAGCTTAAATTTTTAGAATGATAAACCGAAATCCTGAGGAACAGCATCGCAAAATTTTAGAGCTTGGTTTGCAATATTTTTTGAGATATGATCTGTGGAATTTAGGTCTTTTTTAGGCTCCCGGATTTCATCTCAAAGAGGTAATCGTGGGAAAATCTTCCTAACTCTCTCTCTGAGCATCGGATTGGAATTTTGTAAAAAGTGACTGGAAGTACATGGACTGTAGTTTCCTGTCTATAAATTTTAGAGCCAAAGGAGCAAACAGTGACACGTGGCAAGTCGTACAAGTTCACTCTATTGAACTAGTTCATAATTAGGTCATTGTGGGAGATTTGACATAACTTTGTCTTGAAGAATCCAAATCAAGTCAGACCTATGGCATTCGAAAGAGGATTCAGAGGGCTACCGCAGGGCCTAATTTTAGATATTGAAGATTTGAAATCATAGAGATAATTCAGTTTCAATATTGAGCTCCTCAAAAGCAAGAAGAAGGTGTGTATTTGTTTTTTCGAATTGCATAAGTCTTGTGTGAAAATTCAGTTTGAAGTGATTCAAAGGGAATATTGAAGCATAGATACCAGTATTGGGTTCTAAAATGCCACCTAAAAGTAATTCCATACCAAATAAGCCCTCAGAAAGTTATACTATGACACTTGAAGAGGAAGAATTGCAGTATGAGATATCAAAATTACGGTACCAAGTGCAACAGATTTCGATCTTACGAAGAGCAACCGAAGATGACATAGATGGTTTAAAATCAGAAATGGAGGATAATTTGGATGGTTTTAAGGATCAAATAAAATCTAATATGGATGATAAAGTAGTGGAATATCACATCGAGCATCAACAACAAGTTCTCCAACTGTCAAATGATAACCTAACTTTGGTGCAGAATCAAATGAAACAACAAGAAGATCAACATCACATTGAAAGAAGTTCTGAAGCAGTCATAGAGACAAGAACTCAACAAGTACGATCAATTTCAGAGTATCTAAACAAGTGGAAGAACTCTCCTATAGAATATTCCACATGCGAGGATGATAATTTTATACAGAAGCATCAAGAAATAATCAAGCGTTGAGGACAACACTTGTTTGAAGGAGAGGGGCATGTTAGGTCCCTATATTACTAGTGTAGTCCCTTATTATGTTAGTATAGCCCCCCTTATTGTTATTGTTGTACCCCTGTAACCCCCATATTGTTATTATTGTGCACTTACATTATTATTGTTAGGTCGGCTAGGATTACATTGTGGCCCCACTAGGATTACATTGTGGCCCCATGGACTCCTATATATAGAGAGGAGGCTTTGTCATTTGTATCATCCAAGAATTGTTCATTCATGTAATGTATTAGAGGTTGCCCCCTAGAAGTGGCTTAATTATAAGGCGTTGATATCTCTTTTATTCTATTTTTGGAGCTAGTTTCACAACATAATCTTGGGATAGTTGGAGAAGATGGAGGTTCGAATGCATAGGACAAATTAGAACGGGGATTAAAATATTGAGGAGAAACAAAGAACCAATCGAAAAAAGAATCCAAAAAATAACAACATGGTTCTAGTGTCGTGAATCATTCCATATTTAAAATGTAGGAAAAAATTGATATCAAGCCATAACATGATGAGATCGACGCTCTAACGTTGAACCACTAGTTGCAACAACTTGAAGTTTATTTTAGCATCCATCAAATCGAGGAAGGGAAAAATATATCATTCGTGCGACTAAAATTAGAGGGACATGCACTGACTTGGTGGGAGAGCCACATGGAAACCCTGAGGTTGGAGGGAGAACCTCCATTGACTAAGTGGAAATATTTCAAAACGCTCATTAAGGCACGGTTTTGTCCCATTAGGTACGTGGAGGACCAGTGGATTCAATGGCATTATTTCAAGCAAAATTAGGGCTAAAGCATGCAAAAGTACACCACAAAATTAAGAAACATGGATATAATGTTTGGCATCTCTCCAAAGAACCCAGATGTACTCCTCAGGTATTTTGGGGGTCTGCACTGTCGTCTGTGTCAGAAAGTGATTTTTTTCAATCCCAAATTGGTGGATGAGGCTTGTGTATAGGCACAATACCTGGAGAACATAGGCCTGGAGAGAGCACAATCAATTGGATTAAATCAGAAGGAGCAACAAGACTTTTCTAAGGAGGGGAAGAAGAAGAAAAAATTGGGAAAATATAAGAAGATGGCAGCCACAACAAACCAATGAAAATATACTAGCAACCACTACAACATCGATGACCATATAACAAAAAAATATTGGAAGTTTCTTCCATAATTAAACCTGAAGAACAAGAAGAAAGACAACAAGAAGAAGAATTTCATGGCCACTGATTTGAGCAACCAAGCTAAAATTAACTTGGATGTGGATGAGAAGATCATTTGTACGTCAATACAGAAGGAGGTGAATCTGAGTATCCTTCAACAACATGAAGAGAAAGAAATGACCAAACTATTCCATATAAAGATACAGGTCAAGAAGACAAGGATTGATGCTCTATTTGACTCAGGATCACAGGTGAATATCATTGAAGCAGAGTTGGTCAAGAAGTTTGGGTTGGAAGCTTATGATCATCCAAACCCATATCCACTTGGATGGGTAAATAAGGATGCATAGATGAAGGTAACAAAACAATGCAAAATTAGATTTGCTATCAGTGTTGATTTTATTGATGAAGTAGATCTAGATGTGGTTCCCCTTGATGTATGTGGAGTAGTGTTTGGGAGTCCATACATGTGCATGCATGATGCAATATTCATGAGGATATCCAACTAGTATCGGCTCCTGAAGTATGGAAAATTGTTCATCATCAATGCGCACAAAGGAAAGTCGAAAATTTCACTAGTAAGTGCCAACCAAGCCAAGAAATTGATCAGTTCCAGCAAGAAGTATGTTTTATTATTTTTAAGAGAAATTCAGTCTGTAAAGGATTCAATAAGAGGCAAGGCATCCCTAGAGGGGTGTACTAATAAATAGAGACAAAAATTGGAGGAGTTATTACAGGCATACAAGGATGTGTTCTGAGAGCCTAAAGGGTTACCACCTAAGAGAGAAGTGGAGCACGAGATCCAATTGTTTCCCAACTCCCCATTTTCGAATATTGGATTATATAGGTAGTTTGTTATAGAAGCAAGTGAGGTGAAGAAACAGTTGCAACAACTATTGGAAGAAGGTGTCATTCGATCGAGTACATCACCATGTGGGCCACCCATCATCATTGTGCCAAAGAAATATGGGACTTGGCAGATGTGTATATATTACAGGGAGTTGAACAAAATCATGCTCAAGAACAGATACCCCCTTCCTAGGATCGATGATTTTTTGGATCAGCTGCAGCAAGAAAAATAATTTACCAAGTTGTACTTGAAGTTTGGATATCACCAGGTTTGAGTCAAAGAAAAGGATACCTGGAATACCGCCTTCAAAACCAGGCAAGGTTTGTATGAGTGGTTAGTCATGCCATTTGGCCTATTGCACTAGCTACATTTATGATATTAATGAATGATGTAATGCACCCTTGTAGAGATTATTTTGTTTATGTCTATTTGCATGATATACTAGTATATAGTGCTACCTGGGAGGAGCATATTTCACATTTAATGCAGGTGTTGGAAACATTGAAGAAGCACTAACTGTTATAAAATCTCAACAAGTGCGAGTTTACGCAACAATATTTGGTGTATATGGGGTATGTGATTGGGGGAGGAGAATTGAAGATAGATTCTTCCAATATGGAGGTCATCATGAAGTGGTCAGTTCCTACTAATGTTTCTGAGGTGATGAGTTTCATGGGGCAACATAGTACCTGAGGAAATTCATAGCCTCATTTTCAGTAGTAGCAACACCACTCCATGTCATAACAACAAGTGGAAATAGTTTTAAGTGGGGAAAAGGTCAGAAAAGGTCTTTCAAGGAGCTAAAGAAGAAGATCATCCAAGCACTAGTTCTGGCATTACCAAACTTGCAATGACCCTTTGAAGTGGAGACAGATGTGAGTGGGTATGATATGGGATTTTTCTTGATGCAGGAGGAAGCCCTATATGCTACCATCCTAAAGTATTTCATAGGGAAATTCTCAACTACCCTACCTACGAAAAGGAGCTTTATGCCATGGTGCAAGTCGTGAATAGATGGAAGAGCTTTCTAATGGGAAAGGAGACAGTAATCCACAAAGATCACCAACCGTTACAGTACTCACAGTCCCAAAGTAAGCTACGAAAAACCGGGAATTACAAGTGGATTGGTTTTTTGCAACAATTTTATTTGGTGATCAAGTATAAGAAGGGAAACACAAACAATTTGGATGACATGCTTTCAAGGCCACTAACATCAAATATTACAACTTTTGGGACTATTATACACATGGATCCATTCACCCCTGATGCATACAGGGAGGCATATTCAAAGGATGAGGAATTCAAGGAGGTGTATCAACAATCGTAGAGTTAGAGTCATGTGCACGATGGAGACAACACCGTTTACTACCATATCTAGGATGGGTTACTCTATAGGCTGGATAAGCTATGTGTTCCTAAAGGTGAGCGATTGCAGCTGATTAGAGAGGCTCACACCTCCAATGTTGCAGGGAAATTTTTTATAGGGAAGACCATGGCTAACTTGTAGAGGTATGTGTATTGGCCCAAGATGCAAGAGCAGGTAGCTAGGTTCATAAGAGGATGCATGCTTTGTTGTACCAGCAAGCCTAGTAATAGGAAGCAATGTCTATATCATCCCTTACACGTACCTACTTGTCCTTGGGAAAGCATTACCATGGAATTTATTGGAGGTTTACTGAAAACCAAGAAGGGACATGAATACCTATTCATTGTAGTTGACAGGTTCAACAAGATGTGTGTTTTGATGCCTTGTATAAAGACCATCAGTGAGAAACAAGAAAAAAACTTGTTCTTTGGACAGGTCCGGGTTCACTTTGGGATACCAAGGAGCATCATTTCAGACGGGGATACAATATTGTCAGTGCATTTTGGACTAAATTGTGCAAGAATATGGACACAAATTTTAAGATATCTACAACATTCCATCCACAAACACATGGGAAAATATAAGTATTCAATAGGAATTTGGTGCAACTTTTGAGGGGATACAACCAGGAGAATCAGAAGAACTGGGATGAAAATATGGTATACATAGAACATTATTACAACAGATAAGTTCACACTTATACAGGAAAGTCCCCATTTAAGACTTGTTTTGGATATTTTCCACCTTCACCTTTGGATATTTCATATGGGCAACAAGGAGGAGTGAGGAAAGATCTTACAAGTGATGCTTTGAGGGATAAAAAATGTATATATAAGATCAGGAAAATCCATCTCCAGGTACAATACACACTACAAAAGTCACAACATAATTATAAGGCCATGCATGATCAACATAGAATAGAGAAATCATTTAAGGTGAGAGATAGACTATGGCTATAGTTAAATAAGGAGAGGCCACAAGGGCTTGGTAAGAAAATCAAGGCTCTGAGGTACGATCCATTTGAGATACTGAAAAATGTGGGTAATAATTCATATCGACTTAGTCTACGACCATATATGCACATTTACTCAGTTATGAATGTAGAGAATTTGAAACTCTATGAGCCTTCCATGCTTGACTAGGAAGAGGAACATGTCATACCTTATGTGGATGATTTGGCACCCGATTTTTAGGAAGAGTTGATAGAAGAATTTTTTTTGTAGAAGAGGTCCAAAACTACAAGACAAGAGTAGCATGACCTTTGGAATATTTTGTTGAAGGGACGACTTCTAGGAAAATCTAAAAGGTACACCAAAGAGAAGGTGGAGGAAAAAAATCCTCACCTCATTCAGTAAAAGATTTTGGGGACCAAAAGCCTCCCAAAATGGGGATGTGTGATTTGCATTGGATCATTATATTGTTTTTCATCCATCTCAATGCATTCAGAGTGGACAACGTGGAGGAATCAACTCACAGGATTATTTTTTACCGACAGGACCCAGTTTGGTGAAACAGGGTCTAAAACCTTTCGAGATAAATTTGAGGAATCAAATGAAGTTTTTTGGGGGTAAAAATTTTATGTTTTAATTTAACTCCTTTTCATGCTATTATACACATAGATATTTCCAACGGTGCAAGAATCACGTCAATCATATTTTGTATGAAAAGTTATGCCACTTAGAAGTTGAACTTCTTGTTTTCACACCTATAGTTCGGGAGGATGTCGGGTCAACCCCCATTATTCATGGAAAAGGGGCTAGCCATATGTTTGTGATGTAAAAGAATCTAGAAGAGTCTATTTTAAAACTCTAGTTAATAGTTTATGTAGTCAAACTTAACCACTAGTAAGCTATCGGGTAGTGTTATAAACGGGCCACTAGGAGGAAGAGGCAATCCATTCTTTCGAGATAATTTTGTTCCATAGCTGTGAAAAATATGTCCAGGAGAGATAGGAGTTAGAGCACACAGAGAGGATTTGTGCACTGTATTAACCCAGGGGCCATAGACATTACTTATTTGTACCTGCAACTTTATTTTCTAGACATAGAAAGAGAGTGAAGCAACCTCACCTTCTAGTTGGGTTTTCTCTCGAAAAGGTTTCCCAGAGCATATTTTGTGTCTTATGTGTGCTGTGAGTTTATTTTTTCTTTCTATAATTTTCTACATAATTTCCATTTGCATGCATGCACTAATTACATTAAAAACTACATATCTAGAAATTAAAAAACTGTAATACTGTAGAATTTCAAAATTTTAATATAATATTGTCATATATGTTGTGACAAACTATTCAGTGGAATATCAATCATATTTTACAGATCAAATATATATACCAACGCTTATATAAACCACTTTCCATCACAAATACTTTACCAATGCATCAACTAGGAGTTTTAAACTACACACATAGATGTATGAGACTGTGCAATGCACATAGTATTCAACACAAACTTGAATGGATATAGAACTAGAGAAAAAGCGGAGGCATGAAGAAGGTATAACGTCCCCGTGCTCTTCAATGGATTTCACCAAACCACTGATTTAGGATTTTTGTAATGACACAATCTAGAATAAAAAAGTAAAGGCTTGCATTCCCACCTCCATGGATGGCTCCTTGCTCGGTTGTAGTGGTGCTTCTATATGCTCAAACATCCAAGGCACACAACCACGAATGAAATTTTTTTGATACTTATCCACCCATTCATTGAGGTAATACGTGATCTATGTCTGCTACAGAGGATACGAGTTTGGTTCTCCAGTTACCCTTCTCTACCCAACACTAGTGGATAGGGAGGGACATTGATTACGAAGTACACAATCCAAGGGAACCAAATGAGAAACTGTAACAAGATCGCATGACAACTGATCATTAAACCAATGTTATCCAACACCTTTTGCTATGATGCTCTGAATGTATGGTGAGCATTTGGAATGGTGCTTCAATTAAAACCATGATACTAAATAACAAGTGAGATTAGCATGGAAGGGCGCATCAAGGTGATAAATGATATTTTCATGTAAAGGTCACATTCGAGTAATAAACAAGATAGGCACACAAAGAATGGGTAAAATAATTAAACGCTCAACACATCCCTATGTCCAGATTTTCCATTCTCGACATATTTTTTAAGTTATCTACCTATCAAACCTGCAATTCAGGCCATAGGAGTTACACCAAATTAGTGGAGCATTGATATCCCTACAGACAGATGCACAATAAGGAATAGAATTCTCAAGTTCTAATAAGGAGATAGGGAAAAAATGACACACATAGAAAGGACACAAAAACTAGTGGCTCAAAATTGAGCAGGGCAAGAAATCGCCCACTCTGATACCATGTTAAACAAACACATGGAATGATAGAGAATATTAGATAGATGAGAGATTGAATTCTATTCACAAAGGTATACATATAAATACAATGTCTTATGACCCTTTGTTTCATATTCCAAGTGGCCTCTTGGACACCAATGACTCTTAATATTCCACACTATAACACTTATTGGATTAGGTGTCCAACACACATTTTTTCATCTATTACATGTGTGACATATTTGATAGATTTAATTTTTTTTTTTTTTTACTGTAAAAAAAAAATATTGAACACAACTATTAAATATTAGGTTCCAAATGATTTTATGCCATGACTATTTACAAGAATCTTCTCCATATCAATATATTAAATTCCAAATTAATCGATGTGATGGATACTACAAGAGTAAATATTGTCAAAGTATGATTAACACGATGCAGATTAAAATTTGAATCTTAATATTTACATGGTGTAGAATCAAATACAAATGAGTATGACTACTGTTTTTTTTTCATATACACCATTATTACACTTCACTTATCTCAATGTTGATTCAAACCCAATACAATATATTTTATACAAAATAATACAAGACTAAATTAAAAGCCCTAGTTGAAACAACTTTTCCTTTTAAAATAGAGAATTGCCATGGCGAATAATACTAAAACATGAAAGTAGTTTATTTTTCATGAAAACTCAAGCTACACAATGGTCATGAAGTTAATCTAAGTATCCTTGGGATATATATATTCCTGAAATAAATGGGGAAATGAGATTTAATGAAAAAAACTATCCTATAAAAAAAGCACGATCTACACAAATATTCCTGAATCAAAATAAAACATAAATTAGTAAAAACCAAGACTACTATTAATTTATGTATGGAAATTTTGAAAAAGTTACATCACCAAGAGAAATTTTTTACCCTAAATATATCTTTTAGGGCCCACAAGGACATCAACTTCTCTTTCAATGCCTTCTTATCCAAACATGGGAAATAATAGGGAAAACATTGGTTATTATGTTGAATCTCAACATGGAGATGCCTAGAGTTATTGATCATAATGATCCTAGCTTGCTTCTCCTAAGTCCATGTTAATCACGGCATGGAGATGTCTAGAGTTATTGATCAGAATGATCCTATCTTGCTTCTCCTAATTCCATGTTAATCAGATTACACTTTCTCATATTTAGATTTACCTTCTCATCTCGATGCCCTCACGGTCATCCTTGATTGATATCATTCTTTAAATATTTGTGCAATGATTTTTCATTGTTAAGATTCATAACAAAACCACCTAAAAAATAAAATCCTTGAAAATAATTCATACTCAGGTAAATGGCCTATTTACCATCATTTACTTCCACCATAATCTAAGCAAGTATTTGCATAAAAAATAAATAGGAACAATATGGAAATAAATATACCTATGGAAGATAGATTATTTATGTTTTCTTCAACACTTTAATAGGCAAGAGTAAAAGTGGTAATTTACAAACTCAGTAGTGGTGACTACACACCAATATTTTAGTAAAAACATAATATCCACTTAAGTTGCAAGGACTTCCCTCCCTTGCAACACCTATTTATTTTGGTATTTTTAAGTAAATTTTTGGAGGTATCAATTTGTAAAGTCCATTTTAAGAATTACTCTTACTTTGGTGTTTTGGGATCCAAAAAATTTATAACCTATTTGAAGTATTGAATAGTGGGTTACAATTTTGTGAAAGAAATTATTATCCTCTCAATGTTATTGCCCTGAGAGATGCCCAGGCATTAGATGTTAGATGTTAACACTTTTTAAATTCATTTATTTTATATTGTAATTTTGTTTTTATTAATAAAATTATGAACAAAATTTTAGATAAAAAGAATTCATAAAATACATATCACATTAAAATATATAACATAAAAATATTAGTTATAAATTAAGATCCATTTAACCATCATATTTAAATTTAATTAATACGCACATAAAAATTTAATACTTACAATAAACTTACAATATATCAAGATTTTTAACCATCAATATTCACTCCCACATGACCATGGATATTATTAACTTCTAAATAGACTTTGTTACAATACTATGGACAAATACCATGCCTTATGGATACCACATGTCCAAAAACCATAACTCATTTCAAAATCAAAATATTTTATTTTAATTTTGTTTTATAACATTTTAAAATGTTAATCTAAAAGAAAAAAGGTATGGGGGAGATGTTGTAGTGGTGTAAATGTTTGTAAACATTTACATGTGGTCTCAATTAAAAAATAACAAAAGGGTAAAAATAATATAAAGGCTTGTATGGTAGATGTTATAATGTAAGCATTTAAATGTTGTCTCAATTAATAATAAAAAATTAAAAGTAATAAAAATAATAAAATTCAATTTGTTATATTGAAATTTTATTTCTATTAATAAAATTAAGAACAATTTTTTAGATAAAAGAAAATCAACATACATATCACATTAAAATATATATAACATATAAATAGTAGTTATGAATTCAAATTCATTTTACCATATAAATTAAAATAATGACTAGGTAACCATATTTAAATTTGATTAATAAGCACATAAAAACTTAATACTTACAATATAATGAGATTCTTTACCATGAATATTCACCCATTTTACCATGGATATTATTAACTTGTAAAAAAACTCTTTTACAATATCATAGGTCAATACCATGACTTATCAATATGACATGCCCCAGAACCATAACTCATTTTAAAATCAAAGTATTTTATAAATATTTAATTAAAATTTTATTTTATAACATTTTATAAACTAAAGTTAAAAGCAAAAGGGTATGTGAGAGATGTTATATGCAAAGTTTGTAAACATTTACATGTGACCTCAAACAAAATAATAAAAGGTTAAAAGTAATTATGTGGAAAGACGCCCTCCATCTCAATATGGTAGAGATGTCATAGTGTTTTGTAAACATTTTGAATCTGTCAAAATAAAATAAAAACAAAACAAAATTAAAAAATAAAATAAAATAAAATTGTTAATAATGATAATTGTCAATAAAACATTTTCATAGGGTCAAATTACATAAAAATAAAAATAAAATAAAATATGTAATATAAAATTAATAATTATTAGTTATAATTAATAAGAAAATTTGCTTAAATCCATCTTAACTCTAGATCTACTAAGCACCAAGAGGGATCAAATCTCTTGGGACCCAAACCTCTTTTAAAGTGAAAAGAGATTTGATCCCTTTTAGCACTTGGTAGATATTGAATTGAGATGGATCTAGTAGGCTAGTTATACACATTGAGATATTTCCATTGATGTGAAGATCGTCTCAATTAGAGTTCACATGCAAAATTTATGTCTCTGCATGTTGATATCCTCATCATGATACTGAGTGGATGCCACATCAACTCTTTGTTACTCACACATTTGGAGCTTGCATATGCGGTTAAGAAAATTCTAGAGTCCAAATCTCTAACATTAAATGGAAATTGAGGAATTCAAAACCCTTACCCAAACTATAGACAACTATTGGGCTATGTTAAATATTGGATTTCTTGGAAAGGAATGGGTTCATTCTTGTTGTATTGTTTATTATTTCATAATTGGGAAAAAGTTGAAACTAGGAAGTAAAAGCTATTGTAGTAGTCATATAGTATGGCTATAATGTCCATGGTAACTCCATAGTGATTTCTCTTTTCTTTATATTTTCATTTCATAACTAAGAAGAAAAATGTAGAACATAGGCCTCAACTTATAGTTGGGTTTTTCACTTATCCAATTTTCCCATGATATGTATCAAATTCATTATATAGATGGTACATTATTTATTCAAGTTATTTCATTTCAATTTTATTTATTACAATATTTTCTTACATTAACTTTACATATTAAATAAAACACACATTTATTTTATGATAAACTATTATATATATATATATATATATATATATATATATATATATATATATATATATATATATATATAGCACATATGGGATGTAAGAATGATTTTCCCAAGTAACTTTTTGTTGTTACTAAAATTGGGTAATATTCCATTAAACTTATATCTTCATTGAAATAATTTTTATCCCCCACAATTAACTCTCTTTTTCAACTTTTCTCCTACGAAAAAACATATTATTATAGATAATTTTTTGAATAAAAAATATTTATTTAAATATTAATTATATTTAATAAAATATATTTTTAATAATATTTTACTACATGTAATATTATGATAGTTTGGTTGAATCTATATATATATATATAAAATGATGGGTTATGTTAAATTCAAACTACTTATTAATAGATAAGTTATTTGAGGTAAAAGCACAACTGGAGTGTTGAAAAAACTATGCAATATTATAATAATGTATTGGAACTCTTTTATTCTATACAAGAAAACAATTTTTTTTAAGTTGAGAAGGAATTTTCATTCATTCATAATTCAAGAAGGTTACATCATGATAAAAATTCTGTGGCCTCAACCTGTGCATTGGGAAACCAAGTCTGTTGGCCATCGGAAAGCGTTATTAGCCATCCAAAATCTGAAGTCTTTAAGTCTATCAAATTTGTCCTGATAGGCCTTAATGTCTAAAATCCAAAAGATGCTTCTCAAACTAACTATAGTACTAGTAATCGACATGTATAACATAAAAAAAAAAAATTAAAAAAAAATTAAAAAAAAAAGACTGGTAGAAAAGCATTCATAGATTAGTCCTCAGAGGACTCAACTAGGGCATGATATTTTACATTGGATCCTAGAATCTCAGAGTAGTGAGGGCACTGGAGGTGCTTCTCAATTCAACCCAAATGAAAATTTTGTTGTTGGATCTAGAATTGGACCAAATGGTATACATAAATTCAGTGCTATACATAATGGCACTAGCCACAATACTCCTCATCATCCAACAAAGGTGGATGGTCTGTTTGTATTGAGTAACCCTGCCAGGAGTATTGCCTGGGTCTAGAACCAACATCTCCTAGTCCTCTTCCTGCACCTCCTCATATGCTTGGTGGTTGAGTTCTGCCTCCCACCCTGCTATCATCTTCTCACCTATTTCAGCATTCTATTAATATAAGCATACACGATATCATTGTTCTCTTGGGTCTGAGATTTTCGGGTAGCCTTCTTAGGCAGTTGTGAGGAGGATTCTCCTCTCTTTACCTAGGATCCTTTCTTCCAATTCTGCCTGCGACCTTCCACATCTGGTTCTCCTTTCACTGATTTTTCCCAGGCCATTTATGTTGCGTTCAACTAAATTACATGGGAATCATTGAGCCAAAACCACGGGCAAGCATCCACCGACACCACTGCAAATGGGTCGCCTCTCGCGTTAATGGCACCTGAGACAGTAGTTAATAAAAAACACTGACTGTATATAACGTTAGCCCCATGCCGATGACAAATACAACCAAGCGAAACAACGAACCTCCATCGGCTCTTCTCTCCCTTTGCAACCACCTTATCTTGAAACATGTCACTAGGTAAAAAAAACTCTGAAACTAATCACAGTTCTTCCATAGAAAGAACCCTTGGCCGTCTCCTTAGGCTTCCTTCCAAATTTATATAGAAAAATGGTATTTGAGACATAGTAAATTTGAAAGTTAAGAGGGATTAAATTGGAAAAATCCATACCCTTCATACCTTCGTTCCAACCCACATAGGCGAAGTAAGCAAATTTCCATATGCTAAAGTGAAATACCATACTTGACTGAAACAGACTAAGAAATGGTTAATTCAAAATAGAAGGAATTCCTTCCAACATTCTCACCATATGAGCACACAACAACCAAAGGAAATTGCATCCTTCCATAGACAGAGACCAAATAATTACAAAAAATATGCATAGTTTCAGGAATTCGATGGTAGGGATGGGGAAGAAGAAGAAAAATATACCCTTTACCCTTCACCTTGGAGTCGTCGCAGGTTCCTTCCTTCTGGTCGATCTTGCTTGCAGAACTTGCACCGGGAGAGACGCGCAGAGTCTATCTTCCACACAAAATTACAATGAGGATCCATAAGAATGCATAGAATGTAGATCAAAGCTCCACAACCTAGAGACTATTCTCCAGGCCACACCACTGCGAATGGGTCGCCTCTCGCATTAATGGCACCTGAGACAGTAGTCAATAAAAAACATTGAGTATATATAACTTTAGCCCCATGGTGATGACAAATACAACCAAACGGAACAACCAACCTCCATTGACACTTCTCTCCCTTTGCCACCACCTTATCCTAAAACATGTCACTGGGTAAAAAAACTCTGAAACTAATCATGGTTCTTCCATAGAAAGAACCCTCGGTTGTCTCCTTAGGCTGCCTTCCAAATTGGTACAAAAAAAATGGTATTTGAGACCAGAATTACCATGAGACACAATAAATTTGAAAGCCGAGAGGGCTTAATATGGAAACTGCATCCATACCCTTCATACCTTCCTTCCAACCCACATAGGCGAAGGAAGAAAATTCCCATATGCTGAAGTAAAATACCATACTTGACTGAGACAAACTCAGAAATAGTTAATCCAAAATAGAAGGAATTCCTTCCAACATTCTCACCATATGAACAAGCAACAACCAAAGGAAATTGCATCCTTCCATAGACAGAGACCAAAGAATTACGAAAAAATTGCATAGTTATAGGAATTCGATGACAAGGATGGGGAAGAAGAAGCAAAACATATCCTTTACCCTTCACCGTGGAGTCGTCATAGGTTCCTTCCTTCTAGTCAAGCTTGCTTACAGAACTTGCACCCAGAGAGACACGCATAGTCCGTCTTCCACGCGAAATTACAATGAGGATCCACAAGAATGCATAGAATGTAAATTGAAGCTCCACAACCTAGAGACTATTCTGATCCAAGCACAAGTTGTCGTCCTTTACCTCCAATTGCAAGAGACCTACTTTCTTATCACACCTGCTCCACTTGCCACGAGCCTGCCATAATCACCTTATCACATTAAACATAAATAATAACTTAATCAATATCCCAAATGAAATTCTAGATTGTATCACACCCCAATCAAAATATATAAAAAAACATATTAACCAAAAACAATAAAATAAACTAAATTATATAAACATTTATGCAACGTCATAATAATGTAATGGAACTCTTTTATTCTATAAAAGAAAACATATTGACCAAAACCAATAAAAGAAATTAAATTCTATAAACATTTCAGATAAAGGAATAAACCTAGAGTTATCCTTAATTATACATACCTGGATAAATAAAAACCATCACATGCATCCATGGTCATGGTATATAAATCTTAAAAAATCGTTTAGAATATTTCTAAATTTATCGTGGGTATTAACATTCGGTACCATATCTATTTATTTATTATTTATCGATGTTTTTATTATTCCTTTTAATATTTAAGTAGAGAATGCTTAAGAGTTGGTATTTTAAGTTTTAAGATATAAATTTATTTTGACGTGAAACATAATATTTTATTATTTAAAATAACTTAGACGACAAATATGTTAAGTATGTTAAATATTTCTAATTCTTAGACTATTAGCTAGTTTTTTATTTTTATTTATTTTATGTTTTGGTAAGACAAACTCTTAGTGAACTAATTATACGATGTTATTAGGATTGTGTAATACTTGATTCAATTTAATATATATTTAATATATTTTATGATAATTTTTATGCTTCACAGTGGACTGTATTATTAGTTTTTTCTTAACAATTATATATATATAAGAAAGATTTACACTCATGCTAAATGTCAAACAATTATTTATATATATTATTATTATTAGTAGAAAATTTTACATTCATGCTAAATATTTCCAGATTTTAGGTTATTAACCATTTTTTTGAAAAATAAATTTTAACTAAATAAAAAATAACTTATATCATCCACTAATAAAAATCAACTAATAAAAATGGTTTCAATTTAGATAATATTCATTAAAAGATTAATATCCAATATTATGATGACACAAAATTACATGTTTTTAAATAATATTTAATTTTAATTATATCTAAAATCAAATATTATATATAATTAAAATTTATTGAAAATTTTTATACACAATTTATGGATCACAGAAGTCAAATTCCTAATAAAATTTAATCTTTTAATTAAAAATATCGATCATACCTAACAACACATTATTGATGATGATGATTATGGTGGTTAACGTCCACTGAGACCAATCTTTGGTCTATCAGACCTAAAGAAAAGAATTTTTTAGTTTGATTTAAGATTTTATTCCTATGCTCAAAAAGCTTTGAGAGAAGCTTGCCTAGCTCACTATAATTTTGACATCTTAAAAGGCTACAAAGGTCAGTATTGCAACAAAGATTATGAAATTGAGCTCTAATGTGGTTGTATGCCGGGCACTCTAAGAGGAAGTGATTTTCATTCTCGATGTTCATATTCTCACAGAGATGGCAGATCCTTTCCATCCATGGTGGTTTAGGAACTGTCCAACGACCTGTTTCAGGATGGAGCTCATGAAAGTTCGCTCTAATCTTGGCTATATTAATTTTCTTCTTTGAGCTAGTTAGAACAGATAGATACTTCTGATCTTCTAGAGTGGGGTTGATGACCTCCTTATAATATCTTAATTTTCTTTTAGCTACTAGATCTTTCTCACACCACATTTTTTCTTTGAACTTAGAAATAACAATTTTTTTAATGTTATTAATGTTTTGAAATGCAACATTCTCGTCGATCTCCCAATGGTTTAACCAGGCCCTAGTGTCTTTATACCAACCTCGTTTAAGCCTTAGGTGGTTTTGGCTGGAATTTAAAGCTAGCTTAGGAAGTCTATGGTCTCCTATGCTATTGAGCTTGTGCTTGTACAACAAAAGCCTAGTCATAACTAGGCTCTTGATAGGGGAAAGACCTACTTCTATAAGGAGAATAGGATAGGGTGTATTTTTTTTAATTTTAAGGTTATAAGTTATAAAATGCTTCTAGATTTGCTCAATCTTTCTCCAAGATTCTCTCGAGATGCTGCAACCCCAAACCTCACATCCATATAAGATAAGATGAGTAACTAAAGTTTCAAAAAAAACTTCTTTCTATCCCACATTACGAGATTTATTATATAATTATAATAGTATAAATCTTAATTTATATTAAAAAATCTATAATTTAAATTATAATAATATAAATTCAAATATTATTTTAGACTAAAAAATCTTTCTTTCAAATATTAATTTAGATGAAAAAATCAATACATTTTTCTTTCTAAATAATTCATTAGGATTCAAAGTATCCAGCGTCATGGTGATTACACTTTCGTTCTAAATATTTCTTCACCAAGAAGTGGTGCCATATCTTTGTATGGCTAATTGTAGTAAAGAATCTGTACTTAACTAGAGGTGGTAGGGACGAAATTTCTTGCAACAACAAGTGGTGTCTTATCTTTGTATGGCTAATTGTAGTAAAGAATCTATGGTCAACTAAAGGTGGTAGGGGTCTTAGGATAATATTAGAATAATATTGTTCAAAGTGTAATTTAATGTGAGTTTTTGAAATTTAATTGCGATATAGTTTAATAAGGTAGGGGTCTTAGGATAATATTGTTCAAAGTGTAATTTAATGTGAGTTTTTGACTTTTAATTGTGATAGAGTTTAATTGTGATAGAGTTTAATAAGGAGAATTTTATTTTACATTAATGGATTTCATATTCTGAATTTACAGAATAATTTAGAAATTTCTGTAAGATTATGAAATTTTTTTGTAAAGATTTTTGAAAATTTGGATTACATTAGTTAAATTTCAGTATTAAGTGCTCTTAAGGTTTTGGATGGTGTTGAATCTATTTCTACCATCAAATATGTAATTCAAACACTTCAACTACCTGATTTTTTTATTTTTATTTTACCAAATTTCGACAAAAAACTATCCGTCCACCAAACTATTATGTTATGTTGATAAACAACTCCAATTTAATAACTTAAAATTATAATTTTTCTCTAATTTGTAATTTAATTAATAAAATTGATGAAAAATATCTATTTAGAAAATTACACAAAAAAAAAAACAAATCGTTGGAGTGTTGGGAGTGTTGAATTAGCTGTAGCCGATAGCTATTTATTGTTGTGGGAGATTATATTGGAATATTTTGCAGGATAGTTACGCATTTAGTGGGAGCTGATGGAAACTAAAAAGATTCCGATAAATTATTTTATATTTCTTTGAAATTCATTTTAACCAACTAGCCTTATCAACCTTAAACAATTAAAGGATTTAAATTTTTAAAAAATTGGGTCATGTCACTATTGAAGAACTTTTTGCATGACGAGGGTGTGCGTAGATTAAATTGACAGCATACTCAGTGTATATATATCTGAATGTAGCATACTCAGTGTATATATCCAATTGAATGATGGTGGGGATTCCATAGGTGCGTGAGATGGGGAAAGAAGTGACAGGCAATGTGGAAATGTGTGTAGTGCGTGACCGTTCTTTTTGTGAATTTCATGTTTAAAATATCAATGTGAATAAACTTTGGAATATACACATTTCTCGTGTCTCGTGCTACCACTTTCATAATTTTATTTACGTCAATAATATTTGAAGTACATTTTGTTGGCGCTTCAAGTCTCCATCATATATTTTAGTTGTGACGGGCTTTATATGGTTAGATTCTCTACATTATCACCCGGGGCTCCTTTTGAACGTTGTCCACTCCTCAATTCCTTCTAACCCTAACATTATTCCTTGCAAGATTTCATGGCTGTACACAAATATGAATGATGTTATTTCAAAATCTATGGTACACCCTTGATGGATTTTCACACTTGTCTTGCTCTTGATAATTATGCATCAACCCCACGAATCTAAACAATAAATTGGAAGGGGGTGTACAAGAAAAAGTGAAATTGGTTTCTTCAAAGGTTTAAGTCATCTTAATTTCCCTAGATAATTAATTCACCCACCTAACCTTTAATTTATAAGGAATGCGTGTTATACCCACCCTTGAGCGTGGCAAGTCTAATCAGAGATTCTTTGTCGGAATATTTACCCATTTCCAAAGCACTACGACTAGTCATAGTCTTGCTCTATTAATTTCCCTTTCACTCACCTTTCGAATCAAATCTTATTTCCGTGCTAAACTTAACTTCCCTCTTAAGAAATATGGAGGTCTCCTTGATCACCATGATGGCTGTTTGAAGTTTACTCCCCGACATACTTGATTACTAAGAATCATAAAAAGGGACCATGACAATAATAATAGTGAGGTAAAATTGCAACAGTATAAAAGGTTAAAAAAAAATACCCAAAATATAATTGGTATTGGAAATAAAAACATCCTTAAAGAATGTTTGGTATCTTGTTGTCCTATGGTGGAGGTGAATATTGTCTTCGATGTGACAAAGGGTCACCTTGTTGGACTAGTTTCCCTTTCCGTAAGTGGCTATTGAGTGACTGGTTTCCCTTTCCATAAGTGGAATTACGGTTGAAGGCTTATTGTGAAGGTTAAATGAAATTGGTCCCTTTACAGAACTCTTGAGTTAATACACATAAAGGGTTTAAATACAAACTATGGTTCTCGAAACTCACAGTGGATGAGTTTTATAGGAATTCATTTTTATTTTTATTTTTATTTTTGAAATGTGTGGAGCTTAAGTGGAATTCCATCTATGAAGAGATGTTAATGAAGAGGTTGGAGGAAAATAGACAAAGAAAAGGAAAGTTTGGGTAGTTAAATGAAGAGAGGAGGAAAATAGGCAAAGAACATGCACACTTGGGTACTTAAGTGAAGAGAGGAGAAGTCAATGTTAATTGTTGAGAGGTATTTATAGTGGCAAATATTTTCCACTATCAACAATAGGCCTTGGTGGGTGAAAAGATCGTTGGAGATTTATTTCTAAAATCTCCTTGACGCACTACATGGAAAAGAATTAGATAATCATGGTGAGCTATGTAATTGATCTCCACGTCCTCTCAAAAGGAAGGATGAGCTTCTTGTTTCGAGAGGAGGAGGACAAGGAGGTCATCAAGTAAAGGCATTAGTTTTGAAGCAATTCACATCCACCCGAACCTAGGTTTGATTGAAACAAGGAGACCAAAACTCATTAAGTTGCATGAGTTAAGCTTTCAAGCTTGTCGTTTGAACTCTAAAAGGAAAAAATATTGATGGACATTAAAAAAAAATTGGGTAAGTTATATACCCCTCTCTTAATCACTACTCCAAAATAAATAGAATAGTAGTAAATTGTGTGTCGTGGCAGACTTAATGACTGATTTACCAAAGTCCTTGGAGATTGCATATGGGAGATGCAACATTATAAAAACCATAGATTATTAAAATGTTCTTTTTCACTATCATTAGTGTCATCGATATGATTATATAGAATATGATTTCCCCTTGAATAATGGTTCCAATCAAATGGTGAATTAAGGTCAGAGATTTCAAGTACCCACATAGGTTGTTGGAAGTGTAGCTAGAACAATGAGTACTAACAATAATAGAGATAGGAACTCCAAATATATACACAAGTCATTTCCTATATCTAAGAATGGGAATTTGGTTACATCATAACATAGTAGCCACCCTAAAAGAAAGAAGTCTAAGGTTGATGAGGGTCTTAAGGAGAATAGTTGTCCCTCTCCCACCAGTGTGGATATAAACCCTGCTTCTAGATGAGACTAATTAAAGTTAATAGACAAATTAGAGGATGTAACCTAATTAATAGTTAAGAGAAACTTATATGTAGTGAACCTTAGTAAATAAAATATAAACCCTTTCACTTTGGAATAACCAAATACATCCACACAAGAAAAAAATTCAAGAATATAGAGAAAACCCTTAAGGCGGGGTAACACCATTAATTACTCCTTATGGAAAGAACTGCTCTAGAAGCCATGCTTGTTACAATATCATCTTCAACATGTCTCAATATAATGATACTCCTCTCAATATAATGAGAGAGAGAGGAGTATCATTATATTGAGACATGTTGAGGATGATATTGTAATAAGCATGAATTATATTATATATAAGGATGCCAACTAGCCCTAATTATTATATGTTTATTACCTCCAACTACTTTGTCGACTTTATTCCATGATTATGGACATCTTTCATCAATTATCCCCCTTAGATGCCTCCCTAGGTACTCAATATTACATTAGTTATCCTCCTTAGGCATATTAAATTCCATACCCATTCATATATTTCATCCTATAAACATGAGTGTGCGCCATATAATATGAGTCATTAAGCAATGTAGTCAAATAATGTTACCAAGCACAATCAATCCATCCATGCTATTGAAATGTGGACATGGGATCAAACTACTACATTGTGACCTCAATATTGATCACGATTTATCCTTTGGTTCCTTGTTGTTGTGTGCTAGTTTTATATCTCCATTCATTTTTTTTAGTGCATGTACCTCTATATTGGGTGTTTTTCTAGCCATGTCAACCCACAATATATTTTTTTATAATCACATCCTTTCCTTGATGAATTTTGTCTCTCATTGTGGAGTAGATATTGATATGCAACAACCTTAGCTATTGGTAACTTCCTCTTTCTTTGACTCTTCAACTTGTAGTTTCTTTAAGGAAAGTTACTCTATATAGGTTCTTCTTTCTTTTTACTGTGGCCTTCCTAAGGCTCCATTTCAAGTTCTTTTATGGACTCTTATGATGATTTATCCTTCCATTCTTCACTTGATGCATCTGTAGGTACTACGATTAGTTTCCTTGCAAGGACTTTGTTACATGTTGACTAGATCCCTTATTGGATAATGAGAGGAATATCAACTAATTTGATTTTCCTTTTATTCTACTAAAGTTTCAAAAACTTTTTTTACACTAAAATATTAGCTATGCCATCTAAGTCCATCCAAGTATATCCAAGAATAATATCGATATAATCCATATCTATAGCGTGAAAATTTGATACAAATATATATATCCACTATAATATTCAAATATTTAAAATTTTGAACACTCTCACCCTCAACTTGTGTGCTTTGAATATTCTTTATAGGGAACTACAATATTTTAGCCAAGTCAACATATATGAAAATTTTCTTGCTACTAGGGTTTATAGAATAATTACCTTCACTTGTTGAAGAAATCTATGAACCTATAGTAGAAAGTTGTCCTGTGAAAATAATCCCTTAGTTTTCCATGTACCCTTCTTAGTGGCATGAGAGCACCTATCTTAATAAATAAAAAATTTCACTTGGAAGATTGAATATATCCCTAGATTAAAATGACTTATCGCTTATAACCACTTCATCCCTCATATTAATGCATATATCGTATTTCCAAAGTTATAGCGGATTTTTTGGCTTCATCAATTTTATGTATGTATTCTTGAATACTAGGACTATACTATTGTCTTGTAAAATGCATCTTCCTTGTGAAAACCCAAAAATAAAACTAGGGTTTTGCACATAATAACTTACTTTTCAATGGAATTCCTTTGTGCAACTAGTGTTTTGGTTTGGTGAGTTTGAAATGGCCATTACTCCCTCAATATTTATTAGAATATTTATTATTGTAATAAAGTATGAAATTCTTTAATGATATGTAGAAATTTTGGATCTAGGGAAATTGAAAAAAATTAAAATTTCCGTGTTCACCTTTCAATAAAGGTTTCCCAAACCCAATCCCTAATGGTTTTTATCCTTAGGGTTGATATAAAATATATAATTATAGCAGTGAATAGTGGAAAATAATTCAATTTTATTCAAACCAAATCACTAGACAACTCAAGAGAAAAGATAACAAACAAGTCTACTTCAATGGAAACATGTTTAAATCTTAGGGAATTCTTTCCCATGCATATAGTATATCTAAAATAACTTATTACAACAAAATTTACTACATTAATTCTATGCCCCTTACCTTCAAGATATATGTTAAATCACTTAACAATTTCCATCCCCATGTTATGTCAAATCAACATGAACAACAAATACTATAACTTATTCAATCACGAAGACAACACAAGATTAAAGTTGCAAGTACTAATAATTTGATAGTTGAGACACCTTCATATATATCCATAATCACAACCATTACCCATATATATGAAATAATTATCCATACTCACAACCTTGGGGGCTTCACCTTGTTGATCAATCTCTTGTCACGTTCATTCATAAAGGGTGTTTTAAATTGTGAATAAAAAAATGTAATTATATTATAGGTATTAGGGGAGGTGGGGTTATAAGTATTTTTGGGTATAAAAAGTGATATTGGTAAGAATAACATATATATATTAAAATTAGGGATTCGGATATAAAAAGGGCTATTGAGTAAGAATAGGGGACATCTATTAAAAATAGGGGTTATTTTTATTATAAAGATGTATTGGGAGAGAGGGTTCAAAAAAAGGATTTTGGGAGGAGGATTTTATCAATACATAATGAGATTAGAGGTATTATTTAATATCCCACAAAAGCATGTGCTATGGCACATGTTGACTAAGTTAAGTCCATATGCTCACAAATTTTCACAAGTTAGTACAATATCAAGATCTCAAAACCCTAGCTAGAGAACTTGAGAAAGCCCTAGTCACCAACTCTTACTAGTTAAGAATGAATCCTAATAAAAAAATGGTTTCTTCATCAAAAATCCTTCTTGGCTCTTATGCTTATATCACACAAGTGTGCAAGGAAGAACCTCCTCTTTTCCTATTCAAAAAGCATAACAAATAGGATTAGCATTTCCACAATCCTAATATTATTCTCTCACAAGATCTACAAGAGAAATTCTTCTTTAACATTATAGGGCTTTTGAGAAAAACTACCTTCTTCTCTTCCTTAGGGTAAAAGCCTAACCCTATAATTTATCTTGCACTTCTTTAACAATATGAGCACACCAAGACAAGATGAGATAATATAATGCGGGGTACATATGATTTGAATGGAGTATGTTAGTGTTGATGTGCTAATTACTCATTCATATTATGAATTCAATGTCTTATGTGTGCTTAAGGGTTCAAGGTTTCTTGCAAATTATCAAGTCTCATGTGTGTTTTTCATGTCAATTGAGTGAGCAATTTAACATAAAAACAAGAGCAGAACAACAACAAATAATGTATAAAATATCACCATACATAACATTAACACAGGTATTTGATGAAGGAGTTCACCCCTCCTGTGCTACATCTCCTTGGTCCAACTTCCATGGCCTAGGCCTCTATATTATGCTCAAATTATCAAATTGACCAGTTTACAATGCTATTTTTCTCCTATAACCTACTTCAATGAGTCAAGAATGGCTCAAAATGGTTAGCTAGCCTCTTTCTGAGCCTGAATTGGTCGAAAATTGCAAAAGTTATGGCCATTTAAATTTTCCCGACTATTTTAGGCCCTAAACTAGCTAACTGTAGCTAGAACTAGCAGTTCACGCCAAATCCATAGGTACGCCAATTAAATTTATAGTTAATGTTAAGTATAGTTTAAGCGCTAATTAAGTTCACTTAAGGTGCTAATCCCACGCTTGTCTTGTTCCACATTTAACATTGGATTAGGCTCTAATTAAGTATGGTTTACGGTTAATTAATCGTGTCTTAACTCTGCGCTAACTGTTTCTCTGCTAGGGTTGGCCCTCCAGGGCTGGCGCCCACCTTATCCCTGCCATTACAATGGTGTTAATATAAATATATATGGACAAAAATACATGTTAAGACTCATGCGGTAAGCGGGACGGTAGGCCAGGGTGTTCTGTGGCGGGAGGTCGCGGGGTCGAACCCCAGTGCCTCTGCCTGGACTTTGCACCAAAATTGTATTCCACCAAAAAATGAGGGGGGGGGGCACATGGCAACCTCTGGGCTTGCCACGTGTCCTCACCCAATTGTACAACTTCAAACCAACCAAAATTTGACACATAACCTGGATTCTCAACCATGAAGACACTGCCACTTGGAGGGATCACATTCGTCGGAGAAATTTGACCAACATTTGACCCTGCATAGTCAGCATGCCATGTTAGAAGTACAGACTGCTGATTGGGCATCTAAATGTCATTTTTTTAAAAATTTACTTGTTTAGCAAAGAAGACAGAAGTCATTTCCGGGAGCATACGATGACCATTTTTCATGAAATGAAGTGTTCCTTATTTAGAATGGTGAGCACTACGTGGTCGTTCAGGTTCTTGTTGAGCCTTACAATAGGTATGTATTTACTCTCAATACCGTCCTTTTTACTCTTCTTCATCCATTTCCGTGCTACAATATAATAATATCATGAATGGATTTTTATTAAAAATGAATGAAATAGTCTTGATATGGTTTAACCGTCTAAACTAATTCCCATTTCTTTTATGATGAAAATAGCAGATAAAACAATAGTTGTTCCCAAAAAGGAACAACAGGATCTAATCGAGGGAAAAGAAAGCGCGGCCAAATCAGGAAACAAATCAGAGAAGAATGACCAATTGTTCGGAATAGTAATCTGTTGCGAATCCCTCAAGATCCCCTGATCTTGAGGGATCACATTTGCCTTTTCCTTAGTTATAAAAGAATGAGAAGAATACAAAGACGAGGGAATGATATGATCATATAGGAGAAAGCGGAGAATGTAAATCCAATTGTATCATGTATTATGTTGTGTATCTTTCATTTATGTATCATTTGATAATGAACAGAACATAGTTCTGAAAGGCAGAATTTTATTGTAATGATTCCGATGATTAATACATAGTTGCGTTGCTGTTCATTCGATTGTTCTGGAGTAACTAAGCAGTGTTCGTTGGCAGCTAAGGGCCCGGTCTCTGGTGAATTTCGCTGCTATTTTTGTGTTATACCTTTCCATTTACTACAAGTATATTATGCTTTTATGCTTTACAATGAATTTCTTTTGATGGTATTAGATTTCTGTATTTGTTCCCCTGCGTGCGTATTTCCAATTTATTAGTTGTTTGTTAACAGAATTGGTTTTTATTAGTTAAAGCATAAACTGTTATTTCCATTGCTTTCCTTGCGTTTGATAGTTTAGATCCAGCTGAAAGAGCTCAGTTAATATTTCAGTGCTCTCGGTTGATTGAATTATTTGAATTAAAGAATGAATCACAGTTTTGGATTATAATGCATAGATGAATTACTTTCTTTAAAGCTTCAGATTTATGATTGCATCTGTATTCAATGATTGGCTTTAACATTACTCCTTGTATGAATAAGCTTGCACATACTATGTACACACTTGAAATAAAAGGACTTACCCTGGTTGATAATTAATGTGAGGCAATTAGGAGTTTTTAAAGACACCTTTTAGCACCCAACATTTTGGCGTCGTTGCCAGGGAGTGTGTTGCTACTCTGAGTAATGTCTGATTGATGTTTTTTTCTTCTGCTGAGGGAGAACTGGGTATTAAAAACGGAAGGTAAGAACCTGCATAAAGAACGAGTAAAATGCTCGCTCATCTGCCCGCTTTCTAGCACAATTGCTTGAGAATTTAAAGTAGGGATGAATGCTTTTATTACTGCATGAATGACTAAGAGGGAAAGACCTGAAAAAGACAAAATTACTACTTCTAAACCTGAAAAAACTAAGGGACCAGTGACCCTTGGATGATCAAATTTTATCGATGAAATCTTAAGAAAAGCTGAGTCTCAGTCATCTGTAGGACCCCGAATTGTTGCTGCCAGATGTCCTATTGACTCCCTTCAGGCTGCAGGACCACCATCTGTAGCTAACGTTGAGATTCACAGTAAGACTGAAGGGATTGAATAGGGTTTTCAAGATACTGAGAATTCACAAACTCACCCTTCACAAGAAGGAAACTCTTGCAACCTCCGTGAAGGAGAAGGAGAAACAGGAAGTTTTGAAATTAAATTATAAAAACCTAGATCTCCTAAAGTAGTGACTGAACAGAGGACACCTAGTATCATAGATCAAGGTAGTGCTGTTAGAACTATTCCAACCTCTTATAGACATCCTAGGAATAACTCTCCAGCTCCAGAGATCCCTGAAGAATACTGGCGTATTTTTGACCAAATGGCTTATAACCAGCAACCTCAAACTTCTACATTGAAATACCCTATTTTTGACACAGCTATCAATGCCCCCATGAAGGCTATCCCATTACAGAATATTCATACCTTTCATGGGCTAACTTCAGAAGATCCCGATGCATTCCTTTTTGAGTTTGATGTTTTATGCAGGGGTTATGATTACACTACCGATCCCCAGAAGCTGAAGCTATTCCCCTCTACTTTGAAGGGAGCAACTCTGCGTTGGTTCATGGGACTCGGTGGAGGCACTATCAATGATTGGGACCAAATGAAAAAATCTTTCCTTAAAAAATATCAATATTATTTCCAGACTAGAGAATTAAAAGATGAAAATTTTCAAATGGTAGTCAAGCCTAGTGAGACTCTAGAAGAATATGTAGGACGTTTCCAATATAATCTGCAAAGGTCTCCTTATACAAATCTGCCCGATAATGTTCTAAAAGCCATGCTGATTAGAGGTATGAAAGACTAATGGGTAGAGACATTAAACATAATGGGTAAAGGTGACATTTATCAAGAAAGCTATAACAATATTATAAATTTGTGTGTTAAGTGTTCCAGGGGTAGTACAAGGATGAAATTAGCCGGATGTGATGCAAGCTCCAAAGACAACAAAGCCTCAGGGGGAAGCATTACACGAAGCGAAATCGGCAATTTGCTGGAAGATTTCAAGACTGATATCCTGGGGACCATGGCAACACAATTGGATACCATGCAAGCTAAGCAAAAGCATGCTATAGCAGAACAGAATTTGGCTATTTTTTTCCCTCGTTGCAGACAGGAGCATAGTCATAAAGAATTCCCCCTAGATACGATACGAACATGCGCCATATGCACTAAAGAGCACGCCACGGAAAGCTGCCCATCACTCCCAGGATTGAAAGCAGTTTTCAAGGAAGTAGAAGAAGAAATGGAACCAGTATATCTGTTGAACCAGCATCGCCAATGGCAAGAACGTCAGACAGGTATGCCTACCGATCCATCTTCGTCTTTTCCTTCCTCGCAATATAATTTTCAGCAATATTCAAGGGAAACATGGCAGAATCAGCCACCTTTTTTGTCACCTCAAACATTTTTTATGCCACCATGGCCCGATCAGTCAAATCCAAATAATAATTGGCCAAATTTCCCTTATCCACCACCATTCTGGCAAAGAAACCCTTATCCCTCCCAATGGTCCCCTTCCACCTCACAAAATCAGAGCTGGAAATCAAATTGGCAAAGATCTACAAACCAACCTATGGGGACAGTTCCTCTGTCTCAACCAACTTTACCAGCACCTTACACGTTGCAGCAGAATCCTCAATCTAATATACGACTACAACTTCCAGCTCAACCTAACCCAAATCCAAATAACAGACCAGTCCAGTCAATACAAATCATTGAGGGTATGGACCCTGAAGATGAGTTGAAAGAATGTAATGAGCCTAAGTTGAGATCTAGACGTATAATCACTCTAGATAAGGATAAAGATTTGCAACTGGAAGAACTGCACAAAAATAAGCCTTTGACTGTAGATGATTAAGAAATAAAACAAGGGGAAGATACAGTCAAACAAAAAAATCCTGAACAAATCGTAACCACTTCCCCCCCATTCCCAGAAAGATTGTTGATACCACACCCGATTGAACCTCTTAAATTTGATCTTCTGGGCGAACTTAAGAATATTTGTATAAAAATCCCTTTCCTCCAGGCTATCCAAGACATTCCAATATATGCCAAAACTATCAAAGAATTGTGTATAAAGAAGTCTGTGAGGAAAACAAAAACAACCCCTACTGTCCATGTTGTTGGGGCTTTGTCGGAATTATTACTAGGCAAAGAGACTCCTATAAAGTATGAAGATCCTGGAAATGCCATTGTCACAGTCCAAATAAATGGTCGTTCTTTTCCCAATGCTTTAGTCGACTTAGGGGCAGCTATTAATATTCTCATAACTACAACTTGTGACATTCTTGGTATCACAACCTTGGAACCAACAACTACCTTACTGGAACTAGCTAACCGCTTAGTCATTAGATCAGAGGGAACATTACAGGATGTGATGGTCTCTGTTGACACTTGGGAATACTTGGCGGATTTCTTGATTATTAATCCTAGGAACCAGCTAGATGGGCATCCCTTAATATTAGGAAGGCCTTGGCTAGCGACTGTTGATGCTTATATCAGCTTTCGGAGAGGCAATATGACTATAACTAGGGGGAATGATGTGAAAAATTTAGCTTTATACCCTGCTGCTCAACCAAGTTTGACTATCATGAAAACTAGGAAGAAACCTGCAACATACTTAACAGAAAATAGTTGGTCACCATTGACTATGGTAGATGCTCTTGAACTTAAAAACCAAACTGAAGACGATGTCATTAATACTTTTATCAATCATCCTACCTCATTATTAAGTTTGAAATGTCACGTGATTAAAGTAGTCCTTGACAACGAAATTGAAGAAGATCCCTTGAGAGATATCCATGATCAAACAATATCAACAACCACTGTTTATAGTAGCAAACCTATCGAAATTGAGCCAGGGAAGATCCTGAACATTAATAGTAATCTAAGTAATGACTGTTACATAGTAATTTGTCACCGTCCCTGCAATCCCCGTCCCGCACATTGGAGGGCTCATTTCGTGACCTGTGAGTAGTGACATGGCTTGAAACCACTTTCATGATATCCCTCTGAACAAAAGCTTTCATTGCCCTGAAGACATCTCCTTGTGAAAAACCCTAAAAATGGCCCTTTTTGCATTGGCGTGAGTAGGCAGTTCAGTACCCGCGCCAATGGGGAAAATCCTTCAAAGAGGTCACGCCAGTTGGCGCTCTGTCCCAGAGTCGCACTCGCGCCAGCCAATTTAAGGAATGTTTTTTAAAAATAAATGGCGGAAGTTTCGTCCTAACTGATCCAGGAACTGATATCTATCTTGAGTTGGGAGGTTTGGCTACGAGTTTCCATAGAGAGGAAGTGGTTTGCCACCTCTCATGGAAGCTTCTTTGAGGATAGGGCCAATCCCATGATTTTAGGAATCCCAACTCCCCTTCCTCCATCTATAAAAGTTTGCCCATCTCCATTGCAAGCTAGTCTTCAAGTTCCCAAATTTCCAAGAGCCTTATGCTGCAAGAGCCTCCATAATTCCCTTAAGGCCAATTTCAAGCAAGGAGACTATCGTCAAGATCTGAAGAGAGAGGTTTGTCCCATCCTTGACAGGCTTTTCGAGATGTGTTCTGCTGGCGACCCGCCGAAGGAGAATTCAACATTAGAACTATGGTTGTAATTTTCCTTTGATTGATTATAAATGAACGACTATTGGTTATGGTTCCACTCTTGTTGTTATTTATAATGATGAGTTATGTCCTTTCTTACTGATATATAGTTGCATCTACTGGATTTTACGCTTGCGTTTGTTTTGTTTCTCGTATGTGCAGGTGTCCTATCACAAAGATCGTGAGGATCGTGATCTGCCAGAGCTAAGGAACGGAAGCGCCACCTCTTCTACAAGCAACAGCGTTGGATTCCAGGTAAGCCTTCATCGCTAGTCGGTTTATAGCAATTAGGAACCCGCACCATAGCGTGAATGATTGTTGCTAGACCTGGTCTAGGCTAGTAGGGATCGCCTCTGTCCGCAGAGGGGATTTACCTCCACAACAAATTGGCGACTCCACTGGGGACGTTAGCTTGTTGTTGTTCGTTTTATAAGCTATAGACGGAGCCTGAAGCTGGCTAGATAGCCTTCGAAACGCTTTTTCTCTGCAATTGCGAAGTATATCAACGCTGCTTCAGTCAATCTCTGGTTTAGTTTGTAAACTGAACCCTTTGAACATTGTCTTGTCTTTTCGGTTGATTCTTGATCCTCCTTGCTTGATCAACTCTTTTGGGCTGGTTTTTTTTGTAAATTTGGGTCTTTGATAGCTTGATCATCATGGGTTTGCTTGTTGGATTGCTTTTTTTTGTTTTTGACTTAGAAACTCGACTGGCGCGCTTTTTAGCCTGACATTCGCGCCCATTGGCACAGGTTGCTTGTGTATCACCCGTGCCAATTCCTTTCTACGCTAGTTACAGCCTCACAGTTGCGCCAATCTTGTGAGCTGCTAGGGTTTGCTCAGTTGGGAGCTTCCTAAGCCTGATCTGTGTGTTTGATCTTGATTTTTTCATCGTTTGAGTGTTTTAGAGCCTTGATTGACTGACTGTTACCTTCTTCCTTTGGTTGTTTGCCCATTTCCATCGATTGTGCATTCTAGCCCTAGGTCATCTAGGTGCTTTTGTTTTTCGAGCCTTCCTTGGGAGTTTTCGGTTCCTATTGGTTCAGTCAATCTTGTGATCACTTCTTTACATTCGTTTGGTGTTTTCCTATTGTCTCATTACGTTCGTTGAGCGCTTGTTCCCTTTTTCATTTGAATTTCACCTTGTCTCGTTTTGGGCCTAGATTACACGGCTCATTTGGAGTCTTTGGGACTCTTTTGCTTGGAGGGACTTTTGGTCGGTTTGAAGTCTGATTGTACGTTTGCATTGAGTGAAATTTGCTTGGTTTTGCTCTCTTGTCATCATTTCTCGAATTGCCTTTGCATTAGTTTTCATTTTTTAGTGCATTTTGCTCTGAAATATTGAAAATAAAAAAAAAAAAATCTCTTTTGCTTTGAATTAGTTAATGTGAATTAGATCTTTTCGGTGTTATTAGTGATTAGTGACTTTGAACTAAAAGCTTTTAGTTTTCATTAGCTGCATTAGAGGTATCATTGGTTGTTTTTTGTTCATTTCATTATTGCGTGAAAAGCTCTCAACTCTCTTATAAGTAGCTTTCATCGAATGAAATGATATACTGTGGCATATAGAATGCATTTAGGAGATTTTGAGACATTACATTCGCTAGGGCCTGAAAACTGAAACGTAATTGAAGATAAACTTTAAAATTTACTCAATTTACACTAAGGCAGCATTGAAATCTAACGAAACACATTTAGAGGTCTAGGCTAGAGACGTGTTTCGGCGTCTTTAAACCTAGTAGCTGTCGTTCGCCTCTTGGCTTTAGACAGCACTAGTACGGACTTGTGCTCCCCGTACCGTCGCGTATATAAAGGGAGACCCCACTAGGTTTCAATCCTTTATCCATAGGAAGCCGAGTCTGCCGCCCTATACCCATGATACACCAGACACAACATTCGGGGAGATTGCCTGCACGTACGGAAAGTCCTTGGTTGATTTCTCTTTCATTTTGAAACCAAGGTGTATATTGCAGTTCACGGTTATTTGGTACACCCTTTGCCTAGTATTCATGAGTAGTCATTTGATCTTTTCTGACTCTTTAAATTTGAAAGGATCACCAAGCGCTTGTCCTTTCACGCTTGTGTCAAATCTGAAAGAGATAGAGTCACCTTTTCAACCGTTTCTCGACTCTTAAAACATGAAACGGTGAAGTTTCTAAGGTTTCAATGTGGTAAAAATTAATCACCCGCGATCACACGCCCTGTTAGATTCTGCTTGTTGGCTGTTTGATTGTGTGTCTTGACTCTTTTTCAGCCTGTGTGTGTGTTTGATCTTTTTCTCTTGTCGTTACTACCACAGTGGCAGAACCCTCGGTTTCGTCTACTGGTAGTCCTTATACGGACGATTCATCAGAGGCTTTTGAATCCTTCGCTGAAGTTCAACAGCCCACTGTTTCTGAGCAACCCTTTGGGGGACCAGTTGAGTTCAATTGGCCCTTTTCGGACCCTTAGTATGAATTGAGATTAGGAACTGATTTCCTTTCTCTTACATCGGGTTCGCCTTTTATAGCTGCTGTTTTTCCTCCGAGTCCTCGCCGTCTATTACGAGATCTAGCGGCAGGCTCAAACATGAGTGATTCGAGTGAGGAAATCCCTACATCTAGTGAAGATTACCAGTTATTTCCTCGGAGATTATTTCCAGGAGACAACTCTAAACCAGTTGTTATGTCGTCATCCGGTCCCTCATTACCAGCAGGGTATAGATCCTTCGGACAGATCATTGCCGCCGTAGCTTCTATGGGGGCATCAACTCCTTCTACAAGGCCGGTGGTTCCTTCATTAGGGATGTCTCCTCAGACACCCGTCACTTCTGTACCCGCTCGACCCACTGTCTGTGTGGCCGCATCTGCACTCGCTGTCACGGCACCCTCCGTGAGGGCTATGCCGCCTCCTGAAGACGTTTATATAGCAACTGCTATGCTGGAGAACATCTCTCCGGAGGAGTATCGGTTATCCTTACAAAAACCGAACCCCGAGGTTGGACAAACCTCTCAAGATCCCACCCGCTCTTATTTTTCGCATTATGCACAGGATGGTACACCCATGTATGATTTTCCAGATCAGTATGATGAGCACGGGGACATTTTACGTTTACCCGCTCCTAAGGCTCACCTCCATGCTCAAGGTTTACCTTATAACCAGGCTTATAACCCAGAAGGGAAACCTTTCCAAGGCCAAACTCCGGGCCAACCTGGCCATCCTTATGACCCACAGGGGCAGCCTGTGCAAGGCTATCCTACGGGCCAGAAAGGGCCATAATACGGTCCGCAAGGACAGTATTACAACCCTTCCGGTCAACCTGTGCAGCCTCATCCGGGGTACCAACCAGGGCCGGTATATGGTCCTAGGGGGCAAGTCCAACCTTCCCAACCCATGCAACCTCAGTATCCTGTTAATCCAAACGTTGCGCATCAACCAAGACCATCTTATGGTCCTGCTGCGGGTCAAACCGGTTACCAGCCACCACCTGGCTCTATTCCTCCACCAGGCCAACCGGTATATCCGGCACAACCTGGTGTTCCGCCACCAGGCCAACCGGTCTATCTGGCACAACCTGGTGTTCCTCCTCCAGGCCAACCGGTTCATCCGGTACAACCTGGTGCTTCTCAACAGCCAGGTCAACCTGCGCAACCAGCTCAACCTGTCTACCCGGGTCAACCTGTTAACCCAGGGCAGCCCCCTCACCTAGGTCAGCCTGCTCAACCAGGCCAGCCTGTCCATCCTATTAACCCTGCACAACAACCGACTTATTCGATGCCACAGCCAAATCAACCGCTGCACCCTAATTATCAAGCTCAGCAGGGTCCCACCTATCAGCAGCCCACTCAACCTTAGGGCGGTTACTATTCTCATGGTCAATACCGACCAAATTATAGCCAGCCCCAAGGGTCTAACTATCGTCCTCAACAACCCGGTTATACCTATACTCAGCAGCCGAATCCAAATGCTGCTTACACAGGGCCGACTCCTAATCAGGGTCCATACTCTGGTTACCAACCCCCGTACGCTGGTTACCAGCAACCGAATCAGGCTGGTTATAACACCTATACCCCCTACGGTCATAATCCTGCTGGACAGAACCCATGGGGGCAAGGATATTCCCAACCAGCGTGGAGTACAGGTACTGGTCCTTATCCAGGGCCAGGTATGTCGTCTAATCCACCATTGCCGTTCTTGGCTACCCTGGAGTTACCAGATGTTTCAAAATTAACGAATGATCCAATACTGCATAATCCTTATTGGCCTCCGGTTCCTACCAAGGTGCCCGGTGATTGCCCCAAGTTTGAGGGTAAAGCTGGGGAGGACCCCCAAGCTCATGTGATGACCTACCATCTTTGGTGTTCGTCCAACTCTTGGGTGGATGATTCAATTCGTCTACGCCTCTTCCAACGCACTTTGACTGGCGCTGCAGCTAAGTGGTATATCGAATTATCCCGTGGCATATTTCAAGATTTCAATACGTTAGCCATGGATTTTCTGACTCATTTTCAGTTACCGGTTCGCTATGAAGCCGGGATGCACCTCCTGACTTCTTTGAAGCAGGACAAAGCCACCCACATTTATGATCACATTCATGAGTGGCGACGTCGTGGTAGGCTGATCAAGTTTCATATACCTGATCAAATACTAACTCATTGGTTCACCACCTCCTTCGTTAACAAAATCGCCCAAGATATTGCTATGGGAGCATGTGTGACTGAAGAACAAGCCATAGCGCGTGCTCAATATCTGGATCTGGTATACTCACAGTCCGGCACGCTGTACGATATTTTTCCTAATGCTCCACAGTATAGAACCTCTAAAGCTCCACCTACCCCAGCGGTGGATGGTGTTATTGGTTCCGTGTCTCAGAATTTGAAGAAATCCTCGAATGAGAAGCAGAAATCCAACTCATCCAATAATTCTGCTCTTCCCGCCCCTACCGATTCTGGAAAAACTGCAGAGGTTAACGCCGTTCAGGCCAATCCTATGGAAAAAGCCTCCAAAAGGAAAAATAATGGCAAAGGTAAATCCAAATCCGACGCCCCAAAGCCAGAATCCAAACCTCGCACTAAGGATGGTTCTCAACGTAAACCGAAGTACCCCTGCCTCATTTGTGAAGGAGACCATTATACCAAGGATTTTCCACGACGATCTGAAGTTAGTCAACTTCTAAAAGGCTCCAAAGGGACTCCGACAGTTCTTAAAGAACCATTCCCGTCTCAGCAGACCCAGATGGTTGAACAGCCGTCACCATCTGCACCATTTGGGTCCCAAGTCTTTATGATGAATGGTACAACACCCATTTCTATTGCTATGCGTTCGAAGGATTACAACGAATCGCGGCAGGCAGTTGTGGATGGACCACCTCCCCCACCTGTCTCCGGTTCATTGGAAATCGAGAAGCCTACTCCTAAACCTGTTGTGAAGCCACCTTCTAAAGGTGTTTTACGAAGATCTTCTTATAATCCGAATGCCCGTGCTGCTCAGCACTATAGTATTGTTGAGGATTTGGCATAGGCGCTGTCTTCTATGTCTACACTCGAAGTTCTTTAGAGTTTTCCTTCGCAACGGAAGGCTTTTTTGTCTGCAATCAGTGGCATTGATCTCGCCGATTCAAGTCTTCTCACCTTCGACTTAAAGAATTTCACCCCCCGACTTCCACATCAGATCGCTCTTGTTATTCAAGTCAGGATCAAGGGTCTTAACATCCATAGGGCCGTTGTGGATGAAGGTGCCTCTACCTGTGTCATGTCGTCCGCTTGCTGGAAGGCCATTGGCTCTCCAACCCTTTCATCATCTCCCAATGCCCTAGAGGCATTTGATGGTCGGGAATCCAAACCCCTGGGTGTTCTCGAGAGTCTAGCGATTACTTTACAGGGGAAGACAATCAATGTAGAAGTGGAAGTGGTTGACGCCAGGCTTAACTACAATATACTTCTCAGCCGTAGCTGGACTCATGCCATGCTATGCGTGCCATCCACCCTCTTTCGACTTCTTAAGTTCCCTCACGAGGGAAAAATCATTACGGTGGATCAGTTGTCTTTCTTCACCTCTACCTCTGAGAACAACGTTCTGTACGTGGATCAGATCCAAAATCCCCCTGACAGTGTAGGGCTCGGTCTTTTCAAAGACCCCATCCTCATGGGTATTTTTCCCGCGCCACCACCGCACACCGCACAAGTTAACATGATCTTCAGGTCTGACGACCCATGGCTCATCCCTACGCCTGAGCAGGTGCTTGAGTTTGGAGAATCAATGCCCTTGACTCCAGTAGAGATTAGCTACTATGAAATTGTTGCTGCATCTAATCCTCCCCCTCCTCAGCATGCTCCTTCGAGCATGGCTCTCGACATCTATTCTCAATCCCCCTGGCTCGGTCAGGCCGATTCGCCTAATCCTCTCAAAGAGACTTTTCCTTCTGATGAAGCCATTGTTGAAACAATGTCCCTGGGGGAGCTGCCATGGAGCGATGGAAATCATCGTTCCTCCTTTATGCCCGGCCTGGGGGCAATGTCAGATTGTCTAGAGCGTTTTTCATCTCAGGTTCCCACTCCCCCTCTCCAAACGCCCATTTTGACGCACAAGGTTCTTTCGGAGGGAAACCTGAGTAATATCACAAAAAACCATCCCGATCAACATCTCCGTTAAACCGGGGATCGTTGAGAACATACACGTGGGAGTGACTTGTTCTCCTGATGAGAGTCAAGTCTATACTGATCTTTTTAAAGAATTCAAAGATGTGTTCGCCTGGTCCTATGAGGAAATGCTTGGGATTGACCCCAGTATCGTAGTGCATGAGATTCCAACCTATCCTAGTACGAAGCCCGTGCGCCAACGCTTACGCCCAGTGCATCCTCGCAAAGCCGCTGAAATTAAAGCAAAAGTTGAAAAAATTCTGAACGTGGGCTTTATTTATCCCATCCCCCTCACAGAATGGGTTTCCAACATTGTCCCTGTCGATAAAAAGCAGGGTACTATTAGGGTCTGTGTTGATTACCGCGACATCAATCGCGCCTGTCCGAAAGATAATTATCCCACTCCGTTCATAGACCAAATCATCGACGAATGTGCCGGAAGTGAGATTTATTCCTTGATGGATAGTTTCTCGGGGTATAATCAAATCAATATTTTACCTGAGGATCAACACAAGACTGCATTCATCTGTCCATGGGACACTTTCGCTTATAAAAATCTCCCGTTCGGCTTGAAGAACACTGGAGCCACTTTCCAGCGTGCGATGTCTTACGCTTTCCATGACATACGCCATATTGTTCAGCCTTATCTGGATGACTTGCCAGCTCATTCAGCTAGGCGAGAGGACCACCCTGAACACCTCCGCTAGATTTTCCTTCGCTGCAGGCGCTACAATATTAGGCTTAATCCTCATAAATGCGTCTTTTGCGTGGATTCTGGCCGTCTTTTGGGATTCATAGTCTCCAAAGATGGGATTCGCCTTGACCCTTTAAAGGTCGAGGCTATCATCAATCTCCCATCACCCTCCTCGTTATATCAATTGCAGAGTTTGCAGGGAAAAGCGAACTTCCTTCAACGCTTTATCCCAAACTACGCTGAGGTGACCAAAGGATTCACATGCCTATTAAAGCAGAACGTTCCCTTCCATTGGGACGAAATTGCTCAACAATCCTTTGAGAAGCTGAAGATGTTACTCGTTAATGCTCCTTTTCTTCGTCCTCCGGACTACCACCGTGATTTCACTTTGTATCTCGCTGCCGCATTTAGCACCATAGCCATGGTTTTGGTGCAGGATGACGATGATGGTAATGAGCATGTTGTTTATTATCTATCACGGAACCTTATCGACACAGAAACGCGTTATGCTCACGTCGAGAAGTTGGCGTTAGCCGCAGTACATGCTGTGCAGCGTTTTCGTCACTACATCCTTTTGCGTACGATAACAGTGGTTTCAGATTGCAACCCCATGACATATATTCTCTCTCGACAATTACTGGGGGGAAAATTCTCTAAATGGATCGTGATCCTACAGGAGTTTGACTTAGAGTTCACTACTGCTAAGTCAACCAAATCACTCATTTTTGCGGATCTCATATGCTCACTCCCGACAGACTCCACTCCTTCACATTCCGAGGATCATATCCCAGACGAAACTCTTTTCCTTATCAGTACTCGCGACCCTTGGTACGGCGACATAATTGTGTATCTTCAGACCTCCACATTTTGGTCTGTGTTGACTAAATATGCCCGGCGTCGAGTTCGGCATCAGTCTCAACCCTACCGCATCGTAGGAGATACCTTATACCGCGTTGGAGTAGATTCGGTGCTCCGTCGGTGCCTAACCTTAGAAGAGGCTGAAAGGGTCCTAAATGACTGCCACAGTGGAGCCTGTGGTGGACATATGTCTGGATATGCCACTGCCCAGAAAATTATGCGAGCAGGTTACTTCTGGCCGTCCATATTCAAAGACTATATCGTTGCAGTCCGTAAATGCCACGCGTGCTAGGTGTTTCAGCGCAAGATGCGCGCGCCGACTCTCCCTTTGCATCCTGTTATTACCGTCGGCCCTTTTGTGAAATGGGGCGTGGATTTTATGACGTGTAACCCTCATTCGGCTGGGGGGCATGCGTATATAATCGTCGCTGTCGACTACTTCACCAAGTGGGCTGAGGCGATGCCTACACTAGCTGCCGACGGTAAGACAGCTGCCCAATTCATCTTCAACCACATCATTGCACGTTTCGGGGTCCCTCAAGCCATCGTTACTGACCATGGTACTCATTTCTGAGATTATATGATGGCTGAGCTGACTTCAACATTGGGCTTACGCCACGATAGCTCAATGCCATATTACCCTCAGAAAAATGGCCAGGTTGAAGCAGTGAACAAGGTTCTGGTCACTATGCTTCAACGAACAGTTGGTATTCACAAATCCAATTGGCACCTCCAACTGTTCTCAGCTCTATGGGCATACCGGACGTCTGCAAAGAGTGCAACTGGATTCACACCATTTCAATTGGTGTACGGTCTGGAAGCAACTCTTCCGGTTGAATGCGAGATTCCTTCTTTGAAATTAGCTGTGGAACTTCTACCCGATACTTCTGCTGAGGAAGAGCGTCTTTTGTATCTAGAATGGTTAGATGAAACCCGCCGTTTAGCTACTTTAGTCATTGAAGCACAAAAGAAGCGGGTCAAAGCTCACTTCGATCAATCAGTTTCTCCACGTTCCTTTATCAAAGAGGACCTCGTCCTCTTATACGATCAAGCGCATGACAAGCTTGGGGCCGGTAAGTTCCAACCTATGTGGCATGGGCCCTACATAGTAAAACGTGTTTTGAAAAATGGGGCTTATGAGCTTATAGATTATGAAGGAGTTCCGCTGGCGCAGCCCATAAATGGGCTGTACCTCAAAAAATACTACGCCTGAAGTGATTTTTGGTGTGGTGTGTGTACATAGGTGTGTGTTTTTCATTTGTGTGCATGTGTGGTGTGGTGTGTGATGTCAACATATTTCTGCTGATCGGGTCTTCCTGATTGTGCAGATGTCCATTCATCCATTTGTTGGTTTTGCGGATGGTGCCTCCCGCAGTACCAGGAAGCTGTCTTCGGCAGCCTGGGTAATCTACGATCCTGCTGGTGAGTTGGTCAATCTGCAAGGTGTATGTCTGGGATGTACTACAAATAACATCGTGAAATATAGTGCTGTATTAGAATTATTAACTGAGGCTGTAAACCTTGATATCTGTGAATTACTTGTGTATCTAGACTCACAACTTGTAGTATTACAGCTTAATGGTCATTATTCGGTCAGAAACCCATCCATTTTACGTCTATATCTATGTATTCGTTTACTGGAAAGAAATTTTGACTATATTACATATCAACATATACCCAGGCATATGAATACATTAACAGATGCAGTAACTAATTTGGTGCTAGATAGACATTTGCGCAATTTGTAAAACAACATCACATGTAAAAGAAAGATCCATCCAGAAATAGATATGTATATATATAGATATCGAAATGTTTACATAGTGTGCGTCGCATAAAATCAAAAAATATACATGTTCGTCTTAATACATCCGGAGACGACATGTCTCTCAAAAAAATATGCATGAAATAAACCCTAGGTGTCTAATCTGCGTGGTGCTCATGATAACAAGTCACCGCACGCACTAGCCGTCTCAGGATACGGTGGAGGCGACTAGGCACCCCCACCGTATGTCTCTGGTATGCTAGTGGGACATCTGCCATTCGGGCGTAATCTGGAATCCCCTGGGCAATTCCCTCGAGGTTCTGGATCAACTCTACCCCCTCGGCACCCTTCGCCTGAGGGTCAGCTGCAGGCTGAGTTCTCCGTGAGATAGGAGACATACCGACAGGTCGCTCTGGGCCGACATCTGCATACGCACATAACAACTGTCTTTAGAACGAACATGTATTACCAAAAAATCATAAATGCATAAAATCAAAAGATGGTCTTACCCAACTCCTCGTCCCAATCATCTCCCTCCGGGAGTGGAAGATCTGGATCACCAGTGAAATCGGTTCCTGCATATGGCCAGTGTTTGACTATGATCAACTGACGCCGTAGCCACCTAAAAAACTCCGGCCTCTAGGACATCTGTTGGTCCCCTCCCGCTTTGGGCATCAGTGTTGCCCAGCGAGCCATTCTCGACTCTCGTGGTACCGGCTCAGCTACTATGGCCCCTTGGCCCTGGAAGATTAGTAGTCGTTCCAAGATGAACGATACCAGGATAGAACCATAGCCAAACTGTTTCAGTTTGGCTTGCTTGCATTTTTTCAGCTGCCTCTTCATGTTGACTGTCATTGCTGTGGCCCAATCAAACAGTGTAGGACTCATACACTCATAGGCGAGTATGAGTTGTGCTTTGGTGGCTTCATGCGGGGCCTGCGCTCCTGCAGCCCGCGTAATGGTGTGTAACACTACTCTGAGTGCTAGATCCTCGATAGTGTGAATGTCTACCTTTCCACTTCCTGATTCGGTTTGTGCCGCTGGGCACACCCTCGCCATTACCTGCTCCATATTTTCACCTGATGGTCTGCTCCCTGTCAATATGGGCACTGGACCTCTGTGTGATAGTCCGGTTATGAAGTATACGTCAGAAACCTCCAGTTCCAATACTTGATCCCGCAACTTGAACACTTGTTCATCTGCGTCCCAAATACTGATCAGGTACTGTAGAAGCTCGGGTTGAGCTCGTAAGCAAGGTGTCAGGAAAAACTTTTTAAGCCCACAGTTCCTGAGGGCATTCATACAAGTTTCATTCTCCATGGCTAATTCATCCTCTTCCCCATGCTCCCGCTCTCTCCATTCAATCACCATTTTGCTCGGTTGCCTGCATCAACATGATCAAAACCCTTGATTAGATCTCTGTCATGATTAAAAATTCACTTAAATTACTCACAATTCAGAAATTTTGGGCAAAAAATTCGGTTCCGCCGTTGGCGCGGGTCCGTGCCTGATACCCGCGCCAATGGGCGGAGCCCTAAATTTTTAGAATCCTTCCACAGAGATCCAATGAGAAATGGAAACTATTAAAAAATGGATTAAAATGGAGTACAGGGAAGCGCCTCTTACCTGGAACAGACAGGAATCTGAATGGTAGCCCGGATCAGTCGCAATCGCCGTCAGAAGTTTGCACACCAAACGGACCACTATTGTTCTCCAATGAGGTAAATAGTAAAAGTAATTTTATTTTTACCATTTGAGACTTATTTATAACTTTTGAACCCTGATTAGGTTTAAAAAGTCATTTTTATTAATGTTTTAATATACTTTGTCAAAAATGGATTTTACACTTGCCTCGATGTGCAGTAACAGGTTTTTACGCAACTAAAACGGTGAAACGAGTTGTATTTTATACTTTTTCGGACTCGGTAAAAACACGAAAAAGTCACTTTGGAGTCATCTTTCAGCTCTTTTCTGGCTCTCTAAACATGAAAATATTGCCGAGGCCCTTGTCGTTTCGATCTCGTTAAAGTGGCTACGAATCGACATCTACCCAGTATACGTTTACCCCTTTTTCGGGCTGGGATGGATTATTTACGAAAAAGGAATACCCTAGCTTATCGTGACTAGGAGGTTTTCTCAGACATAGTTTTCTACCTTTTCAGATCTGAGGAACTGTTTACGAAAAGGGACCATTGGAGTTTACTTTTCAGCTGTCTTTTGAAACTCTCTAAACATGAAAAGACGCCGAGTTCTTCCTTTGTCAGACTCGTTAAACCTTGATGACATCGGATTCAGTCGAAATGACGCTATTCGAGTTCCTCCTTCCTAGGGCTCGTTAAATGTACTAGGATGGACTTATATCACAAGCATATGCTATCCCCTTCAAGCTTGTTATCAAAAATAATTGGGGTACTCGCTAGAAATGGCGGGGAAAAAATGGAACCAACATCATTGTCGTGTCGGTAGTATGTCGCTCTTGAACATGGCACTTGTCTGCATTCGTGTCGGGTTGGGGACATCTCATCTCGTTTTTCACTTGCCTCCGTGGGTTTGGGTAATCCCTTTTGACCTCTCATCTGTTCTTTGCCTCGTCGCCATGACCTCTAATCCATTGATGTCAAATGCTACCAAATCCACTGTCGTGCCGTTTATATGTTCAAGAGAAGTTGACCTCTGCAAGTATCAACCTCCCTTTGATTCTCATCTGATCATGATTCACAAAAACATTATGTTCCTCTATCTCGTATCGATGATGTGGGAAACACTATGGCCCACCTTCAATCAAGGTCACTTCCTGTCGACTTCAGCTCATTATCCAGGAAGCTGATCTAGAGACTCCCTTCTGGTGCCTTGGAGCCTGCATGCCTCAATGGCAGGTTCTTCGCATTCGACGCGAGGTTTTCATTATTGGCCTCCGATCGAGTGATTCTACGGGTGTTCGACGCCAGCTCATTGATTCACATACCATAGATTGTACCTGTAGTACTTTGAGGGCCATTGTCATTATTGGTGGTACCTCTCGCGTCTGTTAACAACTTTCATCATTGGCTGGTAATCAGACGATGTTCTTGCATGTTCGACTTTAGCTCACATATTCACATGCTTGAACTTGTACTGTGTTCGGGTCGAGATGGAGCGCAAGACCCTAGATTGTGTCCGTTATAATCCAGGCTGCGAGTTTGTGGATTATTATGATTAGTAACATGACTCACTTACTGGATGGCTACGGCCATACCTGAGTCTATTTATTGATCCTCACTGGATGGCTGCACCCATGCCTTGGATCTAGATTATTGTATACTCTGTTATGGATGGCTGCGCCCATACCACATGTGTATCATGTAATTGAGATATCAGTTGTATTTCTCCACGCAGGTTTTCTGACGGCGGAGTTTTCAGTTGGGCACGTTCTCGTAAAGCATTTCACCCCTCTCTCTCTCTCGGGCCTCATGCTTTAGGGGGCATCTGTTACATAGTAATTTGTCACCGTCCCTGCAATCCACGTCCCGCACATTGGAGGGCTCATTTCGTGACCTGTGAGCAGTGACATGGCTTGAAACCACTTTCATGACATCCCTCTGAACAAGAGCTTTCATTGCCCTGAAGACATCTCCTTGTGAAAAACCCTAAAAATGGCCCTTTTTGCATTGGCGCGGGCAGACAGTTTAGTACCCGCGCCAATGGGGAAAATCCTTCAAAGAGGTCGCGCCAATTGGCGCTCTGTCCCAGAGTCGCACTCACACCAGCCAATTTAAGGAGCGTTCTTAAAAATAAATGGCGGAAGTTTCGTCCTAACCAATTCATGAACTGGTATCTATCTTGAGTTGGGAGGTTTGGCTCCGGATTTCCATGTAGAGGAAGTGGTTTGCCACCTCTCATGGAAGCTTCCTTGAGGATAGGGCCAATCCCATGATTATAGGGATCCAAACTCCCCTTCCTCCATCTATAAAAGCTTGCCCATCTCCATTGCAAGCTAGTCTTCAAGTTCCCAAATTTCCAAGAGCCTTATGCTGCAAGAGCCTCCATAATTCCCTTAAGGCCAATTTCAAGCAAGGAGACTATCGTCAAGATCCGAAGAGAGAGGTTTTTCCCATCCTTGACAGGCTTTTCGAGACGTGTTCTGCTGGCGACCCGCCGAAGGAGAATTCAGTTGCAAACTTCTGACAGTAATTTGTCACAGTAATTTTTAGGGGGCATCTGTTACACAATAATTTGTCACCGTCCCTGCAATCCCCGTCCCGCACATTGGAAGGCTCATTTCATGACCTGTGAGCAGTGACATGGCTTGAAACCACTTTCATGACATCCCTCTGAACAAGAGCTTTCATTTCCCTGAAGACATCTCCTTGTGAAAAACCCTAAAAATGGCCCTTTTTGCATTGGCGCGAGTAGGCAGTTCAGTACCCGCGCCAATGGGGAAAATACTTCAAAGAGGTCGCTCCAGTTGGCGCTCTGTCCCAGAGTTGCACTTGTGCCAGCCAATTTAAGGAATTTTTTTTAAAAATAAATGGCGGAAGTTTCGTCCTAACTGATCCAGGAACTGATATCTTTCTTGAGTTGGGAGGTTTGGCTACGGGTTTCCATAGAGAGGAAGTGGTTTGCCACCTCTCATGGAAGCTTCCTTGAGGATAGGGCCAATCCCATGATTTTAGGGATCCCAACTCCCCTTCCTCCATCTATAAAAGCTTGCCCATCTCCATTGCAAGCTAGTCTTTAAGTTCCCAAATTTCCAAGAGCCTTATGCTGCAAGAGCCTCCATAATTCCCTTAAGGCCAATTTCAAGCAAGTAGACTATCGTCAAGATCTGAAGAGAGAGGTTTGTCCCATCCTTGACAGGATTTTCGAGACGTGTTCTGCTGGCGACCCGCCGAAGGAGAATTCAACGTCAGAACTATGGTTGTAATTTTCCTTTGATTGATTATTAATGAACGACTATTGGTTATGGTTCCACTCTTGTTGTTATTTATAATGATGAGTTATGTCCTTTCTGACTGACATATAGTTGCATCTACTGGATTTTACGCTTGCGTTTGTTTTGTTTCTCGCATGTGAAGGTGTCCTATCACGGAGATAGTGGGGATCGTGATCTGCCAGAGCTAAGGAACGGGAGCGCCACCTCTTCTACAAGCAACAACGTTGGATTCCAGGTAAGCCTTCATCGCTAGTCGGTTTATTGCAATTAGGAACCTACACTATAGCGTGAATGATTGTTGCTAGACCCGGTCTGGGCTAGTAGGGATCGCCTCTGTCCGCAGAGGGGATTTACCTCCACAACAATGACCAACAACATAAACTTATTCAAGTCCTTAGGAAAAATAAAGGGGCTTTTGCTTGGGATTACTCAGATATGAAAGGGATTGACCCTCAGCTATGCATGCATCATATCTACACTGAAAAGGATGCAAAATCCATTTGACAACCTTAGCGTAGATTAAATCCTCACCTAAAAGATATTGTTAAAGAAGAGCTTCAAAAAATTTTAGATGTGAATTTTATCTATCCTATATATGACAGTAAATGGGTTTCTCCATTAGTTGTGGTTCCCAAAAATAATGGGGAATGGCGAATATGCGTTGACTATAGATAACTCAACAAGGCAACGCAAAAATATCACTTTCCCCTTCCATTTGTTGATCAGGTCTTAGATACACTCTTAGGGAAGAAATTTTTCTCTCTCCTGGATGGCTTCAGTGGCTATAACCAAATTCAAATTGCCCCTGAAGACCAGGATAAAACTACCTTTACCTGTCCATGGGGAACATTTGCCTACAGGGTATTACCTTTTGGGTTGTGTAACGCACCTGCCACATTCCAAAGGGCCATACTCAATATTTTTGCAGACTTGATAAATGAAGGATTGGAAGTGTACATGGATGATTTCACACCTTATGGAGATGACTTTGAGCAAGCATTATAGACATCGGAAAAAGTTCTAGAACGGTGTATTGCTACCAGCCTATGTTTAAGTCACGAAAAGTGCCATATGATGATGACAGAAGGCCTGATCTTGGGTCATTACATTTCAACAGTTGGAATTTAGGTAGATCCGATAAAAATATAGGTAATTCCCTTACTAGCTACTCCCTGCACTCAAACAGAGGTACGTAGTTTTCTGGGATTTGCTGGATATTATCGTAGATTTATCAAGAATTTTTCACAGATTGCTACACCATTATATGCCTTAACATGAAATAGTGATTTCGTATGGACTGAAAAATGTGATACTGACTTTACAGATTTAAAACGGCTAGTATCAACAGCACCAGTATTACGAGGTCCGAACTGGGATATACCATTCCAGATTTCATCAGACGCATCAGACACAACCATTGGAGTAGTTCTTGGCTAAGAAGAAGACAAGAAACCCTACACTATATATTACATTAGCAAAAACTTAACTCCTGCTGAATTGAATTACATAGTAACAAAGAACGAGTTTTTAGATGTTGTTTATGCTATTAACAAATTCAGACACTATATAACTGGATACCATATAATTCTATATACAGATCACTCTGCTTTTAAATACTTAGCTAATAAACCCATTACGAATGGAAGTGTGACACATTTGTTGCTACTTTTACAAGAATTTGATGTAACTATAAGGGATCGACCAGGGAAGGAAAACCTTGTGGTAGATTTCCTCTCCCGAGTGCCAAGAATGGATGACACAATATCAGTAGAGGATTAGTTTATGGATGAATGCCAGTTTGATGTAACCGTGAAAACACCATGGTACGCAGATGTGGCGAATTATTTAGCAGTGGGAAAACTACCTAAACATATGACACCCAGAGAAAGGAAATAAATAGTATAGTGCAATACTCGGTTCTCCTGGATTGGAGGATACCTTTTTCACACAAGGGTCGATATGCACATCCGCAGGTGCATCAGGGAAGACGAAATTTGTGATATCTTAAAAGCTTGCCACGATGGACCTTGCGGTGGACATTTTGCAGATCGTAGAACTGGACACAAAATTTTACAAATGGGCTACTACTGGCCCACGATTTTTAAAGATGCTAAGAGATTTGTCCAGGCCTGCGATAGTTTTCAAATGATGGGTCACCCTGGCCAATCTGATGAGATGCCCCTGCATCCATAGCTGGTCATAAAACCTTTTGAGAATTTGGCATTAGATTTTGTTGGGCCAATCAACCCATCATCCAACCAAAAATTGTTGGCAAGAAAACAGGTCTCACAGAGAAGACCTGGGTTCAGGTTAAGGGCCAACAAGGGTGTCTGCTGTAGTCTAGCACCACGCCGACATTTTCACCCTGCTCCGAAGAGCCAAGAGTCTCACCTGAGGCGTGCCGTGACCTTACTAAGATGGGGGATAAATCGGTATCAACATAATGACATCGGTATGAAGAAAGAAGAGCTGTGAAAAAGGTCTAAACAAACACAACGTTCCATCAAATATATCTCTCTAGAGTGCATTCAGACTTATAACACATAAAATTAAAAATTACTACTGAAACCATTCATTCTAGACCTCAACATATACTCAAAAAAACAACTCCTAATTGTATTATAAAGCAGCTATCAACAACAGAACATTACAGAGCTCCTTAGCATGAGCTCGAACATAACATAATACAAGTGGTCCTATTGGACAGAGAGAAATACAGAGATACAGAAGAATAGAGAACAGAACAACATAACAGGGCTCTCCTATGGCTCCTGTCTTCTGCCCCTGTCTGCACCAACCCCTTTTTCCACTGGCTAGCTACCTTTTTGATCTTCTACCAGCACGACTGACAGTTCCTCCTTTCTCTTCGCTCGCCTTTCTTCTGTTTCTTTTCGTTAATTGGGAGTTCTACTACTTGTTTTCTGCCACGCTCTTCCGCCACCTGTGCTTTCTCCCGCAACAGCCGCGCCACCTGTCCTCTACTCATTTGCAACCTTGACATCTCTCTGCCTGCCGTGGTTGTGTTCCGCCACGTACTAGCCGCAACTCAAAAGCTATGTAATTTCAAAACAAGGGCCCCAATAGGCCTTGACCACATCCTATTGACTCGCCTTGAGTCAATTTTTCTGCACTGTTTCTACTTCCATGGGCCCACTCGGCCCTGCGCCTTGTTACACCTGCCTCCCTTCTTGTGGCTGTCCAAACAAGGGCCCCAACTCTGGGACCTTTGTTAGAGCTATTCCATTGAGTTCCTGAAAGGTTGTCATGGCCTGTTGCCATCCTTGCATGAGCACATCGGTTTCAGCTATGATCTTCTCGATGAATTCTTCTCTGGCATTAGGTGGCAAGTCACCAAAGATGGTGGTGATTTGAGTATTGGCCTTAGAGGCCAATTTTTGCATTATCTGGGCACTGATTTTTACTGGCTGTTGGAGCTCCCGGAGGGCTTACTTGGCCGCTGTTGAGTTATCTTCTATATGTTGTATTTGGACTTCCAAAATGTTTGCTTGTGCATATAATTGGTCGAGTCTAGTTGGGTCCATGGCCTCTTGGATTTGTCTTGATATTTGCTGTAGTTGTAGCGAAACCGATTGTGCCTTCAAAGTAAGTGCCGTCGAGCATTCCTGTAGACCCGTCAGTAGGTCGTATTCTTCTCTTGTTGTAGTACTCAGAACTTCCTACATTCTCGTGACTTGGATCTGCCTCTCTGATATTATTGCTGAATATACGATTTTTGGGTCATGTAACGCTGGTCGCGCTGCCAATGCTGCCTTGAGTTCCCCGTTTTCTTGAAGGAGGTTTGAGTATGCCACTCTGATGTGGACTGCTCGATCGACTACATCAGTTTCCTGTATCTCTTCTAGTATTTGGCTGTTGCTGGTCGTTACTGTTGGCCAAATGTCCCGAAATACCCTTGTTACCGTCTCCAGTTGTTCTTGTAACTGCCCCTTCTCTGTCTTTAGCTGTTCACGCTCTTCAGTAAGCATGCTAATATGTAGTTGTTGCTGCTCGAATTTCTGCTGGAGCTCCGAGTGAAGTCTCTCAGCTTGTTGTGCTTCTCATTGAATAAAGTGGTACAGTTGGGCTGTCCCCCATGTTTCCATGCTTTATGCACCGGAGGTACCCTGATCTGGCAACCGTGTGCGAAGTGGCTATCCGCTGGCGACCAATTTCGCCGACTGGTCCTGTGGTGACTGTGGCGGTGTCTGGTGCTGCAACCAGTTGCTGGAGTCCACCATCTATATGTCAGGTTGCACTTCTTTACCTGTTAGGTCAGCTGGTTGAAGCGGGGTCTGCTCGGGGAGTGACCTAGCTATTTCTTCCATGGACTGCTCTATCTGATTAATGAGCTCAGTAAATGTAGTTTGTTGGTCCGGGGTTTGGTCAACTAGAAGTACCTGAGCTGTACCCGAGTTAACTTCATTCACGTGGTCCCCATTAGTTCTTCTATGGACTATTGGATCCGACACTGTGGCTGATGAAGCGGAGGGTGTGGAATTGTGGGGTTCTCGAAAAATGGATGATGTGGCGAATGGTAGCTGGTGGCTGCGAGGTGGCGATATGCAGATGTTCAGGAAATCGATGGGGTATATGGGGTTGTGGAGTGGTAGCCCCCCGGTCCCTTAGGGCTCAACTACCGGCTCTTCTCTAATCTGTACCCCTACACTCACTTGTCGGGGTGGGTCCTCCTCTATGAGATCGACCACTGGGCTAGCCACTGCGACCTTGGCCCTTTTTGTTTTTAGTGACACTGCTGGTTTCGCAGCTTTATTCTTCATGACCAACACTGTAGTCACTGGGGGTGGTGAACTAAATAAAACATTTTGTATTGGCGCAAATAATAAGGTTGTGCTGGGAGATGGATTGGAATGGGATGCCTGAAACTCTGAAAATGTCAGAAATGTATTGGCATCGCTAGTTAGCACTTGAACTACTCTATTAAAACTTTTTACCTTGGTGTTCAGTTATTCAATGATCGGAAAAAGCTACAAGTTTGACATCCTGGTCGCTACTTCTTCTGAAGTTTCTCCTGGTAGTGGATTTGGTAGCATCCCGTCGAAGAGATATGTGTAGACTCCATCTCCACTCCTAGCCATGGACAGACCTCCGTGTGAAAGGCTGCTTCATCAATATAGAATCGTAATGGCCTCATCTTGAACGTCGATCCTAGTACACATGTCGGCCTGAGAAAATTTTGGTTGTCGGTGACCCCGAACCATATCTGCTCAGCATATCCATCCAACAGATTTCCTGGAATTATTTGTTAACTCATCATGATGTCAACCATCTAGCCATACAAGACTCTAAAAGCTTTTGCATTCACTTCCTTCGTGCTAGGGTCTCCGGACACTCTCCACGGCAAAAAATTCATTGCTAATGGTTGGCCTTCTGCTATCTCAACCGGTATCTGGATGCTTGGGAAGGTCCACTTCCACATTGCTAGAGCCATGATCAAGTATCCATAAATAAATCCGGTCGCCCTTCTGTAATTGTCCTCGCAAGCTTCGAACAATTCCTTCAGCAAGAAAGAGCACCAATTTAGCCTTTCCCCTTGGACACAATGCTCCGCCACTGAAATTGTATCCAGCGTGCATTCCCCTTTGGTATAATGCCTCATTGTCTTGCTAGCGATCAGGTAGCAGGCGAACTTGACCTCCGGTCTATTGATCAGGTCAATCTTTGCTCCTTTTCCCCCTCTCCTGGTGCCATACTTGACATAGTAGTCTGTGTCCCTCGATTTCTTGACTCTTTTGGATAAGGTTTGGAACGCTGTTGATACGTCCCTCCCCTCCTGTGATAGTCCTGTTAATCTATGGATGTCTTCTACATGAATTGGGATTTCCTTCTTCAGCCATAGTGAACCGTCCTGGATCCTGCTCAACAAAAAATTCGTGCACTGCATCACAACGCATATAATCCCGAACACTAGCAGATTCCTCAGGTTCATAATCATAGACTGTTGGATGCCTCTGAACTCTGGCGGCACTCTTGTCATTGGCTGTCCTGCTGCTATTGCATAATTCTCTATATACACTTGCCTTTTTAGCACTAGAAATTCAAAAGATTCTATAAGGTATGTATCTATTAGTGTTGCACTATCGTATTTTCCCACAAGGGACTCCATCTTTTGAATTCTACTGTCAATTTCTTGCTCCATAACCGCTGGGCTTACTCTGGTCATTTTTTCTCTTCGCTGGTATATTTGTAGGACAATTCTCTCCCTTTTCTCTTCAAGTCCTTCTCCTGTGTGCCTTCTGTATTCTGCTTCTGGTTCAGCTTCTCTTGTTTTTTTGGATTTTTATGATTCTAACTCGGATTTTTCTGGCATTCTCATGCTTCTCTGCATGCAGGTTATGTAAGTAACCGGCACGGGTGAGGTTGATGATACCCCATAACTAATTAATTTCCCCTGGCTTCCTCCACGGCTACAATCATGCGATTAGTTACCAGCTGAGGTGGGTTCTGACATTGCTGACTATGGTTTTAGGATTTGGGTAGAGGCGACGGCTGGTGGTTATGTCTAATTATGGAAAATTTATTACAGTATGAGTGATGCTAATTATGGCAATTATTTCCAAATCTCGGTAATCCTATGGACTGACACTAGTACTATGCGTAATGATGATGGGCTGATGTTCGACATGCTTCTCTATCTGACGTGGATGGCACATTGGACACTACCCCTCCCCGACTGTAATTGGTTGCATTTCGGTCTCCGCAACTCACCTGTTGTTATTTAGTATTATGTTTAGTTTTGATACAGTGGACTCCTACCTAGCTTGTCTTGGGTGCGAGAGAGTTATTGTTGCTATTATACCCTACTGACTCTTATCAGGTGCGAGAGTTATTGGAATTGAAAATATGAAACTTACTCTTGGTAGGGTTTCAGGCGTGTGCCGTTTACCCATCCTTGTAGGACTTGGCCGTTCAGTTGTGCTAACCAAACTACTCCTGAATCTTTGATTTCGATTACATGAAATGGCCCTAGCCAATGCATCTGTAGATTTCCTGGGAATTTTTGGTATTTGCTGTCATAGAGGAGAAATTTCCCACCAAACTGAAAATTCTTGTGCTTAATATGCCGGTCATGCCAAGTTTTTTGTCTCTCCTTTTGTACCGTTTGGTGAAATTCAACCAGAAATCGTTCTTCTTCAAGTTCCTGTAATTCCTGCAATCACTCCTTTAACGATTCTTCTTCTGATAGCTGTAGTGATGTCATGACTAGGAGGCTGGGCAGGATGAATTCTACGGGGACTACTGCTTCTCTCCCATATACTAGCTAGAATGGTGTTTGGTTGTTTAGTTGCTTTACTGTTGTTCGGTAGGCCCAGAGCATTGCTGGTATCTTCTCATCCTAGTCATCACGCTGTGAATTGCATATCTTTGTTAGGCCCTTCTCCAGTATCTTATTGAACGCTTCCACCGTGCCATTGGCTTACGGATGATACGTGCTAATTTTATGGTGCTGTATCATGAAGCTTTACAGCAGGGATTTAATGGTGTCATTAATGAAGTGGGTACCCTTGTCACTGGTCAGGCTTTTCAGGCACCAAAATCGGCTAATTATATTTTCAAATATGAATTTTGCAGTAGTTGCTACCGTGCAATTTCTCATAGGCACTGCTTCTGCCCACATCGTCAGGTAGTATGTTGCTATTATTATGTACCTTGCCTTTGAGCATCTTGCAGCCAGTGTAATTGGTCCCACGAAATCGACTGCCCACTTTTCGAATGGCTGCAGTACTTTTATCGGATGAAGCGGAAGTTCATCTTTGTGGGATGGCCATCCTGTCCACTGACAAACATCACATTTCTTAAAAAATGCTTTGCTGTCCATGCGTAGTGTAGGCCAGCATAAGCCTGTTTGTAGTACCTTCTTTGCCGTCGGTTTAGCTCCCACGTGTCCTCCCGCAACACCATTGTGGCACTCCCATAGCACCGTTTCCCTTTCATGGTCCAGGACACATCTTCGAAGAATCTGGTCCAGCCCCATCTTGTATAAATGTCCCACTATTAATTGATACTCTGCAACCTGAACTACCAGGTGTATTTTATGTGTTGAAGTATATTCCTATGGACACTACCCTGTTGTGAGGTAGGAAGCTATTTCGTTTAAGTACTCTGGGATGGATTCTACTCTGAAAAGATCAGCATCCGGTAATTGATCATCTAGAGATCCTTCGTTCTCCCCATTCTCTACTCGGGACAGGTGATCAAGCCCTATGTTTAGTCTTCCAGGCTTTACGATAACTTCAAATGTGAACTCCTGAAAGAGTAGGAGCCATCTGCAGATTATCCCTTCTAAGACCAGTTTGTTTACTAAGTACTTTAACACTGAGTGGTCTGTGAAAAATTTGAATGTACCTCCCAGTAGGTAGTGGCAGAAATTTTGAAGAGAGTACACCATTTCCATTGCCTCACGTTTTGTCGTGGTGTAGTTGCGTTCTGCTGTGGACGACTTGCGACTGGAAAAATATACCGGGTGATCGACTGAAGTGTCTCCTGGTTGTGCCAAGATTGCTTCGAGCATGATGCTGGAAGCATCAATGTGTACATGAAATTGTTTGTCCTAGTTTGGGTGGACTAGTATTGGTGCACTCGCTAGCTTTTCTTTTAGAGTATCCAGGGCTGCTTTGCAACTGTCTGTCCATTGGAATTGTTCATATTTCTTCAATAAATTCTCTAACGGAGCTGTTATCTTTGCATAGTTGTGGATAAATTGCTAGTAGTAGCCTGTGTGGCCCAGCAGTGATCTCATCTGTTTTTTCGTTTCTGGTGCCTCCATGTTGACTATTACTGCTACTTTGGCCGGGTCTACGCAAACGCCTTGGGTACATACGACGTGCCCTAACAGAGATCTAAATGGCACTGCAAATATACACTTTTTCTGGTTCAATGAGATCTACATTTGTCGACATATATCGAACATCACTCTTAACAACATTGCATGATCCTTCAGTATGCTATAGACGGTCCAGTCGTCCATGTAGACTTCTAAGAACTTGTGGATGTACTCTCGGAAAGCAGCTATCACGATGCGCGAGAATACTGCTGGTGAATTTTTCAATCCGAATGGCATTACATTGTATGTGAAAGAGCCCCATTCAGTGGTGAATGTTGTCTTTTTCTTATCCTCCTCTGCTATCAATACCTGATGGTATCCTGAGAATCCATCGGTGAATGAATATGCCTCGTTCCCTACAACATTGTCCAGAACTTCTTCGCTAAAGGGAGTAGGAAATGGGTCATGGATACAAGCATTGTTTAAGCTTCTGTAATCTACACAGACTCATATTTCGGACTTTTATTTCTTGTTCTGTATAACCATGGGACTTACCCATTCTGCTTCCTCTACTGGGAATATCAATCCTGCTTGCAACATCTTGTTGATTTCTGCCATAACCTTTTCCTTCACCCTCGGATTCAGACGAATCTATGGTCTATGTTTCACTGGCCTTGCGTTAGGTTTCAATATTATCTGCATCTCTCCTATATCTCCTTTTATGCCCCTTAAATCCGCTATTGATGAAGGGAACAAGTCCTCATACTCCTTCAACAAACTGACTTTTTCCTTGGTTGTTTGTTCATCCCAATAGTTCTCGATCGTCGCTAGTTTAGGCTTATCCTCTGTCCCAATATTTAATTTTGTTGTCCTCAATGGTAGCAAATGGATTCCTTCTATCGTGGGTTCTTCCTTGATATTTCTCTCTCCCTCTGTTTCTTCAAAGTACAGGTGCCTGAGATTCTCCAGATTGTCATCATCCATCTCCCTGTTTATCTTTTGACATGCCACTTTTTGTCTGACACCTGGGTACTAGAGCAACTGCTCCTCCTCCTTTTGAATATCCAGGAAGAAAAATACCTTCTTGATAGCCTGCAAGGCTTGTGTAACCAATTCTGTCTTTCTCCGGAACAAGAAACACTGCGTGAAATTTTTCTCAACGTCCTACCATTTGCTGGTCCCTCTATTCTTCTCTTCCGTCAGATACCAGGCCTTTGGTATCAAATCCAAAGAGTGGACAAACTGGTGTACCCATAGCTCTTCTGGATATCCCTCATTTCTCCAGATGGTTACTGGGGTCGGAGTCCCTGTGATATTTCTCCTTGTTGCATGGTCCTTCCTCTTCCTTAAATCTTGCTTTTAATGCTACTGTGATTTTTCCCCACTGTGTGAGCGAGTTGCGATGATTCTTCCACCATCTTGTCGATGTAGATTGTAATGTTATGTCCATCAATGGTACCCTGTGGCCTTCTGGTACCTTATCTTCTATTTTTGTTATGAAACTATTTACAGCATCCATATCGGATAAGGTTGGACATTCTCGTATCTCGGTCCCAATACAATTGATTCGTCCAATGTTGGCGCACCTCCATGCATTGGTTTTGTTGTTCCTTGAGAAACAATTCCTTGTTGTGTAAAGGAATCCGTGCTCAAGACATTAAAGATTATGTCACAAACAAGTGTATATTTGTCTCTGTTTATTAAACCTTCAAATATTAATAATATAATCTCCAAATATCAAACCCCTACAAGTTCTGCAATGCCATGTTCTCTTTATGCTGAAGTGAATGAATGGAAGAAAAAGAAAGAAAAGGATTTCAATTTGATATGCTGCTTAAAACAGAATCTATCATTATAAAACCCTGAAGAAGTGAGCAACAATAAAGTTAAAATAGAGGAGCACCCATTAAGGATGTTTAACTCTTAGATACAGAGATATCAAGAGACCTGCAGCTCAAATCACTCTATTTTATTCATAGATATGGAAACGAAATGAAAACTGGAAAACTATTCAACATAGATACAATGAAGGAAACTTGCAAAACTTTTCATTGATTCAATATTTTTCAGTACAAAATTAGGCTTCAAGGTCCAAAACTCGGAACCTTTCTCTTTCTTCAAATTGTCTTTAAATACATTATGACAAAACAATTTCCAGTAATGAAACTGATTCTAAATACTCTAACCAACTTTAACTGCTTAAACTATTAACTGTTATAGAGGTACATGCCTCGAAAAAGTCTTATTACATTTGCATAATCCTGAGAAATGACATAATGAGAATTTTTATAACTTCTAATCTAAAGGAACAGCTGGTCCTAAAGTGGCTGCGGAATCGACGACTACTTTTGATTTATCCTTTGGGATCTTTTTTGCTGTGTCAATGGAGAAGATTTTGCATTTTTTCCAAAGTTCACTTTGAGTTGTAGGAGCATTCCTGTAGCTGAGGTATTCCAATCTAAATGCAACTGTCTGATTGTGAGTGAGTTTTTTTGTGAAGAGTGCTTTTACCATCCATAGCGAATTGAAGTGCCTCTGTAAAAAGTTAAACACTGTCTCTCCCTTTAAAACTTGTGTCTTTTCATGCCTGCTATCTGCTCTGCTCTTTGCCAGTGTTAATGCATCTTCATAAAACTTCCATGTCAAAATATTTCCCTTTTCTATCCAGCATGAAGGCAAACCTGTTCGGATCAATTTATCAAAAGTTATATCAAACTTCTTTACCGCCTCTTTAATTCTCAGTAACCTTTTCTCTGCAACTTTTCGTAGATCATTCTTAATTATCATTTTATTAACTTCTTCAGCATAGAAGTATCTGTCTTGTATATCAATTTCTTCTAGCTCTTCATCTGATTTGGAATTGATAAATTTTAAAAACCTCCTAGCCCAATTTTCTCTTTTAATGAGCGTTTGTTTTTCTGATGATATCTCCTCTTCATGGTCTGAGATGAGGCGTTTCTCTGTAGCAATTATACTTAGGGAATCCCAATTTGACTTCATTTCAGATATAATTTCAGTCCAAATAATATCTTTAGCTCTTAAAAGTGAGATATTACCTTTTAGCTTCTCCTTGAGCTCCTTAATTTCATCCTCAGCCTTTTGTAATTGCTGCTTCTTTTCATTTGCTTTATTTTCCCATCCTCTCATCATCTTAGTAGTTGTTTCCAAATCTAACTGAACCCGCTTAAGATCACCTTCAGCTATCTTCAGTTCTGTGCTGAGCTGAACAATTTGGGTTTGAGGATCCGCATCTTTGTCACCTGTAGGAACAACAAAAGTGCAATTATGGTTTTGAATTTGATTCTGCAGAGACATAGTAGTCTGCTTCACTTTGGAAAACTCTTCATCTTTCTGTAACAATTGCAGACGTAACTCTTCTTTTTCTTTTTCCACCTCAGCTACTTCTGCGGCCATTGAGTGCTCTGTAGCTGGTAATTTTAGCTTTTTCCTCAATGATGATATTTCTACTTCTGCGCTTTTCATGAGTTTTTGAATTGCAGCTTTATCATTTGGATCCACACCAATTTTCATAATGATCTTCTTCAACTCTTCAATTTGAGTTGTTAATTCCCTTGAATTAGCTTTCTCCATTTTGCATTGTCTGATGACCTTTGCAAGCATGTTTTCAGTCTTGACTGCTGTGGCATTAGTCTTGCTCAAATCATTTAAAATCAACTGCTCGGTCTGCATGTGAAGATTCATTTTTTCCCACAATGGGATATTTTTAACATCCATGATTATGTTTACCTCATTAAAGCTGCTCAAAGACCCAAGGGACATTCCCTTTGGATGTGACAGAGCCATTCTAAATTGATCTTTTTCAATATCCATTACTGTCAATAATCTAGTCTGATCAACAGCTGTGTGATGTTCTGCTTGCGCTTCTACATTGGCTTTTATTCTCTGATTTCTTTCTTCAATTTGCGTGAATACTTTCTTGACTGCTGACATCCTTTCTGAGTAAAGTTCATGTCTTCTAGGAGAGGAGGGAACACTTGATTCTTCATTGATATGAAGGGTAAAACCAGGCGAATTGGGAGAATGATCTTCTGCTAGTTTGGTTCTCTTTTCTTCTCTGGGTTCCTCATTATCTATTTCAATAACATCTTCTCTACTTATTTTGCTGGCCTTTTCCATAATGGCAGGTGTTTGAATGCTAGTTTTCAAGGCACTTATTTCACCTGGATTTGCCAACTTCTCTATATCAGGCTTGCTTACATGGGAGAATGCAGCATACTCGTTCTCAACCCTTTTCTGAGAAATTATTCCATGCGGATCATAAGGCCATTTTTCTCCCAACAACAACTGTGTCCCTTCCAACATTTTTGAGACTTCATCAAAAGCTTGTCTTGTGTTGACCACAAAAGGTCCCACACTCATAGGCAATTTGTACATCAAACCTTTCTTCATGGGAAGAAAGTGGACTTGGTCTACATTAAGACTTTGCCTTATGAATTCCAGGGCGAAAATTCGCATGGGTACAAAAGTTGGGAGCCTATAGGGCTCGATGCTAACTCCATACAACCTTATCTCTGAGTATTATTCAAATAAAAACCAATCTCCAAATCTGCAATTGGGTCCTATCTGTAGGAACTCTCGGGCTTTTGGTAGAAAGCATGGAGGAAGAGTTCCATTCAAAATTTTATAAGCAATAGACATGAAATGATTAGCAAATTCAAACAGCCCCGCTTCATTCTCTTCTTTTCTAATCATGTCGGTCCAGAATAAAAATGATTGCTTATTTTTATTACTATCAACTATATTTAAACCCAAACTCATGAACTCTTCGACATTTTGATACAAAAATAAGTAAACAACCAATGATGGAAATCTGAAGAAACATGTTAGAGGAAAAGCTATCAATTGGGAATCTACTATTTCCTGCCAAAAAGACGGAATGTCAAGGACCACCCCTGGTTTCATCATCAGTGCAAACATCCCCAAGACTGATTTATCAATTTTGTGGTCATCGTCTTTCCCCAAAATCTCCGTAATGCAGCTAAGAACTGGCCTATACTGAACATTGAACGCCTCCAAACTGAACTCTTCTCCTCCAAATTGAGTTTTTTCTGGATTTGATTTCAAAAATGACATACAACGACTGAACTCTTCGTTTGAAAGGTCTTCAAAATACTAAACCAATGAATCTTCGAAGAATTGTAACGGAGACTTATCTTCTGGAAAGCACAATGCTTGGCGAACTAATTGTGTTGATACCTGCAGGACATTTTCTCCCTGAGAATTCATGACGAAACATTTACCAGGGTACATTGATGAGACTAACCATGATATGAATTCGGGAAAAAAGTGGGTTTTTGGGATACAGGCTGCCAAAACACCGAAAGTTCTCATGGCGGAAAACACTGGGGATTTCTCGGCATTGAGGGTCACTTGGTGACACAATAAGGGATGATTAACAGAGGCCAAGGTGTCGTGGACGTCTTTTTCGCTGTCCAGGAGGGGACTGAGGTTTGAAATACCAGATAGGGAGACTCGCTTTGCCATGGCTGACAGGGGATAGAAACAATTCGTGGGATAGCAGACAATGCAAAGGTGGAAAGAACACGGTTCAAAGGTAAAAACAACCACGAATAGATGAAAACGGGATAAAAGAACCCTTTTAACAGCTAGGAAAATCTGTAATAAATGCCAACATGACGTGAAAAAGCCGTTAGGACAGCTGTCGTCCACCTCACCAGATGACATCACCGCGGGGGGTCCTGGAGTATGGTAGCGAACTTCGACCGGCACCCCCCGTAATGAATCCAAGCCGTTGATCACGACTCATCCAAGATTTGACTAGTCAACTACGGGGGGTCAGGATTTGATAAACAACGAGCTACTTCTCCCCCCGCAATAACTTATCCGAAAGCACTTTTCTGTGATCACCGCTTCCGCTCAAGAAATTGCTCGGAGCTTAAGATTAAATCAAAACATATATTTCAATAAGGTTAATATTCATCGAGCTTTGAAATGCTTCTTTTATGATATAGTATAAAAACTTTATACTATAACATATGATTTTTTGATTTTCAAATTTTTTGTATTTTTGATATTCAAAATAAAAATTGAAAAGGATATGCAGATATGATATACAACATCTGGCTCCACCTGGGGATAGTGTTTTTACCACGAAACACTAAGAACCTGGAGATCAGTGCCTTCACTTCGGGCATGGAGTCACATATTGCTTGATGGAAAATGTACAATGATCACACCGGATATATACAATGATGATGAAACTGCTTCTTAGTGCCGGAAATAATGCTTTAGATATTTCCCATTCACAGGCATATCTAATACTTCTCCTTCAAGATTTTCCAGCATGAAAGTATTATTCATCTTGACTTCATTGATTTTGAACGGACCATACCACAAGGGATCAAATTTGCCGTTTTTACCTTTGTCTTCCCTTCGGGTATCCCACCTCAATACCAAGTCTCCCTTCTGAAACATGATCTCCTTTGCTTTCCTGTCAAATATTGTCTTCATTTTCTGCTGATAGGTGAGCAAGTTTTCCCGAACTTGATTTGTGTTTTCATTTAACTCCATTACATTGTTCATTCTTCTAATCATGGCATTTGGTTCTGTTTGAGAATCTTGGAGAAAGGAAATCACAGGTTTTACCAACTGAGTGGGAAACAATGCTTGAGTACCATATACGAGCTCATAAGGAGACTTGCCAGTAGACCTCCTAGTGGTCATCCTTGTTTCCCATAGAGAAAAAACTAACTTTGTATCCCAATTCTTTTGGTTTTCATTAATTGTCTTCTTCAGAATTCTTACCAATGTTTTGTTAGAAGATTCTGCCAATCCATTCCCCTGTGGATGATAAACTGTAGAATGAGACAATATCACATTGTAAGTCTGAAAAAAATTAATAAATATGAGTGAACTGAAAACTTGAGCATTATCTGTCACAATCTTTACTAGACATCCAAACCTGCTAAAGATATTTTCTTCTAGAAACTTCATAACCACCAGATCATTTGCTTTCCTAGTGGGGATTGCCTCCACCCACTTTGTAAAATAATCTGTAGCGGTAAGGATCCACTTAAACTGCCCACTATATGGTGGATTGATTTCTCCAATGAAATCTAATCCCCATTGTCTAAAAGGTTCTTCAACAAAAACAGGGAGAAGAGGTAGAGGAGCTAACTTTTTCTTCTCTGCAAATACTTGGAATTTTTGACAACTTTTGACTGCTTTATAAACATCCACAAACACAGATGGCCAATAGAAACCTGATTTGAATATCTTATGAGCTGTTACCTTCCAGCTGTAATGACCTCCGCATAGGCATTCATGATATTCTTTGATTACTTCTGAAATTTCTTCCTCTGTCAAACATAACAACAACACACCAGCAAGGTCCTTCCAATATAATTTTTCTTCAATTATGACATAAGGCTGAGCCTTAAGTTTTAAAGCTCTGTATTTAGTTCTATTAATTGAAGGAGGACAAGACAGAAAGCACAAATAATGAACAATATCCTTATACCAATCTGAGCAGAGAAATTTATACTTAATTGCTGTCTTTGACTGATTATCTCCTGTTTCTCCATCGACTTCATCCACGGGGGCCAACGAATTAATTCCCAATGCTTGGAAATTTGAGTCTGTCAATAATTTGGCCAATCCCAGTCCTTTGACCAGTTTGGTTGGTTTTACATCCAGGTCATATTCCTGAATTTTAGCGATCCATTTTCCCCTTTTACCTTCCACATCGCTCTGTACTAGGACATCTTTTACAGCTGAATTGGGAACATATGCTAAGATTTGAGAATGAAGGATATAAGTTCTGAAAGCTTTCAATGCTTTCACCAGAGCGTATACTTGTTTCTCTAATATATTATATTTCAATTCTGCATCTCGGAGAACTTTACTAAAATATGCTCCAGGCTGTTCGTGCTTTTCTTCATTTCTCTGTAATAACACCACTGCGATCGTCGAGGGAGATGCAAATGAGAAAATTTGAAATGGCTTCAAATAATCCGGACTAATGAGAACATGCGCTTCCTTTAAAGCTTCTTTAATCCTTTGGAAAGACTCTTGCGCTTCTTTGTCCCACCTCACTTCAGCATCCTTTTTCAACATGTCCGTTATCTTTTTGACGATTTCTATGTAATTGGGAACGAATCTTCTTAGAAAATTAATTTTTCCAAGAAATCTCTGAATATCTTTTTTGCTCCGGGGTAGTGGAATTGACTGTATTGCTTCGACCCTCGCTGGATCTATTTTCACTCCTTGCTTGGAGACAATATGGCCCAACAGTTTACCTTCTTCCAGGGCAAACAAAGATTTTTTAGGATTGAGCGAAAACCCATACTTTCTACACTTCAGGAAGGATTTTTGCAAATGTTCTAAATGCTCTTCATCGGAATTTGAGAAAATTGTGACATCATCTAAATAAACCACCACGAACTGATCACCTACGAATGCAATATCCATCGCTCTTTGGAATGTGGCCTCTGCATTCATCAGGCCAAATGGCATCCTGGCGTACATGAATGTTCCCCAGGGCGTAGTGAAGGCAATTTTCTTTTGATCTTCTTTCTCCACAGCCACCTGGTTATACCCTGAAAAGCCATCCACCATAGATAATCTATAAGCTCCAGTCACTTTTTGTAAGACAAAATCCATTTTCGGCAAAGGATAATTATCTTTCAATGAAGCCCTGTTCAAATTCCTGAAATCTACGCACAGCCTTATCTCTCCATTTTTCTTTCGGACTGGTACAAGATTGGAAACCCAATCTGAATATCTGAGTGGAACGATTATCTTGGCTTTCAGCAATTTCTTTATTTCCTTTTCAATCGGAGCCAACAGCAATGGATTAATCTGTCTAAGCTTCTGTTTATGTGGCTTGACTCCATCCTTCAGTGGGATTTTATGTTGTATGATACTCTTATCATATGTCTTCAAATCATCATAAGACCAAGAAAATACATCTTTGAATTGTTTGAACAAATCTACATACCTTTCTTTGTAGTCCTTCGGGACCCCTTTGAACAACTTAATCATTTTAGGCTCCTGTTGAGTCCCTAAATTGCAATCTTCCACCTGCTCATCTTGGTTTTCTTTCTTCTGATTCACTGCAACGTCATTTGTATCAAACAGTCTTTCAAGAGGCACCAAGCCTCTTGGAAAAACGTTATCTTTCAACTGAATGATCTCCTGACCACCAATATTCTTTTTCAGAGTCTTACCAGCCAATTCATCTTCATCAGATTCCAAATCAATCTGATGATCTTCAAAATCTTCAATCATCAAGAGAAACTGCTTAATATGTTCATCGTCCTCAAAGACCTGCCAGTGTTTAATATTGTCAGGGATCTAAGGTCTATGTCTCATCTCAATTTCATACCTTAGTTTCGGACTGATAGGAGGCTTGAATGTATTTGCTGCAATCGCCAAAGAATCAGCCATTCTATTCTCTTCCCTTGGAACAAACTGTAAGTTGAAGGCTTCAAAATAATTTTCGATCAGATCCCAGACCTCATTCCGATATGCTCTTAACCTAGGATGTTTAGTTTGACATAAATTCTTGATCTGTCTTATAATTAATTCTGAATCCCCAAACACATTCATAGAATGAATTCCCATCTGCTTAGCTGTCTGCAAACTAATAATTAATGCTTCATATTCTGCAACATTATTAGTGGATTCAAACTCCAATTTGAAAGAAAAAGGCACAAGATTACCTTCCGGAGAAACAAAAATGAAACCAGCTCCAGTGCCTTCTTTGGAAAACGCACCATCAAAATAACACTTCCACAGCTTATATGAATGTAGCTCCTTATGTACAATTGCTGAAGGGAGCTGCCCTTGAGATTCTTCAGCAAATTTTGCATCTTCATGTAGCATGAAACAAGAGAGGTCATCCTTCTCTTGGCCATAAATTGGTGAATTACTTGCATCTTTCTTGGTAGCAGTTTTTTGAAATCTAGTCTCTCTATACAACCTTCTTTCTTCACCATTGAAAACGGGAATGATAGCATATGTAAATTCTAGCTTCAAAACTCCTCCAAGCTTTGCCCCCCATGATCTAGATAATAACATACCAAACCTGGCTGGAATATCTGCCACTACAACATCCATCATAATGCTTTTGGCTGGGATTTGAGCCAATGAAACAACCATATCCTTAATAAGACCCACACACTTAACCCTTTTTGAGTCAAAAGAGTAAAGGTCTCTGTATGGCTTAGTTATTTGTAAATTTAACTCTTTCATCACACTCAATGGCATCAGATTGTGTGATGCGCCAGAATCTAGCATACAATTATGTAAGACAAAATCATGTAACAGAAGTGATATATAAAAAGGAGGGACAGATGAATCTACCTCTTCAACATGAGGTCCAAATGTAACCACTGGCTTTTCTTCCTGCAGATTTACTGTATCACTCACTTCGTCAGGCTGAGACAGATTGATAAATTCAGAAATCTCTTTCTTGTAACCAGGTGTTTTTATTAATTCAAGAAGAGGTACTTGTATTTTCACTTTTTCTAACTCTTTTGACAAACTGAAAGTTTGATTTGATTTTGTCAACTTTTCAGGTTCTTCTTGATCTTTCTTGGAACTTAGATCTTGATTAGAAACAGTAACCACTTTCTCCAAAATGTTAGAATATTTAACTTTTGTCTGAGAAGTTTCAACTTGCTGCTTTCCTTTCTATCCTTCTTCATTCATGGGCTTTTTACCCTTAGCTATTTTCTTAGTTTGATCTTTCTATAATGGAGTCGCCATTGGAGTAGGTGCTACTTCTGATTCTTTTTCTTCATTATCTTGAGTCCTTAACCTCTTTTTTGACCTCAAATAATACTTTTTATGCAACTCAGATTGCATAAAGTCCGTGAATTGTCTGCAGTAATCATCCATCTCTTCTTGATCGAATGAGAGATCAGCTTCTTCATCTTCCTTCATCCCTTATTCATCTAGTTCTTCTTCTGTTTCATCATCTTCCATGTACACAGCAGAGATCCGAACATCATCCTCTCTCTCATCATCATCATCTGCTGAACGAGTCGGAGCCGCCTCTATGTACAAAGGTGCTTGCACCTGATCTTGATCTTTCTTTTCTCTTTGTAGAATCTGTAGGGGCTGTTTCTTGAATTGGGGATTAAAAACCCCTCTATTCTGTCTTGCAGGCTTACTATCTATTTCCAACTTCACCAATTTATTAGACAGGTTTTTTATGACCTTAGTCATATTGTCAATTCTCAGGTCTTGAGCTGAGGCTTCTTCTTTAGCTTTTCCTTTATCTTGAACTTTACCAGCAGCGGACATATTAGCCTCGATCTCCAGAGCATCAGTTTGGATCTGCTCTAATGTAGGTGATCTCCTTTCCCTCAATGTGAAACTGAATTCAGGTTCAAACGCACCAGCAAAAACAACCCTTGCTCCAATAGGAGGGGGTTTCATTTCAACAGGCAAACTATTATACAATTTATTAAATCTCTTCACAAAATCTTTCATGTTTTCATCAGGTTTCTTCTTTATTGCATTGAATTCTGTCAAAGAATAGCCATGGTCCCTTTTTTCACCCCATCTCTCGGTGAAACGCGTTTCTAGGGTATCCCAATCATTAATGGTACCATTAGGAAATCCTTTGAACCATTTCCTTGCCTCTCCACTTAGAGACTGAACAAAAAGTCTCATTACAACGTCCAAATGTTCAACATTTAAATTCTCAGCAAACGTGCAAAACAGAGGCAAGTGTTGTTCTGCAGTTATTTCATCTTCACCAGTAAATCTAGGGAGTAACTTGAGATACTACTGAGGCATATCATGCAATGGTTGCGGTAAATTTAATGGTGCATATCTATTCATCAAGAAAGCAGGGGCTGCAGGGACTGCCATGTTTACGCCCGGGTTAACTGCTCCTTGAGCGGGGGTAAAATGAATACCAGTTGTAGGTAGGGATGAATGAGGTGAAACAACTGATATAGGAGTTGGAGTATGAACGATTGCAGAAGAGCTGGCAGCTATACGGGGCTGAGTTTCTATAAAGGGAAAAGACACAAACTCCAAAGATTTCTCTTCTAATGTGGGTTCTTGAAAACGAACGGGTGATGGTGATGATTCTTCTTCCGAGAAAATGAGTTTCTTGGAAGCTTTCTTGGATGAGAAAATGTGTGAACTGCTGCCTGGTGCGAGCAGTGTAATTTCAGGTGTATCTAAGATTTTTGGTTTCTGGCCCTTATTTGAAACAAGCTTCTCAGGATCAGACAAAACAAGAAATTTTTGCTGAGAGGTATCTGACCTCGTGTGAGGTTTCTTAGGAGCCAGAGCTATTTTCAAACAAACACAACGTACTATTTCCTCCTCTCTGAACCACCAGAGGAAATGTAAAACAAAAACCAGGGAAAATCTTAGAATCTTTGGTCCCCGGCAACGACACCAATTAATGTTGTTCCTTGAGAAACAATTCCTTGCTGTGTAAAGGAATCCGTGCTCAAGACATTAAAGATTATGTCACAAACAAGTGTATATTTGTCTCTGTTTATTAAACCTTCAAATATTAATAATATAATCTCCAAATATCAAACCCCTACAAGTTCTACAATGCCATGTTCTCTTTATGCTGAAGTGAATGAATGGAAGAAAAAGAAAGAAAAGGATTTCAATTTGATATGTTGCTTAAAACAGAATCTATCATTATAAAACCCTGAAGAAGTGAGCAATAATAAAGTTAAAATAGAGGAGCGCCCATTAAGGATGTTTAACTCTTAGATACAGAGATATCAAGAGACCTGCAGCTCAAATCACTCTATTTTATTCATAGATATGGAAACGAAATGAAAACTGGAAAACTATTCAACATAGATAGAATGAAGGAAACTTGCAAAACTTTTCATTGATTCAATATTTTTCAGTACAAAATTAGGCTTCAAGGTCCAAAACTCGGAACCTTTCTCTTTCTTCAAATTGTCTTTAAATACATTATGAAAAAACAGTTTCCAGTAATGAAACTGATTCTAACTACTCTAACCAACTTTAACTGCCTAAACTATTAACTGTTATAGAGGTACATGCCTCGAAAAAGTCTTATTACATTTGCATAATCCTGAGAAATGACATAATGAGAATTTTTATAACTTCTAATCTAAAGGAACAGCTGGTCCTGAAGTGGCTACGGAATCGACGGCTACTTTTGTTTTATCCATTGGGATCTTTTTTGCTGTGTCAATGGAGAATATTTTTCATTTTTTCCAAAGTTCACTTTGAGTTGTAGGAGCATTCCTGTAGCTGAGGTATTCCAATCTAAATGCAACTGCCTGATTGTGAGTGAGTCTTTCTGTGAAGAGTGCTTTTACCATCCATAGCAAATTGAAGTGCCTCTGTAAAAAGTTAAACACTGTCTCTCCCTTTAAAACTTGTGTCTTTTCATGCCTGCTATCTGCTCTGCTCTTTGCCAGGGTTAATGCATCTTCATAAAACTTCCATGTCAAAATATTTCCCTTTTCTGTCCAGCATGAAGGCAAACCTGTTCGGATCAATTTATCAAAAGTTATATCAAACTTCTTTACCACCTCCTTAATTCTCAGTAACCTCTTCTCTGCAACTTTCCGTAGATCATTCTTAATTATCATTTTATTAACTTCTTCAGCATAAAAGTATCTGTCTTGTATCTGAATATCTTCTAACTCTTCATCTGATTTGGAATTGATAAAATTTAAAAACCTCCTAGCCCAATTTTCTCTTTTAATGACCGTTTGTTTTTCAGATGATATCTCCTCTTCATGGTCTGAGATGAGGCGTTTCTCTGTAGAAATTATACTTAGGGAATCCCAATTTGACTTCATTTCAGATATAATTTCAGTCCAAATAATATCTTTAGCTCTTAAAAGTGAGATATTACCTTTTAGCTTCTCCTTGAGCTCCTTAATTTCATCCTCAACCTTTTGTAATTGCTGCTTATTTTCATTTGCTTTATTTTCCCATCCTCTCATCATCTTAGTAGCTGTTTCCAAATCTAACTGAACCGCTTAAGATCACCTTCAACTATCTTCAGTTCTGTGCTGAGCTGAACAATTTGGGTTTGAGGATCCGCATCTCTGTCACCTGTAGGAACAAAAAAAGTGCAAGTATGGTTTTGAATTTGATTTTGCAGAGACATAGCAGTCTGCTTCACTTTGGACAACTCTTCATCTTTTGGTAACAATTGCAGACATAACTCTTCTTTTTCTTTTTCCACCTCAGCTACTTCTGCGGCCATTGAGTGTCTGTAGCTGGTATTTTTAGCTTTTTCCTCAATGAGGATATTTCTACTTCTGCGCTTTTCATGAGTTTTTGAATTGCAGCTTTATCATTTGGATCCACACCAATTTTCATAATGATCTTCTTCAACTCTTCATTTTGATTTGTTAATGCCCTTGAATTAGCTTTCTCCATTTTGCATTGTCTGATGACCTTTGCAAGCATGTTTTCAGTCTTGACTGCTGTGGCATTAGTCTTGCTCAAATCATTTACAATCAACTGTCCGGTCTGCATGTGAAGATTCATTTTGTCCCACAATGGGATCTTTTTAACATCCATGATTATGTTTACCTCATTAAAGCTGCTCAAAGACCCAAGGGACATTCCCTTTGGATGTGACAGAGCCATTCTAAATTGATCTTTTTCAATATCCATTACAGTCAATAATCTGGTCTGATCAGTAGCTGTGTGATGTTCTGCTTGCGCTTCTACATTGGCTTTTATTCTCTGATTTCTTTCTTCAATATGCGTGAATACTTGCTTGACTGCTAGCATCCTTTCTGAGTAAAGTTCATGTCTTCTAGGAGAGGAGGGAACACTTGATTCTTCATTGATATGAAGGGTAAAACCAGGCGAATTGGGAGAATGATATTCTGCTAGTTTGGCTCTCTTTTCTTCTCTGGGTTCCTCATTATCTATTTCAATAACATCTTCTCTACTTCTTTTGCTTGCCCTTTCCATAATGGCAGGTGTTTTAATGCTGGTTTTTGAGGCACTTGTTTCACCTGGATTTGCCAGCTTCTCCATATCAGGCTTGCTTACATGGGAGAATGCAACATACCCGTTCTCAACCCTTTTCTAAGAAATTATTCCATGCGGATCATAAGGCCATTTTTCTCCCAACAACAACTGTGTCCCTTCCAACATTTTTGAGACTTCATCAAAAGCTTGTCTCGTGTTGACCACAAAAGGTCCCACACTCATAGGCAATTTGTACATCAAACCTTTCTTCATGGGAAGAAAGTGAACTTGGTCTACATTAAGACTTTGCCTTATGAATTCCAGGGCGAAAAGTCGCATGGGTACAAAAGTTGGGAGCCTATAGGGCTCAATGCTAACTCCATACAGCCTTATCTCTGAGTATTCTTCGAATACAAACCAATCTCCAAATTTGCAATTGGGTCCTATCTGTAGGAACTCCCAGGCTTTTGGTAGAAAGCATGGAGGAAGAGTTCCATTCAAAATTTTATAAGCAATAGACATGAAGTGATCAGAAAATTCAAACAGCCCTGCTTCATTCTCTTCTTTTCTAGTCATGTCGGTCCAGAATAAAACTGATTGCTTATTTTTATTACTATCAACTATATTTAAACCCAAACTCATGAACTCTTCGACATTTTGATACAAAAATAAGTAAACAACCAATGATGGAAACCTGAAGAAACCTGTTAGAGGAAAAGCTATCAATTGGGAATTTACTATTTCCTGCCAAAAAAACGGAATGTCAAGGACCACCCCTGGTTTCATCATCAGTGCAAACATCCCCAAGACTGATTTATCAATTCTGTGGTCATCGTCTTTCCCCAAAATCTCCGTAATGCAGCTAAGAACTGGCCTATATTGAACATTGAACGTCTCCAAACTGAACTCTTCTCCTCCAAATTGAGTTTTTTCTGGATTTGATTTCAAAAATGACATACAACGATTGAACTCTTCGTTTGAAAGGTATTCAAAATACTGAACCAATGAATCTTCGGAGAATTGTAAGGGAGACTTATCTTCTGGAAAGCACAATGCTTGGCGAACTAATTGTGTTGATACCTGCAGGACATTTTCTCCCTGAGAATTCATGACGAAACATTTACCAGGGTACATTGATGAGACTAACCATGATATGAATTCGGGAAAAAAGTGGGTTTTTGGGATACAGGCTGCCAAAACACCGGAAGTTCTCATGGCGGAAAACACTGGGGATTTCTCGGCATTGAGGGTCACTTGGTGACACAATAAGGGATGATTAATAGAGGACAAGGTGTCGTGGACGTCTTTTTCGTTGTCCAGGAGGGGACTGAGGTTTGAAATACCAGATAGGGAGACTCGCTTTGCCATGGTTGACAGGGGATAGAAACAATTCGTGGGATAGCAAACAATGCAAAGGTGGCAAGAACACGGTTCAAAGGTAAAAACAACCACGAATAGATGAAAACGGGATAAAAGAACCCTTTTAACAGCTAGGAAAATCCGTAATAAATGCCAACATGACGTGAAAAAGCTGTTAGGATAGCTGTCGTCCACCTCACCAGATGACATCACTGCGGGGGGTCCTGGAGTATGGTAGCGAACTTCGACCGGCACCCCCCGTAATGAATCCAAGCCGTTGATCACGACTCATCCAATATTTGACTAGTCAACTACGGGGGGTCAGGATTTGATAAACAACGAGCTACTTCTCCCCCCGCAATAACTTATCCGAAAGCACTTTTCTGTGATCACCGCTTCCACTCAAGAAATTGCTCGGAGCTTAAGCTTAAATCAAAACATATATTTCAATAAGGTTAATATTCATCGAGCTTTGAAATGCTTCTTTTATGATATAGTATAAAAACTTTATACTATAACATATGATTTTTTGATTTTCTAATATTTTTGTATTTTTGATATTCAAAATAAAAATTGAAAAGGATATGTAGATATGATCTACAACAGGTTTCATACCCTCCTTGCTGCCAGTAATCCCAAGCTATTTCTGAGCCCAAATTTGAGCTTTGGATGCTTCTCTAGCTTACAGATCCTTCTATTGTTAGGTCAATGTAATGTTCTCTTCTTCCTGCAGTCATTTGATAGAGATGATCCAGAAGTCCATCATCCTCTCTGTTATCGACAGTCTCTGTATATCTTGGTCCTTGGTACGGGTCAAGCGGCTGAGCGACTCTGATATTCCCGTCCTTGAAGAACATCAGTTCCTTTTTCAGATCTATTATCACGTAATTTTCAAAGGCCCAATCAATTCCTAGTAGTGCAAGATAAGGATATTTATCTCCTATGATGTCGATGACTTCAAAGTCTGTATATGTCTTTACCCCTGCAATGTTAACTTCAACGTTCTCCAATCTGCCGATGGGTACAATGCAGTACTAGTTCGCCATCCAAAGTTGGATTGGTGAATACATCAATCTTGGCTTCCCTAATGCTTCCCAGGTGTTCCTTGTCAAAATGTTGACGTCGGATCCCAAATCAAGCATAGTGTCCTTAATTTGGAAACCTGCAACTTGTGTGTTCACTCAGAATTCCTTTCACATCCTTCTTTTATTTCTCTTTACTCTCTATACATACTTCTGGTTTGCATCTGGTGATTCTCTTGCTCCTGTTCTTTTCTTTAGCACCTTTTCCAAGTTTTGCTTTAGTTGTTCTAACATTGGCGCGTTGTTAACAACTTTTAGGAATAGATGGAACCACTCCTGGATCAAAGCTTCTGAATGACCTTGGGTGTCATTGTCTACCTGAGTTTGCTGTAACTCGATACCTTTGTTCCCCCAAGTTGGGCAAAGGTTTCTGCTGCTTCCTGAAAAAATTGTTTCTGTCATTCTGGGCTGACCCACAGTTTTGTGGATGCTGGCTTAACCAGCTTTATCGGGTCCCTTAAATTTTCATATTCTTCCGTTCTTTTGCCTCCTCGCGTTATTATAGCCACGTTCTACATTGTATGAGTCTCCATCAACCTGGGTTCTGCATTTACTATATTTTCCCCCCTCTGTCTAGCTCTTTCCTCCCATATTTTGATGAGCTCAGGGCAATCTTCTGTTGCGTGAGTGTTAACCCAACACTGCGAACACCAGGGTATTCTAGGGAGAGGACATTCTGTAGCTACATGTCCTTCCTAGTCGCAGTTGTAACATCTCACTGGACCTCTACCCCTTGCCCGACCTCCTCTCAGGCCTCCCCCTCTCCCTCAGGGAGCTTCGTTCACTCTATATGAAGGTCGTTCTAGCCATTTCGCTAGTGCATCCAGAGCTCAGCACTGCTCTGTGCCATGTGTTGTTGAGGCACAGAAATCACAGTATATATTATTCAGAACGTTGCAATATTTTTGTAAGATCAGACACAGGCGAGGTTGATGGCCCATAGTCTTGCATATTTCACAATACTCATTGGTGGTTGGACTTTGTTGTGTAGGGAATCCTGTGTATTGTTGTTGCGGTGGATATAATCCCTGGGTGTTTATTTGTACAACTCCTAATGGTGGAGCCCCCTGTGCTCTTGCAGCCGCTGTCCCCACGTTCTGCCCCCACAACCGTGGAAATTCAGTTACCACATGTCCTTCCATGAGACAATGTGTGCACCATACATTCGGTCTTGTCGGCTGCATTGGTTGAATTTCTTTGAGTTTTTCAGTCAAACTCACTATTTGATGCTGCAGACCCATTATAGAGGGGTCTTGTACCGCTGCTCCTCCCTTAAGCTCTTACGAGTATCCCGCCATAGCTTCTATCTTCATTTCTTGCTCTAGTGCGTCTTGCAACGTCTCGATCCTTTATTGAGTTAATGGAGTTCGAGTAAAAGGTAGTAGAGCTTTGATGAACCAATCCCTCTGATGGTTTGGATCAATTGGATAGCTGAGTTTTCCAATTTCGTCCTTGAATATCCGCATCAAATCCCAAGCAGTCTCTCCTTCCTGCTACTTGATTTCCCACATTTCTGACAGGTCTTGTTGGTCTGTTTGGGGAAGTTTGAACTCCTTAATGAAATCCCTCTTCACATCTACCATTGCTGGATTCTGATGAGCTTCAGACCACTTCATAAACCGTAGGGCTCTCTCCCTAAGGGTGGTTTGAAATTCTATCAACTTCCCCACATCTGGGGTTTGTCATGCCCTCCATATGGCCTCGCAGAGGTACCAATGCTATTCTACATCATCGTTACCCCTCCCAGAGAACTCTGGATACCGGGTAAGTGATCCCGCCATGTTCACTTGAGTAGGCGTCACTAGAATGAAGCCGTTGGTTCCTGGTTGCGAGATTGTACCACTAGCAATCCTACTACTAGTATGTATCACTGTTGGGGACTGAATATTGTGCAAATTACTTAATTCACGCAACTTAACAAAAATTTCACCTAGGGGTTGATAGAGCACCAGGGGAAGGTTTGTACTAGAGCTACTTGAACTTTGGGGAATAGGAATACCTTGATATATGGACGCTGGCCTTTCTTGGAATAGTTGCTCCATTGCAACGTGCATCTCCACATCAGACACCTCCTCTAGGCATGCGTCTGTACCTTCTCCGTCAGACTTCTTTCCTTTCTCCATCTCGGCTGGGCTCCTATACACCTACTGAAATTCTTTAACGGCCCCTCCTATATCTTGGGGACCCACTTGAATTTCCATTTCCTTCGTCCTCTAAGGCGCCTCCTCTTTGTCCTTTCAACCAATTTCCTGTCTCTTCAACTCCTTTATCACCCTCTCTTGCCATCTTTCTGCAATCTGCGCCCTCCGATGTGCTCGTCGCTCCCTGAGCCTGTTAGCGGTCTCGACATCCATACTCCTATTCCCCTTTTTCACTGCATCTCTCCCTTAGTCCCTTCCCCCGGCACCAGAGGTTTTACGCTTCCATCCCTGCTTTTTGGAACCCCATTAGTCCTTCATCTACCATCAATGCTTTAATCCAAAATGGGATCTCCTTCAGTAGCTTCCCCCTTAACCTGGATCTGAATGTACCTTCTGCTCTCGAAAAATACTGGTAGCACTCTACTGCAAACTCCACTATGTATCCGTCCAAGGTAGACTCCACCCAGAAATATACAGCTCAAGTTAAATCGGTGTTTAACCGATGAAGGTCCACCAGATCTCTGTGCACCCATTTGTGATTTATTTTCTGCGACCATTCTTTGACTACCTTGGTGTGAAGCCTCTGCAACCAGTTATAGAGTTATTCCGGAAACTTTCCCCAAAAGATTTCGTTGGTATCACTGGTAGAGTCGGAGAATAGAACCAGACTTTTGATCGTTCTCTTCTTCTGTCGTCTCAGCTTGGCTTGCTGAGTGATGAATTGATCTAGGTGGTTATCCCACCAACTTCGTATTTCTCTTTAAAATATTCGAGATACCATGATCTGACTTCCAAATGAAATTTCGGGTCCCGGCAACGGAACCATTTGTTGGCGAGAAAACAGGTCTCACAGAGAAGACCCAGGTTCAGGTTAAAGGCCAATAAGGGTTTCTGCTGTAGTCTAGCACCACGCCGGCATTTTCACCCTGCTTCTAAGAGTCGAGAGTCTTACCCGAGGTGTGTCGTGACCTTACTAAGATGGGGGATAGATCGGTATCAACATAATGACATCGGTATGAAGAAATCAGAGCTGTGACAAAGGTCTAAACAAACGCAATGTTCCATCAAAGATATCTCTCAGGAGTGCATTTAGACTTATAACACATAAAATTAAAAATTACTACTAAAACCATTCATTCCAGACCTCAACATATACTCAGAACAACAACTCCTGATTGTATTATAAAGCAACTATCAATAACAGAACATTACAGAGCTCCTTAGCATGAGCTCGAACGGAATAGAATACAAGTGGTCCTATTGGACAGAGAGAAATATAGAGATATAGAAGAATAGAGAACATAACAACATAACAGGGCTCTCCTATGGCTCCTATCTTCTGCCCCCGTCTGCACCAACCCCTTTTTCCGCTGGCTGGCTGCCTATTTGATTTGCTGCCTATGCGACTGATAATTCCTCCTTTCTCTTCTCTCGGTTGTCTTCTGTTTCTTTATGTTAATATGGATTTCTACTACTTGTTTTCTGCCACGCTCTTCTGCCACTTGTGCTTGCTCCCGCAACAGCTGCACCACCTGTCCTATACTCCTTTGCAACCTTGACCTCTCTCTGCCTACCATGGTTGTGTTCTGCCACGTACTAGCCACAACTCAAAAGCTGTGTAATTTCAAAACAAGGGCCCCAAAAAAATTCATATATATTGGTTGTAACAGAATACATAACTAAGTGTGTGGAAGCAGTAGCATTACCTAAAGCCATAGAAGAAACTGTGATAAAATTTCTTTTCGAAATTTTCGTATGATATGGGTTACCCAGAGAAGTAATCACCGATGGAGGGCCGCAATTTGTAGGCCACAAGATTGTTGCTACACTGAAAAATCATCATGTTATTCACAGAATTACCTCTCCATATCACCTGTAAGCAAACGGGCAGGTAGAAAGCACCAAAAAAGTAATTGAGGCTATTCTAACGAATATAGTCTCATCGCATAGATGAGACTAGGCTACTTGACTGCCAGAAGCCTTGTGGGCATATCGCACAACTTGGAGGAATACTGCTGTATACTCCCCATATCAACTGGTATTTGGTAAGGAACCTATTTTTCCCATAGAGTTTGAGATACAAACACTAAGGACAACCCAGGAAGTGTGACAGGATTTAACTGAAGCCCAGATTAATAGATTGCAACAAATAAATGAATTAGATGAAATCCGGCTTTTGGCTCTGTAAAATACTGCACTCATTCAACAAAAAAGAGCCAAATGGCACGATTCTCTGATCAACAAAAAGAAAATTCATGAGGGTGATTGGGCACTTCTCTTTATTCCAGGTTTCAAGACTTTCCTGGCCAAATGCAGACGAGGTGGTTAGGTCCTTATGAAATAAAGGAAGTACATGAAAATGGCACTCTTACGTTAACCACCATTGATGGGTTTGATTGTTCCTTTAAAGAAAATGGGCATCGGGTGCGCCTCTACAAAAGACCGCTTATGAGAGAATATTTTTGTCAACAGATAGGCAAAGACTCCACCATGCAAGTTTTAGTTGCAGAAGATAATCCTTCCGCAGCCTCATCTTTGTAGAAATTGATTTTTTTTTCTTTTGTAAATAAGATTTCTGATTTAATTGTTTTTTTTGCCTGTTTTGCTATTCCCTCTTCGGAACAACACTTTTTGATTTTGTTGTTCCCTCTTCAGAACAACACTTTTTGGTTTTGTTGTTCCCTCTTCGGAACAACACTTGTTGATTTTGCTGTTCCCTCTTCAGAACAACACTTGTTGATTTTGCTGTTCCTTCTTTGGAACAACACTTTTTGATTTTGTTGTTCCCTCTTCGGAACAACACTTTTCGATTTTTCTGTTCCCTCTTCGGAACAACACTTTTTGGTTTTGTTTTTCCCTCTTCAGAACAACACTTGTTGATTTTTTTCTCCCTCTTCGGAACAACACTTTTCAATTTTGTTGTTCCCTCTTCGAAACAAAACTTTTTGGTTTTGTTGTTCCCTCTATGGAACAACACTTTTTGATTTTGTTGTTCCCTCTTTGGAACAACTCTTGTTGATTTTGCTGTTCCCTCTTCAGAACAACACTTTTTGATTTTGCTTTTCCCTCTTTGGAACAACACTTTTTTATTTTTTTGTTCCCTCTTCGGAGCAACACTTTTTGATTTTGTTGTTCCCTCTTCGGAACATCACTTTTTGATTTTGTTGTTCCCTCTTCGGAACATCACTTTTTGATTTTGCTATTCCCTCTTCGGAACATCACTTTTTGATTTTGTTGTTCCCTCTTCGGAACAACACTTGTTGGTTTTTTTGTTCCCTCTTCGGAACAACACTTGTTGGTTTTGTTGTTCCCTCTTCGGAACAACACTTTTTGGTTTTTCTATTCCATCTTTGGAACAACACTCTCTTTTGTTTTTTCTTCTTGCATTTTTGTGTGTTTTGAATAGCACCCTTGTTATATATTTCCCAAACACTCATAGTTCATTTTTTGTTTTTGTTTTGAGCTTCATTTATTTGATTCTTTTTATGGCCTACAATACAGTACCTTCATGAAGACAAAGAATTATGGATTTTATTAAAGCAGGTGACTATTTTTAACATTATGATCTTTGAAAAAGACAAATTCTTGATGATAGGCTTAAAACAATTGAAAGGGACACAATTATTTATATTTTACTTTACTATACTAACTTCTACTATATATGATATTGATTGATCATCTTTACCATGTTGGTTCTACTTTTCCTGGTTATAATTCTCTCTATCTATTATCAATGTGATTATGGGTATAATTTTTCTTATTATTGACATGTTTCAACTTCTTACACCATCCCTACTCTTAAGGAGTACTGAGCCTCCCTCTATTTATATGTAATGATAACTAATCTACAAACAGAGGATAGTGGGTCTCATTAAGAGCCAGCCTACCATGTTCATAAGGATGTAGCAATGTGACATTCCCACTATGGCCACCACACCAGGGTTATGGTCCATTGGATGGCTAAAATATCCTTGGAACATGAGGCCTCATCATGAGCCAGCCTGCTCACTTTTGTTACTCCCCAGTGAATGGCAGTGTGGTTATCTGGTTACCATGCCAACACACTGGTCTCTTCTGTAAGAATAGCAATAAAATTTTTCAATTATAAATTGAGGATCCTGGCTCACTTGGGTTAAAAATCAACTCTGTCGAGGCTATGGATGCCTGCTACAGTAGAAGCTCTGATTATGGTATTTTAGTTCCATTTCCACAATCAATAACTCTTATAATACCCTCTTCCCATTTACCTTTCTTTTCGAGAGATTATTTCCTCTAAATACTTCCCTATTTTGAACCTTTATGCATGCGTTTATGTTTTTACTCAATCATATCATACATAGTCAGAATATCGTAAGTAAAGCCTTTTTTTTTACATATTGTTGTTCCCTTTCCTATCACTTAACTTATCATCAACTAAAGCTTCTTGTCTCTTATCATTCATTATCATTATACCCCATGATTTTATTCTATCCATATTGTCCCGTCATTCATCTATGTACTCTGACCCATTTATGGATGTACTCTTTATCTTACCGTTGAAATAACCATTTCTTGTCTAATCGGTCGAAGGCGACCTCTCATTTAGTAGGGGGAGAGGACTTCCATTATGCATATGCTGTCACTATGTTGGGGTTCCCATGTTTTGGCCAGATTGGCAAGACCAAAAGATGAGACAACATCAGAACCACTTTTAGACCTTAGGATCTAGCCCTCCTAGGTCCAGAGAGGGATCTCTCTAAGTTTGCCAAAGGCATATGTATTTTAAGGTTTCAAGGTTTATATTTTAGACTAGTTTTAGGCTCAAGGTTGTTTGTTTGGATTATTTGATGTTTGGTTGCTGGGAATCAGGAAAGGAAGGTCCAATATAAGACAAGGATGAGCATAGAGGGAATTAGGCTAAGATAGATAACTCAGGGAACATCAAGGCCATTGGGCTATGGAGTCAAGAAAGGATTTACTTGTGTTCAATGTGCAAGCTTTCAGTTGGGCTAGTCATCTAGAGCATTTGGATCTTAAAGGATGATGGGTGAAATGGAACATTAAGGACTGAAAATGAAAGGAGGAGGACCATCCAATTCGTCTATAGATCAGGTCAAAGGTCATTTAACTCCAGACCTGCTTGGACCAAATTAGAGGCAATACAAGGGATATTGGAAAGGCTTAATTGAGATGGAAAGATCCTAGTGAGGTAGAGACAAGGTTCTAGACCTCCCAGTGTTCCCAACTCATCCAACTGAAACCTAACAAGAACATCTAAACATAGATTTCATTAATTCATACATCATAGAGCAAGCAATAACAACCACTACACTGGTTAAATCAATTGAAATCAAAATTCAGATACACATATAAGCAAAAAACATAAAAGGCTGGGAGAGCAGCAACATAAGGTACCTATCCAGGGTACATCTTATGCCAAACTTCTGATGCGAGCCAGTAGCAATGGAATGAAATGAAATAAAAAACAGAGATAGGAAAACATCACCAGCTGCTTTAGATCAGGATCCAAAGAAATATGCTTGTCATATTAAAAACAACACCAATCAGGTACATCATTGCCCACAGCTTGAACATTCAGTCCGAATACATAAAATCTCAGCCTATCTTACAATATTACACAGAGAACTTGTCTCAAGAGGAAAATGCTTGCATTTCTCTGATATCTCATCAACAACCATTACAATATTTTCTCGTGAGATTTATAGCTGAAGAGAAGCAGAAGAGGTAGGTGAAGAACTAAATGCCGTATTAAACACTTGAAAAGAAAGAGGGCCGAAGCCCATTCTGTTTGAATGCTGAGTATTTAATCCCTGGCATTATTTTGATGAAAGAGTGATCTTCTCCAGATTTACCTTTACTTCTGACATGACTTTGAAGCATTTTGGCTGCAATACTCTTTGTACTTCTGGTGAATAAATAAATTACAAACCAACTGCTGAGAAGTCTGCTACATAAATGCTCTGCTGGATTTTAACTGCTGTCTGGGTGGAAGCTCTTTCAGGGATATGGTATTAAATAAAAGCTGTATGGTCGCCCTGTACTTGATGAAGAAAAACGTTTTGCTGGTGAATAAACCCTGATGTTACCTTTTATTTGTGCTAAGGACCTTTGATCGGTCCTCGGGGTCTTCAAACTGGTGCTTTGCCTCTTTAAACCACAGATTTAAGGCTCAAGATTTTCTTTGGTGTGCCTTAATCTCTTTGCTTTGTGCCGAAACACTTTGCTGCTCCATCTCTGCTTCTATCAAGTTAGCTCGAGCTTTAATGGCGTCGAGAGCTTTTCCACAGAGTCTAAACCCTGTTCCTTTAATGAACGTCCTGTCTTCACCTTCCCGGGTCATTTCTCATAAATTCTGCCCCTGTAACTGATGTTCTTTGATCTCTCTGTCCTTGTAGCAGAGATTTCGTATCACGACAACCATTCACTTTGATCACCCTGCAAAAACGACAACTGATTAAGAAAACAATGCATGGTGGCGGATGATGTGGATGTCTGTGTGGGTGATAGAGGAACTGCAGAGACATGGCGGAAGAATGCTGTGGAATGATAGAGAACAGAGATGGCAGGAGGTCGGCCGAACGCAGAGCATGTTATGCGTGAAAACCTTAAAAACATCGACCTTCAAATGAATATATACAATAGAATGGACGGGCGTACGGTGGGAATATGTGGAAAGAGTGTTGACGTGGGGAGAACTGGGGAATGGTGACCAAGTCAACAAAGGGGAAACAGATCTGGACCATCGATCATGGTGAATATCGACGGCGGGGGGCAACGGATAGTGGGCCAGAGGTACAGAGGTCATGAGTTAAACTCTGTGCAGCTTCATTGATCGATGACTGTTGGATGATCCGGGGCAGATCCGACGGCTGACGCGAATATCTCCGCGCGACCTGTACCGAACGTTAACGCGCGATGGGAGGGCGGTTTTGCCGTCGTACAGGAGACAGGTGTCGGGCGCTGAGTGGAATCGCTGGGCTCTCGGGAAAACCCGCCTACCGCGCGAAGGCGGTGCGATGGAAACCGGTGGTTTGGGCACAGTGCGCGGCGGGGTCCACTGGGCGGGTAGGATCTGCATCGTTAGATCAACGTGAAATGGACGGCGATGGCACGATGTAGGAAATGAACGGGGAAGCACAGAGAGCTGCAGATTACATGATGGCAATCCGATCTGTCAAGATCGATGGTCGAGGATGTGCCCGATGAACAAATACGATGAGCGCCTTTCAGTGTTGGGGCTCGGTCACAGCGCCGGGTTTTGTGGAAGGTAAAGGAGCGCGGGGCTATCAGAGGAGGGGCTAGGCTTGATATAAGGTTCAGAGTGGGTTTTAAAGCCATTTAACGCATTCTGAAGCCTTAAAAGGGTAACGATAGGAAGATAAATAGCGAAATAGGCTAAACCAGGGACATGGGTAGAATTTGAAGGGGATTTTTGGGGATTTTAGAGGATTGACAGGAGAAATAGAGGAAAAAGGGGATTTTGACAAAGGGGGCATGGGATTAAAATTTTGGCATTTGCAGGGATACAAGGGGGAAATCAGGCCCTTTGAGAAATGGATCAGCAGGGGGAAACTGTTTTAGGCATAGCACCTAGAGACTTCAAGGGTGATGTGTTTTCGGGGGAAAGGCATCCCTTGAAGGCTCCAAAACACTCTAGCCCCCAGCTTGCTTGTCAAGAATTTCATAGGGGGGCTAACACACTATTTCATTAACTAACACGATATCTCATGATTATGCGGCATGTGAAAATTTAACAACATCAGCTATAATTTTTCAACAAACTTGTTGTTCTATCGCTCTACGTATCGCTATGTTGTTGTGCTTTTCAATACTGTTGTGTTTTTCAAATTTGCTGTTCTTTTCGGTATTGCTGTGCTTTCCAGTATTACTGTGTTTTCCAGTATTACTGTGCTTTTCAGTATTGCCATGCTTTTTAGCATTGCTAAATCTTCCCATTGACATCCATCCTTTGCAAAAATAAGAAGAATTTGAACACTATGGGTGGTAAGACAGTGCGCCATGAACTGTTAGTATTAGAAGTATCCGACAGAGCAAGAGAAATTCTGATTTGAGCAGGATGGATATCCTATCTTACAAGGTTTAAGCCCTCAAATGAGGAAATTGCTATTGAGTTTATATAGAATTTGCAGAATAGGGAATCCATGGTAAAAGGCAGAAGGATTGCAGTTACAGACGCTGTAATAGCTGAGGTAACTGGGCTGCCAACAGAAGGCACCACATGGGCACAAAAACATCTATCGATACACGATGCGGTAGAGACCTTCAAAGACGAAGGAGAACAACTGGTCAGAAAGGGCAAAGGCTTTCAACCATCTTCTCTCGCAGAACCATGGAGGGAATTAGCAAGCATCATCCAGAAATACAGTACCTGTGATGGACGACGTGATGTGGTAAGGCCGCGACAACTCAAACTCCTAGTTGTTCTAAAGCAAAAACTTACTGTTAATTTTCCATCCCTTTTAAATTCTTTATTGCACGATACTGCTACTAGAATAAGATGGGTTGGTCACCCTGAAATGGTGGTAAGTCACCATGGAATTATTATAATGATCATTAGTCATAGCCTAGTCCAATATGACTTGACTTGGGAAGGTTTCATCACAGCTCTCGAAAGCATACAGAACCCTGTAATTCAATATCCCGCAATTGCAAAAGAAAGTCAGCAAAACCCTGTCTCAAAAAGCAAAAGGATTTCCCATTTAAGGGATGAACCTCAAAAACACAGGAGATCTATAAGAATCGAATTAGCCCAGAGAATGCCTATGAATCTACGAGACAAAAACAATCAACCTGCGTAGACATCCAACCCAGTTAGGGTAGGAGATTCTGAGTCTGAACAAGAAGCACCAGGTTCAGAGGAAGAGCCAAAAGAAGAAACCGGGTCAGAACCAGAACAAGAAGAAGAGCCCGAGGAAGAGGCTGAGCTAGAATCAGAACCTGAAGAACAAGAACAAGGACAAGAACAATATTATGAATTGGAAGTTGAAACTGGACCAAATTTTTAGGTAGGAATAGCCGAGGTCCTAGCGAATCTCGATGTATACATGCAACCTGGAAGACCGTTTGGCCCTAGCATATTGGAAACAAAAGCCCCGCAGAATTCCGGGCACATAGAAACTCCTCCATCACAAGAGGTTGTAGACACAGAAATTGTATAGGAATCTGATAACCAGTTTGGTGATACAATTTTCTTAAGCCAGGAGGGCCCACATAAGTCTGTAGATATAAACATTGGTCATGAATCTAAAAATTAGTCAGGTAATACAGTTCCTTTAGAACATAGCCTTGAGGGCCAACAAGCAGCCTTAGAAACAGTTGATAAACCTGTTAAGGGTACAGACGCTCCTCGAAAGAACCTAGGAGCCAGAGCAAAACTTAAGAAGTTGCAACAGTAGTACCAGAACCTTCAAAAGACAGTTAAAAGGTTATGACAAAAATTATAAAAATGGAAAACATAGAGCACCGCTCCTAAGGTGACTTCTGTAACAATACAAACACTAAAATGCAAAAATAAATCAGTGGGGATTCAAACAGAACTCGTTTCTACTAGAGAAATTTCCACCCAGATTTATTTGCATGAGAATGTGGTGAATGTAGCTATTCAAATGGAGGGTTGGTCCTCCCACAATAAGCAAATACAAACTGAAAAGGTACTCTTTCATAGTATTTGCACCCAAACAGAGAAGAAATATGAGGATTCATCGTTAAAGCATGACCCTATTGTTTTAAAGCTTCAGGAAGAATTAACGCAAGCCCATCTTGCTCTTGAAAAACATAAAAAAATAGACAGTCTCCCTGTAAAAATACCAGGAATTACAAAAAAAATTGAGAGGATTAGCTCTAGCAAAGAATGAGGCTTTATATAAGTCTAGACAGGAAGAAGAAAAAATGAATAGAATGAAAATTAAGCTGAAAATAGTTAGGAATCAATTGGACACCATTTGTTCATTGTATTCAGATATCTTGGCTTGTCGATCTCCTGCTACAAACTATGCCTTGTTTTTATTAGAACGATATTTATTGTTAAAAATCAAAGCTGTTAGAGCCGACAAGCCAATTGAGCTAAAGACGATGGAAGATTTTATAAATTGCTGTAAGGTGCATGGAGCAAAGGTCCAAAGGCTTCTTTGTGAATTTTATTTACATAATTTTATATTAGATAAAGAAGTGGATGTGAATCCTAGCCCTTTTATTGGAGATGTTCAATTCCAGGCTTTTATTTCTTTTGCAGTCAACCAACTCAAGTGGTTTAAGGCTTATAATTTGTTCCAAAAATAGGAACACATCCTGGATCTTTGGGTAAGGAGTGAACCTACTCATCCTCTGCAAGTGTTTGCTAAGCATAAAGCACTGATAACACAAGAGGGCATGACTAAGAGTTTAGGGCCCATACATAAGGAATTTGTGCTAGAAGGAACAACATATTTTCTCTCCATTCAAGAAAGATCCTTGGTTGCATCCAAAATGAGATGGATGGCTTCAAGCAACAGTGTTAAAGATAGAGAACCATTTAATTATGGGAATTTCAAAGCTGCTGCAAGATGGTTAATCCCATACGGGAAATTTATCTTAAGAGGAGGACCTTATTGGGTGGGATGTCGCTATAGATGCCCTGTTATTTGGTATCCTCCTGAAGGATATCATCCTGACTATGAGTTGCCAGAAGGACAAGAAGCGACAACCTTTGCATACTGGCACGACATCATGGTCTTAGGCCTCTTACAGATAGACCTTCTCCAACCTACTCTTTAACTTCTTTGCATCAGAATTATGGACATGAAAAAAGGTAAGCAGGGGAGTATGTTGAGCCTTTGTAATGTTCCCAATTTTTAGCCTCAAGCTAAAATGGAACATTATAGTTGCACATTTGATTTTTGCATAATAAAATGGGGAAGGAGACACCTTAACCCCTTTTAGATGAAGAAATAACACTCCTTATGTGAAAGGAGGACAAATAAGCAGCTGAAATAAACACCTAAGGGTGTGAATGGAACCCAACTCACTTGGATTAGTCATCTTTGACTAAAGTCAACAGCGCTGCCCAAGGAGGAGAGGCTTCCTAGAGAAGCTGCACAGTTTTGGAGGGAAGACACTCATGTGAGGGTGAAAACCCTAATTGGTGGGACCTTGGTGGAGAAGAATTCCTTTTCTTTATCAGGAGGAGGTGGCAGCCCATTTGCAATCATGTTTAGAGTTTCAGACTTGGGTCTGCAAAGGATTTCATCCCCGGGCTGTTTAGCAAGGTGATGGTGCCCTCGGGCACTAGGGTGTTCCCGGTCGGGAATCCCTACCTCTTCCTCTAGGAAGGATGAGGAATGAGCTGATTTTCCTCAATTCGGCATTGGCCACAGCTACTACCATCAACTACAATGTTATTTCTGCAGTAGAGAGGACGTTGTGTTGCTGGGGGCAGCAAAGGAGGAACTCATGGAGTCATCTTAGCTAGTTTTCTTTAGTGGAGGAGTGATATATTCATTGGAGGAGCTGCAAGGAGGATTATCGGGCTGTATTTCAGATCTTTTGGCATGGGGCAACATTCCATCATCTCCCATTGCGCAGTCCATGGAGGAAACTACGTTATTTTGGAGGAGGCAGTGAGAGAGGGGTTTCTGAGCACATAAGGAGGAGTGTTTTTGAGACAAAGGGATCATCCCTTTTCTTGGAGACATTATTAGAGGAGGGAATCTACATTTCAGATCAGCCACAGCCTCATTCTTTTTTGGGTTTAGTTGCAGTGACAACTCTGTTGTCAGATTTTGGATTCTCTGACATTTCTGGCAATCTTTCATAGATTGGATAGAAATCTTGTATTTCAGCCCATTTCTTTGTTATTGGGCTATTTATTGTATTCCTTCAGCCACATATGTATTTTATTTATATTCAACAGCCGCTTCTATCATAGAGACTGTGCAGGCATTATCCTCCGACATTTTGTGTAGCTGCAACAACATTTGCATTTCAGGGTGTAATCATGGGAGGTTGATTCCCATTGCAAAAGGGGGTTCATTCCTCATGATATTTATTGTATTTCATTGCTGATATCTTAATATAATGATGGCTGTAGTATTTTCCCTCTTATGGTATATTTAGATTTGCAGAGTTTCTGGTTATGTTCATATATTGCTGTAAGCTCTCTCATTGAGCATTGTTTTAGAGACCTAGATTGGGGAGATCTGAATAACCCATCTAGAGTTATTTATTTAAGCTCATATTATGCATAGGAGTTGTATGATGTGTGTTCTAAGGCATCCCAACAGTGGTTTGTCTTATTTTTGTAGCAGCTTCCTTATACAGCGTCCTCAAGGACCCTATAGCAGAAATTCCCGAAGTGGAATATTGCATATCCATAGACAGAGTCTGTGAAGGGCCAGCTAGCCTCAGGATCTCTCCCTTATTTGGAAGGAGACATATCCTATAAATGCGCCAATAGTCAATCTATGAAATGGACTTGTGATGTCTCACTGAAGAAGGAATTGGAATATCTGAAGATATTCCCGATGGAGCAGCAAGTTCCAGATTTGGAAAATTAAAGCCTTACAATAGGTATGTATTTACTCTCAAATACTGTCCTTTTTCCTGTTCTTCATCCATTTTCGTGCTACAATATAATAATATCATGAATGGATTTTGATAAAAAAAATGAATGAAATAGTCTTGATATGGTTTAACCGTCTAAACTAATTCCCATTGATTTTATGATGAAAATAGCAGATAAAACAATAGTTGTTCCAAAAAAGGAACAACAGGATCTAATCGAGGGAAAATAAGGCACAACCAAATCAGGAAACGAATAAGAGAAGAATGACCAACTGTTCGGAATAGTAATCTGTTGTGAATCCCTCAAGATGCCCTAATCTTGAGGGATCGCATTTGCCTTTTCCTTAGTTATAAAAGAATGAGAAGAATACAAAGACGGGGGAACGATATGATGATATAGGAGAAATCGGAGAATGTAAATCCGACTGTATCATGTATTATTTTGTGTATCTTTCATTTATGTATCATTTGATAATGAACAAAACATAGTTCTGAAAGACATACTTGTATTGTAATGATTTCGATGATTAATACATAGTTGCGTTGCTGTTCATTCGATTGTTCTAGAGTAACTAAGCAGTGTTAGCTGGCGGCTAAGGGCCTGATCTCTGGTGAATTTCACAGCTATTTTTTGTGTTATACCTTTCCATTTACTGCAAGTATATTATGCTTTTATGCTTTACAATGAATTTCTTTTTATGGTATTAGATTTCTGTATTTGTTCCCCTGCGTGTGTATTTCCAATTTATCAGTTGTTTGTTAACATAATTGGTTTTGATTACTTAAAGCATAAACTGTTATTTCCATTACTTTCCTTGCGTTCGATAGTTTAGATCCAGCTAAAAGAGGTCAATTAATATTTCAGTGCTCTCGGTTGATTGAATTATTTGAATTAAAGAATGAATCACAATTTTGGATTATAATGCATAGATGAATTACTTTCTTTAAAGCTTCAGATTTATGATTGCATCTGTATTCAACGATTGGCTTTAACATTACTCCTTGTATGAATAATATTTCACATACTGTGTACACACTTGAAATAAAAGGACTTACCCTGGTTGATAATTAATGTGAGGCAATTAGGAGTTTTTAAAGACACCTTTTAGCACCCAACAATTTCGAGCCAATCTGAGAACTTTGATTTTTGAGCATAAAACTAAGCCCCTAATCATTCCTCCCCACTGGAAGCTTTTCGACCCCAAAATATCATATTCAGTTGCTAAACAGGTGAGGGTACATTTCCCTCACCTTCCCAATTTCAATCCATCTAGCCTTTGAAGGATTTGTTCCTTTAAGCACCACTCGAATATACTCGATACTTCCTCTTGTCGATGTCCTTGTCCTCTTGTCAAGTATGGTGTCTTTCTGTATCTCAACAAAGAAATTTGGAGAAAAATATTCAATAGATGGTAGTTGAACATTCTATCCTTAATATTCAATCAAAGGAGGTTCATACAATCTCAAATTTTCAACATTAACAACTGAATAAATTTGCATGTATAAAGGAAAATCAGGCTTGAAGGCATTGTTACCAATATTTTCCATAATTTTGAAAGGACCATAACGGATTGGTTTTAGCTTTTTATCTTCTCCTTGAAGCCTTTCGTTGCTAATGTGAAGCCAAACTTCATCACAAAATTGAAACTTATGATCCACCTGATGTTTTTCATGCCTCACCTTGTACTTGCCTTGAATTTTCTCTAGTTGCTCTTGCACTGTTTGATGAATAAAATGAATTTTCTCAATGAATTTCTTTTCTTTATCTATGTCTCTATGTCCATAAATAGCTACATCTTTCCCAAAGATGAAATCCAATGGAAGATTTGGCGAGTAACCAGGACATTCCTCATATGGCGATGTTTGAGTAGAAGAATGTTTTGCACGGTTGTAAGCATGTTGAATGTAATGCAACTGTTCATCCCACAACTCAGGATGTCTGCTGCTCCTCTAAGAAGATGAATGACTGTTATATTAACCACCTCGGTCTAACCATCTGTTTGCGGATGAAATGTTGCACTCTTCTTCAAATTAGTGTCCATAAAGTCCCACAAACTTGACTAAAAATTCCCAACAAATCGAGAATCTCGATCACTTATAATAGATGCAGGAAACCCAAAATGAACCTAAACATTTTGAAAGAAAAGATGAGTTTTTTGTATAGCTGTAAATTTCTTTTACATGGCATCAAAAAACACATTTTTCTGAACCTATCCACAACTACATACAAGTAATCATGACCTCTTTTTGAGAAAGGAAGACCTCCTACAAAATCCATAGCGATACTCTCCCATGGACGTGAAGGAACCGAAAGTGGTGTGTACAATCCTAAATTGCTATTACTAGGCTTAAATAATGCACATAAAGAACAAACTTTTATAAAATGTGACACATTTTCAAGCATATGAGTCCAATAACAATACCTATGAAGATTTGCCACTGTTTTTCTTACACCAAAATGTCCTGCAATAAGAGAAGTGTGTGCTTCCCTTATGAAATTCACTCTCTCACCCTGTGGAATACAAATCTTGCCCAAATGATAAAAAAAAGTTATTGCGAACATGATAATATAACGCCTAAACTTGGCGACTTTGACTCAAATTTTCATAAACATCTTGAAATTCATTGTCAAATGCATATTGTTCAATGTAACTTTCATGTAAAACATAATTATTCTTTAGTAAATTAGTTGCATTTATAATAGGCCTAGAAAGCATATCATCAACCTTGTTGTATATACCTTTCTTATACCTGATAAGCAAGTGGAATTGCTGCAAGAATCCCATCCATCTAAAGTGCCTTGATTGTTGCAATTTTGTTTGTGATTGCAAGTATTGCAACGATTGGTGATCAATGTGAATGGCAGTTTCCTTTCCCATTAAATAATGTTTCCATTTCTTCACACTTTGTACCAACATATATAGCTCCTTGTCACATGTAGGATAATTTATCACTGCACCGTTAAACATTTTTGAATGGAATGAAATAGGCTTACCATGTTGTAACAGGATTGCGCCCATGGCATAGTCACTTGCATCTGTCTGAATCTCAAAGGGCTATCACAACTCCGGTAATGGTAATATTTAGGTTCAACTGATATTCTTCTTCAAAGCATCAAATGATTTTTTTTTATTGCCTCCCCACTAGAATACTCACTTAACACTTGCCAATGCATGTAACGGGGCTGCAATAGAGGAAAAATTAGCAATGAATTTCCTCCAATACTATGTTGCTCCTAGAAAACTTCTTACCTCCGTGACTGGCTTGGGCGTAAGAAAATTCAAAATGACCTCAACTTTAGAGGGATCGATCTTTAGCTCACCTCCTCAACAATATGTCCCAAATACACTAAAGAAGTTTTACCAAACTCACATTTTGACATCTTCAGAAACAATTTCTCTTTTCTCAAGACATCAATGACCTTGTTCATGTTGGCAATATGATGTAATGTGTTGTCCTTGATGGAAACCTACTTGATGAAGTTGTCCTTGATAGAAACCTACTAGACGTGTTGCCTATGATAAGAAAACTATTTGTTAAAGATGTAAGAATGATGTATCTACAGATCAGTTCAGATGTGACAGAGAAAAGAATTCCAGCAAGTGCCAGAGAAATGATAAATATAATATGTCACAATGTATACACTACTTTTGTGAAGGCAACCCGCGTATACATTCAGGGTTAGCATATACGCAGTTCTTATGAAGAGAAGTTGCGTATACACGCGGAAACGAACGCTCTAAGTCACGTATGCCTTTTGCGCTCTAAAATTATGATACCAAGGGGCATTACCATGGTATTAGCCCAAATTATATAGCGTTGCATTGTCTATTTGATTCCTTCCAAGAATACCATCGGAAGTTGTGTGGTTTGGCTCATGGTATTGATAAATGCTAAATCTATATAAGGATAAGAAGATCATAGTGAAAGTGTGGGCATGTGTTTGGGTATTGAATGAATACTTCAATCTGAAGTATATCTACATGGAATGGGTTGCAGGTTATTGATAGATCTGAATTAATAATGCACCTGTGAATAAAATGATGGATCAGGATCTCTAGACCTGAAATGACAATGTATTTTCTAGATCTGTTTATGGAAAGTTTAGATCTGTGATCTGGCGAATGTTTGCTGAAGTGAAGGGTAAAATCTGAGCTATTTATCTGTTCTGAAGAGTTGCGTAGCCCTGCAATGTTTGCAGATCTATACGTAGGTTTTTCGTAGCGAAAGCGTGTATATACATCGATTAGTTTCAACAAAAGCACGTATGGAATCTAAGGTCAGTCCTGAAATAGTTGCAAATATATACGCAGGTTTTTCTCTGTGAAAGTGCGTATATACGTGGATTCAGTGAAGTAAAAGCGCGTATGGAATCTAGGGTTTTTCTAAAGTGTGCGAAAATAAATGTTTGATCTGTTTTGCTGTATTACTGTTGTCTGTCAATGATGTCTTCATACAGATCTGAGTTGTTTGAATACTGATTATGCTGCTAGTTGATTATGATTAAAGATCAGTTGTTGGTTGATTGGTTGATGATTCAATGAATGAATTGAATGGGTTATAAGTTTCAGTTTGATGTATGTTCTTTGAGCTTAAATGTGTGGAGTGGGTCCAGTCTGAAAATCTGATGAAAAGAGGCCTACAAGGTGTGTTGTGTGGAAGCTGTTGGATCAAGTATGAAAATTTATGAAACATGGTCCATGGTGGTGCTGAGGGTTGAAGCCTTCAGTGAGGGGGTTGTAGCTCCCTTCCAGTAGTAGCTGGAAAACGAGAGAAGGTTGCAGCCTTCTTCAGGTGGGTGCCTGCGTGCTGCTATGAGTTTGCGCTAGTACATGATTGTAAGTAGTTTTCTTTATAATAAATATTGAAGACAGAGACAACAACATCCGTGGTTTTCTCCCGAATTGGGTTTCCACCTTAAATCCTGGTGTTCATGTGTGTTTCTTATGTGTGATGATTTATTCTGTTCTTACTGCACATGCTTACTGCTTACTAAACATCTGATGAATGAATGATGCACTGATCTAAGTAAAGAATTATATGCATAATAAGATATCTGGTAATACACAAGTTTTCTTAAGGATATCCATGTGTTTAAGTGAGTTGGGTTCATTAAAGGCGCGTATGGAATTTAGTAAGGAAAAAGTAAAATTTTTCAGTAAGCTCTAAATACTGATTCACCCCCCCTCTCAGTATTTTTCCCAACAGTTCACATGCATGACATGTTCTTCTCGTGATTTGATGAATATAAAAATATCATCTAAGTAGACAATGAAAAACTCATCTAGAAATGGTCTTAATACATCATTCATAACTCTCATGAAAGTAGATGGAGAATTGCAAAGACCAAAAGGCATAACAAGACACTCAAACAATCCTTGTTTAGTTTTAAATGCAGTCTTCCATATGTTCTCTTCAGTTATTCTAACTTGATGATAACCACTTCTTAAATATAACTTAGTGAAATGCTTTGCATACCTCAATTGATCACGAAAATCATCAATCCTTTGGAGCGGATAATGAATCTTTATCTTGATTTTGTAGAGTGCACGAAAATCCACATAGATGCGCCATGTTCCATCCTTCTTGGGTACCAATACAATCGGTGAATCGCATGGCGAGGTAGATGGACAAATGGTACCTTTATTCAACAATTCTTTTCTTCTTGATTTCTACACTTTCCATTATTGATATGTGATACATGCCAATTTTAGGGAGTGGAACATCTTGTTGCAGTTGTATCTCATGTTGGATTCCCCTCTTGGGAGGTAACCCCTTTGGCTCTTGAAACATCTCGTCATGCTGAATTACCACATCAAAAAAATAAGATTTTAATCTATCATCACAACCTTCAAAAGAGTCAAAATCCTTGTTTTTGTGGATTAGTCACACATGTGTACGAAATCGCACAAGATTAGAGAGTGTGGTCTACTCTCTAAACTATTGGTAATAGGCAGAAAGTGGGGGAGATCAAAAGCATAAAACTTAATGGAAATAGTATGCTGAAGTATGCTCTGGTTGAACTAAAAATTAAAAACACAAATATACAGAAGCTACATAGAGAGTTCCAAACAATAATAATGCAAACGATGGCTCGATGGCCTCTTCTTATTAAATTTTCGAAATGGAGAAGAAATTTTACCCACTTGCCAAAGGGCACCTAGGCAATGGATCTAGGTCCCGATGCAAGGATGTTGCCTTCCAAGCTCTGCCTCCGATGCAGTCTCACTCTCTCTCTCTGCTGTGGTGGACTAAGATGTTGGGTGGCCAACTATCGAGTCCTCTTTAGCTCCAGCTCTGGGTCATACACAATGTTGGTGTTGCTTGGGCAACTTTGGCCAGCATAACCTTATGATCACCATTTGTTCATCTCTTGGTGGGTTTATATAGGTGAGCTTCAAATCCTCCTTCCCTCCCGTGGTACATGATGGATGGTGACCCAAGGGAGAGGTGTGATTCCATTGTGTGCTCAACTCTTCTTTTGTGTGCTCACATAATGTCTAAGGAGGCGCTGGTGGCTGTCCTTAGGCGACTTTCACATAAGGAGTAACTGTCATTTGCTTGTTGTGGTTCCGAAAAGTGACTTTTTTCCCTTTCCAGGAATGTGCGCTTATCAGGGAAAAAGGCACGCAGAAGGCTCTTCTTGAAGGAAAAAGCACGCACTTGAGCATTTATGACTAGTTCAAATCTGATTTTCTCAAAACCTTAGAGATTTTAAATACTTCTTGATTCCATAATGTATTCCTGTCTTGTAAATCCTTGGGCTCGACATTAATTGATGTCATATTCTGTTGTACAATTTTACAGTGTTAACAATCCTTATCATTCTTTTGTTTGATCATAAGAAGCACAAAGTTTTTTCTTGATTTTACTAGTCTCTTCATTTTCCCAGCATTAACGAAAGAGAGGTTTAGCTTTTTGCAATGATCTCTCACAATATATTCCATGCCATATTTGAAATAGTACTTGTTCTCATGGCGATAGAAGACCACTTTCCTGTCATAGAGATATGGGCTACCCAAAACAATTCTAGATATGTCAAGCGGTACAACATCGAACTCAACTTCATCAATCAAATTTGCGGTAATTGCAAACCGGAAAATGCATTTTCTTGTAACTTGTAAATTTGTATCTTTGGTTATCCAACCCAATGGGTATGGCTTATGATGAGGTAAGGTTTCAAGATTCATCTTCTTGACTAAGTCTTCAAATATTAAGTTCGCTTGAGACCCACTATCAAATAGTGTGTCAATTTTTGTATGTTTTGAGATCACTCTTACATGAAACAACTTTATTATTGTTTTGATATCTTTTTTTGGGATTCAACTGCATTAATAAATTCATTCAACTATGACCATTTCCATGAGAGGTTGTTGTAACTGAATAATTTCTCATGATTTTTTAATAGTCCACCTATCACTCATTGCATCCGGTGATGCTCACAGGGGTGAAGAAGTGGGATTGAAACTAATGAAATGAACTATTATTGTTTCTTCATTTGGAGTGTTATTGTGACAATTTGAGGAACTAGTACTTGCTATGGCTTATTTTCCCTTTGTGACCATGGCTGCAATTTTAGTCTCATCTCCTGAATCATATCTAAGATCCTGTTATGTGGTAGCAGTTGTCTTTTGTTTTCCCTTATTGTTGAATTTCTTAGGCCTCAATTCTAGATGAATTTTCCAACAATGGGCTTCATCATGACCCTCTTTGGAATAATGAGTACATGTGGTTTTCTCCCCTTCTTTCTTAATGGATGCATCCTTCTTTTGTTTACCCTTGAAACCCTTTCGTTTTTCACCATCCTTGAATGGTTTCTTTTTACCCTCATCTTGTACATTTTCCCCTCTTGCCTCAAGGTGTGTAGCTTGTACACATACCTCATATAAACTAGTGGGATTAAACATGAGGATGGTATGTTTCAGGAAACTATGCAATCCACCTATGTACTTCAGAAAAGTTTCTTGTTTATGCAAATCAACTCCTAACATAAGAGCTCTTATCCTAATCTCATGAGTATAATCTTGCACACTTTGACCTTTCAATTGTCTAAAATTTTTCCAACTCATAATAGCTTTTTGCATGTAAGCTAGAGGATAGAATTTCCTTTTAATGGCAACAATAAATTTGACCAAGACATTGATATCTTACCATGTTTCTTAATCTCCTCTGGTGTCTTTTCTTCCCACCATACAATTGATGATCCCTCCATTCTCAAGGAAGCCACTTGAATCATTCTGATATATTCTTGAAGGTTCTGAATTCTGCAATAAACCTCTAATTGATGAATCCAATTATCCAACTTATGTACATTCAATTCGCTATTATACATTGGAAGCTCAAACTTAACATCAATTTTAAGAAAGGGTGATTTACTAGCTCCTTTTCAAGTATGTGTATGAAAATATGGAAGAGTTCTGGTAGTGGAAGATGATGACGAGGAAGGTGAAGATGGTGGTGAGGATGATGGTGGAGTGGATGGTGGCTTCTTGCCATCTCCATGGCCTTCTCCTGCTGAAGAACCATCTTCTCTTAGAGGCCTTGAACTCTCTCCTTGCATCCTTACATTCCTTTCCACATAGAGGACTTTAACCATCTCGGTCATATCAAAGAATTCCTTCCTGAATGCTCTCTCATCTTCTATCATGATAGGGTCTCCTTCATAAGACATGCTCACTAAAGGCTCAAATTCAACTTGAGGATTTGCTGGTATTTAAGACTTTGGAAATGTTGCCCTTCTTCCTCTTAACCCAACTGTAGGGCTCTCAACTAACTTCCCTTCTCCTCTTTCGAGTTTTAACCTTGTAAATAGGACACAAACTTGCAAAAAATTATATCCCTTCTTGCACAAAAAAACCTAAATGACTTGAGCTCTGATACCAAAAATGATCTGAATGGAGTATGTTAGATTTGTTGTGCTAATTAATCATTCAGATTATGAATTCAATGTCTTATGTGTGCTTAAGGGTTCAAGGTTTCTTGTAAATTATCAAGTCTCATGTGCGTTTTTCATGTCAATTTAGTGAGCAATATAAAATAAAAATAAGAGTTGAACAACAATAAATAAATTACAAAATATCACCATACATAACATTAACACAGGTATTTGATGAAGGAGTTCACCCCTCCTAGGCTACATCTCCTTGGTCCAACTTCCATGGCTTGGGCCTCTATATTATTCTCAAATTGTCAAATTCACCTATTTAGAATGATATTTTTCTCCCGTAACCTGCTCCAATGAGTTCAGAATGGCTCAAAATGGTTAGCTAGCCTCTTTCTGAGCCTAAATTGGTCGAAATTTGCAAAAGTTATGGCCTTTTCAATTTTCCCCACTATTTTAGGCCCTAAACTAGCTAACTGTAGCTAGAACTGGAAGTTTCTACCAATACAGAGGTCTGCTAGTTAGATTCATAGTTCATTTTAGGTTCATTTTAAGCACTAATTAAGCACACTTAAGGTGCTAATCCTGTGCTTATCTTAATCCGCATTTAACATTGGATTAGGCTCTAATTAAGTATGGTTTACGGTTAATTAACCGTGTCTTAACTTTGTGCTAATTGTTTCTCCGCCTGTGGTCCTGGCATGTGGTCCTATGGACCGGGGGTTCACCCCCACCATTACAATGGTGTTAATATAAATATATATGGACAAAAATACATGTTAAGAGTCATGCGGTAGGTGGGAACAGTAAGCCATGGTGTTGTGTGGTAGGAGGTCGCGGGGTCGAATCCTAGCGCCTCTGCTCGGACTTTGTACCAAAATTTTATTCCACCAAACAGCTAGTGGGGGGCACTTGGCAGCCTCTGGGGTTTCCACGTGTCCTCATCCATTTGGAAAACTTCAAACCAACCAAAATTTGACACATAACCCAGATTCTCAACCAGTAAGATGCTGCCACTTGGTGAGATCACATTCGCCGGAGAACTTTGACCAGCCTTTGACCCTGCACAGTCAGCATGCCAAGTCAAAAATACAGACTGCTGACTGGGAATCTGACTGTCATTTTTTTTAAAATTTATATGTTTAGAAAAGCAGACATAAGTCGTTTCCGGGAGCATACGACGACCATTTTTTGTGAAATGAAGTGAGATGGATTTACAACGACGAGCACTATGTGGTCATTCAGGTTCCAAGCCAATCTAAGAAATTTTATTTTTGAGCATAAAATTGATCCCCCGATCAACATAAGAGATAGAAATTAGCACACTTTACCTTGCATGCCTCTAATACAAGTGCAACCCAAAGGGGTTGTATTAAATGGTGGAAAGTGAGGAGTTTTTTCAAAATTGGGAAAGGTTAGATTCCCATGAGAGATTACATAGAGCCACATGTCACCTTGAAGTAGTGGTTGAAAGTGTGGTTGCACCTAGAGAGACCATATTAAATGGTTTCATGACTTGTGCACACATAAGTGTATCAAATCCTACCCCCATGTCCTCCTTTATTATAAGAATTCAAAGGATCTTAGCCTGATTGGTTTGGTGAACAATTTGTTTCCTCGACTACATGGGTTCAAGTATCCTAAGACATGCAACTTCCTTGCTTCTAGAATTTATGAAATAATTATACCTAGTGTAATAGTGACAATAGAGTTTTTGAAGTTATTAAGTCTCTATAAATTATCATTTTAGTTAATATATATCCAATACAAGTGTGTGATGAATGAAACTACAAGATTAAGGATTCTCATTGTTGATGTCTCTCTTTATTCTTATATTCTCATAGGATTTCTCCATGAATCATACTGTTTAGATCCTAGGGTTTAATCATGAACCTTAGTTTCTTACTTCATCCAACACATCTCACTAAGACGAGTACAAAGAGTGAGTACAATGATGATGATGTGAAATTATTCTCATCTATTTATATGAGAGGTAACGAAGGTCAACAATATAATAGTATCCACAATACAATATAATCAAACTATCCATAAGAAGATAGGCCCACATGTAAATTTATCCCTCTACAAGTGTCACATGTTAAGCTCCAAGGATGACTATTTCCCATAAAGAAGGCTCCAAGGCATGAATTCTCCTTAAGAAGTCATAAATTTCCACCTCCGAAATCCTCTAGAACTCTAATTCTTCTCCTAATTCATGTGACCCTATAGTTGTACCTGGACCGCATGACCCTACCTCATAACAAGGATCCTTAATTTAAGTAACCAAGTGTGCTCATTCCATCTATGGATCAATTCCCTCTTTGAAAATTCCTAATAATCCTCCTCCAAAGTAGGTCATCCCCCCAAAAAGAAACCAATCCCTTGTGTCCATCATGAATAAATCACTAAGCTCCATGGGTCTCCAAATATATTTAGTAAGAAAATGATACAAGCATCAAGATAAGGTCTAGAAATTAATGAGTAAGCCACCTGACATGTAAAATTTCATCACTAGACATCTGAGGGCCATCAATACACACAACACCTCAAATCCCATTAAACACCCACCCCAAACCATAATGTAAGCCTAAAAGCTAACAATTATTACCTTAATTATGAAATGTCATTGTCACTCTACTTCTAATGGCATTAGTATGACTACAATTTGGTATATAGAGAGAAAAGTGGATTGTAAGAATTTCTTGATAGGATTTTGAGTAGATACCTCAAAGATTTGTAACTTTTGGGATATTGATTAGAATTACTATTATGGCATAAATATTGAAATTCCACACTCATTATGATTCAAATAGTGTAGGAACTGTTGACCACACTTTGTCAACAGTCCAAGGAAGCAGGGTACAAAGCGGCGAAGATTTTTTTTCAAATATTAAAGTCATCAACCAACATGTTTATGTCATTGTAAACCCAATTTCTGCAAGTTGTATTATAAATAATGTTAGTATGACCATTTAATTATGTAACAAAACCTAGGTAAGGCTATGATTTTTGGAAAGGATTTCATCCTAGGAATTTTTTAAACCTCATCGAATTATGTGTGTTTCTAAACACGGATAATCGACAAAGTTTTTCTTTCAACTTAAAACCCCAAAGCTAGGGTAGAATTTGTTGACAAGGTCTTAGGTGAGTACTAGTGTTATATCGAGTTTATTGTAAAACTGTTCTTGGGAATAATTTTAGCACATTTGGCTAAATTATTTTATTACAAGCACACTTGGTTTCATACTAGATCATATTGTGTCACAGAATTGGGTAATTTATTGAAGGTATAGGTCTGAATGTGGATTTCCCCTTTCAAGGGTTGAATTTGTAATTATTTGATGTAAAAATATTTTAGTGCATGGTCCCTCGCAATCAGAAACCATGGCTAAAAATATTTGAGGGTGGAAAAATCATTAAATCCCCTCTAGTGTGAATTGATTATCTTTTCTGGTTAAATTAAATAAAATATCCTAAGCCAGAAAATTAATTAATTTTGAGAAAAAAATAATTATAGAGAAATTAATTTCTCTTCAAGTGGAAAATAACCAAAAAATTCATGGGTCAAAGAGAAGTCAATTTTTGGAGGTCCCTCACCAAGGAAAAATTGATATTTTAAGAAAATTTGAGACCTTGGACCTTGGTGGTTAAGTCAAAGTCAATTTTTTTAGGAAATTAATCCAAAATATTAATTTTTGGATTAATTAAAAGTGGGTTTTAAGAAAAAATTGATCTTTTCCTCAAAATAAAAAATTCGACAATGAAGATTAAAAGATGATCAATTTATTTTCAACGGTCAAAGATTATTTGAAAAGGATCAAGCCAACTAGCCAATATTTTCCACTTGGAGGGGTTTTCTCTATATAAGGAAGCCATTTAGCTTCTATTTCCCATCCTTGGATGATGTAATTTTGCAACACTAGTATTGAGATTTTGCTCTGCTGGGAGCATTTTTGATAATAATAGAAATACTTTGGGGTTCAATTCATGGTGTTCTTCTTCAGTTGATCTGTGGTATGTGTTAGCTATGCGTGATCCTATATTGTGCTGAATATTTTTAAATAAAATGTTATTTCATTTTTTGGTGATAAGAACATTCTATTGGTACATGCTATCTTAGGTGATCTGATTCACCATATGAGCTATAAAGTTTACTTGAGAAAATTATAGAGATTTATAGGTACACTTGGGGTCCAAGTTCACAAACTGTGGGGAAGAGCCGATTATGTTTAGGCTCTGAGATTTCATTGTGGTAATTAATTTTGAAAGAGGTTTTTAGCCAATCTAATCATTCAAAATTATTCATCCATTGTTTACTTGAAAATTATTTTTCAAAATTATTATTTGTTCTTGGAATAAAAATAATTTATTTGTTATTGAGAACTTGTAAATTTGTAAATAATTTTCCTAACCCAATTTTTTTTGGAGCACTTAGGTATCTAGGGTTTTATATTTTTGTATATATATTTTGGGTTTGGAATTCTTTTATTCATTTGTGCAGGTGTATTTTCAATTTCTCAAGATATTTTGTTGGGGTTTTGAGGCAGATTTAAGGCAAGGAAGGCAAGATCTATATTTCAATAACCCTCCAAGCTCAACATCAAGCTGAACAAGGGAATTTGTTCACCATTTTGCAGTGATTTTGTGGCAAATTTTTGTGTTTGTATGGTTCTAAAAAAAATTAGGCCCTAACTCCTAGTCATCTTCCCTCCTTTGCCTTAGTCATGAGGCCTAGGGCCCTCCTAGAGTCCTTGATCCCCCTGCTTGTCTTGGTCACAAGCCCTTAAGGGTTGGTCATGGCCTTTTAAGGCCTCTAGCCTAGTTGTATATCCATCTAGGCACCCCATTCCCATCCTTTTTCTTGGTCACAGCCTTGGGCTGCCCTTTGAGGCCCTCAACCCCTCTTATCCCTTGGCCGCTAGCCCTTTCATTGCCTCCTCTACCACAACGTCAGCCATTTTGGGCTTGACGTCAACCCTAAGGGGCTTGAATTCCCTAGTCGTGGCCTTTTAAGGCCCATTTTTCCTCGTCTTTGCCCTTGTTTCCCATTTCCTGCCTTTTATTGGCCCTTTCTATGTTTGGTGTTGGGCTTTACTTGCCATAGTATATCATTCTAGCCCTCATTCAACCATTATTCAGTCATTGATTTGGTATTTCATCTTTAACACTTGGTTCTGCAACAAAATTTAGAGCTAACTTGGTGGTTGTAGGTTCTCAAGTTCATTGGACGCATCACTAGCCATCCACAAGGACACTAGGCCTTTTGGTTTGCTCTCCAACCTTATATTCCATCAATGTTATCATTTTGAATTCTGAATCATTCTATAACAATGGTGTATTAAGGTTTAAGTGAATTTAAATCATGCCTAAATTCACTAAAAAAAAGTTCCTAAGCAATTGAAAATTAATAAGGTCAAATTTGGTGCATAAAAGTGAATATTTTTGGACTATAGGTTAATTTTTAGATTTGATATATTTTCTAAAACCATATATATTCACTTAAAACATTGGAAAAATAACATAATCATGGTATAATAATCGATTTACAGAGATATTTTGTCATTGGAAAATCATATGCACTCATTGGGCTTGCATCACTTGGCATATTTCATCATTCACTAAAGGTGTAATAATAATTTAAGGTTTGATATACTCTACGTAAAGGTCTAGTATAAAATTTACGGTGGTGGAAAAAGTGTTGAAAGTCATTTAATTTCACTTAGCTAGTGTTTCTTGCATCTTGTGGATCTTGGATAATTGTTTAATAATGGAATTGGGTGATTTTCGTATTGCTGCAATCATAGGTCTTTTGAATGATCCATTTTGTATTTTTGCCTCTCTTGCATCATTGGCATCCATTTGCACTCTTGCATTAACACACATAAGTTCTCTAATTGATTTTAGAAGATTGGCTTAGAAAGTAACATTGTGATTAATGCTCTTGTTCCTTATTACTCATCATTGATTTTATTGAGTTAAAAAAATCTCGTGGATTTATAATATAAGTCACTCATAAATCACCTTAATCGAATCTAATCATAATTGTGATAATATATCTAATTGTGTCCATAAGGAGTTTTTTTTTGTATATCTAATTGGCATAATGATTTTCCATTGTTAATATCTTGAATACTTGCTAATTGTACGTAATGAATTGGATCTAATTGATTGACAATTGATCTTGTCAATTTAATCTAGTTTATCTCTTAAGAAATTGTCTATTGGTGATATTGGAAACATTTCCTCACACTATTAAATTTGAGAACTTTCTCTTGTGGTGAAAATTGTCATTAATTCATTGTTAAGTACTTCATCGTCCTTAATTGAAAATTATTGTAACTTGTCTTTAAGCACTTAAGGTATTTAAAAATATCACATTAAGAGCATTCACTCATATCTCACACTTGCATCTTAGGCATAATTTCACATTAATTAACTTCCAAGAATAAGATTATTCTATAGAGAGATAGTCCTACCTTTCTCGCCCAGCTCATGGAGCCTAGGCCCTCTTTAGTAGTTAAAAAAATGACCTTGCAGTCATCAGAGCCACAACATCTGCAACACTGGAGGCATCAGGTGGTTAGAACTCAAGGGCTATGATTGTTAATCAAACCATAACTTTCTTCCCCTTTGTTAACAATGGAAAATCGTACAACAGAAGATGACATTAATTAATGTCAAGACAAAGGATTTACAGGGAAGGAAGACATTATGGAATCAAGAAAGTATTTAAAATCTCTAAGGTTTTGAGAAAATAAAATTTGAACTAGTCTTAAATGCTGATTGCACACATTATACTTCGAGAAGAGCGCCTTCTGTGCAACTTTTTGCTCGATAAGCGCACATTCCTGAAAGTGGAAAAATGTCGCTTTCCGAGACACACAAAGCAAAGGACAAGTTTATCCTTACATGAAGTCCCCTAAGGACAACCACCAACGCCTCCTTAGACATTATGTGAGCACACAAAGGAATATTTGGAGCACACAATGGAATCATACCTCTCCCTTGGGTCACTATCCAGCATGTACCAAGGGAGGGAAGGAGGATTTGAAATCCCCTATATAAAGCCACCATGAGATGAAGAATGGGTGATCACATTGTTATGCTGGCCAGAATTTCCCAAGAAATACTAGCAGTGTGTGACCCGGAGCTGGAGATTGAGGGGACTCGATTGCTGGCCACCCAAAAATCTTAGTCCATCACAACAGAGAGAGAGGGAGACTGCATCAAGGTAGACCTTGGAAAACAACATCCTTGCATCGGGACCTTGAACCACTCTCTAGGGGACCTTTAGAAAGTGGGTAAAATTTCTTCTCCATATCAAACGTTTAATAAGAAGAGGCCTAGAGCCATCATTTGCATTATTACCGTTTTGACTCTCTTCAATAGCTTCTGTAAATTTGTGTTTTAGTTTTAGTTTAGTTTGAGCATACATTTGCATACTTTTTCCTCTAGATTGTATGTTTTTGAGCTCCACCACTTTCTACCTGTTACCAAGAGTTTATAGGGGTAGACCACACCCCTTAAACTGGTGCGATTTCGTACACCCGTGTGTCAAATCCACCACAATAGGATTGCCGACTCCACTAAAATTTTACAAGTTTATGTGCTTGTGCCATATTTTGCAGGAGACCTTTGTCTATGCTGAAGAGGGGATCTAATAGTGCTCTGATCCATCTTGTAGTCCCTAGATTAAATTTGAGTAACATACTGAAGAAGAGTAGCTCCTAATATTTTTTACTTGAAGAAATTTGCACGCGATTTTTCCTCACAGACACGCAGGATGCGCGTTCAGGGCTGACCTGTGCACAGGAAAATGCACCTGTCAGGGCCTTTTGCACGCAATTTACAGAATGAAATTTTTATCCCAAGATTTTACATTTTTCTACTTGTAAGGTGCTTGGTAGCCCCTAATGTATCTGCCAACACTTGTTTTGATAGCCCACATCTTGTGAGAACTCACTTTTAGCTGCCTTTTTTAGGCTTAGAGTTAGTTTTGCTTCAAGTTGGATTTTTCAAAAATCTTCACATAGTTTAAGTAGGGGGAAAATTGACCATTATGTTCCGAACAATTTCTGTTTTGCAAATTTTGGTATTCACACTTAGATAAATAGTCCAACTAAGTGGCCCAAGACCACACATGCATAACTAGTTTTCTTCTTTCTAGTGTAGAAATTGTTTAGTTTAGTTCAATTTTTGCATTAGGAATTGTGGGACTAGGATTGAATTGTCAATTAGAGCAAGTAATATCTGCTACCTTTGCACCCTCCGGTGATCCTAGGTAAGCATATGAATTCTCTATATTCACAATTCTCCATCTCCCTTTAGTTAGTCACATAGATTAACTAGGAAAATTTGAAAGCGGCCCATTAGCCTCACATGTTTTCCATTTGAGCCAGGAACAATATAACATAGTTTAACTAGGGGATTTTTGTAAAGGATCACTGATATCCATATGTTCAAACTATGAGCTTGTTCACCTTATTCTCACACACACTCACCCACTAAGCAAAGGAAGACACCTAAAACTAACTTAACCAAACTCACTAAATTCTCTTATTAGAACAGGGTCTCCTGCAAGCTGCGCAACTGGTCTATTTTTGTGTATTTTTTATTACATTTAGTCTAGCACAGGGGTTTTGGGGTGGGAAAAAGCCCCTAAAGCATTGTAAAGGGGTCAAGGATAGACCAAGAGTCCGCAAACCATGGTTTGTGGACCATTGGATGCATAGGATAAAATAGTATAAGTAGTTGAACCTTTTTGAGTTGTGAGATAGATTAAGGATGAAAAGAGATTGGTGCTAAGTGCGAATTGATAGATCTGGTTAGGGTTGTTGGGTAAGGAATCCTGCTACTATGCATGCATAGGGCCTCTGTCCTACTGTGTGCAGACCCTGTTGCTGTGTGTGCAGGTTGGGTTTCAGGGTATTGTAAGTAGATTTGAAGGATTAATGAATGTGAAAGTATTGTTGAATATCTGAATCCACTGGAATTGCTGTGATATGAATTTGTGATGTTTGGTTACTTAATATATGCTACTGTATTATTGATTTTAGCTGCGAATATACTTGCGTTACTTATTTATGCTGTGATCTGGGTTTGTTCTACTGCACTTCATGTAAATAGCTGCGTTATCGTTGTATGAGTTCATGATCTGTTGATTACTGTGAGTATCATTGCTATTGCGAACGTGGATGCGAAGGAAATCCATAGATATAGGCTCTGATCTGGTCATTATAAGGTTGAACACAGAAATGATTGACTTACCTATCCTCTCCCAGGGTGCGGAAACCTGGTTCCAGCACCCACCCATACTACTTCGGATGAGACTTTGGCTTGCGCGAGCAGGTCACTGCCGAAAGGGCCAGGAGTATAGGGGTTTGTTGGAAAAACTTGGACATCTGAACCTGGGTCAGGACCCCTCGAGCCAACAAATGGTTCCGTTGTCGAGACCTAGAGAATTTTGAGAGAGGGATCAGGTAATGCCAAGGCCGTATTGGAAGCTTGAGAGAAAGGAAATTGATAAATGGTTTGAATAACAAGTTCAAGAATTTTTCATAAAAGAAAACTGTAGTGAGAGGTTGACCACTGAAGACTAGAAGAATAAGTACATTTTCACAGAGATCTATGAGGTCTTCTTTGTAACGATCACGATCAAGCTCCAAGAGTGGCTCGCAATATTGGTGGACTTTCAAAAGTGTTGGAAGGACGAGCGGGTCACAGAGTGGACCCCCGAACTAATCTAGCAGTTAGAAAAGGTTGATAATACCATCACTCACACAGTGGACCATTGGGTAGATAGTGTGTTAGGAGGATTTGTGACAAAATTTTCCATCGATCAGTTTGTATCCTACTCTGAAGTAGAGTGAAGATTCTTCAAGGGGTTTCGTGGTAAGTTTCTGAAGACATTATCATTGCTGATCAAGATATTATTATGCGTAAAGAGTATTTTGTGTAGCCATACCGAGTGAATGACCTCTGATCTGGACGGGAGCACAACGCAAAGTGGAAAATACTACAGAACCAACCTAGAAGGAGATGGATTGGTCTACAGTCTGGTAAGAGAATTAGCTTCGTAGAGTCCTCCATCCACACCGCTTTTAAACCAGCCTAGGGTTAAGAATTCACCTACACCTCCACCACCGGAAGATGACATGGCTGTGCACATGAATTTTCCGACCTTGAAGGGTGTGGGGGATGAAGACATGGATCAGTTCTGGTTTGTCGCGGGATCTGTATGGACTGCATAGAACGTAGCTAGTGATGTGGTGAAAAGGGCGCAACTGTCCCTTGACTTTGAAGGAAGAGCTTTGGACTGGTACATGGGATACATCTGCCAAAACACAAATTCAACCATTGAAGATATTAAGACCACCCTAAAGCAATAGTTCAAGAAACCTAAGTCCTACTCTCAAATCATGGTTGATCTAAAGGATTTCAAGCAAGGGCCGTCTGAATCTATGTGGGAGGCCGATCAACAACTGAAGAAGGTGACCAAAGAAGGGGGATTCCAATATGATGACAAACAACACACAAAATGGTTTATTGCTATGTTGCTACCTCACCTGCGCGTACCTATGGGGCACCAAACTTTTGAATCGTAGGAGAAAGCCTTAGAGGGTGCCATGAAGTTAGAAGCTCCGCCTTGGGACGAGACTCAGCTAGGCATCCAACAGATCCAGGGATAGCTAGAAGTGATGCATGTAGAAATCCAGAACCTGCAGAAGGAACGAGGGGTAGAGGCTAGCCCCGACAGATGGTGCATACGATTCCAGGTGAATGGTCATACCATGGATAACTACCCTCTGTTAGCAGTGTTAGAGTCAGCCTTTGCAGCCTTCCTTCAGTGATCAAACATGCTCTTTCAAAGTGATTTTAAAGTGTCAAGGTCAAATTTTGTCATTTCAATGAGTCTTCAAGCAAAATTTGGTCACTAGGCATTAGGTCTAGGGTTTGCTTTCACTTCTTCCAAATTTGTCCAAATGTCAGTCCATGTCACCATTCAGCTGAGTGTACCATCATTCAGAGGGTTTTCATCATAATTTCAAGTTCCATTGGGTCATTTTACATCTCGTTCATGCTTCAGTTGTGCCTAGGTAAGGTCCATTTCCCTCTTCTAGGGTTTTGGAGGTAATTCCTCTTGGATGGTCAAATCATCGGAAAAACTTGTATCCTGATGTTCACACACCTTCCCCTATCCTTAATATACCTTATTAAACACTTCCCATCACTGAGATCCCCCAAATTTCTCATTTTTGCACAAACCCTAGTTTCTTGCCACAACTTGGCAATTTTCTAGGCTAGGCCTGTGTTTTTCCCTTTTGGACCCCTTCCCCTCACTCAATCTCTGTGATTCCACTTTCCCCTGCTTCCTAACATCCCTCCCTACTTCCCAAAATTTCCCCAAGAATTTAGAAGCCCCCTATCCCCTTCATTTCGCTTCATTTTGACAAAATCCCTTGTTTCACACATCGGGGTAAGTGTTACTCAAAAGATGTTTCAGAGCAATAAAAGATGAAATTTTGGAAACTGAGAGAGGTTTTTGTCCACAACATGCCAAGGAAGAAAAACCTCCTTCACTTTTTACACAGGTATCATGGTTTTAGAGAAATGTAAAAAATACCGTTGCCTCAGGAGAATTGAATGCACCTCTGAAGTGACCTTGGGAAAATCAAATTTTCTCCTAGCATGTTTGGCCAAATGACTTTCTTGATGAGTAAAATGATAACTAGACAGAAAGAAATTTCCAATGAGCTATCATGAGCTCAATTTGGAGTTGAGGAAGACCTTCAAAAGTTGACTGCAACAGCGCTCTGCCTTGAGGCAGCCTCATTCTGCTCATTTTGACTAGTGTTGGAAGATTTGGTTTTTGACAGGGTAAATGAAATCCAAATTGCATATGCCACTTGTAAAGGAAATTGACTCAACAGATTTCAACGAGCTATCACAATGCCTCTGATTTGGACACCTGGCATTCCAACACTTCCCAAAATGCTATGTTGGGTGGTCCCGAGCGACCCACCTCAAACAGCATCCACCTGGCAGCGACCCACGCAGTAGGCTGCGCCACCACAGGGCTGCGCCGACCCACGCAGTGGCTGGTGCGACCCACGCAGACATGGATGGTTTCGACCACTCCCGAGAGCCCAACTCCGCTTGGAATCGATGCAATTGGCCTTCAAACAGGTTTTTATCAATTGATTGATGTTTTTGAAATGCATTGGTGGCATCATTGGTAGTTTCAAATGTTCAACGGAGGATTTAAAACCCCACAGTCATAGCATTCTTGTTTTCAGGGTTTTAAAATGAAAATGAATGGTTGAATGAGTTTTGTTTGCTATCTCATGGCAGTGATACATCCAGCTTTGCATATAATATCAAAACCATATTGCTCTCATGCCCATTTTGCCATTTTGACCATTGCTATTATTATACCATGTTTAAAACCCTTTGTTTCATGGTGACTGTGGTTGTAATGAGTCTCACTGCCTAATGTAAAAATATTCTCATGACTTTGTTTCAAACTGCCCATTGAGACCTTTGTGGTTATTACTCATAAACAAACACATTCTATTGATGCCATGCCCTCCCTTTGACTAGACTTGTTCAATATTTTGAAGGTTGCCTGCTCTCTTTTGGTCAAAATTTCACTTGCATTCAAAACAGAGATTGTGCCTTTTCCAATCCATTTAAAGCTGAGATTTTATCCATGATTTGATTCCTTGATGGTGTTTTGACGGTGGGATATTTATTGGGTGTTGAAACACACATCATAACTCTCTTTTCACTGCATCTATATCAGTATACATAGTGCCAATATCTTGTTCCGGGCCATGACAGAGACAGAGTCAGAGTATGAGCAGGAGTCGGACAGTGACTCAATCGTTGAGGTTGATGCACTGAGATGGAGCATACCAGTGCACCAGTAGTGGTAACATATCAGAGAATCCACAGAGCTTTGTTTCAACATCACGACGAGTACTATCTTCACCCGGGGTGGAAGGGGTCTCGTTGACTTCATCAGCAACGCGAGTACTATCTCCACATGGCGTGGAAGGGGTCTCGCCTTCTTCATCAGCGCAGGTACATTCACAAGATAATGATGGAGACAAAGACACCAAGGTCCCATTTTTCATTTTCAACAGGTTGAACATACACATTGCTACATCATGACTGACAACAACACATCATACAACCGAGACAGTGTTTTCAACACAGGAACTGCATGCACCAGGAGAGCAATTTTGCAATGGCTGCAAAGGCCCCGATCCACTCCGATTCATGCCGAGGAAATATTGATCGAGGCAAGACACATCCTACCCAGATCCACTGGGAAATCTTATGAAAAAATTTTGCCGCTCTTCAATATTTTTGTCTAGAAAATACAAAGGAGAAAATTTTGTCATTTTAAATTTTTTGTCTAAAACAAGCTTCAGCCTACGTGGCCTAAGCGCCATGCGCTTGCGAGACACTTGCTGGAGGAGATTTTTACATTTTTTGATTTTTCATGGTTAATTATGCATCCTCTGAAGTCAACTTAGCATTTCAACAAAATCTGGATGGTCAAACAGCTTAAAAACACCATGAAAATCACCTTGTTGCCACCTTTTGCACCAGCAGGAAGTACCTCTGGGAGAATGAGGTTTTGGAGGGTCAAATCAACTCCAAATTCAGAAATTCCACTTGGGTTGGAAAGTATACATCCAGGGCTTTCCAACGAGCTATCATGAGCTCAATTTGGATGCCGGGAGCTACCTCAAAATCAGCCTGGAACATGAGAGACCCACGCAGTTCAGGAGCGACCCACCTAGAAATTTTTCTGAATTTTCAGCTGCCAGCTCAGTATTTCGCCTATTATGGACCAGTTTTGCTTATGGGTAGAATTTTTGGGTTTTATGATGTAAATTCATGTTTGATATGTACCTTTGGCTTGTTTTTATCTCTTCTAGAAGATTCACTCTCAAATGAGTAAAAAATCATGTAATGGATCAGTTTCCACTCTTTTAGAGGCAAGTGGTTAGCTGCCTAGATTGTAGTTCCATGATTAGAATTGGTTGAAACTGATCCCTGAAGAGGGAATTCGACCCCTAGAGGTGGGGAAAGGTGTTAGAGTGATCTACATATTGTAATTTCTCAATCATTTTCAGAGGTTGGAGAGGTTGGACTCTTGGGATACTTTTGATACTATTGTACATACTTTTCATATTTTGGCTAAGGAAAGATCAGGGGTTTTGCGGCACTTGTTGGGATCCTTGTGGTGTTCTGTTCTTGATGGTGTTTCTCCTTTGTTTACTGTAAGTTTCTTCATGTTTAATGTATGCTATCCTTTCATTATGCTTCTGAACTAAATTGAATGAGTGATTAAGGTTGAATCCATTGTTTACAGTGCTTAGCCTTTGAATTCAGTTAGTTCTATATGTTTTCAGCTGTTTGGAGAGGATCCAAGTTCTTCTTTGCCCTCTTCAGCTCCTCGTCAGTCTAATCTATCCATAAAATCTAATTCGAAGCATCAAGATCATCACCTACCTCGCCCCAGCTTGAACTCTGCAAAGGTCTGACCTTATCCCCGGACCCAAAATTTGTTTTCCCATTACTCCAGCGAAAACCCAAAAAACCAAAACCAAACATACCTATCTCTTTACTAGCCTAAAATCAGTTCTTATTGTAAGTCATCTCGCATCCTATTGCTTATTTTCTCGAGATTGACGGAGAGAGCCCTCTCCTGTCCTCGTAGGGCTAGCTACGAGGCTGAGCGTGGTTTGATGTAGCCTTGAGTTTTACTTCATTTCAGCCTCAGGTAGATTTGAGTGCTAACATAGTGGCGACCATACTGGGGAGAAACTCAAAACGTTTGCTTGTTATAGACGGAGTCTGAAGTCACGCCAGGTAGCCTTCGAAACGCTGTTGCTATGCATCAGCGAAGTAGATAAACGCTACTTCAGTCGATCTCCGGTATAACTTGTAATCGTAGTATTTAACTTGTAAATTTCCCCAGTACATGTATCAAGTTCAGATCTGATGGTTGATGGTGAACAACGATCAGACACTGCAAGGCTGAAATCATTCACCTGGCGATTTCATTCACTGAACAATCCAGAAATCGATGCTTCATGGTGATTTCACTGCAGGGAGATCAGTAGCTGTGAGATTTTCAAGATGGACCGAATCACGAGAAGATACGCTCCCATGAGCCGAGATCACATTCCAGGTTTTCCGAATAAGATGCCCAAGGTAGATTGGTCAAGGAATCTGCCTACGTTTAACAATGATGGTAAGAAAGATGCTGCTTTACATTTGGTTAGATTTCACATGCATATTCGCAAGTTGAAGATGGATTTTCCTGAAGATTGTTTGATGAAGATGTTCCTGGCCACTCTGGAAGGTGAAGCTCAGTCATGGTATGAAAATTTGCCGCTGGCCTGTATTTACTGTTTAAAGGACTTTCATGCCCTGTTCATTGAAAGATATCAAATGTCTTATCCATCATTAAATTTAGTTCATGACTGTTGCAAACATGCTTATTCTTTTATTGAAAGCCTGGAGAGATATTATGAAGATGATAATTTCATGAATGATGAAATCATGGAGGCTCTATATGAGAATCCATTTCAGCAACATGAAGAGAACCTAAAGGATACCTATCAAGGTGCTCAGGAGACTTTGCAGCAGGTTGATGGCCATATGGCTGAAAATAATGAAAGGGAGAATGTCATTTCAGATCTGCCCACAGAAGACAGCAGCATGCAAGTAAGTCCAGTTCTAATTGCAGATCGTGATAATGTCCAGACAACTGCTTCAGATTCAGATTCAGATCATGATGACCAAGCATATCTTGTGTTGAAACCCATCAAGGAGAACTCTGCTGTTGAAATCATCTGGGATGCAGAAGACACAGTAATGGATCCAAATGTTCTCAGTCATACTGTCAGCCCATCATTAGAACACAGCCTTCATGAAGAAGCAATCCAGTCAGTTCATGAAAATCAAAATGAGACCTTTGTGCAAGTAAGTGGTAAATCTCCTTTCAATAACTCAGTAAGAAATGATAGTTTGAATGCCCTGTCATATGAAGATAATTACTGTTTAAGCAGAAGAAAACAAAAGGCATTGTCTCCTTTGTCTGAAGATGAGATAGATCTACTTTTGAAAGGTCATGTTTCAGCCAAAACTACAACAGATTTGCAGTGCATACATAATCAGGACAGTGTTGGTGAAATTTCTTCCTCTGTTGAAAAAGATGATTGTCTTGTAATCAGTTGTGTAGATCAGCAAACAGATAATTTTTTCCTTCACAAAGATGATAAGGCTGTCGTGTTTGATAATCTTGAAGATTGTTTTTTGTTTAAAAATGATCTAGATCATGAAGTTGAAGAGTATATGTCAGAATTTCTCATGGTCAAGGAACCTACAGCTAACACTCAGATGGCAGATCTGTGCATTTCTATCCCTCAGAAATCAATTGTCCTTTCGGATCAGAGTGAGGTCATTACTAGTATTTTTGCAGCTGGATCTCCAGATAAGCCAGTGCTTCAGGATTTTCAAGACCCCTTTAGCATTCTTCTGCAAACATTAGAAAGGATAAATATTGCCTGGTTTATTATCATGAGATTTGGTTTCAGTGATTGTGTTGAGTTGCCTACAGGTTTAGCATTCTGCCTACTTGAAGAGAGTAAGAGCAGAAATTTGAGGTGTAGCCATCTGCTGGATTGGTTACATTGGAAAGCCAATTATACATGATTGTACATATTTCATTAGTATGCAGGTGGTTGTCATCATGATTTCAAATCTTGATGGACTGCTGCCTTTTTCCAAAAAATCTTCGTAAAGTTTTGTTTAAGTCAGTCATGAGTCATTTGTGTTTGGTCTGTTGAGTCAGTTTTTCAAGTTATTTCAGTTTTCCATCGAGTTGGTTTGAGTTAAGTTTCAGTCAGTTTTCAATCAAGTTTTCATTCAGTAAATGTCAAAGGTTTTGTGTTATCCGTTCAAATAATGATTCCATCGCCCAATGGATGAAAGGCACTGTCTGACTCCCCCAGAGATCTGTTGTTCTTGGCACCTCCAAGGAGCTACCATCCCCATTGGAGCCAATGTTAGAGTCAGCCTTTGCAGCCTTCCTTCAGTGATCAAACATGCTCTTTCAAAGTGATTTTAAAGTGTCAAGGTCAAATTTTGTCATTTCAATGAGTCTTCAAGCAAAATTTGGTCACTAGGCATTAGGTCTAGGGTTTGCTTTCACTTCTTCCAAAGTTGTCCAAATTTCAGTCCATGTCACCATTCAGATGAGTGTATCATCATTCAGGGGGTTTCCATCATCATGTCAGGTTCCAAAGAGTCATTTTACATCTCGTTCATGCTTCAGTTGTGCCTAGGTAAGGTCCATTTCCCTCTCCTAGGGTTTTGGAGGTAATTTCTCTTGGACGGTCAAATCATCTAAAAACTTGTATCCTGATGTTCATACACCTTCCCCTATCTTTAATATACCTCATTAAACACTTCCCATCACTGAGATCCCCCAAATTCCTCATTTTTGCACAAACCCTAGTTTCTTGCCACAACTTGGCAATTTTCTAGGCTAGGCCTGTGTTTTGCCCTTTTGGACCCCTTACCCTCACTCAATCTCTGTGATTCCACTTTCCCCTGTTTCCTAACATCCCTCTCTACTTCCAAAAATTTCCCCAAGAATTTAGAAGCCCCCTATCCCCTTCATTTCGCTTCATTTTGACAAAATCCCTTGTTTCACACATCGGGGTAAGTGTTACTCAAAAGATGTTTCAGAGCAATAAAAGATGAAATTTTGGAAACTGAGAGAGGTTTTTGTCCACAACATGCCAAGCAAGAAAAACCTCCTTCACTTTTTACACAGTTATCATGGTTTTAGAGAAATGTCAAAAATACCGTTGCCTCAGGAGAATTGAATGCACCTCTGAAGTGACCTTGGGAAAATCAAATTTTCTCCTAGCATGTTTGGCCAAATGACTTTCTTGATGAGTAAAATGATAACTAGACAGAAAGAAATTTCCAATGAGCTATCATGAGCTCAATTTGGAGTTGAGGAAGACCTTCAAAAGTTGACTGCAACAGCGCTCTGCCTTGAGGCAGCCTCATTCTGCTCATTTTGACTAGTGTTGGAAGATTTGGTTTTTGACAGGGTAAATGAAATCCAAATTGCATAATTACACTTGTGTTGGAAATTCGACTCCAATAGCTTTCCAACGAGCTATCACACGCCCGATTTGGACACCGGGAAGGCCTCCAAACACTTCCTGCAAAATGCACTATGTGGCAAGGGGCCCGAGCGACCCACTTGGGGCCCGAGCGACCCACCTGGGCAGAGCGACCCACGCAGAGGCTGCGCGACCCACGCAGGGGCTGCGCGACCCACGCAGAGGCTGCGCGACCCACGCAGACACAGGGTTTCGAGATTCATTCTGAGCGCCCAGCCTTGCTTGGAATTGATGCAACTGGCCTTCAAATAGGTTTTTATCAATTGATTGATGTTTTTGAAATGCATTGGTGGCATCATTGGTGGTTTCAAATGTTCAACGGAGGATTTAAAACCCCACAGTCATAGCATTCTTGTTTTCAGGGTTTTAAAATGAAAATGAATGGTTGAATGAGTTTGTTTGCTATCTCATGGCAGTGATACATCCAGCTTTGCATATAATATCAAAACCATATTGCTCTCATGCCCATTATGCCATTTTTGACCATTGCTATTATTATACCATGTTTAAACCCTTTGTTCCATGGTGACTGTGGTGGTAATGAGTCTCACTGCCCAATGTAAAAGCATTCTCATGACTTTGTTTCAAGCTGCCCATTGAGACCTTTGTGGTTATTACTCATAAACAAACACATTCTATTGATGCCATGCCCTTCCTTTGACTAGACTTGTTCAATATTTTGAAGGTTGCCTGCTCCCTTTTGGTCAAAATTTCACTTGCATTCAAAACAGAGATTGTGCCTTTTCCAATCCATTTAAAGCTGAGATTTTATCCATGATTTGATTCCTTGATGGTGTTTTGACGGTGGGATATTTATTGGGTGTTGAAACACACATCATAACTCTCTTTTCACTGCATCTATATCAGTATACATAGTGCCAATATCTTGTTCCAGGCCATGACAGAGACAGAGTCAGAGTATGAGCAGGAGTCGGACAGTGACTCAATCGTTGAGGTTGATGCACTGAGATGGAGCATACCAGTGCACCAGTAGTGGTAACATATCAGAGAAGCCACGGAGCTTTGTTTCAACATCACGACGAGTACTATCTTCACCCGGGGTGGAAGGGGTCTCGTTGACTTCATCAGCAACGCGAGTACTATCTCCACATGGCGTGGAAGGGGTCTCGCCTTCTTCATCAGCGCAGGTACATTCACAGGATAATGATGGAGACAAAGACACCAAGGTCCCATTTTTCATTTTCAACAGGTTGATCATACACATTGCTACATCATGACTGACAACAACACATCATACAACCGAGACAGTGTTTTCATCACAGGAACTGCATGCACCAGGAGAGCACTAAGATGGCGGAAAAGGCCTGATCTACTCCGGATTTTGGCCGAGGCTTCATTGACTGAGCAAGACACATGATGGAGGACCTCCGCTCCGAATTTGGGCAAATTCGGAGAAAATTTTGTCATTTTCAAATTTTTGGTCTAAAAAAACAGGTTTTGCAGCTACGTGGGTCGCGCGCTCATGCGCTCGCTTTTTTTTTAGACACTTTCTGGAGGAGATTTTTACATTTTTGGATTTTTCATGGTTAATTATGCATCCTCTGAAGTCAACTTAGCATTTCAACAAAATCTGGATGGTCAAACAGCTCAAAAACACCATGAAAACCACCTTGCTGCCACCTTTTGCACCAGCAGAAATTACCTCTGGGAGAATGAGTTTTTGGAGGGTCAAATCAACTCCAAATTCAGAAATTCCACTTGGGTTCGAAAGTAGACATCCAGGGCTTTCCAACGAGCTATCATGAGCTCAATTTGGATGTCGGGAGCTACCTCAAAATCAGCCTGGAACATGAGCGACCCACGCAGTTCAGGAGCGACCCACCTAGAGATTTTTTTGAGTTTTCAGCTGCCAGCTCAGTATTTCGCCTATTTTGGACCAGTTTTGCTTATGGATAGAATTCTTGGGTTTTTATGATGTAAATTCATGTTTGGCATGTAACTTTGGCTTGTTTTTGTCTCTTCTAGAAGATTCACTCTCAAATAAGTAAAAAATCATGTAATGGATCAGTTTCCACTCTTTTAGAGGCAAGTTGTTAGCTGCCTAGATTGTAGTTCCATGATTAGAATTGGTTGAAACTGATCCCTGAAGAGGGAATTCGACCCCTAGAGGTGGGGAAAGGTGTTAGGATGATCTATATAATGTAATTTCTCAATCATTTTCAGAGGTTGGAGAGGTTGGACTCTTGGGATACTTTTGATATCATTGTACATATTTTTCATATTTTGGCTAAGGAAAGATCAGGGTTTTTGCGGCACTTGTTGGGATCCTTGTGGTGTTCTGTTCTTGATGGTGTTTCTTCTTTGTTTACTGTAAGTTACTTCATGTTTAATGTATGCCATCCTTTCATTATGCTTCTGAACTAAGTCGAATGAGTGATTAAGGTTGAATCCATTGTTTACAGTGCTTAGCCTTTGAATTCAGTTAGTTCTATATGTTTTCAGCTGTTTGGAGAGGATCCAAGTTCTTCTTTGCCCTCTTCAGCTCCTCATCAGTCTAATCTATCCATAAAATCCAATTCGAAGCATCAATATCATCACCTACCTCGCCCCAGCTTGATCTCTGCAAAGGTCTGACCTTATCCCCGGACCCAAAATTTTGTATTCCCATTACTCCAGCGAAAACCCAAAAAACCAAAAAACAAACATACCTATCTCTTTACTAGCCTAAAATCAGTTCCTATCGTAAGTCATCTCGCATCCTATTGCTTATTTTCTCGATATTGACGGAGAGAGCCCTCTCATGTCCTCGTAGGGCTAGCTACGAGGCTGAGCGTGGTTTGATGTAGCCTTGAGTTTTACTTCATTTCAGCCTGAGGTAGATTTGAGTGCTAACAAGCAGACTATATGCAGGTCAGGGGACCTAGCCCATTGTGCCCTAGGGAAGCTGTGGGGCCCAGTGGGCCAGCGCTATGGTGCGATGATTTTCGCATCGTGGGGCTACACGATACCAACCACTGTCCCCGCCTTGTTTCGTATTTTCCAGAGGTAAAGGAGCAATGGTGTAGGTTCTACAGCTCAGTGGGACATGATGAAAAGAATTGTTGGACGTATGATTTGATGATTGATTAAGGAAACTTATATAGAGTACAATTAGACCCTGCGTCACTGAGAACCCCTGCAGGGATAGGGGGCTCCCCATTAAGGGGCAGGGGAGGGGGCTGAGGTGGAAGTGCAAGTCAGGGATGAGGTCAGCTAATCTGTTATAATTGTGGAGAAGCAGGACACTTTGCAAGGGACTACCCGAACCCTACAAGGAAATCCTGCCAATATTGCAGACAGTTGGATCATGCGATTGAAGATTGTCCAATCTTGATAGCAAAAATGCAGGAAAAGTAGCTGACACCTACATAGAATTTGCAGGGAGTTAAGTCTGAACTGCGAGACAAAGATCCAAGTGTGAATGTCGTGACACGCAATGGGATGGCCACTAGGGGACCTGAGGAGGAGGCTGCGATGGAACCTATAATCTGACAAGCAGTTATCAAACAAGAAGGTTTGGTCCTAAAAAAGGGAAAAGAAACATTTGTCGCAGCTCACCAAGACTTTGATAAGGCAGAGGCAGCTACTGCTCAGGCACCTGTGAACCTCAAGGCAGATGAGAAGGTCGAGCCCTTTTTGCAGGCATGTATGAAGTTGTTGCGCAACCCAAAGGCTATGGAGAATCTTTAGGCATTAATAGATAGCTGCCCAGTGCAGCCCAATCTACCCCCGGAGGTCAAGGATGTGCACAAGCTCTACAGGTATAAGACACGCACCGGGAGAGAAATGTGGTTGACTACGCAGATTGGTGACTACGAAATGAATCAAGTTATTTTGGACCTAGGATCAGATGCGAACGTATTACCTAAAGAGACTTGGAAATGCATGGGAGAGCCTAAGTTGTAATGGTTCACCATTCAGCTGTGCAAGGCGAATCAACAAAAAATCATCCCACTAGGAAGGTTGTCTAAAATTACAGTGGATATCGTAGGAGTAAAGGTCTGAGCCGACTTTGAGGTAATTGAAATTTTAGAAGATGCAGATCCCTAACCTGAGCTCTTAGGGCTGGATTGGGCCATAGATATGGTGGTATCATCAACCTAAAAAAGAGAAGCATGGTGTTTGAGAATAACAGTATAAGGGTGATAATACCATTAGATCCTGTGGAATACACAGAGCCAATGCGTGATGAAGAGGAGGTGGATCACATTTACAAGTTGACTGCACGGGATGAAGATTGGATCAACCCCATGGCGGAAGGAGTACTCTGCTGGGAAAAGGACAATGAATGCTTCTCTGACTCTGATGGGGAGATGGAGAATTGGAAAAACCAATTGCACGATGTCTCAGCGCTGCAATGTCTTCGGTCACAAGGAACTTCAGCTGCATTTCTTTAGTGGTAAGAGACCTACCCTACTTTGATGGTTCTGGTAGCATTAAGGAATTTTTGCGAGAATTCGAAGCCGAGGTTCCCAAAGGACAAAGGCTATGGGCCCTTAAGGTAACCATGTATGGAATACCTGTGTGATGGTGGGAGATGCATGAGGAGGCATTTGTAATATTCCTAATTAGCCACTACTACTTGGAATATTATAACTGCTCCATTTTTGAAATAAAGGGTAGGGAGGACAATAAAACATATCCCAGTGTGGAAAGGGATTAGATTAGGAGGACAAAATAAAGCCACTTTGGTGTGAAAGAGGAGCAAAGCAATGAGCTAGATCCAGTTGACCAAGTCAAAAACGCTGTTACAAGAGGAGGGAAACTAGCTAGGGCAGCACAGTTTTGAAAGGGGAATATTCTCAAGGAAGTCACATCATCAATGAGTGGGGTCCAGGGTGAGGAAGCTCACCAAGGATAAGAAGGAGGAGGTAGCAGCAAGAAAGGAATTAAGTAATCATATTTTTTTGGTCTTTTGACTGATTGCAAGCTTCATCTTTTTAGCCGGAGTTGCAGCACTGTTTAGTGCAAAGAATTCTCATGCAGGAATTCCATCTTCACCTTTGTTCTAGCTGATTGGGAGATCTAAGGAGAATGTCCTGAGCTTAATTTTTATCATTTATCTTGAGAATATCCATTTTGCATCATATACAGTGCAGTCACTTCCAGTAACTACGTCATTTCTACAGTAGCAGTAGTTGCTGGGTGAAACCCTGCTATTTTGAGCTTGTTTTGGAGAAGGAGGTGCATATTTCACTCCGGAAGGCCTATTGAGGAAGGCCTTGGGAAAATTTCTGTACCATTCATATATTTCAAATCATTTTCAGTATTTTATAATACTGATTTTCTGTATACAACTTTATTTTATGTAGTGTTGCATTTTATATTGTTATTTTGCTGGAAACCCTTGCCGGGATGTTCTGATGTGCTTGTAAAAGGGGTCTAACCTCTTATTTCTGATCTCATGATTAATGAAATTTCCAGATCTGTACTAAATCATATTTTTCTGTATATACCCTAATGAAAATTACGTTGTTGCAGTCTTCAGCATTTCTATTTTGTGAAGTTGTGGGATTGGGGTGTTTTTGAGCATATATGAGTTGGGGAGATCTATTTAATGTAGCTAGGATGATTTTTTTCTGATGCCATTTCATATTTAAGCTAAATAAAACATATATAAGAGGATCCAAGTCCTGTTCTATGTTTTTACTGCAAGACTTTCCTTATACAACGTCCTCATTAAAGAAATTGCAGAAATTCCTAAAAAGGAATATTACAGTGGTATCAGAGCTCTGCTCTTGGCTCAACTTGTTGAGGAAATTCATCTTCAGCATGGAGGAGGAAGAAATTTTGAATCTCCTACTTCAAACCCCGCAGAAAATTGTAAGGGACCTCAAGGAGATGAGACATGAAGGGGATTATATAGGGGTTTTCCATGAGGGAAGCACCAGTACTGCAAATGGAATGGGGCATTCAGCGGCATCACAACGCTCTACCATGCCTTCATTTCTAATTGGGGAAGACAAGGAGGGAATCCTGGGAGAATATTTTGAAGAATATGAACTCCAATCTCAAGGGTTCAAGGAGCACTTGAGCTTTCAGGGGTTTTGTCGGATCAAGGATGGGAGGAGGATTAATCCTCATCAAAAGGAGGATAACTTGATGAAAATATCAGCCCAACAGCGCGTGCTATGGTATGTTTCTTATTTCCCACATTTTATGGAACACCTAAGTGTACAACCAAGGCTTGGGTGGAGAAGTTGGACACATACTTTCAGCTCAACAAGGTTTCTGAGATAGAAGACATCAAGATAGCTGCGCTGCACTTGGAAGGGGAAGCTCAAGAATGGTGGTTTCATGGACTGACCACACTTGGGCATCATCATATCACTTCATACTCAGCTTTCACCAAGAAGCTAGTGGAGAGGTTTGATCCAAGAGATCCAGAAGCCCACTTTGTCAAGTTAACCAAGCTCAAAAAGGAGGGAAATCTTGAGGATTATATTGCTGAGTATTTGCAGCTTTTAGTGATGGTGTCCAACCTCACTATGACCAGGAAGGTATGCATGTTTATTAATGGGGTGGCTGAACCATTGCAAGGGTTGTTCAAATCCACTAAACCAACCACACTCCTTGAAGTTGTAGAGAAAGCTAGAGATCTACAACACATCTTGCCCAGGGCAAGAACATTATTGCAGCAGGAGGCTTACTAAGGACCAAGGAAGAAAATCCATGTTTAGGATTTGGAGGGAGAGTGTGTTGCAGGAAGGACACATCATGTCAAGACCTTCTCCAAGAAGGATGCCAGCGTTGTACCACCCATAGAAGACTTTGCTCCAAGAGGGGGAGCTATTGCAGTGTTAAGAGGGGTCCCAAAGTATCTAACCTTGAGGGTAAAAGGTACTATGATGGGGCAAAGAGTCTCTATGTTGATAGATAGTGGGGCTATAGATAATTTTATTGATGCACAGTTGGTACAAAGGAGAGGAATCCACATGGAGGAGTTTGAGGGATTCTTAGTTTTGGTCCTAGGAGCTATGACCCTGCAGTGTGCCAAGTATGTTCTGGCACTAACCATCACCATGGGGACCTACACATTAACATACCACTTCTTTGTGGTAGACATTCCAGACACCAATGTCATATTGGGAGTCCAGTGGTTAATCAATCTTGGGAGAGTTACCACTAATTGGAGAACTTTGGAGATGGAATGGACAGGAGGGAAGGATGGCCAACATCAAAATATCAAGGGTATAAACACATACCCCCCTCAGGTTGTGTCAGCACAGAAGATGGAGGCAGATCTATGCATAGGAGATGTTGAATGGGCAGTGGAGATGCACATATCAGAGGTGAAGGGCAAGGATTCACCAGTGCATTCAGATGTTCAGTCTCTCTTGGACCAGTATTCTATAGTATTTGGAGATATCCCACCAGGGAGACCTCCTGATCGAGGGTTTGAACACACTATTAAGCTGGAATAAGGGATCCAAGCAGTCATCACCACTCCTTATAGGCATCCCAAGGCTTATAGGGATGATATTGAGAGGGCTATCCAAGAGCTGCTAGCTCTAGGACACATCTGGCCTAGTACTAGTCGTTTTGCTTCTTCAGTGGTCTTATTAAAGAAGAAATATGGCACATTGAGGATGTGCATTGACTATAGGGCCTTGAACAAGAAGACCATGAAAAACAGGTACCCTATACCTAGGATCGATGAACTCATGGATGAGTTGAGGGGATCTAAATACTTCTCCAAGATTGATTTGAGATCCGGGTATCATTAAATCAAGGTGAGGGAGGAAGATATCCCCAAGACAATGTTCAGAAGTCACTATGGGAATTTTTATTTTCTGGTGATGCCCTTTGGATTGACCAATGCCCCAGCAACTTTCCAATCTTGCATGAACCACATCTTCCGTGGTAATTTGAGAAAGTTTGTATTGGTCTTCTTTGATGATATTCTTATCTACAGCCACACTTGGGAGGAGCACTTGCAGCGTATTGAGACAGTTTTACATATCCTCAAGGAGCAAAAATTCTATGCCAAGCTCTCCAAATGTGAATGTGGCCTCATAAAGATGTTGTATTTGGGGCACATCATAGGAGTAGATGGAGTGAGGGTACATGAAGAGAAGATCCAGGCTATCATAGATTGGCTTGAGCCCAGGAATGTTATAGAACTTAGAGGGTTTGTAGGCATATGCACTTATTACCAGAAGTTTGTGAAAGGGTTTTCACAACTAGCAGCACCACTGACAGACTCGATAAAGAAAGGAGCCTTCCATTGGACACCTACAACGCAGAGGGCATTTGATAAGCTTAAAGAGGTAATTAGTAGTTGTTGTTGGGAAAAATACTGAGAGGGGGGGGGGGTGAATCAGTATTTAGTGCAGACAATAAAACTTTGGTATTTCTTTCTAAAAAACCACACGCAAGTTTCCTGAAGCAAACCCGCGGATATCCTTTACAGAACTCGCGTATATCCAGTGATCTAATTATGCATTTAGTTCTTGACTTAGATCATTGCATTACTCATTCATCAGATATTTAGAAAATAGTAAACAAGTGCAGGAAGAACAGAATAATCTTCACACATAAGCAACCACACATGAACACCAGGATTTTTAGGTGGAAACCCAATTCGGGAGAAAACCACCGCTGCCGTCATCTCAGTCTTCAATTTTTATTATTAAGAAAACTTCTTCCAACATGTACTGGTGCAGACTCATACCAGTACGCAGGCACCCACCTGCAGAAGGCTACAACCTTCTCTCGTTTACCAGCCTCTCCTGGAAGGGAGCAACAACCCCCTGCTCTCGTTTACCAGCCTCACCTGGAAGGGAGCTACTACCCCCTGATATTAGCACCAGCCTCTACTGGCAGAAATCTTCTACGTTCAGACTGAAGGTTTCAACCCTCAGATCCACTGTAGACCACGTTCGTCAATTTTCAAACTGGATCAAACAGCTCCAACACAACCCTTTACTTGTCAATAAACAACCTTTGCCCAATGCATCAAACAGAACAGTGAAACCACTGTAACTAGAATATCAGAGATAACCCAGACTTCAGAATAAATATGCAGAAACACATTCAACCTTGAGCAACCATAAGATCAGATATCATACGCGCTTTTATTTAATCAGACCCGCGTATATACGCGCTTTTTATGAAGTGAACCCGCGTATACATCTGTGCATTTACCAGAATAACCCTAACTATCCATACGCGACTTTGTTGAAACAGATCCGCGTATACACGCGCTTTTCACGAACTGAACCTGCGTATAGATCTGTAAAAGATAAACTTTGCACAACAGATCAGATCTATGAACTTACCCAGATTTCTTCAAGTTCTTCAGCAGATTTGCGCCAGGTCTTCATCACTTCTTTTCAGATCATCCAAGAGATTCACCATTTCTAGATCTAGAGATATTTAACCTTCACCATGTTCATAGATGCATCATAGATTCAGATCTATCAATCAAGAGCAGAGTTCAACCATGCAGATATACTTCAGAGTGAAGTATTCATTAAAGCCCAGACACTTGCACACCCATGCACAATTATTTTCTTCTCCTTATATAGATTTTTCCTTCATCAATACCATGAGTCAAAACCACATCACTTCCGATGGTATTCCTGGACGGGATCAAATAGACAATCCAGCGCTCAATACAATGGGTCAATACCATGGTAGTAACCCCTGGTTTTACATATTTAGAGCGCAATTGAGCATACACGACTTGGTACGTTATTTCCCGCGTGCATACGCGACTTCCCCTAGACAAACTCGCGTATTCCTTGTGACATACACTTTTCATCACTGTTCTGGCCCATTCTGGAAATTCTTTCTTCTGCACCTTCTATACTGATTGTAGATACATCAGATGTATATCATTTACAAGCTTATCAAGAACAACTTCATTAAGTAGGTTGCCATCATCTTCATCAAGTGGGTTGCCATCAAGGACAACACTCAGCATCATATTGCCAACAATCTCCCCCTTTGGACTTGATGGCAACCACGATGGAGTTTGAGCACCAGAACAGATAGATACATTGATTATAATCATTATACAACAACCACGTTACTCTCCCCTTATTCAAACACCATGCCACTCTCCCCCTTTGACATCAAGGGAAAAGGGCGGGTTAAACCAACACAAGGTTTTTCTTCTCAAGTTCAAGCTGAATCTTCAAACCTATTATTCAATGAAGTACATGACACTATGACCTTTCCTATAACCAAGGACTCATACTTACATCAAAGATCCAACCAAGTGGATTTACATATGTGACCCAAGTACCCAACCACGTGGGTTTACACATTTTGACTCAATTACCCAACCAAGTGGGTTTACAAATCTGAACAAGCCTTTTACATGGCTGAATATTACAAATTACATCATAGGTCATAGCCTTTTCATCAAATTACACATATGACTTTTATAACCAATACCAAAAGGACCTCAATAGAGAGATCATATTTATGAATCATCATACTGCCAAAAATGCATTACACCCATCAAGGCTAATGCTCCCCCTGAAACTGTACAACCAATGCATCCTTTCCAAGTGACCAAAACTCCCCCTTAGCTTGTGCATCCTGAACACTTTCAATAGAAAATCATCAAGGCATCTTCACTCAATATCAGAGAAAGAAACAAAAATATAAGAGCTGAAGCATCATCAGAGATACCAAACAGTACTGCAGCTGTGCTGAGAAATGCTGACCCCTAAAATTTGTCAGCAACCAACCATACGCGGTTTTCTGTGTATGAACTCACGTATATACGCGACTGCCATTCAGGAAACCCGCGTATCCAATTTAATCTTCTGAATTTAGGCAGATTTGTTCTTCTGGCTGGCAGAGACTACTCCCAACTTCTGTCTTAGATATTCGAATGCTTCCCTGGGTAGAGGTTTGGTAAAGATATCAACAACTTGTTCTTTGGAGGGAACATACTCCAACTTCACCTTTTGTTCAAGCACTTGTTCATGTAAGAAGTGATACTTGATGGGAATGTGCTTGGTCTTCGAATGCATAACCGAATTCTTTGAGATACTGATGGCACTTGTGTTATCACACATAATGGAGATAGGAGATGTACATTTGATTTGAAAATCTTGTAAGGTTTGCATCATCCAAAGGAGTTGAGTGCAACAAGATGCGGCAGCCACATATTCTACTTCTGCTGTAGATAAGGAAATAGAATTTTGCTTCTTGCTGAACCAAGATACTAACCGGGGTCCCATATATAATGCACCACCACTAGTGCTTTTCCAATCATCAACATTTCCAGCCCAATCTGCATCATTGTAAGCATGAAGAGTAAGATCAACATTCTTTGGATACCATAGTCCAAAGTCTTGAGTTCCTTGCAGATATTTGAATATTCTTTTGACAGCCTGAAGGTGAGACTCTTTTGGATTAGCTTGGAATCGTCCAACAATCCCAACTGCATGCATAATGTCCGGTCTAGTCCTAGTGAGATAAATTAGGCTTCCTATCATTGATCTGTATTCTGGTTGATTCACCGCGGGAGAATCATCATGAGAACTGAGATTACATCCGGTTATCATTGGTGTACTTACAGGTTTGCATTCTTCCATGCCATACTTCTTCAGAATTTGCTTAAGATATTTTGCTTGGGATAAGAATATACCATGTGTAGTTTGATGCACTTGCAAGCCAAGAAAGAATGTTAGTTCTCCAAGTAAGGACATTTCAAATTCTTGCTGCATGACAGAAGCAAATTTATGACTCATAGATTCTTCATTACTCCCAAAAATGATATCATCAACATATACAACCACAATCAATAGTTTATCATTTTCAACTTTTGTGTATAAGTTGCTATCAGCAAACCCCTTTGAAAATCCTTGTTGATGAAGATATTTGTCAAGACGATAATACCATGCCCTTGGAGCTTGTTTGAGACCATATAGAGCCTTTTTAAGTTTACAAACAAGATTTTCATCATTTCCCAAAATGAATCCTTCCGGTTGTTCTATATACACTTCTTCTTCTAGATCACCATTGAGAAAAGCAGATTTAACATCCATTTGATAAACTTTGATTTGTTGAAAACTTGAAAAAGAAAGAAACATTCTTATGGCTTCAAGTCTAGCTACAGGAGCAAAAGTTTCTTCAAAGTCTATACCTTCTTGTTGAGTATACTCCTTGCAAACCAGTCTAGCTTTGTTTCTTATAACATCCCCATTCTCATTTAACTTGTTCTTGAATATCCATTTAGTTCCAATGACATTTTTATCAAGTGGTCTTGGTACCAAATCCCATGTTTGATTCTTTTCAATTTGATCAAGCTCTTCATTCATGGCTTGAATCCAACATTCATCTTTGCTAGCTTGATTGACATTGTGTGGTTCAATTGTGGATAAAAATGCCAGATAGCTAGAAGATCCCACAAGAGTCCTCCTTGTTTGTACACTTGATTCCTTGTCTCCCAAAATTTGAGATTCAGGATGATTCTTTTGAACATATCTGGATGGAGCCTTTTCAGATAAATCATCTTCAGGTTCTTCATTGGATCCACTGTCTATATCATTTCTATTTGATGTAGAAGGACAAAAGTCACCATCATCTTCTTCTGTTGTTTGTTTTTCTTCTTTAGGAGCTGTAGGAGACTCATTAATAACAACATCAATACATTCAACAATCTTTCGAAGCCTTTTATTGTAACATTTGTATTCTGTGCTTGTAGATGAGTAACCAAGAAGTATCCCTTCATCTGATCGAGGTTCAAACTTGCAAAGCTTTTCATCATTATTTTTGATAAAGCATTTACTTCCAAAAACTCTAAAATGCTTCACAGAGGGAGAATTACCATACCATAGTTCATATGGAGTTTTGTCACTATTTACCCGAACATGTGCCTTGTTGAGAATGTTTGCTGTTGTATGTGCTGCTTCTCCCCAGAACATGTCAGGAGTTCCTGAATCATCAAGCATAGCTCTAGCCATTTGTTGAATTGTTCTATTCATTCTTTCTGCTACGCCATTTTGTTGTGGAGTGCCAGCTACAGAGAACTGTCTTTTTATGCCATGTTTTTCACAAAATTCAAGGAATTCATTTGATGTATATTCTCCTCCTCGATCAGATCTAAGACACTTGATTTTTAGATCTAATTCATTTTCCACCAGTGCTTTGAAAATCTGAAAATTTTCAAATGCTTCATATTTGTGTTTAATCAACCCAATCCAACACATTCTAGAGAAATCATCAATAAATAAGATATAGTATTCTTCCCCACGTGGTGACTTTTTCCTCATAGGTCCACATATGTCAGTATGAATGAGTTCAAGAGGCTTACTTGATGATCCTTCTTTGGCATTAAATTGTACTCTGGTCTGCTTACCGAATTGGAAAGATTTGCATATGATACTCTCTGGTAGAGTAATATTGGGAAGACCACGAACAACTTGAAGTCTGCTTGATTTGTTGATTTGATAGAAGCTCAGATGCCCCAGCCTTCTATGCCATAGCCAATTTTCTGAAGATTTGCTCAAGTAACATTGATCTTTGCAGTTCTTCAATACATACAGGTTGCTTGGAGTTCTTTTCCCTTTTATAATAGTTTTACTTGTATCAAGATCACGAACCACACATTCTTTTGAACTAAAGACAACTTCAGTTCCTTGATCACACATTTGACTTACACTTAACAGGTTATGCCTTAATCCATCCACATACATGACATCATTAGCCTTCACCTTTTCTTTTAGAAGCACAGACCCTTTTTCTTTAATTACAGCAGGAGTATCATTTCCAAATGTAACTTTCTTTTCCTTTTCTAGAGCATTATATGCAAGAAGTTTGCTTTTGTCACCTGTCATGTGTCTTGAGCACCCACTATCAATGTACCATTGATTTTCTTCACCTTCTGAAAATAACGCTATCCCACAATTTTCAACCTGTAATTCCTTCTTTTTCCATACTTTGGAACTTGAAGGAGAATGTTGTTTTGGCTGGACTTTGCTCCTGCATTCAGATTCTTCATGGCCAAAGTTATTGCAATAAGCACATTCAACTTCATTTTGAAGAGGAGAAAATTTGTTATAGGTGTTCTTCTTTGGTTCAGTATCCATCCTTTTCTTTCTTGCTTCTCTTGTCATGATGGTTTTATATGCAACACATTGAACAACTTTATGACCAAAATTGTGACATGAGAAACATTGTCCATTGAAGTAGAAATTTCTCTGATCATGAAATCTTCTATTTTAATTTACTTGTTGGTTGTTGCTTCTTTGAGAGATATCCCTGTTAGTGTTCCTTGAATTGTGATGATCATGCTTTACCTATAAAGATTCTTTATTCCCTTGCTGAGTGGCTGAATGTAGTAAACTAGTTGTAGCTGCTTTTAGATAATTTGGTGCTGAAGCCTGAGAAGATTCTCCAGTATATCCAAGACCTGTCTTAATAAGAGGAGAACGTTGAACCTTGATAATCTCATCTAAGGTTTCAGATCCTTTAGCAAATCTAAGATTCAGAGTCTTTACTTTCTCAAGTTCTTTTCTTAGACTTACTACTTCACATTCTAATTTCTCATTGTGTTTCTTCACTTCTTCATTCTGCCTTTTTAGAGTTTCTATGATTATTTTACTTTCTTCCAAGCATATTTTGAGTTGATTGTTTTGATCAAGAAAATCATTGTCATCTAGAGTATCCATAAAATCATCCTTGTCGTCTCTAGAATGATTTTCAAATGCCTTGAGAAGTCTAAGATCTTGTTCACATTCTTCCTCACTATCAGATAACCCATCACTGTCTTCATTTGTATAGTAACTTTTCTTAGTGCTAGATCGGTTCTTATTCCTTCTTGCTACTTCTTTCCCTTTAGCAGATGTTTCTTTATAAGGAACAAGGAAGAAAATCCATGTTTAGGATTTGGAGGGAGAGTGTGTTGCAGGAAGGACACATCATGTCAAGACCTTCTCCAAGAAGGATGCCAGCGCTGTACCACCCATAGAAGACTTTGCTCCAAGAGGGGGAGCTATTGAAGTGTTAAGAGGGGTCCCAAAGTATCTAACCTTGAGGGTAAGAGGTAATATAATGGGGCAAAGAGTCTCTATGTTGATAGATAGTGGGGCTATAGATAATTTTATTGATGCACAGCTAGTACAAAGGAGAGGAATCCACATGGAGGAGTTTGAGGGATTCTTAGTTTTGGTCCCAGGAGCTATGACCCTGCAGTGTGCCAAGTATGTTCTGGCACTAACCATCACCATGGGGACCTACACATTAACATACCACTTCTTTGTGGTAGACATTCCAGACACCAATGTCATATTGGGAGTCTAGTGGTTAATCAATCTTGGGAGAGTTACCACTAATTGGAGAACTTTGGAGATGGAATGGACAGGAGGGAAGGATGGCCAACATCAAAATATCAAGGGTATAAACACATACCCCCCTCAGGTTGTGTTAGCACAGAAGATGGAGGCAGATCTGTTCATAGGAGATGTTGAATGGGCAATGGAGCTGCACATATCAGAGGTGAAGGGCAAGGATTCACCAGTGCATTCAGATGTTCAGTCTCTCTTGGACCGATATTATATAGTATTTGGAGATACCCCACCAGGGAGACCTCCTGATAGAGGGTTTGAACACACTATTAAGCTGGAATAAGGGATCCAAGCAGTCATCACCACTCCTTATAGGCATCCCAAGGCTTATAGGGATGAGATTGAGAGGGCTATCCAAGAGCTGCTAGCTCTAGGACACATCTGGCCTAGTACTAGTCGTTTTGCTTCTTCAGTGGTCTTATTAAAGAAGAAATATGGCACATTGAGGATGTGCATTGACTATAGGGCCTTGAACAAGAAGACCATGAAAAACAGGTACCCTATACCTAGGATCGATGAACTCATGGATGAGTTGAGGGGATCTAAATACTTCTCCAAGATTGATTTGAGATCCGGGTATCATTAAATCAAGGTGAGGGAGGAAGATATCCCCAAGGCAACGTTCAGAAGTCACTATGGGAATTTTTATTTTCTGGTGATTCTCTTTGGATTGACCAATGCCCCAGCAACTTTCCAATCTTGCATGAACCACATCTTCCGTGGTAATTTGAGAAAGTTTGTATTGGTCTTCTTTGATGATATTCTTATCTACAGCCACACTTGGGAGGAGCACTTGTAGCGTATTGAGACAGTTTTACATATCCTCAAGGAGCAAAAATTCTATGCCAAGCTCTCCAAATGTGAAAGTGGCCTCACAGAGATGTTGTATTTGGGGCACATCATAGGAGTAGATGGAGTTGCACCACAGTAAGAGTTTGAAGATCCTGTTTTTCTTCAAGAGCAGAGACTTTTGATTCAAATTTTACCGTTAGCGATCTTAAGATTTTCTCAACCAAAGTAGATTCCGTGATTGTTTCTCCCAGATTTCTCATACGATTTACAACATCATCAAGACGTAAAAAGAAACTGGCAATATTCTCATCACTATGCATCTTTAAATTTTCATATTCAATTCTGAGAGTTTGAAGTTTTGCATTTTTTACCTTTGCATCACCTTCATAACTTAGAATGATTTTGTCCCATATCTCCTTTGCTGTATTCAGCTGCATAACTTTGACAAATTCTGATTCAGTTAGACTTCCCGTTAGAGCATTGACTGCCTTTGCATTTATTTCATAATTCTTCTTTTCAGTCGGATCTATTGGTATTGCAGCTGGATATTGATATCCTTGTTCAACAATGGCCCATACATCTGCTCCCATAGACTGAAGATAGGATCTCATCCTTATTTTCCAGAAGATTAAATTGCTTCCATTAAAGAGTGGAGGCTTGATAGATGCTGTTCCATCTTGATTGCTCATCTTGTTTGATCTTCCTTCTAGCGGTTAAGCTTTTTCAGAAGGACCTGCTCTGATACCAATTGTTGGGAAAAATACTGAGAGAGGTGGGGGGGGGGGGGCGGGTGTGAATCAGTATTTAGTGCAGACAATAAAACTTTGATATTTCTTTCTTAAAAACCATACGCAACTTTCCTGAAGCAAACCCGCGGATATCCTTTACAGAACTCGCGTATATCCAGTGATCTAATTATGCATTTAGTTCTTGACTTAGATCATTGCATTACTCATTCATCAGATATTTAGAAAACAGTAAACAAGTGCAGGAAGAACAGAATAATCTTCATACATAAGCAACCACACATGAACACCAGGATTTTTAGGTGGAAACCCAATTCGGGAGAAAACCACCGCTGCCGTCGTCTCAGTCTTCAATTTTTATTATTAAGAAAAATTCTTACAACATGTACTGGTGCAGACTCATACCAGTACGTAGGCACCCACCTGTAGAAGGCTACAACCTTCTCTCGTTTACCAGCCTCTCCTAGAAGGGAGAAACAACCCCCTGCTCTCGTTTACCAGCCTCACCTGGAAGGGAGCTACTACCCCCTAAAATTGGCACCAGCCTCTACTGGCAGAAAGCTTCTACGTTCAGACTGAAGGTTTCAACCCTCAGATCCACTGCAGACCACGTTTCATCAATTTTCAAACTGGATCAAATAGCTCCAACACAACCCTTTTCTTGTCAATAAACAACCTTTGCCCAATGCATCAAACAAAACAGTGAAACCACTGTAACCAGAATATCAGAGATAACCCAGACGTCATAATAAATATGCAGAAACACATTCAACCTTGAGAAACCATAAGATCAGATATCATACGCGCTTTTATTTAATCAGACCCGCGTATATACACACTTTTTATGAAGTGAACCAGCGTATACATCTGTGTATTTACTAGAATAACCCTAACTGTCCATACGTGACTTTGTTGAAACAGATCCGCGTATACACGCGCTTTTCACAAACTAAACCTGCGTATAGATCTATAAAAGATAAACTTTGCACAACAGATCAGATCTATGAACTTACCCAGATTTCTTCAAGTTCTTCAGTAGATTTTCGCCAGGTCTTCATCACTTCTTTTCAGATCATCCAAGAGATTCACCATTTCTAGATCTAGAGATCTTTAACCTTCACCATGTTCATAGATGCATCATAGATTCAGATCTATCAATCAAGAGTAGAGTTCAACCATGCAGATATACTTCAGAGTGAAGTATTCATTAAAGCCCAGACACTTGCACACCCATGCACAATGATTTTCTTCTCCTTATATAGATTTGGCCTTCATCAATACCATGAGTCAAAACCACATCACTTCCGATGGTATTCCTGGACGGGATCAAATAGACAATCCAACGCTCAATACAATGGGTCAATACCATGGTAGTAACCCCTGGTTTTACATATTTAGAGCGCAATTGAGCATACGCGACTTGGTACGTTATTTCCCACGTGCATACGCGACTTCCCCTAGACAAACTCACGTATTCCTTGTGACATACACTTTTCATCACTGTTCTGGCCCATTCTGGAAATTATTTCTTCTGCACCTTCTATATTGATTGTAGATACATCAGATGTATATCATTCACAAGCTTATCAAGAAAAACTTCATTAAGTAGGTTGCCATCATCTTCATCAAGTGGGTTGCCATCAAGGACAACACTCAGCATCATATTGCCAACAGTTGTCCTGTTCTGGTTTTGCCTGACTTTTCTCAACCCTTTGTTCTAGAATGTGATGCATTAGGTGAAGGTATTGGGGTAGTCTTGATGCAAGGTGGGAATCCTATAGCCTTTGAGAGCAGGAATATGCTCCCTCATGAGAGGTTGTACCCCATGTATGATAAATAAATTTTGGCAATCATGCATGCATTAGCCAAATTCCGGGAATACTTGGTGGGGAATAGGTTCAAGGTGAAGACTGACCATAACAGTCTTAGATTCATCCTTGAACAAAAACAAATCGAGGAGAGACAACAGAAGTGTGTGAGAAAAATCCAAGCTTATGATTTTGACATAGAGTATATCAAGGGGAAGAGAAATGTAGTAGCTGATGCACTATCCAGGAGGCCTACAACGCTGTCTTTGAGGGGCATTGACGTAGATTGGAAAGCTCAACTTTTAATTGAGTATTCCAAAGATGAATTTGCATGTGAGATACTTGATGGGGTGGTATCAGATGAGAGGTTTAAAGTAATGGATGAGGTCATCTATTACTGGGACTGGATCTTCTTGGCTAAGAACTCCAAGCTCAAGGAGAAGATCTTATTGGCATCACATGATTCCCCACTCGCCGGGCATCAAGGTTTCACAAGGACTTACAGGGCCATAAGGGAGAGATTCTCATGGAAGGGTCTCAAGGAGGATGTGCTCTGACATGTCAGAGAGTGCACCATTTGTCAGCAAAATAAGGGAGAAAACACCCACCCTGCTGGGTTATTGTAGCCACTACCTATTCCAGATGGGAAGTGGGAAAGTATCTCTATGGACTTCATCACCGGCTTACCGAAATTACAGGGTAAGGATTTTATATTTGTTGTTGTTGATAGACTAATAAAGTACTCTCATTTCTTTGCCATTTCTGCACATTATATTGCTTCACAGGTAGTTGAGCTCTTCTTCAGAGATGTATTTAGACTCCATGTTCTCCCAAGTACCATAGTGAGTGATCGAGACAGCCGCTTCATGGGTGGCTTTTGGCAGGAAATTTTCCAGTTAGTGGGGACTGATTTGACTTCAAGCACTAGCTATCACCCCCAAACTGATGGATAGACCGAGATAGTGAACAAGTGGCTAGAACGCTACTTGAGGAACTATGTAGCAGGGTAGCAGAGAGCTTGGCTATGTTGGCTCCACTTGGGCGAGTATTGTTACAACACTAATCACCATATTTCTATTGGCATGACTCCATTCTGGGCCTTATATGGGTATGAGGCACTCTCATTTGTTGATGTTATGTTTGGGGCAAGTAAGGCTCCAAGGGCAAAGGAATGGATTCAAGAGAACCAAGACATACTCAGGGCACTCAAGGAAAACATTTCTACTACCCAAAACTAGCAGAAGATGTATGCAAACTGGGGACGAGTAGAGAGACAATTTGAGGTGGGAGATCTTGTCTATCTGCATCTTCAGTCTTACAAACAGACCACACTCAAGGAGAAGGGAGATGAGAAGCTCAAACCTCATTTATATGGGCCATCCAGGGTGATCAAATGTATCGGTAAGATAGCATATGAGTTGGAGCTTCCCAAGGGGAGCAAGATCCATAATATCTTCCATGTTTCTTGCCTCAAGAAGGCAATTGGGAGGAATGTAGTTGCCAACATGAATCTCCCCCCCATTGATGATGAGGGCCACCTAATTTTGCAGCTAGAAGAAATATTAGACACAAGGGAGAGGCAGTTAAGAAATAGAGTCATAAGGGAATATCTGATTCGATGGAGGAATCTACCAGATGAGGATGCCACTTGGGAGGGAGAGAAAATATTGCAGCGTCCTTATTTACTGTTGCTTGTGGGCAAGAAACTTTTGAGTGGGGGGGGCCTGTAATATTCCCAATTAGCCACTGCTACTTGGAATATTATAACTGCTCCATTTTTGAAATAAAGAGTAGGGAGGACAATAAAACATATCCTAGTGTGGAAAGGGATTGGATTAGGAGGAAAAAATAAAGCCAGTTTGGTGTGAAAGAGGAGATAAGAAATGAGCTAGATCCAATTGACCAAGTCAACATCGATGTTACAAGAGGGGGGAAACTAGCTAGGGCAGCGCAGTTTTGAAAGGGGAATATTCTCATGGAAGTCACATCATCAATGAGTGGGGTTTGGGGTGAGGAAGCTCACCAAGGATAAGAAGGAGGAGATAGCAGCAAGAAAGGCATTTAGTAATCATCTTTTTTTGGTCTTTTGACTGATTGCAAGCTTCAGCTGTTTAGCCAGAGTTGCAGCACTGTTTAGTGCAAAGAATTCTCATGCGGGAATTCCATCTTCACCTTTGGTCTAGCTGATTGGGAGATCTAAGGAGAAGGTCTTGAGCTTAATTTTCATCATTTCTCTTGAGGATATCCATTCTACATCATATATAGTGCAGTCAGTTCCAGTAACTGCATCATTTCTGTAGTAGTAGTAGATGCTGGGTGAAACCCTGCTATTTTGAGCTTGTTTTGGAGAAGGAGGTGCCTATTTCACTCTGGAACGCATATTGAGGAAGGCCTTGGGCCAATTTCTGTACCATTCATATATTTCAGATCATGTTCAGTGTTTTCTAATTCCAAGTTCCTGTATACAATGTTATGTTATGTAGTGCTGCATTTTATATTGTTATTTTGCCGGAAACCCTTGCCAGGATGTTCTGATGTGCTTGTAAAAGGGGTCTAACCTCTTATTTCTGATCTCATGATTAATGAAAGTTCCAGATATGTACTAAATCATATTTTTCTATATATAACCTAATGAAAATTACACTGTTGCAGTCTTCAGCAGTTCTATTTTGTGAATTTGTGGGATTGGGGTGTTTTTGAGCATATATGAGCTGGGGAGATCTGTTTAATGTAGCTAGGATGATTTTTTTCTGAGGCCATTTCATGTTTAAGCTACATACAGCATATATAAAAGGATACAAGTCCTGTTCAGCGTTTTAATTGCAAGGTTTTTCTTATACAACATCCTCATTGAAGAAATTGCAGAAATTCCTGAAAAGGAATATTATAGCATTCCGGGATTGGGAGGAATGTCAGGATATGATGATCCTATGATTTGAAGCCCCAACTGGTGGGCGGGTCAAGACATTACTTGGATCGAAAGATCCACGTGAATATCTATTCACATGGGAAGAACAATGGTGTGACAGGATGACTAAAGAGTGGGTTCAGCTGTTAATTCATGCCCTAGGGCCACTTCCTTCTGCATTGTACTTAGATGCAGAGCTACATCGATGCACCTACAACTGGGGGACATTGAAGCAAGAATTCATGGGAACATTTGGGTTAGTAGGCAGGACGGAGGCACTTGACGCAGTCCTGCGGGACATTGACACTGGGGTATGGGGAGAATCACGCATGTTTATTGCACCGGAAATACCCACATGGGAAACACGGATACCAAGCATGGTCAACTACCATATCCTAACCTCAACAGAGGGTAGGGATGACCCGCGAGCTGCTTCTGACGCAGAATTGGAAGGAGTACGCACGGCTGCTAGGCCGCTCAGGCTGCGAATGGGTAGCAATGGGACACACCCTACGTTGGCTAAGAATGGGGATGCAGATACATAAGGAAAAATTATCATTTATTCGATGACTCTCACAATAAGGAAAAAACTGCAGTCACTCCTTGGCCATGCGGGGTATTACAGAAAGTTTGTTTGGGAATATGCGCTACTTATAGTGCCTCTAAGAGACTTGTTTACGCAGTGGGTCCAGTTCGGTTGGAATGACACCTGCCGAGAAAACATGTCTTTGGTTTTGCGGTACCTTAGGAGCAAGCCTGTGTTGGGGGAGGATGTGCAAGAGGCGTGGGAATTTCATCCAAGCTCAACAAGTACGCTGAGTGCACATATGGAGCGAAAAGTGACAGTTGAAACAGTAAAATCTGGTAGAAAGGAAAATTTACCATTGATTGAAGCGGCCAGCTGGAAATTAATGGGGCAATTCCTTGAGATTTTTTACCGTTTACTTGATGGTACATTTCGAATGACATTTACCCTACCGTTGGATGACCATAGGCACTATAAAGTAGGACGGATAGCTTAGACAATAGTTCCGTATCACTTCCATAACTTGTATGTAGTTTCTCTATACTGCACAGTTCTCTGGGCCTATAGCGTCCTGTTCATGGCAACACAACCCACTCCTGCTACCGATAGGCCCCCAGAATCGAAAGCCCCTTTTCCCACTAGAATAACAGCTCCTAGTCCCGCGAAAGCTTCAGTACCTACAAAGCCCGAACTTGAGGAAGTCATGATTGGGTCGGGGGACGAAGAAATCGATAGGATAATTGCGCTCTGGCTCCCTAGGTGGAGGAGTGGCTTCATCCCTGGAAAAAAGAGCACTGAAGGGACCTGTGCAGTCGGAGGGAACCCTTTATCGACCCCAAGGAAACCACAGGACCAAGCGAGAGGGGCTCGGACGTAGCTGCAGAAAGGGAATCACAGCTACCACAGATCGCTAATAAGGACGCTGGGGCCAGTCCGCAGCTGGCACTGAGCGTGCAAGGGACGAGTAACCAAGATACCACCTCCCTCCATACTACAAAGCGGCCAGGCGAGCCTAACAAAGGGCCCCGAAAAAAGAAGCGCGCCCAACTCCGGGAATATGATGCGACGGTCATACTAATTGACGGTGACCTCGAACAAATCTCGAACGCAATTACACTAGCTACAGAGGATAGATGGGCAGCCATAGAGGAAAAATAGAAGGTTGCAATTAACACCTTTCAGACCAAGCTCCGCGCCCTCCAATGGAAGGCAGATATGTTGCAGAAAAATGTAATTCAGAGACAGGCTCCCTGGGAAATCAGCAGTATAGTGCTAGCACCGAAAGAAAGCCATCTCTTCTCTTTGCTTAGCATTTCCCTTATAGGAACCCAACTCCAAGTAGACATAGGGACAGACGTGGATCTGGATAAGTTTCCCAACGAGGCATTACAGGGTCTCCGCACTGCTGTGATTCGGGAGACCCACCAGCGAGACCTAGAGGTGCATCAACAACTCACTGTGGCCAAGCGGGCCATCGTGCGAAAAAACGTAGAAAAGTCCCTTGCTATATCGCAGCAAGTGGAGCTTGAAATAGTGATCCACCAGCTCTGCACGGAGTTTCTGGACGGAACCTCGGTCGCAGTAGTAAAAGAATCTCGGATGGAAATGCAGATCATCAAGGCACAACTAGAAAAGAAAGTCTTCGACTTACTGGCCACATTGCAACCTACCACGCCACCGAAGGTACGAGCCCAACGCATTGCGCTGGTGGCCGAAGCCACGAAAACTATCACAGGGAAGATTTCCTAGGGTGCCCAGTTGCTAGAATCAACCATGCAGCTCTGGACCATGGTCCAGTTCAATCTGATCCTCTGAAAGGTCAATCAAGACTTACGATAGCAGGAAGAAGCATTCGCACAAGTCGAGGCTACATTGCCCACCTTGGTGCCTGCATAACGGTTAGCACAATTGAGGACCAACAGCACTCTCTAGGATGTGATTGAGAAACTCTGGCGCAAGAAGCATGTCATCGAGAAACGATTAAAGCCATGGGCTGCCACAACCCTCCAGCTCTCACAAGATGCCGATGGCGCGGTCACCTGACTAAACTAGACATTGGCAAACGTCACTGCGGCAACTGAAGGACCAACATCCCAAAAGCTTGTGGACCTGGCGCAGAGCACCGCGGCTCAGAGTCAAGAGGTGTTGTCTCCACTAATCGCCGCCCTCACTGCACTACGTGCACAGGTGGAGAACCTACCATCGTAGTGACTTGAGATGAGTCACAAGATTGTGTTGGGGACTGTTGGAACAGGGTCTCCTGCAAGTTGCGCAACTGGTCCATTTTTGTGTATTTTTTATTATATTTAGTCTAGCGCAGGGGTTTTGGGGTGGGAAAAATCCCTTAAAGCATTGTAAAGGGGTCAAGGGTAGACCAAGAGTCCGCAAACCACGGTTTGCGGACCATTGGATTCATAGGCTAAAATAGTATAAGTAGTTGAACCTTTTTGAGTTGTGAGATAGATTAAGGATGAAAAGAGATTGATGCTAAGTGCAAATTGATAGATCTAGTTAGGGTTTTTGGGTAAGGACTCCTGCTATTGTGTGCACAAAGGGCCTCTGTCCTGCTGTGTGCGCAGGTTGGGTTTTAGGGTATTGTAAGTAGATTTGAAGGATTAATGAATGTGGAAGTGTTGTTGAATATCTGAATCCACTGGAATTGCGATGATATGAATCTATGATGTTTGGTTACTTAATATATGTTGTTGTATTATTGATTTAAGCTGCAAATATACTTTTGTCACTTATTTATGCTGTGATATGGGTCTATTCTACTGCACTTCATATAAGTAGCTGTGTTATCGTTGTATGAGTTCATGATCTATTGATTACTGTGAGTATCATTGTTGTTGTACACGTGGATGTGAATGAAATATGTAGATATAGGCTCTAATCTGGTCATTCTAAGGTTGAATATAGATCTTCTTGACTTACCTACCCTCTCCCAGGGTGCGGAAACCTGGTTCCAGCACCCACCCTTACTACTTCGAGTGAGACTCTGGCCTGCGTGAGCAAGTCACTGCTGAAAGGGCCAGTAGTATAGGGGTTTGTTGGAAAACCTTGGACATTCAAACCTGGGTCAGGACCCCTCGAGCCAACATATCCCCATAGGGGCCACAAAAGAATTTATAGTTTAAGTTAGGATCAAGGGGGTAGGCATCCAATAAGCACCCTTGATCATACTTCATATTGAAACATAGAAGTTGTGTATTTAGGGAGCTTCAAATCCACCTATCCGTCCGCGACAAAGAAAACCTGAGCGGGGCAGAGACCTGATTTAGAGGGGGTTAGGCTTAGGTACAGTGTGTGCAATATTAGTTGGGGCTACTTGACCCAGCTAATACTCGATACTGTTAGCTAACTACCAAGAAGCCCAAGACTCGAACGCTCATGTGGCCAAAAACTAGGGCATCCTTTACCCTATAAGTGACGGTGCAGGCAAGCGCCAGACCCTCTACCCTTATCTTGGGGGATTCTCTTCGACTGATTGGGGGCATCACCAGCTCTTACGAGATGTTGTGCCAACACTCACAAGAAATCTTCTCAAGGCCCAGTTACTTTTGAGTGTGTGAGGATGCATAGGTCTTCTAGGATTTTTAGTATCATGCGCAAACAAGCAAAAACCAATTTTTTTTTCTTGAGTGACCACATAGATTAATTTAAAGGGAAAATTCATTTTTATTTTCGCTTTGTTTTATGTACATGGCCATAATTTTTCTTTGATCATAGACTCTATCCTCTCAAAGTTTTCCAAAACCTAACTTGGTCGACACCCGAATAGTCCCAACGGAACCTCGTTGCTCCAGGCGTCTTTTGGACCTCCCCCCATTACAGGGAGGGTTTCCAGGTCTTTTGTCGTTTAGGCGTCAAAGACAGAACACTACCACCATCATTGGTTTGTCCTTTATTGGAGCAACCATAGTTGGGAACCCTAGCCGGTCTCCCAACACCACACCGCACACCACTCTGTTGGCCATCCATAATTTTGACATATGAAAAGTATGGCTAAATATATTCTTAAGTCTTCAAGAGATTATTTTCATAGAAAAATACTCATTCTTGAAGCCTTCTGGTGTCTTCATTGTTGTTTTCTTCAAAAGAACATTCAAAGAAGTCCTGCTGATATCCAAGGAAAACTGTTATTGAGCCATTTTCCATCATTCCATAAATTCATTTTCACCCACTCTTCATCCATATTTACCTATCCTAATCATTCATCTATTCCTCTAAAAACCCTCATTTACCCTCCATTCCCTTAAAAAACCCCTTTAAAACCATTTAACCCTTTTTATTTGGTTTTAAAAATTCTTTTTACTTCACCCGGAACACTAAAAATCCTATAAAAATCCATAAAACCTTTGAAAAAGCTTTTCCGCTCCTTTTAGGCCTTAAGCACTTTGTGCCTAAGCCTCAACCCCTTTTCCTCCCATAAGACCAAGGCCCAAGACCGTCGGCTAAGGGTCTTAAACCCCCATCGCAATTGCACTTGATCCTTTTTCTCCGCCTATTTGTGAAATACCGATGTGATCTACCACTTTAAATCCGAGCCATTGATCTCATTCTGATCCGACGACCCTCGTTCCATCAGCGGTCTCCTTTCCCTTGTCCCCAGACCCTCTGCCCCGCCGATGGCCAAAATCCCGATTCTATTTGAGCCGTCTGTTCCAAAAAAATCTAACGGCTATTAGTGCATCGAAAATTCCCTGCTGATGATTCCCCCTCTGATGGATCTCCCCCGCCAATTAAACCCCGACTGTCGATCAAGTCTGATCAGACGGTCCGCGCTGTTTCACACTATCATCCTCTCGCCCCTTCATTATTTTTTGTGCATATGTGAGAAGATCTTAACCGTCGATCCTCACAATCCGATGGCCCCCATTGCTTCCCTTTTATTCCACCCTACCAGCCTTATATCCCTTCCAGCTTGATCTGAACCATCCAATCATTATCTTGATCCAACGGCTCAGGATCACTGTGGAGATACCCGACCTACAGATTTGTTCATACCCTCAAGTGCCCTTGCTATGTGTTTTTCCTCTATTATTCCCTATGATCCCTCTGGTCCCACCTGACCGTGCTGGGCCTTTCTACCTTTTTACCTTCGAATCTCCACTGTTGATCTGTCTCCCCTCCCCAGATCCAACGGCCCATAGGCGTTTCCGTGCCCGTTCTTCCACAACGTTCTAAACCCATGTTCAACATAAAAAAGGCTTTTTTCTCCAGGTCCACGTCACCTGCTGGCCCCACCACATGTTCCACCGCACAACTTCCAACCTTCGCGCACATCTACAATCGTAGATATTCGGCCCGAAGATCTAATAGCCCTTAATCCATTTCGCGCTCATTTCATAAATAAAATTGACCAAGCTATTTGCACGCAAAATGGGAAGTTTTCAGGAGCATACGTGTCAGCCATTAGACCGTATCATGTTCGATCAGTCCCAAATCACTTACTTCCTTTACCCCGTGCTAATACCACCTTTGGTATTCCCCAAAATCGCTCTTCCCATTCTTCGCGCTGAATTCAGTTTTGACCCTAGTTTCGTGATTTGCGCCATGAGAACCTTCTCCGTTGCATTCACCTTACCTCCTCACTGCTCCGTAACCCTCACTGAGCCCTTTTTTTGTAGTTAAACCCAAGAAACACAGGATTTTATAATGGTTTATTGTTTTGTGCAGGTTTAATGGCGGTTGTTCGTAAAGCCATCCCACAGTCAAAGAATGTTGACAGAGGCTGAGGATGACAATCCTCTATGGCCGAATTCAATTTAGAAAGGGACATAGAGGGAGTTAATCTCCAATTTTAGCCATTGCGTCATGAACACTGGTCATTTAGTAAAGCCCTCCAACACAAGTACCTGTCAGCAATCAAATGAAGACCAAATAGTGAAGAAATCAGAAGAATTGAAGTTTAAAGGTTAAAGTCAAGAGCTTTAAGATTAAAAGACTTAAACCATGTAGATTATGGATAAAGTGCAGCGAAAGGACAAAGACTAAAGATGATTAAAAAGGGCCCTAAAGCAGTATCAAAGGGACCGATCAGACTCTAAAGCCTAAACAAACAAATCATCAAGAAATGACTTCAGAATGCCAGATCATTGAAGTATTTATTTCTCCAAAGGACCAAAAGGACACCTGCAGCCTGCTTTACTTTCCATATAAACTTCGACAACCATCCTGCTAAAAAAACCTCTGTGAAACTGTCAGAACAGTGATTGCACAGACATGGGTCTACAAAACCCAAAAAAAGATAGTTTACTTGTCAGAGAGGTCAAACAGGGTACTTCAGACATAGTTATCTTCAAAGAAACATTTCAGAGTTATTACCATGCCTATCATATATGCCTCAAAGATAGGAAAACTACTAAAATGGTACAATCAGTTTATGAAACGATCATTAAGCAGAATGGGCATTCGAATACCCCTCCCACTCTGTCTTAATTCATATTTATTACCATTTCTGCAGCACTCTTCCTCTTTCACCTATAAGTATTCACAAAAAATTCATTGTAAAGGGTTGGAAAATTTTTAATTGTTTGAACTGTTATTGAGTAAGAGTTTCTGAGTAGTTTGTAATATAGTAGGCTGGGAAGAAAGCATTGGGCTGTAAAAAGCTATTGGACTCAAAGTTTGTAACTAGTTTTTCACATCAATACACAAGCAGATTCACTAGATCCTGATCTAAATCATTGGTGATGTTATTCTCACTGTAATTTTTATTTTCTTTATGTTTTCCATACTGTCCATTTTCTCTGATAAAGAACAACAAATATAGAGTAGGATATACTGCAAAGTACCATATCTCTCACTGAAAATCTTTATCTTTATGTTTTCTGCTAAATGTGTGTTTGGGAATGTTTTCAATAGAGTATAACTAGTCAATGAATGTTGGTGAGCCCATATCTTGTTGAGTAGAACTTGAGATGTTGTTCTTGAATTATTTTTTCATTGCATGCTAAGTAGATTCCTAATCAAGGAAGTTTATGGTTAGCCTTGTCCCTTGTTTAGTCTTAAACAACTGTTTTGAAGATTTCCCTTTAAGAGTTTGCCAAAAGCAGGCCAGGTTAAAAGTCCTTACCTGATTTTAGGTGAATTTTTATGTTTATCTTGACAGTTTTCCCTTGAGTGCATGTCAAAAGCAAGCTAGGTTAAAAGTCCTTACCTGATCTTAGATTTCCCTTTGTTTTATTATATGTTTTCTGTTCTTAAGAGCGTGTTAAAAGTAGGCTAGGTTAAAAGCCCTTACCTGATCTTAGACTGCCCTTTCTTCTCTTACATGTTTGTTCCTTTCACCACATTTCTTAATGTTCCATACCACAAACTCAACTTAAAATATCTTTTGATATAGATGAATTGCCCTTTGAAAACCCTTGAATAGTTGTTGTGAAAGTAAAACCTTTTATGACTCCTTAGCTTAATGGTTTAGCACTGTTTTTTGACATATCCTCCCATGCTGAAACATCCTTCCACTTATTTCCTTATTCACTTCACATGAACTTCTCATTTAATGATTCCCAACCAAAAACAAACAAACCCCTTGTACTTAATAACTAGCCTTATATCATATCATAAGCCTCAAAGATATATCCTTTGAAAACACATATAGAGAGATCCCTCTCTGAATCCAGGAGGGCTACATCCTAGGATTCCAAAGTGGTTCTGATGTTGCCTTGTCATTTAGTATGCCAATCTGCTAAATCACAGGACCCCAACATAATGACAATTCCGCTGGGGACTTTTGAGTAAATTGCTTCTTAGACATCCTTAAGAGCTCAGAAGACCCACAACATCCTTAGATTGGTATTCAATGGCTGATGGTGGACAACAACTCATCTCAAAATTTTTGAAATCCTCCACCTGGCGACTCCACAACTCCCAATATACCTAAAGACTCCACTAGAGGAAGAACCTGAAACATGACCAGTCATCCTAGAAAGAAAAAGCATTTAGGCCTAAGTTGGATTCAAGAAATTATTGTTTTTATCTATAACTTTGTTCTATCATACTTTAAGTCTGATCAAGGATACACTGATGAGATCTACGTTTATCATTGGAAGGATCTCAATCTTCAAAAAGCTAAGCCTCATATTCTAGACCATGATCAGTCTTATGCACCTGTGCTTACCCTAGATTCACCTGTGGAAGATCTAGTGAAACATGAGCCTCATGCTACCCTTCCTTCTCTTGCAGAAACCTCAAAAAACCATAAGTCCCTTTCTACACTACCTATACCCACAAAGGTCCTGGAAATATACACGCCTCTGATTTTGCCTCCTATCTTCCAAGCCCTCCCTGCAAATCTTGTAGATAAACTACCTAGATTTGATGGAGAAAGCTCAAAAGTTACTGCTGAAAAACATATTCAAAAACTTGAGGATTTACTTGACCTCCATGAAATAGAAGAAGATGATGTGTGTATTAGAATGTTTGCCTTATCATTACAAGGAAAAATTAAGAGTTGGTTTAATAACCTTCCATCTGCAAGCATTATCAATTTTCATCAATTTACTCAAGTCTTCTTATATAGGTGGGCTATCAGGGGAAATGAAGTTCTCATCATAAAAGAATACAAGAATTTAAAAAGACAACTGGGTGAGACAGTACAAAAATTTTCAGCTAGGTTCAATAGGGTATACAATGCAATGCCTGCTAGGATAAAGCCACCTTTGGGGTGGGCCCTCTTGCACTACCCAAGTACTTTTGACCCAGAGTTGGAATTCCAGATAAGAGAAAGAGACCCTTCAAACCTGGAAGAAATGCAGAATATGGAAATTACTGTGGAGTTCAACATACTAGAAAGAGAGAGAAGGTTAGAAGAAATAAAGAAGGACAAAGAAGCTCAAAAGAAAATACCTTCTTCAGAGTTAAAGCTAGAGATGCTGTCAGATACAATCAAAAAAATAATGTACATACTTGATAAAATATTGGATATGCATGAGGTTGATATAAATGTTGATTATCCAGAGCAACCCATGCTTTCTCCTAATCAACAACAAACTCAACCACTACAAGACATAAACAACAAACAAAATATGTATGATGAGCAAGATTACAGAGAAAACAAGGAAGAAGGTTGTCAAGAAAGTCCTGGCAGCATACCTTTATCTTGTGTTATGCTATTAAGAGAATTCTATGACCAAAATGCAAATGCAAAAAGTGAGCAGTGCCTTGAGGAAACAATAAGCCTCCTAGGAAATAAAGAACCTGAAATAGAATAAAAATCAACACATATAGGGACTCTCCCTCTATGTTATAACTCATTTCAGATTACACAAGAAGAGTGGCATCCTGATAATGTAGAAGAAACAACTCATGAACCTGGTATTCAAATTGAGTACCATAACAATCATGAGGAGTTGTTTGAAATAGAAGTATATCAGGAAATAGTAGAAAACCCTCAAGGTTTCCCTGCAAGCACAAGTACTGATTCACTAGGAGAGGCTCAAGAAGATATCCAGCCTCAAAGTCAGTCAACACAATAGAAAGAGGACTGTTGTACTTCTGTCCAAAGAAAAATAAAAATTCCCCCTCTTTTGACAGAAGAAGAAATTTATCGAGTATTAAACAAACAACCAGTCCTCAAAACTCCATTTGAACAAAACACTTCTACTCATCTACCTACTGAACCTTTTTGTCTTGAGCCAGAACATAAACTTGTAGATCATCTTAAAGAAAAACAAACTGATAACCCAACATGCTTGATTGTTGAAACTATTTATACTAATGATTTTCCAATGTTTGATCAGTATGATGATGATGATGAGTTTCAAGAAGAAACTAATCATGCAGGGCAACCAGTAGTTGATTGGTATCATGAACTTCTCTATTGTCAGCTTGAAAGCAGCAATCAACCAATCCAATCCATCAAAAATAGCTTTCATGTGATTGGGAATCAACAATATTTCAACTCAAAGGTTGAGGAGGGAAACAATGAAGAATTTCTTGAGCATGATGAATATAAATAACCTTCTCTTGAAAAGGTTGAGGTAATAAAGGATGCCCCTGCTCAAGTATATGATGATATCTCCATAGGGTACAGTCCACAGAATCAGAACATACCAGGACTACAAGAGGACAACACTGCAATATATGATGAGTCCTCTAGTTCAGATCATAATGAAGATGAAGAAGATTTTCTTTCTCAAAAGAATCTTTTCCTTGATCTAGTGGAAGAAAAAATGATCTTGGTTGAAACTTACCTGTCTAATACTCCCAACCAGGTATTATTTCCAGACCCTTATGCTCATTTCTTGAAGATATTTGAAGAAGGGATAAAAGTTGTTAGAAGCAGTGTATCATCAAATGCAACAAATTTTTTTAGCACTACTGCTAAAGAACAACTGAGATGGGAGTGGCCCTGTTTATCCAGCATGCTCAAGGAGATGAGTAAGGACCAGTCATGGAACCATCTAATTGACTGGATGTATTGGAAAAGAGAATTCATCAGCTAAAGATGTAAATATTTCAGAGTTAGATTAGGGTAGGTAGGAATGTCAATAAAGCTCAACTTGTGAGCATGTAGCTAGTTTTTTGCTTTCTGCTTTGAATTTAAAAAAAGAAAAAATACAAAAAATAGAAAAGAGAAAAAGAGGGCAGATTAGAAAAACAAGAAAGGTACAGCCCCATACCAAAAAAGAAAGAGAATCTGAAAGTGTGTAAGCTTAAATGCCACTACTTGAAAGAGCCTTGCTATTTAGTCATATAACCTAATCATGATTAAATAGATTTCAATTGATGCTAATAAGTTAGTGATGAAGATCTGCCAAACTATTTAATCTTGGCTTATCAGTAGATTAGATTAGGATAGAAAAATAATTGGTTCTAATATGCTCAAAATCTGAACCAAGGAAACAAATAAAGATGGCTATAACAAGCTCAAAACCTGAGCCAAAGAGAGGAAAAAGACTAGTTCTAACATGCTGAAAACTTGAACTAGGCAAAGAAGAAGACGATAGCTCAAAAAAGATCAAAACCAAAGCTGAAAGAAAGAATGAAGGATGCTTGTAATTTTCAGATCTTAAGCCTTCATAATTTTATTTTAATTTTTTGAAAATAAGTCTATGTGCAACTGGTTTCTTTGCCATGGACACTATAGCAAATCAGACAGTTCAATCCTGGTTTGGCTGTGTTTTCAATTTCTATTCTAGAATATAGAGAATGAAATCCGTCAGACAGTCTAATCCTAGCAGATATTAGATTAGGTAGAGAAGCTATGAGTTCAACTGTTTAATATGAACTCATGGAGAAATAAGGGTAGATTTAGATTAGTTTTTCATGCTTTCAAAAGAATAAAATGTTGATGTCAAAGGTTTGCAAGACCAAGTGCACCTTATAAAGAAAAATGTTAGGAAAGTAGGTTGTGTAGGTAGTTTTTTGGGGAATAAATCAGATGGTTATGATAAATACTGATCATATTTTCAATCAGCATGATCAAAGAAGAAAAGGTTGTCAAGGATAAAGCACAAGTCTGCATTTCAGAGATATATTTTTGAGGTTCTTGACACCTCCAAGGAGCTGCCATCCCCAAGTTGGAGCTGTTGTTGGCCATCCATAATTTTGACATATGAAAAGGATGGCTAAATATGTTCTTAAGCCTTCAAGAGATTATTTTCATAGAAAACTACTCATTCTTGAAGCCTTCTGGTGTCTTCACTGCTATTTTCTTCAAAAGAACATTCAAAGAAGTCATGCTGATATCCAAGGAAAACTATTATGGAGCCATTTTTCATCAATCCATAAATTCGTTTTCACCCACTCTTCATCCATGTTTACCTATCCTAATCATTCATCTATTCCTCTAAAAACCCTCATTTACCCTCCATTCCCTTAAAAAACCCCTTTAAAACCATTTAACCCTTTTTATTTGGTTTTAAAAATCTTTTTTACTTCACCCAGAACACTAAAAAATCTGTAAAAATCCATAAAAACCTTTGAAAAGGCTTTTCCGCTCCTTTTAGGCTTTAAGTGCTCTGTGCCTAAGCCTCAGCCCCTTTTCCTCCCATAAGACCGAGGCCCGAGACCCTCGGCTAAGGGTCTTAAGCCCCCATCGCAAGTGCACTTCGTCATTTTCCAATTCTTTGTGTTTTTCCTTTTTCTCCGCCTATTTGCGAAATACCGATGTGATCTACCACTTTAAATCTGAGCCGTCAATCTCATTCTAATCCGACGGCCCTCATTCCATCGATGGTCTCGTTTCCCTTGTCCCTAGAACCTTTGCCCTGCCGATGGCCGAAATCCCGATTCAATCTGAGTTGTCTGTTCCACAAAAATCTAACAGTTGTCGGTGCATCGCAAATTCCCTACCGATGATTCCCCTCTGATGGATCTCCCCCATCGATTAAACCCTGACTGTTGATCAAGTCTGATCGGACGGTCCGTGTTGTTTCACACTATCGTCTTCTCACCGCTTCATTATTTTTTGCGCATCTGCGAGAAGATCTTAACCGTCGATCCTCACGATCCGATGGCCCCCACTTCTTCCCTTTTATTCCACCCCGCCAGCCTTATATCCCTTCTCGCTTGATCTGAACCATCCAATCATTATCTCGATCCAACAGCTCAGGATCACTGCGGAGGCACCCGACTTATAGATTTGTCCGTACCCTCATGTGCCCCTGTTATGTGTTTTTCTTCTATTATTCCCTATGATCCGTCTGGTCCCACCCGACCGCGCTGGGCCTTTCTACCTTTCTACCTTCAAATCTCCACCATTGATCTGTCTCCCCTCCCCAGATCCAATGGCCCACAGGCGTTTCCGTGCCCATTCTTCCACAACATTCTAAACCCATTTTCAACGTTAAAAAGGCTGTTTTTCTCCAGGTCCACGTCACCTGCCGGCCCCACCATATGTTCCACCGCACAACTTCCAACCTTCACGCACATCTACAACCGTAGATCTTCAGCCCGAAGATCTAATGGCCCCAAATCCATTTCGCGCTCATTTCATAAATAAAATTGACCGAGCTATTTGCACGTGAAATGGCAGTTTTCAGGAGCATACTTGTCAGCCATTGGACCGTATCGCGTTCGATCATTCCCAAACCTCTTACTACCTTTACCCCGTGCAAATACCACCTCTGGTATTTCCCAAAACCGCTCTTCCCATTCTTCGCGCCGAATTCAGTTTTGACTCTAGTTTTGTGATTTGCACCATAAGAACCTTCTCCGATGCATTCATCTTACCTCCTCATTGCTTCGTAACCCTCGCTGAGCCCTCTATTCATAGTTAAACCCAAGAAACGTAGGATTTTATAATGGTTTATTGTTTTGTGCAAGTTTAATGGCGGTTGTTCGTAAAGCCATCCCACAGTCAAAGAATGTTGACAAAGGCCGAGGATGACGATCCTCTGTGGCCGAATTCAATTCAGAAAGGGACATAGAGGGAGTTAATCTCCAAGTTTAGCCAGTGCGTCATGAAAACTGGTCATTCAGCAAAGCCCTTCAGTGCAAGTACCTGTTAGCAATCAAATGTAGACTAAATAGTGAAGAAATCAGAAGAATTGAAGTTTAAAGGTTAAAGTCAAGAACCTGAAGATTAAAAGACTTAAACCACGTAGACTATGGATAAAGCACAGTGAAAGGAAAAAGGTTAAAGATGATTAAAAAGGGCCCTAAAGTAGTATCAAAGGGACCGATCAGAGTCTAAAGCCTAAACACACAAATAATCAAGAAATGACTTCAGAATGCCAGATCATTGAACGATTTATTTCTCCAAAGGACCAAAAAGACACTTGCAGCCTGCTTTACTTTCCATAGACACTTTGATAGCCATCCTGCTGACAAAACCTCTGTGAAAATGTCAGAACAGTGATTGCATAGACATGGGGCTACAAAAACCAAAAAATGACAGTTTACTTGTCAGAGAGGTCAAACAGGGTACTTCAGACATAGTTATTTTCAAAGAAACATTTTGGAGTTATTACCATGCTTACCAGATATGCCTCAAAGACAAGAAAACTACCAAAATGGTACAATCAGTTTATGCAACGGTCATTAAGCAGAATGGGCATTCGAATACCTCTCCCACTCTGTCTTAATTCATATTTATTACCATTTCTGTAGCACTCTTCCTCTTTCACCTATAAATATTCACAGAAAATTCATTGTAAAGGGTTGGAAAATTGTTAATTTCTTGAATTGTTATTGAGTAAGAGTTATTGAGTAGTTTGTAATATAGTAGGTTGGGAAGAAAGCATTGGGCTGTAAAAAGCTATTAGACTCAAATTTTTTAACTGGTTTTGCACATCAATACACAAGCAGATTCACTGGATCCTGATCTAGATCATTGGTGATGTTATTCTCACTGTAATTGTTATTTTCTTTATGTTTTCCATACTTTCCATTTTCTCTGATAAAGAACAACAAATATAGAGTAGGATATACTGCAAAGTACCCTAGCTCTCACTGAAAATCTTTATCTTTATGTTTTCTGCTAAATGTGTGTTTGGGAATGATTTCAATAGAGTATAACCAGTCAATGAATGTTGGTGAGCCCATATCTTGCTGAGTACAACTTGAGATGTTGTTCTTGAATGATTTTTTCATTGCATGCTAAGTAGAGTCCCAATCAAGGAAGTTTATGGTTAGCCCTATCCCTTTTTTAGTCTTAAACAATAGTTTTGAAGATTTCCCTTTAAGAGTTTTCCAAAAGCAGGCTAGGTTAAAAGTCCTTACCTGATCTTAGGTGAATTTTTATGTTTATCTTAACTGTTTTCCCTTGAGTGCATGCCAAAAGAAGGCTAGGTTAAAAGTCCTTACCTGATATTAGATTTCCCTTTTTTTTATTATATGTTTTATGTTCTTAAGAGCATGTTAAAAACAGGCTAGGTTAAAAGCCCTTACCTAATCTTAGACTGCCCTTTGTTTTCTTACATGTTTGTTCCTTTCACCACATTTCTTAATGTTCCATACCAAAAACTCAACTTAAAATATCTTCTGATATAGATGACTTGCCCTTTGAAAACCCTTGAATAGTTGTTGTGCAAGTAAACCATTTTAGGACTCCATAGCCTAATAGTTTAGTACTATTTTTTGACATATCCTCCCATGCTGAAACATCCTTCCACTTATTTCCTTATTCACTTCACATGACCTTCTCATTTAATGATTCCCAACCAAAAAAAAACAAACCCCTTGTACTTAATAACTAGCCTAATATCATATCATAAGCCTCAAAGATATATCCTTTGAAAACACATATAGAGAGATCCCTCTCTGAATCCAGGAGGGCTAGATCCTAGGATTCCAAAGTGGTTCTGATGTTTCCTTGTCATTTAGTATGCCAATATGCTAAATCGCAAGACCCCAACACACTCCTCCCTCGAACCCTAGGGGGCAGAGGAGTGCGTCCCATTCATGAAGCTAGCTGAACACATATCAAGGTACGTCACACAGTAACCCTCATTCTAACCAGAACTTTGTGTCTTCACACATTGCAATGGCATCAACCCCCTACTCACCTTTCTTAGTTTCGTTGAATCTACCTGATTTAACCAAGCTAACAAATGACCCCATTGCATACGATCCCACATGGCCTCCCATGCCCACAAAGCTCCCTTCGGATATACCAAAATGCGAAGGCAAGCGAGTGGAAGACCTAGGTAATCATGTAATGACCTTTCACCTGTGGTGCTCATCGAATAGTATCATTGATGACACTATTCGATTGAGGCTATTTCAATGCACTCTTACTGGAGTAGCCGCGAAGTGGTACGTGGAGCAACCTCCTGCTTCACATGGAACCTTTAGTGCCCTCGCTACTGTGTTCCTCAAATATTTTCAGTTACCCATTCACCATGTTTCGGGAATGGATTTACTGACTCATTTTAGAAAAACCCTTGCCATCTATATCTCAGACCATCTCCATGAATGGAGGTGGCATCACAGTTTATGTAAATATAAACTCTACGATCGGGTCCTCTTAGATTTATTCTTGAAAACTTTGACGGCGAAGATTTCAAAGGATGTGGCACAGCAAAACCCCACATCTGAAGAGGATGCAATCAGTAAAGCCCAGAAGGTTGAACTGGTTTATACGCAGTTAGGATACATTTACAACATCCTACCTAATGCCCCACGACTGCAAACTTATCAAGAATTTCCAGGCGCGTCAAACTCTACAGATGGAATAATTGGATCAATGACCCAAGGTTACTTAGGCAACAGTAGTCAAAACCTCGGTTACGCATATAGTTCTACCCATAACATGTCTCAACCAGTATTTCAAAGTCATCATATGCCTCAGAAAAATTTGGCTAATAGGGCGCAAGTGTATCACCAGGGAGGACCTTATCCTCCGGCTGAGGGTACCCAGTATGCAGAAATAAACACTAACATAAGAGCTCCCCTCCAACGGCCAGGTGCAAACACGAGACAACATTATGCTTAATCCCCAGCACACAACCCACCTACACAAACCAATGCACAGGTGAAATTTGTGCAGCCATCCCAAAACCAACCACACTAGTATAAACAGGAGAACTACCCTCCTAACGTGGTAAATAAAAAATCAAAAAACAAGCCAAAAGGGAACCCTAGATAAGGGGTCAGCAACCAACATCACCCACTGTGATCCCAGGCTGGAGTCAACTCCGACCGGAATCAGAACCATGGGCCTAGAAATGCCCAATGGCTAGGCAAAAGGCCACCTCTACAAACAAACCATTCTTGTTCAATATGTGGTGAGTACAGGCACTATACTCACCATTGTCTTGATCTCTCTGAGCTAAAAAATCTTCAAAGTAACCGAGGACAAGGAGGATCTTCCCAGCAACCCACTTTAATGTAAGAACCTTTCCCCCATCAAGGGATGGTCAACACTCAACAGCAAAACCCAGACGATTCCCGGAAAAGTAGCCATGAAATCTACATGACTGGGGAAGAGATGTTTTTCCAAACAAAAAATCACAAGTACGACACCCCACCAGACACCACTACGTCAGGGGCTAGTACTAGAGCACTGACTGCACCTTTGACCATTTCAAGGATTCCTATAGAACCATTGCCAAAGATGGAAAAGGGACCTAATAGGCGAGTAGGTAACTACTCCAAAGCGGCCCATAATTATAGCATCATGGATGATTTAGCTCAATCACACGCTGCCATGTCTGCTCTGGAAGTACTGCAGTCGTGCCCAAAACAGAGGAAAGCCCTACTTTCTACATTAGGTGCTATCGACCCTACCGATACGCGCCTGATGGCTTTTAACTTAGACAAAGCCACCCCTGGGTTTCCTTCTATGGTCACCTTCCAAATACCAGTGTCGGTCCAGAATATCACTATTCACCAATGTGTCATAGATGAGGGTGCATCGACATGCATCATGTCAAAAAATATTTGGCAGAAGTTAGGGTCTCCCAAACTGAAACCCTCAGTCATAACGCTTCGAGCTTACGACAGTCGTCCCTCAACCCCCGTCGGCCTCTACCAAAATGTCTCAGTCTTCTTAGTAGGAAAGACAGTCCACATAGACATTGAAGTCTTGGATGCTCACTTGGATTACAATATACTCCTCGGATAGAGTTATATGTATGCCATGTCCACCATAGCCTCCTCCGTCTTCCGCATTATGATGTACCCCCACAATGACCGCATCATTACTGTAGACTAGCTGACACAAAATGAGAAGTGTCCCCTAACCAACACATGTAATTCTACCATATGTAGATATTGCCTTAGATGGTATTTCACGGTACCAAGAATATGGCCCAAGCCAATTCAAACCATCTTCCGTTCTAGGATCATTCCTAGGAGATCCTGCCATTATCCCTGATGCATCACTCGATGTCACAGGGGATCCGGTGTGCATGATATCCACATCAAGCACCGAGGCTAGTCAGGACATTGAATCAAGCAGTAATGACACTGAGGCATCGGCCACGATAGCCTCTCTAGCCTACACCGCCTCCCAAACCCCTTTCCTCTACCCCCCAGATGGCTTTGTCTCCCAGCAGGTTTTGGAAACATTGGTATTACCCAACATATCTTTGGAATTCCCAGTCTGGTACCTCATTCCTCCTTCCATAACAAGAGCCACTAACATTACTGCCATAGGGTTAAAGCCTCTTAGTCCTGAGGAGCCCCCACCTACCCAAGAAACGGTCGTGACCGCCCCCACAAAGGAAGTGCCCATGGTGAAACCGATGACCATGGCCAATAAAACCACAAATAGAGGAAAGACGATGGTGACCCCCGCAATTCAACAAGAATCACCAGTCTATGCCATATGTGACGTGATAGGACACTCTACCCATATATGTTTGGAGCTGGATGAATTAAAACCACTCCTTGGCTCCAAAACAGACATCTTGACGCCGTGTTCCCAAAAAAAGGAACCTACCACAAAAGGTAAAGGCAAAGTGATGCGTACCAATAATGCATGCACTATCTGCAACATCTATGGGCACTATACCTATCGTTGCCTAGAAATCCCGTGGTATAGGGAAGCCTTACATGCCATCGAGCAATCCTATCAAGAGGACCCCCCCACCCAGTCTGCGGGAAATGAACCGCGTGTCATCCCATACCTACAGGAGGAGCAACAATCACCAAAAAGATAACCATTCGTCCCTCCTCCCCCCAATCCACCATACACCAACCAGGGGCAAGGGAACCTGGTTTCCTCATAACTTGAGTTATCAGGCGCATCGATTACTGTAGATGGCTTGGTCAGGTCTTTGACCTAAGGTCACCTAGGCAGTAGTAATCTATATTCAGGGAGATCCTAGACGAGGGGAAGTAACTGGTAACGCCCACCCCCTCCCCCCCCCATGATCTCAGTCTGGGGGGAAACCACAACTGAAATCAAAACTAGGAGCCAAGTAACAACTCCCAAGGGAATAGAGGTGATGCCAAACATTTTCACTCCAGAAAAAATATTTTTTCAGCGTCGACAGGTATGCCCTCTCTCATCTTCTTTTTTAAAGCTCATGACTTTGAATAATATTTGATAAAGAGGATGCTTTCACCTAAGGTATTGGTTTTTTCAGGAAAATCTTGCAAAACCATTCACAACACCATCTACTGAAAGTTCTAGAGCAGGTATCATTCTACCCCCAGCATGATAGAGTCCTAGAAAACTCTACATATCCTGAAATCATTTCTCCATCAGAAATAAACCATAGGGTACTCATATCCGACCGTGTTTATCATCACCTCACCCTACACATGATAAACAACCTCGTTGGTCGATAGAGCCTCCCCTCCATGGCACTCACCACCCACAGTAGACCATTTCACAACAAAAGTGACGCCATGGCCATACCAGTCCAATTTGGGAAGCACCTCATGCCCATCCATTCATCATGCATAAAGGTCAAAGTTTACCATAAAAAATGAAACCCCCTTCCCGGATGACCAAGTTGTAACAAGAAAATAAAACGCGCACCTACGCGCATCGCATTTGGCCCACCATACCTCCACTAGCATAATCCCATCCGTGACACTATTTCATCAGCTTCATCAACCCTGCACATGAAACCAACCAATGGGACCCCCACCCCTAGCGAAACACCTTCTTCACATCTTCAGTGAGTGAACAATTTCATGTTTTGGGGTACTCGTCTTTGTGTTTTGTACAAACCAAACCCTATTATTTTATTCTTTTGGTAAGTGCACAAAGACCGCAAATGGTGCACTTCACCCCTTCACCCTCATATTTCATATTTTTTCCCATGGCAACAGTCCCTGATCTCCCTTGGTCGGAGTATTTCACCCCCACGCATGCACCATCACGACATTCATAGCCGATTTACACCCACCATGGAAGTCCTACAGACTCCAGGTATTTTCCCCCTCAGAAATAACTATGACTACCACCAATATGCTTAAGTATACTCAGACCTTGGGCCACTGTATCCCCATCATCAGTGTTCAGTCACCTCTCACCAACATGCCTATGTTAAACCCATCACATCCAGGGCCTCGACCCCTCAGGTCAGCGACCCATGGTTTGGTTAGGGCTTCCTTTTTTTCGACCTCGACACCTATTTTCCAAAAAGGAAGTGGTACCTTGGATCACCTCTCCCCATGAAAAGGGGTATCCTCGGGTGGCACTGTGGGAGACATAATTTTCCACAGATGTCATCGATCCTCCTGACATTCGACTACGACAAAAGATTTCATGTCAAGATGGTATCGTACCTTACAACCATTGCACTTTGATCAGATCCATCGAAGACCCATGCCTATATAAGCGTCTCTGTCAACAATGCTTACACGGGAAGGTCCCAACCAACACCTATGTGTACATTGTGTAGCTATATGCCATACCAAGTTTACACATATAGGTACAACATTCTACCTATCGTCAAAGAAAAAAATTCCCCGGAGGGTGTCAGCAGTCATCTTCAACAACCACCAACATCACTACCATTGTAGTGACACCGACAACACATGTATCTGTCAATTTTGTTTAACTAGCCATAGCATCATGAGCATGGGACATGTTTGCCTTATTGATATTTTGTATATATGTTGTAAATTGTATTTTCTTGCAGGGATCTCTTAGGCCATGGTCATCTCAGAAATGGTGTAGGGTGTTTTCAATTCCAAGATTCACGTAGGTCTCCCTCTCTCTGTCTCTACATACGATACAGAAAAGAAACTATAATGTATTTCGGCTATACAGTCCTTCCTAGACCTCACACATTAGGGGGGAACTATTAACACTGGAAAATCGTACAGCAGAAGATGACATTAATTAATGTCAAGCCAAAGGATTTACAGGGCAGGAAGACATTATTAAATCAAGAAAGTATTTAAAATATCTAAGGTTTTCAGAAAATTAAATTTTCACTTGTCTTAAATGCTGATTGCACGCATTATCCTTCAAGAAGAGTGCCTTTTGCACACCTTTTTGCCTGATAAGTGCGCATTCCTGAAAGTGGAAAAATGTCACTTTCCGGGACCACACAAGGCAAAGGACAAGTTTCTCCTTACATGAAGCAGCCTAAGGACAGCCACCATCGCCTCCTTAGACACTATGTGAGCACATAAAGGAATATTTGGAGCACAATGGAATCATACCTCTCCCTTGGGTCACTATCCACCATGTACCAAGGGAGTGAAGGAGGATTTTAAATCCCCTATATAAAGCCACCATGAGATGAAGAATGGGTGATCACATTGTTATGCTGGCTAGAATTGCCCAAGCAATACTAGCAGTGTGTGACCCGGAGCTAGATATAGAGGGGACTCGATTGTTGGCCACCCAACAATCTTAGTCCATCACAGCAGAGAGAGAGGGAGACTACATCGAGGCAGAGCTTGGAAAACAACATCCTTGCATCGGGACCTAGAACCACTGACTAGGGACCCTTTGGCAAGTGGGTAAAATTTCTTCTCCATATCAAACGTTTAATAAGAAGAGGTCTAGAACCATCATTTGCATTATTATCGTTTTGAATCTCTTCAATAGCTTCTGTATATTTGTGTTTTAGTTTTATTTTAATTTGAGAATACATTTGCATACTTTTTCCTCTAGATTGTATGCTTTTGAGGTCCACCACTTTCTGCCTATTACCAATAGTTTATAGGGGTAGACCATGTTGAGATTCAACAAGATGATGAGCTTAGTGAAAAGAGTCGCCTTCACTAAGTGGGCCTGTAGGCTATTTTTGGCGCAAGTCTATTTTTAGACTATGTCTATTTTTAGACATGTTGATCATATTTAAGAAGTTGCAGGATGCTATTTGTGGATGGTTGATCAAGTTGGAAAAATAGATGAAATTCTATTTTTAGAATATTGGGCAAAGTCTATCTATAGATCTTCAATCTAAAAGTAGATGCATGTTGATTATTATTAGCTCTTAATAATAATCAGACTCTAAACAACAACTTATTCTCTTGGAGCACTTCAGTTCAGTGCACAGATGTGGCACAGTAGATGACAGAGGGAATTATGCTATTCTTGAGGGTTTACTGGAGCTAATTCATGGAGAACTCAGTTAGAACTCAAGCGGAAGAGTTATGACACAGTTGGAAGAAGTAGTTATGGAGTTGTATTTAGTTTAACTTAGTTAGACTCAGTTGAGCTAGTTGTATCTAGTCTAACTGATTGATACACTAGTGAGAGTGGAGTGAATTAGTTAGTTAATTAATTCATAAATAATAACTCATTAATCAACTGAACAATACAACAGTTAACTACAGTGCATGGCAGTTTTAGTGGAGACCAGTGGAGAGATAGGTGAAAGGGCAAGATAGACTATTTGTTGTGACTATTAGTGATGCATTGATTGCATCAAACACACAGTGGAGATGCCAATGAGGATTGCACAGTCAATCCAAGAGTAAGTCAAATTCATTCAGAGCTATTCTTCAGTAGAGATTGTGTAGTGGAGGCAAGCTAGCAGGTGGCAAAGATCGGTGCATGGATTTGCAAGATTAGGCCTGATTAGTGTATGATGATTATACTGTACTGAGGGCTTGTGATAAGCTTTGTATGTTTGTATGAGATTGTCATATGATCTCCATGTTACATAATATATAGTTGGGGTTTTTAGCTTCAGGGTTTCTCGGTTAAAAACTGTGTTATGTGCGATTGATAATTTTTGTTTATGCTTCACATGTGTGTGCAATTAATTTTTCCGCAAAAGATTAACAAGTGGAATAGATTCAATATCTTGCATAAAGTTAAATAGTGTGAGATCAAGTGGATCTTGGACATATACATGCATATTGTATATAATTTCTACATGGTATTAGAGCATTGTTGATTTAATATTGCAATTGTGAAGTGAGTTTGTGCTGGTGGACAATTCGAATTTTCTACAAAAGATTCTTGGTGCAAAAATCGAGTATACATTTAAATGTCTTTCAACGGGTTGAGATTGGAGTATTCCATTGATGGGAGCTTGAATTACATAGCCTGGAAGGATGGGATGGAGGTGGTGCTGGAAGATAATGGGCTGAAGGATTTCATCAATAACGATGTTCCTAAGCCGGGATCTAGCGATGCTGCATTACTTGATGCATGGCAAAAGAAGACTGCAAAGACGAGGAGGATTCTGTTGGAAGGTGTGAAGGACCACATTGTGTCCAGCCTTCATGGGAAATCCACTCCATTCTTAATGTGGAAGGCTTTGACAGACTTGTTCCAAAGTAGAAGTGACCAGAGGAAGTTGGCGCTTAAAGACAAGCTCAGAAAAATAAAAATGGAGAAAGGCGATAGTATTCCAAAATACCTCACGAAGTTTGTCCAATGCAAGGATGAATTGGGAACTATGGGGGTTACTGTTGATGAAGAAGACTTGGTGAGCTTGGCTCTCCTTGGGCTTCCGAAGAGTTGGCATAGCTACGAGAAATCTGTCAATGGACAGGAGGAACTGCTAGGATGGGAGCGACTTTGGTCGGATCTTGTGCAGGAGGAGATAAGGTGGGGCACCAGGGATGGATCTTCATCGAAGAATGAAGATGAAGAGAATTTTTCTTTGGCTACCAAAGCAAGGAAAGGGAAGGGGAAGAAAAATCCTTCTAAATCCGATGCGAAAGGCAAGAAGCAGGACTTGTCCAAAGTTAAGTGTTTTCACTATCACGAGCATGGACATTTCGCCACTAACTGTCCACAGAAGAAGAATAATAAGCAGGCTGCTGGATCTGCAGCTGGAGAGGCCCTAGCCTCGAAATTTGAGCTGGATTTTTCCTTGATTACATGCTTGGTTTCAAGATGCATGGGATTGGTGTGGTATCTTGACAATGGTGCGTCTTTCCATATGACGGGAGACAAAGAGTTGTTTAGTGAATTGGAGGAGAAGGACTTCCAGATGCATATAGAGATGGGCGATGATGGTCGATACAGTGCGACAGGCACTAGCACCATTACCTTTGAGAGGGATTCTGGTAATCCATTCTTGTTGAAGAATGTCATGCATGTTCTAGGTCTGAAGAATAACTTGGTCTCAGTGGCAATGCTCGAAGACAAGGGTTATGATGTTGTTTTCAGTGAGGGAAAAGCCTTCCTTCGACATAAAACAACGGGTCAAACCAAGAAGATAGGGGTTCAAATTAAGAATCTCTACAAGCTAGAGGTAGATGGCCGCGTTGCAATGGTGGGAAAAGCAGAAGAAGTGGTGAGCCGGGATGAGGGAAAATTATGGCACAAGAGATTGGGCCATCTTCACCATGGTGCTTTGAAAAATTTGCAGCAAATTTCTTCTAGACTTCCTAAGGGTACTCTTGCACAGTCAGATCAATGCAAAGGATGTACAATGGGTAAGTTTGTGAAGACCACCTTTCATTAGAAGGAGAACCGTGCTTCGGTGATCCTCGAGAGAATTCACACAGATGTGTGTGGACCATTCTCGGTTGCTTCAACAGTGAAACACAGGTATTATGTGATATTTGTTGATGAATTTTTTCGTAGATGCTGGATCTTCTTCATGCAGAAGAAGAGTGAAACATTCTCAAAGTTCTGTGAGTTCAAGGCATTGGTGGAGAAGGAGTTGGGGAAGCAGGTGAAAGCTCTAAGGAGCGATAATGGTGGTGAATACATCTATGGTGAATTCCAATACCTCTGTAGCAAAGAAGGAATTCGAAGAGAAATCATAATGCCTCATAGCACACAGCAGAATGGGGTCGCGGAGAGAAATAATAGAACGATCATGGGTGCTGCACGAGCAATGCTGCATGATCAGGGCCTACCGATGCACTTGTGGGAGGAAGCATGCAACACTGCGGTTTATGTGAAAAACCGTTGTCCTCATAGAGTACTTGGCATGAGTACACCCAAGGAAGCTTTTACTGGTAGGAACACTGATATTTCTCATTTGAAGATTTTTGGCTCACCTGTTTACATTCATGTGATGAAGGATGCCAGGAAGAAGTTGGAGCCAACTGCAGAAGTTGGGATATTTGTGGGGTACACAGAAACAACCCATAAATATCGTGTGTATTTTCCAAACAGTCGGATGACTATTATGTGACGGGATATAAAATTCAATGAGGTGAAAGCCATGAAGTTGTTGCTTGAGAGGGAGCTACACTTGCATGCAGAAGAGGAACTTCTTGCTCCCAAATATGAGCCTCTGGATGTGGATTAGCCACTAGAGGAGATTCATGGAGTGGAGGAGTCCATTCATGTAGAACCAAACATTAGACAAGGCAGGCAGCGCACCACAGAACCTGAGAGACTGAAGCTGGATGCGGCACAGAATGTAGGAGTTCCTACATCACAGCGTAGATAGAGACAGTCACCTGACCGATATACTGGATACATGGCTCTTATGAGAAAGTGTATTGTGATAGAGCCATATTCTTTTGAAGAAGTAGCGTAGAAGCCCACATGGGTAGATGCCATGGTGGAGGACTATGACTCCATTGTCAGAAACAATGCTTGGGAGATTGTGTTAGGTCTCTGTAATAAGCAATATTGGCACAAGTCCGATCACAGAGTTAACATCATTTCAACTAACTTTGGGCTTCTAGGATCTATCCCTCCTGAATCCGGAGAGGGATCTCTCCAATATGTACAAAGATGGATTTGTCTTTGAAAGCTTAAGGTAATGATATTAGGCTAGTTATGAAGTTCAAGGGTTTGGTTTTGTGTTTGGATGGTTGAACATAATTGCTGTCTGAGGCGAAAAGATCTATATGAAAAATAGGTTCAAAAGTGAAAAGTTGCAAGCAACAAGAGTAAGCTTTAGCTAAGATGAAAAATGATGGCAGGTTTTCAGTCCATTGGGCTATGGAGTCATAAGAGGATTTAATTGAAGCAAATCAGGTTCAAGAGTGGTCTATGGGGCAGGTCATCTATGCCTAAGGATCTCTTTAAGGTTTGATTTATGGAATGGAGTGATACATCAAGAAAGGGAAATAAACAGATGCAGAAAACAAAGAGTAGCCTAAGATCTGATAAGTACTTTGAAACTAGTCAGCTTTTGACATACACTTAAGAAAAACATAGAAGTAAACTAGGATCTGGTAAGTACTTTGAAACTAGCCAGCCTTTGATACACTTCCAATAGAAAACATATGAAAAACAAAGGGAAAATTGAAGGAAACCTTTGGAGTAGAGACTAACAGGCCGGGCTCACCACAAATCCTCTCCTAGCTCTTCTTTACTTGGTTGCTTTCAGGACAATCACAAAGATGACATAGAATGGCCTAAGATCTGATAAGTACTTTGAAACTAGTCAGCTTTTAACACATCCTAAGGGAAACAATCAAATAGTTGAGCAAATAAGAAAGGGACTCAGGGCTAACCTTAATTTCCTCAGTTCATCTTCACACAAAATACATTGAAAGTAACATTTAAAAATAACATTCAGTCAAGGCAATAAGATGAGGGAACGCCAACATGCATATGCCTAAACTGAATTAATCATTTCCAAATAACACAGATAGAAGAAAACATCTAAATAAAGATTTCTCAGCTAGAGAAGGTTACTGGTATACAATAGGTCTTAACTCTGTTTAAACTGTTCTTTATAGCAGAAAATGAAACAAAATGGAAACAGAAATAAAACATAAGTTACAGTAAGAACAACATCACCGTCAGCATAGACTAGGATCCCATAAATCAACTTGTATTGATGCTCCAAACCGGTTACAATTGTCAAATCCAGTGTGTCAATTCATATTTCTTTAAAAACCTAACTTATCTATTACAAGCAGAGCTCCAAGAGCTAGTGAAATCCTATCTACAATCAAGAGCCTTCAGCTCAGTAATGATTATAATACTTCAGCAATTACATTAACAACCAACCCTTCACTCATCTTCTACTGAAGTATTTATAGAAGAATGAGGAGGTGAGATCTGATAAAAGATCTCAAAATCAATTAATACAGGCATTAATGTTTTCTTGGCCTTTGAGGGGCTCAACGAAGAAACTATACAGGTGTTCCGCTGTATTAACTGACTTACACTTATGATTTTAGCTCGGTGGGAGCTTTGTTGACCTTTTAAGGATCTGTGTACTATTAGGGTTACTCTGCGAACATTCTGTCATTAAATCTGAGGCAGAAGTAACTTATTTGGCTGTTTCGAGGCAAAAAATATGATCTTGTTCAATAAGTTCGGCCTCTGATTGAGTGTTTTAAGACAGTAGGTGGCACTGCGGTGGTTGAGGAATTAATTTGCCTCAGATATGGCGGTGGAGGCAATATGTCTGATAAACACTTTTAGGTTTTCTCTTTTAAAATGAGTTTTGAGTCGGGGATTAGGCTTTTGATAACTGTCTTAGCCGTAATCCCCACTCATCTGATCATTAAATCTCTGCCCTGGTTCATCTTTTGCTTTCTGCAATCTGATACTCTTTCTCTGTGATTTCTTTGTTGTTTCCTGGTTTAACAGGGGTGTACAGCATCAACGGCTCATGAAACCATGATGAATACGTGATTTTGCACCCTGCGGTTGATTTCCTTTGATGAATTGAAAGAGCAGGAGTCGTAACCCTCGTCCTTCGAATTTTTCTCAAACATGGTGGAAGAACCTTAAAACCTGCAAAATACGAACAAAATTATGAAATCCTGTGTTTATAGGGGTAGATCTGCATCGGAGGGCGTGCGGAGGAGCGGGGCGATCAGAGCCGTTGATCGTGCTATGATCAACGGTCGGGGGCGATTTGAAAGGTCAACAGAGGAGAAAAGTTGACTGGGAATGGAACCGGGAAATTGAATGGGGACTGTCGATCTGCAGAGATCGATGGGGGAGATTTATTTCCCACCGCGTGACTGCTTGGTTATCGAGCGAGCGCTTTGGTTAAAGGTCGGGCATCTTGGGCGATCATCAACCGTTGGATCAGCGGGCCCAGATCGGACGGCTATCATCGATTCCGCTGGGCGGTTATGGTCTGACGGATAACGCGCGGGGGACTGACTTTATGCGGCGGTTTTGAAACAGGGCGGAGGACGCGTGGCAGCCAGCGTATGGAATCGCTGGCTGTTGGGTTAAAACCACCTTTGGCCCGAAGGCGGTGCGGAAAAGACTGCTGGTTTTGGAAAATAGCACACGGAAATCGGGGACCACATGGTAGGTTGCGTTTCGCGCCATCCGATCTGCGGAGCAGATCGACGGTCGATATAGCTCCACCATTTACACGGCGGAAAACTTTAGAAATAATTAAAAACCCAAAAATACGATTTTACAAAGGTTTTTAATGGTTTTGGCGGAGAAAAATTAATTTAAAAGGATAAGCGCCCGACGGATTTAGCTTTTGGTTCTGGCGCTCGGGCGTATGGAAGAAAAAGGGTTAGAGGCTTGGCCCGAGGGGGCTTAAGCGCAGAATATAGAAAATATGCGTTTTCTATGATTTTTCAAAGGAAATGAAGGTTGCGGTAAGGTTAAAAAGTGGGTTTTTAACCTTATAAAATGAATTTTGATGAGGGGAAAAGGAGAAACATAGAAATGATGGATTTTCATGGGAAAATGGAGGGATAGAAGAAGGAGGTTAGTCTTTGGGGAGAAGGAAGGGGAAAGGGGTTTGCAGAAGTATTGCATTTTGGATTTTTGTAGGATTTCAGAGGTTTTTAGGATGAAAAAATCAGTGCAGGATTTGGACATAGGAATAAGGTAGGAGGCCTCATAGAGACTTCAAGAGCCAACAATTTTTAGTGAAAAAATTTGTTCCTTGGAGGCTCTGAATATATTTAGCCACCTTTGGTATAATCAAATTTATGGGTGGCTAACAGTGGCTCCACTTGGGGATGGTGCCTTCTTGAAGGCATCAAGAATTCAGACTTGATTTTTCTGGGACGCTGACTTGTGCCTGATCCTTTGGACTGATCTTCTTTTGCGGGAAGATCTTGCTCTGCTTCTGAAAAATAAGGTCAGTCATGAAAGATAAATGGACTTCATCAATACAACTTTCTACCTACACAATCCTACTGATCTAACATTTTTCTTCTTCATTAGAGTGCACTTGGATTGGCAAACTCTATTCACAACATTTTATTCTTTTGAAAGCATAAAAACTAATCTAATGCTACTCCTTATTTCTCCCTGAACTCAGATTAAACAGTTGAGCTCAGATATTTCTCTACCTAATCTACTATCTGTTGGGATTAAACTGTTCAACAGACTTTCATTCCCTAAATTCTACAACAGAAATTTAGAAACAGTCAAGTCAAGATTAAGCTGTTTGACTTGCTGTGATCTATGGCATAAAAACAAGCTGCACATAGATTATTATTTGCAGAAAAATAAAAACAAAATGGAAGGCTTAAGATCTGAAAATCTTGAAGCACTGCCTTCTCTTTTTACAGCTTTGTTTTTGACTTTGTTTGAGCTATTCTCTCTTTCTCTCTGGTTCAGATTTTGAGTTTGTTTGAACCTTCAATTTCTAACCTAATCTATCTACTGATAACCCAAGATTAAACAGTTTGGAAAATCGAATTCACTATCCTATCAGCAGAAAAATTGAAGCTACTTAGTCAAGATTAAACAGTTTGACTAACTAGAAGTGTATTTTTGAGGAGTGGCATTTGAGCTTGCACACTTTCAGATTTGTCTCTCTTTTTCTTGGCATGGGGCCTTTCCTTTCTTGTTTTCATTCCTGTCCTCTTTTCATTTTTTCTTTGTTTTTGTATTTTTTGATTTTTCATAACTTTGAATGCAATGGTGGATGGGCTATTCGTAATGGAAAAAGATAAAAAGGCTTCAAAACATAAAATGGATCAAGAGAAGTAATGCTTAAGCATCCTGCCATTGACAGGACCCCCAAACAATCGTGTTCCATCCAGTTCCTGCAAGAAAAAAGCATTATTACCAGCAACTGAATGAATAGAAAAAGGGCCAAGCCATAGGTTATCAAATTTTCCATGCTTGCCCTTTTCTTCCCTTCTTGAGTCCCACTTTAAAACTTTTTCCCCAATCTTGAAATTGCTGGCCTTTGTTCTTCTGTCAAAAATATTTTTGATGCTTTCCTGTTTTTGTAATGCTTTGTTGTACACTTCCTCCCTGGTCTGCTGAAGATGAATGGTCTGATTTATTCTTCTGGTCATGTCATTTTCTTCAGTCTGCAACTCTTGAATTAACTTCATAACTGGTACACCAAGACTATTGGGAAAAATTTCATCTGTACCATACCCCAGTTGAAAAGGTGACATACCAATAGATTTCTTCAAAGTTAATCTGTCAGCCCAAAGTGCATGGATCAGCTTTGTGTGCCAAGACTTTTTATTGTCCTCCAACAGTTTCTTGATTATGTTCACTAAGCTTTTGTTGGAAGATTCTGCAAGTCCATTACCTTGAGGGTAATAGGCTGTGGAGTGTCCCAATGTTATCTGATACTTGTGACAGAATTCAACCATTTTCTTTGATCCAAATGCCGCTGCATTGTCTGTAATGATCTTGGTAGGATAGCCAAATCTGGAGAGGATGTTAGTCTCCATAAATTTTATGATAACTGAATCATTGGCCTGCCTACAAGGAATGGCTTCTATCCACTTAGTGAAGTAGTCTGTGGCGGTGAGAATCCACCTATGCTGGGAAAAAGATGGGGGGTGAATTTCTCCTATGAAATCAAGTCCCCACTGTTGGAACAGAGCTTCAATAGTGATTGGATGCAAAGGCAGGGGTAGCAGTTTTCTTTTGCCCTCAAATAATTGGCATTTATGACAGGAAATGATCATCTTATGTATATCCGGAAAAAGAGTAGGCCAATAGAAACCAGCCCTCAAAATTTTGTTGGCTGTTGACTTCCAGTATAAATGACCCCCACACTCTCCTTCATGGAATTCCTGCTTAATCTTTTTTGCATCAAACTCAGGCAAACATTTAAGCAATACACCACTTGCATTTTTCCAATAAAGACATTTATCAATAATGCAATAGTTTACAGCTTTTAACTTTAGGAATCTTGCCTTTGTTTTTGATAAACCAAGAGGTGTATTCAGATTAAGCAAGACATAAATAATATCAGCATACCAAGGAGAATTCATAAAATGGTTTCCAACAATGGGAGTTGAGAATTCTTCTTGGTTATCCAAAGCATTAATCATGTTAATATCAAGAACTTCACAATTTGACTCAGCCATTAATCTAGCTAGACCCTGGCCTTTGATGAGCTTAGTGGGTTTTATCTCTAAATCATATTCAAGAATAACAGCAATCCACTTACCTCTCTTACCATCTGGGTCCTGTGTTAGAATGTCTTTAACAACTGAATTTGGGACAAAGGCAATGATGTGCGAGTGAAGGATGTATACTCTGAAGTCCTTCAAAGCTTTTACCAAGGCAAAAGCTTGTTTCTCCATAATGTTATACTTCAAAGGGGCATCCCTCAATGCCTTACTAAAGAATGCAATAGGTTGCTCTTGTCCTTGTAGATTTTTCTGTAAAAGGACAGCTGCAATGGTATGTTCTGATGCAAATGAGAAGATATAAAAATATTTTGAAAAATCAGGACTTATGAGAACCGGTGTTTTGGTTAATGCTTGTTTCACCAGCTCAAAGGATGTCTTTGCTTCCAAGGTCCATTTCACCCCTTGATCCTTCTTCAACATGTTTGTGATATTCCTAAGGAGCTCAGCTAAGTTAGGGATGAATCTTCTCAAAAAGTTAATCTTTCCAATGAAAGATTGCAACTCCTTGATGTTTCGAGGCTAGGAGATTTGCAATATGGCCTCAATCCTTTTGGGATCAATCTTAATACCTTCTTCAGAAATAATGTGCCCAAGAAGTTTACCTTCTTGGAGACCAAATAAAGTCTTCTTAGGGTTTAAATATATCCCAAACTTTCTGCATTTCTCGAAAACATTTCTCAAATGTTCCAAGTATTCTTCCTCTGTTTTTGAAAACACAATAACATCATCAAGATATATAATGATGAAGTAGCCCAGTTCTTCCGAGAATGCTATGTCCATGGCTCTTTGAAAAGTTGCCCAAGCATTCATTAGACCAAAAGGAATTTTCACATACATGAAGGTGCCCCATGGTGTAGTAAAGGCTGTCTTTAATTGATCAGCAGGGTGGAATAAGATCTGATTATACCCTGAATAGCCATCCAACAAAGAAATTCTTCTAGACCCTACCACCCTTTGCAGGACATGATCCATTTTTGGTAAAGGGTAGTTGTCTTTCAATGAAGCTTTGTTTAAGTCCCTAAAGTATATACAAAGCCTAATTTCTCCAGTCTTTTTCCTAACAGACACCAGATTAGATACCCATTCAGTATATCTAATAGGGACAATAATACCAGCATCATACATCTTCATGATTTCCTTCTTAACCAAAGGCAACTGTACAGGGTTTATTCTGCGTAGTTTCTGTTTGAATGGTTTTTGTTTTTCTTTAAGAGGGATTTTGTGCAGTATTATTTCAGTGTCATAGGACTTAAGATCTTCGTAACTCCATGCAAAAACATCGGAAAACTCTTTAAACAGCTCTAGGTATTCGAGTTTAATGTGAGCTGGTAAAGTCTTAGACAGTTTAATCATTTTTGGTTTTTCCTCACTGCCTATGTTGTATTCTTCCACTTCAGTCTCTACAGGTTCCAGTTTTGGTTTCTTTGTCGCATCATTAAAATCGAACAACTCCTCCAAGGGTGCAAGACCACTGGGCAAACCTTCATCTTTGGAATGAAGAGTTTCTAATTCTTTTGTTTCTGATTCTACCTTCAACCTAGTTTTGTTTCTAAGTTTACTAGTCTAAAGGTTGAGATTGACAAGCTCAGGAGAAGGTTCTTCTTCACCAAGAAAATTTTCTTCACTGCAATCTGTATCATAATCTGAATCTGAACTATGCATTTCAAATTCATTTCTGAATTGCATGAAGTCTTCTATTTGTTTATCTCCGTCAAACACCTGCCAATATTTTTTATTATCAGGCACAGCTGGTCTAAATTTTATTTGAGGTGAACAATCATCTATTTGATATGGCATTAAACATGTCCTAGCTGCAAAGGCTAAATTGTGGGCTATGAGATTTTTTTCCTCGGGACAAAAATCAGTGTGGAGTCCTCAAATGTTTTCAAAAGATCCATGACATCATTCTGATAGGCCCTAAGTCTGGGATGATTCGCATTATACTCCCCATTGACTTGCCTAATTATTAACTCAGAATCCCCATACACATTTATTCTCTTGGCTCCTAACTTTTTCAAGAGATGCAAGCCTAAGAGGAGGGATTCGTACTCTGCTATGTTGTTGGAACACTGAAAGTTTAATTTACATGAAATACATTCTGTATGATTGCTATCAGTGTTAGTAATCCAGAAACCTGCACCAGCATTTGTTCTAGTGCATGACCCATCAAAATACATAGTCCAGAGAGGATCATCTTCATTTTTATCAGTTTGGTGAATGTCCTCTGTATGATTTGATTCCTCAACTTTCTCATCGGGTTGAGGATTGTTCTCTTGACCGTCAAGGTTTAACAGCAATGGATTTATGACTTGTAACTCAAGACCGGTGTTTTGTTGGCCAATGTTTTCAAATGTAGTAAACTGTTTTGACCCTTTAGTGCTGTGTTCCTCTTCATCAGTTTCAGCCATTGATCTTTTTAGAGTGATTTGTTCAGGGAGTGTTTCATCGTTAAACATGATAAAAGAATCAAGGCCTGTACTTACAGAATACAAAGGAGAGTTTTGAGGTCTGTCTTGACTTGTAACCGTGTATTGCATATGAGACTCCCTGTAAAGTCTTCTATTCTGATTGAAAACAGGGATAGTCACATAGGTCATGTCCATCTGCACAGTCCCTTGTAACTTAGCCCCCCAAGATCTTGATAAAAGCTTTCCATACTTTGGGGGTACATCAGCCACAACGACATCCATTACCAAACACTTGGCTAGAATTTGGGCTAAATTAACACAGAGGTGTTTGATCAATCCTAGACATTTAACTCTGCTTGAGTCAAAGGAGTACATGTCTTTGTAAGGTCTGGTAATTTCAAGACCCAGGCTTTCCATTACAGCTTTTGGCATTAAATTATGGGAAGCGCCTGAGTCGTGCATAGCGTTGTGCAGAATTTTTTCATGAATGTTTAAGCTTACGTAAAAAGGAGGGACAGGACCCTCTTGGAACTTGCCTTCAATCCTTGGACCAAAAATGAGCTCTGGTTGGTCATCATTAAGATTGAGAGCGTCCTCGTTCTCTTGTACGTTTAAGGCCTTCAAAATTTGATTCCTATGTACATGTTGGGCAGCTAACTCGGTCAAAGGGACATAAATTTTGATTTTTAAGATTTCCTGTTCCAGACTGAAAGGAATTTGATTCTTTAAGGTGCTGGTTTCAGCCTTGTTTACTGCCACTTTATCAGCAACGACAACTTGCTGATTTTTTTTATCTATAGTTGACACAACGGTTGAAGAAGGAGTACTAGCTGAAGTGTTAGTACCACTGATGTTTGCACTCTGTTTTTCAAGATTTTGAGTGTCTTTCTCTTTACCTTTACCAGAGTTATCAACCACTATTTTGTCCTTTAGTTTGATTGTTTTAGGCTTGGTTGCAGTGTTGCTTTGAGAAGATTTGTCAGAGGTTTTGTTGTTGGGGGTTTGTTGACTTGACCTACTTCTGAGTTCATATTCTTTTGAAGGTTCTGTCATGACATTCTCCATGTCTTGACAAAAATTTTCATTATCATCCCTTTTGTCATCATAAGGTGTATAAAGACCTTGTTTCCTATCGTAATGAACCTCAAAGTCATCATCATCTACCCCAAATAGGTTCATATCATTATCCTCTATTATTTCATTTGTTTCCTCAACCTCACTTACATAGTTTTGATGAAAGGAGGAGTGATCTGTTGATCATCTTCCCTGGGTCTGTTTAAAGGTTGATTTCTTCTCAAATTCTGATTTTGGTTTCTGTTTTGAGGAGCAATTTGATTTTGACTTGCTTGCGCTCTCTCAAGAATGCTCATTTTCTTCATCATTTCTTCCATCATTCTTTCCATATTTGAGTTTGGCATAGAAGATGATGACTCCTCTCTGAAAGATACTCTCTTTTCAGCTTTCATTCTTGCCCTCTTCTCCATAAGGTTAACTTCCACAGAAAGAGCACCTCTTTGCATATCTTCAAGGGTTGCAAAGTCTCTTTCTCTTAATGAATAGGTCATATCAGCATAAACCCTTCAGGAAACTTGTTTAAAGCTGAACCTTGTGGAGGTTTTAATTCTGGGGAAAGCGCATTATACACACTGTTAAATCTGTTAAAATAAGCCTGTACACTTTCCCCTGGGTTCCTATGGAGATTATTATAGTCAGCAAGGACTTGGAGAGGATTCTTCCTCACTTCCCATTTGTTTAAGAATGTTTTATGGAAGCCTTGGAGATCATTAATACTATGGGGGGCTAAACCTTTTAACCATTTTCTTGCTTCTCCCCCCAGACTTTGAGCAAACAATATGAGTTTGACAGAATCATCATCAATTTCATTTCTGTCAAAGTAGTCATTCATCTTGTCCACATGTTGTGATGCTGTTGTAGTATTGCTAGCATCATATAATGGAATTTTGGACTGATAGTCCTGTGGGATATTGACTAATGGTACAGGAAGGACTAAGGGAGAATACCATGCTGCCATGATATGTAGTGGGGGTGGGTTGACAAGAGGAGGTGTGGGTCGAAGTGGAGTGATTTGACTAGTGGATGAAGGATGAACAGAGGTGGATGGAACAACGGTAGATTGCTGAGCTGATTTTGGATGAGAGACACCTAGATTATGAAGAAAATGTAAATCAGGGGGTGTTGATTCTCTATTCCCACGGTATTCACTTGTTTCCGGAGATGATAGTGAAGACTCAGAATCTAGTTGTTCTAACTCACTAAATGACCTAGTTCTAAATGGATTAACTAAGTCAGCTTGGGAGTGTTGTAGAGCTGAAAGTTTTTCAGGAACTGATTTAGCTCTTGGGGGTGATCTGAAAACAGTTGATAATTTAATCTTAGGAGACTTCCAAAGGATACTTTCTGGGTCATCAAATATCTCAGGTGGGTTGGGGTCAGGATGGGCTCTAGTGTGGATCTTTCTAGAAGCCACTATGCTATGTTTTTAGACCCAAATAAATTAGACAAGTTCAACCAGATATGACAATAATTGAGAGGTTAACTAGTCTGTTAACGCAAATTTCAATCCCACAGTCCTCTAACTGAGTTTGAAGGATATTATAATGATAAGGGTTCCTCCCAGTGGAGTCTTAAGGTCTGTTCAGGATTGTGGAGTTGCCAGGTGGAAAGTTCAGAGTGTTTTCAAGGAGATACACTGTCCACCACAGTGCTTGTGAAACATCCTTTTTCAAGGGTATCCCGAAACACAACAAACTCTAACTAGAGATTGACTGGGAGGGCATTCACCAGATATGTCACCTCTAAAAGAGGATGAGATCCGGAGGCTACCTGGCCCTTTCCAGACTCTGTCTAAGAGTACGAAATAAAACACATCCAATGGTAAGTGAAATGTAAGAGCAAGTGTTTTACTACCAATCTGAAATTCTTTTTGGTATTTTCTGAATTGTTTTTATTTGTGGTTTGCAAGAATGTCCTAACTTTGCTTCAAAAATTAGCTACGGTTATGAGACAAAGACAGTCTATTCTTATGGCTAAGCCAGCTAATTTTTCAAGGTTAGATAAAAGCTTATAAGAATCCTAGGGTTCACCTAGCTTGTCACTGATTCAAACAAGTTTCATCATGATTACCATTTCTTGGTAGTGCTTGAAAAGGTTGCTTTTTACTCTCAAGGTCTGTATGAAAATCAAAGGGGAAAAGGTGAAAACTCAACTCAGTCCCCAGTGGAGTCGCCATAAATGTTAGGTCTCTGTAATAAGCAAGATTGGCACAAGTCCGATCACAGAGTTAACATCATTTCAACCAACTTTGGGATTCTAGGATCTAGCCCTCCTGAATCCGGAGAGGGATCTCTCCAATATGTACAAAGATGGATTTGTCTTTGAAAGCTTAAGGTAATGATATTAGGCTAGTTATGAAGTTCAAGGGTTTGGTTTTGTGTTTGGATGGTTGAACATAATTGCTGTCTGAGGTGAAAAGATCTATATGCAAAATAGGTTCAAAAGTGAAAAGTTGCAAGAAACAAGAGTAAGCTTTAGCTAAGATGAAAGATGATGGCAGGTTTTCAGTCCATTGGGATATGGAGTCATAAGAGAATTTAATTGAAGAAAATCAGGTTCAAGAGTGGTCTATGGGGCAGGTCATCTATGCCTAAGGATCTCTTTAAGGTTTGATTTATGGAATGGAGTGATACATCAAGAAAGGGAAATAAACAGATGCAGAAAACAAAGAGCAGCCTAAGATCTGATAAGTACTTTGAAACTAGTCAGCTTTTGACATACACTTAAGAAAAACATAGAAGTAAACTAGGATCTGGTAAGTACTTTGAAACTAGCCAGCCTTTGATACACTTCCGATAGAAAACATATGAAAAACAAAGGGAAACTTGAAGGCAACCTTTGGAGTAGAGACTAACGGGCCGGGCTCACCACAAATCCTCTCCTAGCTCTTCTTTACTTGGTTGCTTTCAGGACAATCACAAAGATGACACAGAATGGCCTAAGATCTGATAAGTACTTTGAAACTAGTCAGCTTTTAACACATCCTAAGGGAAACAATAAAATAGTTGAGCAAATAAGAAAGGGACTCAAGGCTAACCTTAATTTCCTCAGTTCATCTTCACAAAAAATATATTGAAAGTAACATTTAAAAATAACATTCAGTCAAGGCAATAAGATGAGGGAACGCCAACATGCATATGCCTAAACTAAATTAATCATTTCCAAATAACACAGATAGAAGAAAACATCTAAATAAAGATTTCTCAGCTAGAGAAGGTTACTGGTATACAATAGGTCCTAACTCTGTTTAAACTGTTCTTTATAGCAGAAAATGAAACAAAATGGAAACAGAAATAAAACACAAGTTACAGTAAGAACAACATCACCGTCAGCATATACTAGGATCCCATAAATTAACTTGTATTGATGCTCCAAACCGGTTACAATCTTCAAATCCAGTGTGTCAATTCATCTTTCTTTCAAAACCTAACTTATCTATTACAAGCAGAGCTCCAAGAGCTAGTGAAATCCTATCTACAATCAAGAGCCTTCAGCTCAGTAATGATTATAATACTTCAACAATTACATTAACAACCAACCCTTTACTCATCTTCTACTGAAGTATTTATAGAAGAATGAGGAGGTGAGATCTGATAAAATATCTCAAAATCAATTAATACAGGCGTTAATGTTTTCTTGGCCTTTGAGGGGCTCAACGAAGAAACTATACAGGTGTTCCGTTGTATTAACTGACTTACACTTATGATTTTAGCTCGGTGGGAGCGTTGTTGACATTTTGAGGATCTGTGTACTATTAGGGTTACTCTGCGAACATTCTGTCATTAAATCTGAGGCAGAAGTAACTTCTTTGGCTGTTTCGAGGCAAAAAATCTGATCTTTTTCAATAAGTTCGGCCTCTGATTGAGTGTTTTAAGACAATAGGTGGCACTGCGGTGGTTGAGGAATTAATTTGCCTCAGATATGGCAGTGGAGGCAATATGTCTGATAAACACTTTTAGGTTTTCTCCTTTAAACTGTGTTTTGAGTCGGGGATTAGGCTTTTGATAACTGTCTTAGCCATAATCCCCACTCATCTGATCATTAACTCTCTACCCTGGTTCATCTTTGGCTTTCTGCAATCAGATACTCTTTCTCTGTGATTTCTTTGTTGTTTCCTGGTTTAACAGGGGCGTACAACATCAACGGCTCATGAAACCATGATGAATACGTGATTTTGCACGCTACCGTTGATTTCCTTTGATGAATCGAAAGAGCGGGAGTCGTCACCCTCGTCCTTCGAATTTTTCTCAAACATGGCGGAAGAACCTTAAAACCTGCAAAATACGAACAAAATTATGAAATCCTGCGTTTATAGGGGTAGATCTGCATTGGAGGGCGTGCGGAGGAGCAGGGCGATCAGAGCTGTTGATCGTGCTATGATCAACGGTCGGGGGCGATTTGAAAGGTCAACGGAGGAGAAAAGTTGACCGGGAATGGAATCGGGAAATTGAATGGGGATCTTCGATCTGCAGAGATCGATGGGGGAGATTGATTTCCCACCGCGCGACGTCTTGGTTATCGAGCGGGTGCTTTGGTTAAAGGTCGGGCATCTTGGGCGATCATCAACCGTTGGATCAATGGGCCCAGATCGGACGGCTATCATCGATTCCACTGGGCGGTTATGGTCTGACGGATAACGTGCGGGGGATTGAATTTATGCGGTGGTTTTGAAACAGGGCAGAGGACGCGTGGTAGCCAGTGTATGGAATCGTTGGCTGTCGAGTTAAAACCACCTTTGGCCCGAAGGCGGTGCGGAAAAGACTGCTGGTTTTGGAAAACAACACACGGAAAGCGGGGACCACATGGTAGGTTGCGTTTCGCGCCGTCCGATCTGCGAAGCAGATCGACGGTCGATATAGCTCCACCATTTACACGGCGGAAAACTTTGGAAATAATCAAAAACCCAAAAATACGATTTTACAAAGGTTTTTAATGGTTTTGGCGGAGAAAAATTAATTTAAAAGGATAAGCGCCCGACAGATTTAGCTTTTGGTTCTGGCGCTTGGGCATATGGAAGAAAAAGGGTTAGAGGCTTGGCCCGAGGGGGCTTAAGTGCAGAATATAGAAAATATGCATTTTCTATGGTTTTTCAAAGGAAATGAAGGTTGCGGTAAGGTTAAAAAGTGGGTTTTTAACCTTATAAAATGAATTTTGATGAGGGGAAAAGGAGAAACATAGAAATGATGGATTTTCATGGGAAAATGGAGGGATAGAAGAAGGAGGTTAGTCTTTGGGGAGAAGGAAGGGGAAAGGGGTTTGCAGAAGTATTGGATTTTGGATTTTTGTAGGATTTCAGAGGTTTTTAGGATGAAAAAATCAGTGCAAGATTTGGACATAGGAATAAGGCAGGAGGCCTCATAGAGACTTCAAGAGCCAACAATTTTTAGTGAAAAAATTTGTTCCTTGGAGGCTCTGAATATATTTAGCCACCTTTGGTATAATCAAATTTATGGGTGGCTAACAAATTGCACCAAGGCCAATGGGGAAATCAGTTGTAGGATCAAGATGGATCTACAAGGTAAAGAAAGCTGCTAATGGGAGTGTCGAGAAGTATAAGACAATATTTTTTTCTCGGGTCTTCTCACAGATTGAGGGGATTGACTATGAAGAAACCTTTGCACCTATCACACGGTATTCTTCCATATAGACCATCCTTGCTCTCTCATTGTAGATGGGTTGGCACATTCATCAGATGGATGTGAAGACTGCGTTCCTTAATGGGATCATTGAGGAAGAGGTGTACATTGAGTAGCTTGAAGGATTTGAGATCTTCAGCAGCGAGTCACATGTGTGCAGACTCAAAAGAGCGTTGTATGGGCTGAAACAAGCACCCCATGCTTGGTACACTTGGATCGATAGCTATTTCACTGGACTTGGCCTCACCAAGACTGAGGCGGATGCAAACCTGTACCAGATTGTGGTTAAGAGTAAGCTTTTAATCATTGTACTTTATGTTGATGATTTGATACTAACAGGTGATGAGCAGTTGATACACTCATGCAAGGCTGATCTTGCAAAGGAGTTTGAGATGAAGGATATAGGCCTCCATTATTTCCTTGGATAGGAAATATGGCAGCGAGAAGGTGAACTGCTTGTGTCTCAAGGCAAGTATGCTCGGGAGATACTAGAGAAGTTTCACATGCAAGGCTATAAGCCTATCGACACTCCTCTTCCAGGAAATTGGAAGAAAGAGGATGCTACATCGGTAGAGGTAGTGGATGCCACTGTTTATCGACAGTTGGTGGGTTCACTCATGTATTTTGTCAATACAAGACTAGACATATGCTATGCGGTGAACCAGCTTTCACAAGCGATGGTTAAGCCTACCAAGCTCTTTTGGAAGGTGGGAAAGCATGTATTGAGATATCTCAGGGGCACATCTGAGTATGGTTTATGGTACAGACAGACAGATGAGGTGAAGTTGCATGGCTTCACGGATGAAAAATGGGCAGGAAGCCCAACAGACAGAAAGAGCACTTCAGGAGTGATTTTTAGTATCGGATCTATGACAGTTTCTTGGTACAGCAGGAAACAAATATTTGTGGCACTCAGTTCAGCGGAAGCGGAATACATGGCAACAAGTTTAGCTGCATGTGAGACTATATGGATGAGGAAGATTCTGGTTGGTTTGTTCGGTTCACATTTAGATCCCACGGTGATTCATTGTGATAATCAGAGTTGCATTAAACTCTCGGTTAATCCTGTGTTTCATGATATATCTGAACATATTGATATTCGGTATCATCATATCAGAGATTGTGTGCAGCGGAAGATCATGTTGCTTCAGTACATTCCTATGGAGCATCAGGATGCAGATATTCTGACGAAGGCACTCACCAGGAGCAAATTCGAATACCATAGAGGCAGGATCAGGGTGAAGGATAATCCTTATCTTGTTGAGAGGGAGTGTTGAGATTCAACAAGATGATGAGCTTAGTGAAAAGAGTCGCCTTCACTAAGTGGGCCCACAGGCTATTTTTGGCGCACGTCTATTTTTAGACATGTTGATTATATTTTAGAAGTTGCAGGATGCTTTTTGTGGATGGTTGATCAAGTTGGAAAAATAGATGAAATTATATTCATAGAATATTGGGCGAAGTCTATTTATAGATCGTCAATCTAAAAATAGATGCATGTCGATTATTATTAGCTCTTAATAATAATCAAACTCTAAACAACAACTTATTCTCTTGGAGCACTTCAGTTCAGTGCACAGATGTGGTACTGCAGCTGACAGAAGGAATTACGTTATTCCTAAGGGTTTATTGGAGCTAATGCATGGAGGACTTAGTTAGAACTCAAGTGGCAGAGTTATGACACAATTGGAAGAAGTAGTTATGGAGTTGTATTTAGTTTAACTCTTAGACTCAATTGAGCTAGTTGTATCTAGTCTAACTGATTGATACAATAGTGAGAGTGGAGTGAATTAATTAGTTAATTAATTCATAAATAATAACTAATTAATCAACTGAAAAATACAACAGTTAAATACAGTGAATGGCAGTTTCAGTAGAGACCAGTGGAGAGATAGGTGAAAGGGCAAGATAGACTATCTGTTGTGACTATTAGTGATGCATTGATTGCATCAAACACACAGTGGAGATGCCAATGAGGATTTTGCAGTCAATCCAAGAGTAATTCGAATTCATTCATATCTATTCTTCAGCAGAGATTACACAGTGGAGGCAGGCTAGTAGGTGGAAAATATCGGTGCATGGATTTGCAAGATTAGGCCTGATTAGTGTATGACGATTGTACTGTACTGAGGGCTTGTGATAAGCTTTGTATGTTTGTATGAGATTTTCATATGATATCCATGTTACATAATATATAGTTGGGGTTTTCAGCTTCAGGCTTTCCCGATTAAAAACTGTGTTATGTGAAATTGATAATTTTTGTTTATGCTTCACATGTGTGCAATTAATTTTTCTGCAAAAGATTAACAAGTGGAATAGATTCAGTATCTTGCATAAAGTTAAATAGTGTGAGATCAGGTGGATCTTGGACATATACATGAATATTGTATATAATTTCTATAGACCACACCCCTTAAAGTGGTGTGATTTCGTACACCTTTGCATCAAATCCACCACAACACCCTTGGTTTCTCTCTCACAACCTACTCTAGAGACTAACTTCAAAATAGTTGAGAGGAAGGATACATTTAGCTAGGCATATAATTTAAAATAAACCAAGTTTTTGCATCTCACTTAGATCGCAAGGTTTTCTTCTTATATAGGATAGTGAAGCATCTCTAAAGCAACAATTGTTCATCTGATGACTTGGTAAATAATTTATCTGAAGCAAGTAATTGAATTCATTAAGGCATTTTTCATTCAGGATAAATATAATCTAAGCTTCAAATTTCTAAATTAACCAAGTTGCTAGGCCATTTGGTTGTGTCTCTCGGACTTGTTGGTTGCCAAAAAGTCTCTCGTCTTCACATTTCATAGGGGCTGCCCCCCATAGTTTGTTGTAGGGAGACAACTAGAATGAAGAGGGTGGGGATCAGAGTGATAACCCCCACCCTGAGCGTTGTCTCATATTGCCTATATAGTTTGGGCGACAACGTTTTCTGGTGTTGTTGTTGGGGTCATGTTTATCTTGATATCGACGCTTTAATGAAAATGATCTCCATCACTTAGTGCAGTGATGAAATTTTACATCATCCAAAAAGGGCCAAAATTCAACAAGGGACGTCTGACAAGTAGATAATCGACCTACCAATAGGCAAACAAATGTTCTATATTTTTCCACAAGGATGATATCTGATGCCGTAGGGCATATTTTGTATTGTATTTCTAACAATACACACTTATTTAGAATTTTATTTATGTCATTAGTTAGTTTTCTTTCATGCATTCATATTTTTTATATATTTACATTTTAATGTGTTAGGATAGAATTTTCTATTCCATCATATTTTTTATATATACATGATGATTTCGATTGTGAGTGGATACCTATTTGATGGACTTCTGCTTTCTTGGATACACGATTATGGATTCCCATATTCCTTCAATGAAGTAACGTGTCCCCATATGGAGCCAAATATTGAGCACACATTGTCAACAGTCCAAGGAAGCATGGTACAAAGCGGTGAAGAATTTTTTTCGAATATCAAAGTCATCAACCAACATGTTTATGTCATTGTAAACCCAATTTTTGCAAGTTGTATTGTAGATGATGCTAGTAAGACCATTTAATTATGTAACAACACCTAGGTAAGCCTCTCATTTTGGCAAAGGATTTCATCCTAGGAATTTTTTTAACCACACTGAATTATGTGTGTTTCTAAACACAGATAATCGACATATTTGTTCTTCCAGCTTAAAACCCTAAAGCTAGAGTGGAATTCATTGACAAGGTCTCAGATCAATCCTAGTGTTATATCGAGTCTATTATAAAAGTATGTTTGGGAATTATTTTATCATATTTGGCTAAATTTTTTTATTACAAGCACATTTGGTTTCATACTAGATCATATTATGTCACAAAATTGGGTAATTTATTGAGGGTAAAAGTTTGAATGTGTATTTCCCCTTTCAAGGGTTGAATTTGTAATTAAATAATGTAAAAATATTTTAGTGTATGGTCCCTCGCAATAAAAAACCATGGCTAAAAATATTTGAGGGCGGAAAAATCGTTAAATCCCCTCTAGTGTCAATTAATTAATTTTTTTGGATAAATTAAATAAAAAATCCTAAGCCAAAAAATTAATTAATTTTGATTCAAAAATAATTATAAAGAAATTAATTTCTCTCAAAGTGGAAAATAAGAAAAAAAATCGCAGGTGAAAGAGAAGTCAATTTTTGGAGGTCCCCCACTCAGGAAAAAATGGATATTTTAAGAAAATTTGAACCCTTGAACATTGGTGGTTAAGTCAAAGTCAAAAATTTGAGGAAATTAATCCAAAAATATTAATTTTTGGATTAATTAAAATTATATTTTAAGAAAAATTTGATTTTTTTCTCAAAATAAAAAATTCGCATGTGGAGATTAAAAGATCATCAAGTTATTTTCAATGGTCGAGATTATTTTGACAAGGGTCAAACCAACTAGTCATTATTTTCCACTTTGAGGGGTTTTCTCTATGCAAGGAATCCATTTAGATTTTGTTTCCCATCTTCGGATGATGTAATTTTGCAATGCTAGTATTGAGCTACTGATCTGTTGGGAATTTTTTTTATCATAATAGAAAGACTTTGGGGTTTAGTTCATGGTGTTGTTCTTCTGCTGATTTATGGTATGTGTTAGCTATGTGTGATCCTATATTGTGTTGAATATTTTAAAATAAATTTTTATTTCATTTGTCGATGATAAGGACATTTTGTTGGTACATGTTATCTTAGGTGATCTGATTCACCATATGATCTAACAATTTTACTTTGAGAAAATTATAGAGATTTATAGGTATGCTAACCTTTGGGGACTAAGTTCACAGACTGTGGGTAAGAGCCGACTATGTGTGGGCTCTGATATTTCGTTGTGGTAATTAATTTTGCAAAAGGATTTTGGCCAATCTAATCTTTCGAAATTCTTCATCCATTGTTTACTTGAAAAATGATTTTCAAAGCTATTATTTGTTCTTAGGCTAAAAGGAATTTATATGCTATTGAGAGATTGTGAATTTAATTTTGTAAATATTGTACACTTGTAAATAATTTTTGGTTTATTTTCCTAACCCATTTTATTTTGCAACACTTGGGTATCTGGGGTTTTATATTTTTGTATATATATTTGGGGTTTGGAATTATTTTATTTATTTATGCAGGTGGATTTTCAATCTATCAAGAGAATTTTCTGGGGTTTTGAGGTAGATCTAGGCATAGGAAGGTAAGATCCAACTTTCAACCACCTTCCAAGCTCAAGATCTAGCTGAATAAGGGAAGTCGTTCACCATTTTGCAGTGATTTTGTGGAGAATTTTTGTGTTTGCAGGCTTCAATTTTTTTTTATTCCCTAAGGCCTCGTCTTCTTCCCTAATTTTCCTTAGTTGTGATTCCTAGGGGCCTCCTAGAGCCCTCAACCCCCCTCCTTGGCTTTGTCACAAGCCCTTAAGGGCTGGTCATGACCTTTTAAAGCATCTAGTATAGTTATCTAGCCCTCTAGGGGCCTCAGTGCCCTCCTTTTTCTTGGCCGCAACCTTGGGCTACCCTTTGAGGCCCTCGACCCCCCTGAACCCTTGGCTGCTATCCATTTCAGGGTCTCCTCTACCTCAACGTCAACCCTTTTGGGCTTGAAGTTATACCTAAGGAATTTTGTTTCCTTAGTCGTGGCCTTCTAAGGGTACCTTTCCCTCATATATTCCCTTTTTTCCCCTTTCCAAACTTTTATTTTCCATTTCTAGCCCTGGTGTTGGGGTTTCCTTACCACAGTCTATCATTGTGGCCCTCATTTAGCCATTATTTAGTCATTTTTTTGGTATTTCATCTCCAACATTTTGTTTTGCGGAAAATATTTAGAGCTAACTTGGTGGTTGCAGGCTCTCAAGTTCATTGGAAGCCTTACTATCCATCCACAAGGCCATTATCGCTATCCATCACTATTATCATTTTAAATTCTGAAGAATTCTATAACAACATTGTATTCAGGGCATAAGTGCATCTAAATCAAGCCTAAATTCAATTAAAAAATCCTAAGCAATTGAAAATTAATATTCTCAAATCAAATAATTTAGCTAAAGAAAGTAATTGACTTCATTAAGGCACTAGACTTTAAGGATAAATATAATCTAATCTTCAACTTGCTAAATTAACTAAGTGTTGGGATCATGATTTCCATTATACCAAAACCCACAGGTGTTAGTAAACAAACATATCACTAGAGTTAACAAATCCTCGTGAGGTGGTTAAGCACATGTCACAAAACACATGGGGAGCACTGGATTATCCAATGTCCAATATTCTTCCCCCTAGCGTTAGGAAAGTGTGATTTGAACCCGATACCTTTGGCTCTGATACCACTTTTTGGGATCACAATTTCCATTACAAAAAACCCTATATGTGTTAGTAAATAGATACATCACTAGAGTTAACAGATCCTTGAGAGGCAATTAAGCATATGTCATGAAACACATAGGGAGTGTTGGATTATCCAATGTCCAATACCAAGTTGCTAGGCCATTTAGTTGTGTTTCCCGGACTTGTTGGTTAGCAACAAGCCCCTCGTATTCACATTTCATAGGGACTACCCCTTATATCTTGCTATAGGGAGACAACTAAAATGGAGAGGGAGAGGATCACAGTGACAACACCCACCCTGAGCATTTTCACATATTTCCTGTACAATTTGGGTGACAAGAAGAACTAGTGTAATTTATTTAACAAGTAGTGATATAATTGAACTACAATAATTTCAACTAGAAATATTTGTAAATATGAATTGAATTTTAAAATAAAATGGCCACTTTACTTCTATTAGCACTATCCTAGCAATAATTTGGATGCTCTATCAAAATATATTTGGTTTGAAATACTCATGCCCATCATTAAAAAAATCTTAAAGTAGTTTATTTTAAATAAGGATTCCTTCACTTCTTGAACTCCAAATTAGGGAATTTATTCTTTCAAATCACATATTTTTTGGAGAGGAACTCATACATATACTTTTTTTTTTCAAGTTTTGCATACAAAGCTTTAAAAATTAATTTGAATGTTGCAATCCTACTTTTCCCTTTGAAAATATGCAAAAGGAGAAAAGAAATCCTCCACGTTGGCTCAAGAAAGAGTTCTCAAAGTAATTGTAATAAACTTTAATAAATAAAATATAAACCCCTTAACTATAGAACAACAAAATACATCTACATTAGAAAAAAACCCACAAATATAGAGAAAACATTTAAGGAAAGGTAACACCATAAATTACTCCTATGGAGTGAATCACTCCACAAACCATTCTTGATACAATAGCCTCTCTAACATATCTCATTATAATGATACTTGTTAATATATACTATCTCATGATTATTCATAGGGGTCTATGTCAACTATCTCTCATTATTAGAGTTATTACCCACACCTACCTAGTGGATCTATTTATTATAGGATTAACTAATTAGTATGCATTATTCATGATTATGGTCATATTACATTAATAATACCCCTCGGGTAGCTCTTTAGGTACATTACACTATACATGCCACTAACTCCTTCTTGAAGGATATCAAGTTCTTGGATTCAATGGATGAAGCTGTGTTGGAGAAGGGGAGTGAAAATTAAAAAGGTAAGAAAAATATCCTAACCCAACTTAAAATGAGGCATGTGGAGATAGTTTTACATGTAATAGTTAGAAGGGATATAGAGTAAGGTTATGAATGGCCTAGATGAAAGGAATAAATTGATGAGGTGTTATAGCTCAAAATGACACTCCCATGAGTCCATTAGAGAAGCAACATATAAATAAACCTAGAATGTATAAATTCAATTTTTCATCCTCATATAATCCTAATGCCCTGGAAAAGGACATTGCAATACTACAAATGTCATGGAAAGAAGCGTCGAAGATGAAAACCCTCAGACAAAGAGTGTTGAAGTGGATAGGTTTGCTAAAGTAAGTGGATGGGGCATTAATAGGGTCAAATGATGATCAAATTTAGGATAAGGATGAAATTATAGGATGAGACCAAGTAAAAAATGTGTATATATCCATACAATCACCTTATAATCTCAATTATAAAAACAAATATCTTCCATGGAGAAAAAAGAGAATAAGAGAATAATAAGGAAATGTTGATGGAATAACAAGAGCTTAGCATTGAGATAAACCAATAGCAGTAGTGATCCTGGTTATGGGTGTTTTTTTAGAGGAAGAGCCCTATGTTTATAATATTGGAGGTGATAAAAGGGTTGTATGTGCCTTTTGTTTAATGAAAAAGACTATGCATTCCTCTCATATTATTGTATTCTTCCTTATTTATGATTACATATTAATGATGATATTGTGTTGCTCACACTAACGTTGTATAGGGTTAGATTGTTGTATATTTTGGTCTTATTTTTGTAGGTGTAGGTCGTGGATATTGGGACAAATTTTAAGAGGATCCAATTAGCCAAGGATAAAAATATGATTATACTATAGGGAAAGGTGAATGTGCCCTTCTTATTTGTTAATTTATATCTTTTTGCATGCATCAATCAGTAGAGGTAGAAGTTACTCACATGTATTGGTTTATCATAGGTCTTGCAAAAGCTTATGGGATGGAGTGTCTTTCAATAGAGGTGAAATCCACGTACATAGAATTAACAACCATATTGGGGAAACAACCTAGTGTTTTGTTTTTATCTCTTCAACTATTTTCTTTTTACTATTTCTAAGTGATAATTAGACATATTGGTATGATTATACCTAATGATATTTCGCAAACAAGTGATAAACTAAACCAAAACCTTGATCAACACTCTTGCTGAGTCTTGATATATTTTTTAAGCTATACATTACATTTTATGGAGGCTCTCCTAGAGTGTTGCAATGCTCTGTCAGGTCATTGATATAACATTGAATCCCTACAAAAATATTTTTTAAGGCTTTCTTTATGTTTTTCTCCATATTTGCTATAGACTCTTGAACTATACCTTAGGTCAAGAGCAAGTATGATCCATCAAACTCTATATACAGTCAAAATATCTTATATTCACTCAAATATAACGTATTTGGGGTCATCTTAAGGGTCTTGAATCTTGTCTTGGGTTTGATTCCCTATAGAGACATTTAAACTAAATATAACTTTGAATATATGCTTGCTAGTAGGTAGATTTATCTTTTGAATAAATGCTTCCTAGCAGGTATGATTTTAAGGTTTGAATAAATTTTCTTTGGTTTTTTGATAGTTGGTGTGTTTGATTTTTCTTATTCTAGATGTATAGAGTGAAAATCAAGAGTGTAATAAATACTTGTATTCATATTTACATTAAAAATATCTCACCCTAATTTAAATAGTTTTCATCAAAAGTGAAATATTTTACATTCATATTTTGCATACCTTTCCTTGAAGACAAGTAAAAAACACCATTCAATTTCAAAACATAACCCTTGACTTAATAAAAAACCACTAAAATAAATGTAACTAAAATTTAGTAGACATATTTTTATTTCACTAGTAGTATACTCACATTAGCTTAGTATTTTAGTGCCTTGTGTTAGCACAGTTCTATGCTAACATTAATGTGTTTTAAATTTTTGTTTTTAGGATAAAAATTTGTAAATTTCAAAAAAATTTAGAACGCTACCAAAATTTCCGGTAGTGTTTGTTTTAGCCTTGTAGGACAGTTTGTTTTAACTCTGTTTTATGTATGTTTTTCCTACCTCATGCTACCATGAATTTCGGTAACCTTCCCTGTTTTTAAAAAAATAAAAAAGTGCATTCGCTTTTGTGTTAGCCATGTGTCCCGTTATCAACTAAGGTTTAAATATTTTTATCATGAGCCATGTCACGTGATAGGAAAGGTTTACGCTTGAATGATGTTGAGTTAAGTTATGGTCATAGGTGGAAGTGTTAGGTGTCAATCCATAGTTAAGAAGAACCAACTACTATTTGTCTTGTATGTCAGCATGAGTCATTATATCCACATGTTAAGGTACGTATCTAGTGTCAAGGTAAATTGTGGATCTATGATTTAATGTGGTGACTGTTTAGTTAATCACGCATGGGCCCTACCAGAATTTTAGGCCTATCATAAGAATACGATGGAGGTGAATGCCAACTCCAATTCCTTTCAGCTTCAGCCACCTGTAGCGGATAATATGAAACAAAGTAGCCAATTGAATTTAATCATGAATATCACAAGGTGTGTTATACGATCCAAGATATTTCCCATTATGAAAAAATCCCATGCATGGAAATATGAACCAAAATATCATTTTAAATCACCGAAAAAGGGGAAAACCATTAGTTTTCGAATTCAGTTATTGGTGAATGAGCAGTTCCAGTGAGTAGGTTGAAGAGGGAGACTTAGTTTTCAGACAGTTTGCATTGAAGATATAGAAACACCTGTTAAGAAATATTTCCTAATCTTGACACCTATAAGATTATAGCAGACAACCTTCTTTATTGCTCAAGATGACAAAGAAAGGAGGAAAACTAAAACGTATTGAACCTAAAGGAGTTGATTTAATAGATACAAATCTGAATGTGAGGAGGTTATTTGTACAGGTTGGGTGGTATCCATTTTATTCAAGGTTAGGTAGCTCTCATCTAGGAATAAATAAGGAATTTTCTCTCTCATTTGATGGAAAAGAAGAAAATTCCTATGGCCTCAGATTTTGCATGTATCAATAGAATCCATTGCTGAAGCTTTCCACCTCCAATAGGAAGGAGAGAAATGGTTCAAAAGCCAAGTTATCACTAGAGGAGACTTCAAAAAATTCATCAAGGATAAATACATAGATCCTAAATGGGATAAAGGGATTCCTAGTAGTTATCTCAATGATGAATGGGATGAAACTTTCAAGCTCATCAAGATCTACCTTACTTGTGAGAGGAGGTATATTCTTGTTTTTCTGTATCGCATGACCTTTTTGTTTCACATTGCAGGTATGAAGACACTCAATCTACCTTTATTTCTATTGAAAAGCTTGAATAAGATGTCATCTAGGATACAACCCATGCAACAACTTCACAATATAATATTTATCATTAGGCTCTTATCAAGGTGTTTATTGTTGAAGAACTCATAAGATGAAACTAGACTTGGGAGCACTTCCTATTTTACAGGGTAGACCAAACTACACCTACACATGAAATTCCTGCGCAGCTATTGCCAGCCTCACAAAAACATTCTCAACCCGCCAAGCATAAGGGGAAAATTCGGAAACCAACTACTTCATCAGTTGGTAAAAGGACTCAAAGAAAAAATAAGAAGGTGAATATTTATAAGAAGAGTAAGGGAAAAAAGGAAAAGGCTCCCCCAACCAAGGTTGAAGAGAAGTTGGAAAAAGGAGAAGGTTAATCTACCAACAAGCCCAAATCAATGAATATTTTCCTCCTATTTCTCCTTTTCCCAAGGTTTATGCCAGAGCATGGAGAGGAAAGACTACAACTATAGAAAAATCAAAAGAACAGGTGCTGTCGGAAGTTTCGGAAGAAAAAATTCAACAAAAGTTTTAGAAGGATTATCAGCCCACCAAATCATATGAGGAGCTTCTGAAGGATGCAGGGTATGAAAATAGCAGCAAGAAAATAAAACATGACAAGTTGATGGTAGTAGGAAAAGACATACAAGAGCCAACAACAAATTCAAGCTGAAATCTAAAGCCTTGCATAACCCAAGTTTGCTAACATAAGTTATAGATATTGAGAGGGAATATCAAGGGTTACAGACTATAACTCTTTCAATTGTAGATTCTAGTGGGTCCAAGAAGAAAGATAAGGGTAAAGCTACTTCAAACCAACGAACATGGTCCTCTAAAAGAAGAAAATTCCAAAAGGCTTCAGAAGAGAAAAAGGCCTTTGCAAAAGAGGCAGCCACAAGGACTACAAGGTCACAATCAGCAATTGATGGAAAAACAGATTTAGAAAAGCTTACAAAAGTTTCAACTCATATCGAGGAGAGGTAAAAGGAATTCCCAATGAAGTATATTTTTTCCTATTAGTTATATTTTGGAACAACTCAATTTTTAGAGTGTTTTAGTCTGCACAAAATTTTTCAAGTATCTTGTTGTGCTTTTTTGAAAAGGAAATAGAGCGTTACCGGAAATTCTGGTAGCATTACAGTTTCTGTGCAGTTACAAGTTTTTACCAGAAGTTCCGGTAACAGCTATTTTAAATGATTTTTTACAGCTGTCCGCAGAATTTTCGAGCTAGTCCAAGGATGATAAAGACTCTTAATGATATGGACATGTCAAGTGATGGTTGATAAGTGGTTTGAGGTTGTTAAATGACACATTTAATGAATACACATGGGTTTTAAATAACCAAGTTCAGGGAGAGACAAATCAACAGAAAAGTAGGTAGGTTGCTAGCACACTCAACATCACAGTTCAAACTGTCTTCTTTCTTCCTATCTACATCTGTCCTGTTAGTTATATTTTGATATGATATGTCTTTAATATGATATAAATCCTATGTAATGAGTGGAAGATTGGATCCTTCTTTTTAGGAGATATGGAGTTGGGGCCTCTCTTTATAAATATCATTTGTAGATACCATTTGACGGTTGGATTTTTATTGACCTGAATACTTTACCATAATAAAGAAAAATCCTTTTGCACTTCATGGTGGAGGATTTTTTGTTTCAAGGAATATCTAATGTATGGTTTGTTTCTCTTATTGTTTTATTCATCTAATTTATGAGTTGCAACAGCTAGCAAAATATGAGTAAGAGAACTGTTAGAGGACATAATAGTTAATTATCTAATGTTTAGTCTTCTGCAAATCATCTATATGTTGTGTAGAGCATGTTAGTGAAGGTTTCATGAAGGATTTATGAAATTATTTATGCATGTATTATGATTTATAAATGTTGATTCCTTTACATAAAACAGAGTTTATGTAAACGAGAACTCTTGTAGTTGTGTGGCTAATTTAGGATATTCATATTTCATAGATTGAGTACCAGCTATCTGTCACAATTTTCTCCCCTATACTACCAATTTATCCATACAATTTATACTTTCCACAACTTGCGAAATGTATGAAAGTATAAAAGAGTAAAATTCATTTCAAACTCTTTAAGAAGACATCCCACCACTCAAAACCTTTTACTTTGAAATGAATTATGATGTGTAAGGCTTACTCATTTGCAGTCAAGGAGTGACTCCTTGTGCTAACATCTTTGGTTCCCTTGTTGGGGAGGCGAATCGAAGTTTATCCCTGGGTGAATGACAAAGTTATAAGTCTGGTTCTAAGGTGTACAGTTCTAACTATATTTTTAGACTGATTTACACCTGGCGACTCCATTGTGGAATTTTTGGCTCCTAGAAGGGCTAGAACCATGGATAAACCATATTCCCCTTTGAGAATCCCAGTCTCTGATCCTCAGAATCTAATCAAGAAAGAGTAAACAAAATTTTGTTTCCTTTGCTTCTGTTTTCTAAATGGCTGTCCCAAAATAAGTGTTGCAAACTTTGTCCCCTGATTTTGCAGAAAATTTTGTACCTCCCTTGTTTTCCAACCAACAAATAGTCTCTACATCAAGTGTTGGTGCTTCATCGTCTACTGTTCAAAATCCAAGAATTTTTGTTCCACAAATCCCAGTAACTCATACCATGGCAGGTCAAAACCCACCCTGTAACCGAATAGAAGCAATTGTTGCTGCCAGGTATGCCCCTTTAGTTTTACCTATGAATGCATTACCTGCAGGATATTATCTCAAGTATATGCCTAAATTTAGTGGTGAGGGATAGGTAACAACTAAAGAACACCTTGCTAATTTTTATTCTTATGCTGACAATCTAAATATTGAGCATGAAGATGTTTGGATGAGAGTTTTTGTTCAGAGCCTTGAGGGTGATGTTATAAAATGGTTCAGATATTTGACAGCTGGTAGCATCACTAGAGTTGAAACCCTAGATGCTACATTTTTAAGGAAATGGGGTGATAAGAAAGATTTTATGTTTTATACCACTGAATTTGTGTAATACTCAAAAATGGAAAAGATAGGAATATAGAACATATGCAACATTCCAAAAAAATCAAAATAGGAACATAACACTAAAAGCTGGAAAATGTCAGAAATATGCTGCAACTAGAAATTACATTAAGACATAATAATCCATGAGTAGAAACAACTGAACCATATCATTATAATCAACAGAAAAATAAAGTACACAGTGCTCCAAAAATGAATGAACTCAAGCCACAAGATGGCTGAAATGCATTAAAGGGACTAGCACTGGAAATGTGTGCTGCTACTGCTGATGCTATAGGAAGCTACTGCTATTGGGAATAAGAACCATGTTCAGAAGGATTTTTAAGTGCTCATAATGATCTGGGCTTTTAACAATGGATTCTACTCGAAAAACCCAAAAAAACCCAGAAATGGTATAGCCATATTTTAATTTTGGATTTCGACCCTTTTTAGGTTGCACACTGCACCCCTGCTAGCTGAGTTACACACTCCCTGAAGAAAACTGCTGATATGGGGCTGAAATATTGATCTATCAGCTAAAAAAACACCCAATCAAATCAATAGGTGAAGTGCTGGTCCCCTCACTGGAAAACAAGCTCAGAAATTGGGGATCTCTCTCCTCCACTACTACATCTTGCAACACAACACAACTCTGAACAGAAATTGCATTGTAGCTGAAGAATGAAGCTTGGCATGATGCCTAGATGTGGAATATACAACTAAAAAATCTCTCCTGAGTAGGATGAGTGTGGGATTCCCGATCGGGAACACCCTTGTACTAAAAAATACAGAAAACCCTGCTAAACAGCAAAAGCATGCACAAAAATGTCACTTGACAATTTCTAGATCTAAAAAGATCAAAATCAATAAAAATATAACATGCCTTATATGGTTGCATTTACCTCACTTATATGCATTGTGAGCCTTCTCACCTTGGGTCTCACTCATTAAAGACACTACTCACATGGAGACTATCTCCCATTAACTCTACGATCTTTGACATTGATGCTCCACTCTCTCTATACCAGCGTTGTTCATTTGGTCAACATTGACCTTGTTCACATGCTTTTTCCCATGTTCACACATGGAGGTGCTTTATCAAGCTATCATGATGATCCCTTTTCACATTAATAGGAATTTTATTCCTACTAAAGAGATTTATGGGTCTCCCTACCCACTTATTCATCTATCTAGAAGACAAAAGAAAAAATGAATATTCCAATTAGCTGCATGCTAATTTAGGAATATTACAATCCTCCCCTCCCAAATTTTGCTTGTCCTCAAGTAACTACAAGGATGGAACTAAAGAGCCTCCTCTCCTCCTCCTGTAGCATCCTCATACGATAAGCTACTCCAATGAACAAGATGCTTTCTCATCAATATGTTTCCAAGTTTGTCCTTCCAAGTGTATAAGCTAGCATTTGGTGACAAATCCAAATGGCCCTCATCATGAAGTAGTGGGATATCCATGGAGGCAAATATATGCTGTCTAGAGGCCTTCTTGAGGCATGGAATCTGAAATATATTAGGAACCATCATACCCATGTGAAGCTCCCATCCCCAAGTTATCATCCACACAAAATGAGTCACCCTCCAAAATGGAAACTCGTAGAAAAAATCCTCCACATTAGGCTCTTGCAATGTAGGTGGGCTGCATAGCTGAACTTGATAGACCAAATTTTCTATCTCACACTATCTCTCTCTCCACTTATGATGAGTGTAGAGTGGTTGTTGATGTTGGGTTGCAATAATGTTGCCTTCAAGAGGAAAGAAGAAAATTGGATCCTCAAAGATCCTCTCTCTATTGTCATTAAGAAAGTGCTCATTAAGAAAGATCCATCATAATAATGGGAGATAATATGCCTCTCATCAACCATCTGCCTATTCAATACTACACAAGTATATTGGTCATGAGAATGTCCCAATACTAGTTGGGCCCCCAATTCATCACTACTACTCACTGACAACGTTGCTAATCTCTATGATGATGCATCTGCTGTCTCATGATCATGCTCAATGCTGAACATATAGTTTTGCATTAGATTGTTTAGGACAATACTCATCCTATCCTCCAAAAATATACACTCCAACCCCAAGAGTTGTGTGCAGCTCAACAATGACATACCAGGATGAATGTATATTTCCTCCTTGATTCTATCAAGGGTCCTCTATGCAGTGATATTCTGCTGCTCCAAATCAGCAATCTGTTTTAATCCTAGGTCATGCAATGGCATGTCCCCACAACCTTCCATATGATGTGCTGAAATAATAGAAAGTGGAAACATTTGCATACCTTGGTTTTGCTTGGGAACATCTTATACTGCTACAAGGGTTCCTCCTACTGGTGTGATGACTACCCCAATTGCTGATGATGATGGATTCTCCTCTATGGCTGCACTAGCGCTGGTATAACTCTCCTCCTCCTCACGCATCTCCAGAATAGTGCACGGGACTTTAAATGTGAAGATATTAAGACCACTCTACAAAGGTGCAAGTTTTCTTCCTCCTGATGTAAGTGCTCTTGCAGCTAGTGGCGGTGGAATTTTATTCTCCTCTAATTTCTTCTTGTCAAACTTCTTGATCATCCTTTGAGTAAAATCTACATATGCTGTCACTTTTGCATGACTTAAATGGATGAAACACCAAATGTTTGCTTCACCCTCAAGGTGTAGCACTGTAATGTCAATAGCTTCTCTCTCTACTACGGGATGTAGCAGGAAGAATGCATCCAACTTCATTCCCGAAGCCCTTTTTGTGCATGTGGATGACCCATCAAATGTAGACAATAGAAATCTACTTATGCAAGGTCTTCTTTCTTCTTTGAGTTGAATGAACTGTGGGAGAGTTAGATTCTCCTTGAAAGCTCTTGATTGATATTTGTATTATGCAAGATACTCACATAAATCTCATGATCTAAGTTTCCTCCATCTCTATGCCTCTTGTCTTCTTCTTCAAAAAAAAATGGCATAGTATATTTGTTTGGAGCTTTATTGAATACCGGTTCTTTCTTCTGCCGATAGGAAGTGCATGGACCTTCCTCATCCTAAAACCATATAGAGGTCTCATTTCATATCTCCTTTCTCATCTTCTTGACCTCCTTGGAGAGGCTCTTCATAGATCCAAAAAGTGATGAGACAAAGATCATTCCATCCATCTTTGTAGATCTTTTTTCTTCTTCTTATAGCATATTGGCTAAAACTCACAGGCTGGGCCAAGATTATGCTCTGATACCACTGTAATATTCAAAAATGGAAAAGACAAGAATATAGAACATATGCAACATTCCAAATAAATCAAAACAGGAACATAGCATTAAAATTTGGAAAATGTTGGAAATATGTTGTAATTGGAAATTACATTAAGACATCATAATCTATAATCAACAACAAAATAAAGTACACATTGCTCCAAAAATTAATGCACTCAAGCGACAAGATGGCTGAAATACACTAAAGGGAACTAGCACTGGAAATGTGTGTTGCTACTACTGCAGTTGTAGGAAACTACTGTTACTGGGAAGAAGAACCATGTGCAGAAGGTTGTTGGAGTTCTCAGAATGATCTGGTATTTTAGCCATGAATTCTACTAAACAAACCCAGAAAAACCCATAAATGATTTAGCCAGATTTTAAATTTGGATTTTCGGCCCTTTTTAGGTTGCACACTACACCCCTGCTGGCTGAGTTACGCACTCCCTAAAGACAACTACTAATATGGGGTTGAAATATTGATCTATTAGCTACAACAACACCCAATCAACTCAATAGGTGAAGGGCTGGTCCCCTCACTAGAAAACAAGCTCAACAATTGGAGATCTCTCTCCTCCACTGCTACACCCTGCAACACAACACAACTCTGAACAGAAACTGCAATGTTGCTGAAGACTGAAGCTTGGCCTAAAGCCTGGATGTGGACTATACATCTAAAAAATCTCTCCTGAGTAGGATGAGCGTGGGATTCCCACTCGAGAACACACTTGTACTAAACAGTACAGAAAACCCTGCTAAACAACAAAAGCATGCATAGAAATGTCACCTGAAAATTTCAAGATCTAAAAACATCAAAATCAATAAACAATTAACATGCCTTCATTGGGTCCCACTCATTAAAGACACTACTCACATGGAGACTATACCCCATTAACTCTACGCTTTTCACATTGATGCTCCACTCTCTCTATACCAGCGTTGTTGATTTGGTCAACATTGACCTTGTCCACATGCTTTTGCCCCTGTTCACACATGGAGGTGCTTTATCCAGCTATCATGATGGTCCCTTTTTACATTAAGAGGGATTTTATTCCCACTAAAGAGATTTATGGGTCTCCCTACCCACTTATTAATCTATCTAGAAGACAAAAGAAAAAATGAATATTCTAATTAGCTGCATGCTAATTAAGGAATATTACAATTTGGTGCAATCAAAAGAAAAGAAGGAGAATCAATTTATATTTTTTCTAAGAGATTCAATAAGATGTATAGAAAAATACCTACTGAAATCAAGCCTACTGAAGCTTCAACAAAATCACTTATGCTGGTGCCTTTGATCCCTATTTTTGTTTATTATTAAGAGAAAGAATATCTACAACATTAACACAAATTTAGGACAAAGATATGGAGGTAGAATCTAATGTATTTGAAGCTGATAGGCTCAGAGGAGGGACTGACAACGACAAAAGGAAGCAAAAAGCTGAAGTTTCATCTCTAGGAACTTATGACATAGATCTTAAGCTAGATGAGCTGACCAATATGGTCAAGTCATTGAACAATGAAATGTCCAAGCTCAAGAAGGAAGAAAGACCAACTACTACAAGAAATGTTTCATTTGATCAACCTAATAGGCAACAATTTAGAAGACCTAATGCTCCTCAAATTTTATAGCGAGAAAGAAGGAATGCTGAGGATAAAAAAGTGCATCCCCCTTTGTAGAATGCTATATTTGAAGATGAAGAGGAAGCTAAAAGGTTGGAGAAATGTGTTGATATAAATTGTCTAAGAGATAAAGAAGGGGTGATTCATATTACACAAGCAGAGTATGGAGATTTCATGTCATATACTCAGAATAATGAAGTGAGTTCTGATCCTTCCATGATTGCAGTTGATCATAAAAGTAGATACAATCTCAGATCAAAGAAGATTGGTGATAACTCTAAGCATGTTGCACAGCCAAATAAGAATAAGGATACAGTTAAAATTCCAGCAGAAAAGCAAGTGGTTGAACCGAGCAAGTCATAAGTTCTGGAAGCAGCTAACCCTCCTTCAATTGAGGTAAAAATTTCTCACAAGTTGTTCCCTTATTTCAATTTTGTAAATGAGATACAAAAGATTAATATTCTTGTTCCTCTTGTAGAACTCATGAAAAATGCTAATTTCAGAAAGACTTTTATGAAAGCTCTTCAACCTCCACCTACCGAAGTAGACTCTAATTTTATTAACCTTCAAGATGAGAATCCTAATATTATAGAAGGCAGAGATGACTCTACCCCTCCTTTCTATCTATCTCTGAATATTCATGATAAGATCCTACATAATTTCCTAATGGACTACGGAGCCTCACATAATTTTATGCCCAAGGTAGTCATGGATGAACTAGGTCTAGAAGTAACTAGAGAATACCAAGATCTCTACTCTTTTGATTCTCGGAAATTACAATGCCTTGGTGTCATCAAAGACCTTGAACTAAGACTCTTTTAGCTACCCATGAGAGGGATGGTAATGGATATTTTTGTAGTTGACATTCCTCCTAGATTTGGCATGCTAATTTCTAGGTCATGGATTAGAAGGTTGGGAGGAACTTTGAAAATGGATTTCACTTATGCTACTGTCCCTGTTTTTGGAGGATAAAAAAGAAGACTTTATAGAGAATCTTAGTTGGCATATATCATTAGTGATAGAAAATACCCCACTAATCATCTGATTTATTCTATAACAATTGATGTGGGTTCAAGCATTTTACATATGGATAATTTTTCCTTGCCCACAGAAAGTTTCCAGATTTTGAAGCCTGCTGAAAATCAAATCAGTCATGGGGGTTCTCAGGTGTGGCAAATGTATTTTGATGGATGATGTTCTAGAGAAGGAGCTACTGCAAGAATAGTTTTCATTTCCCCTTTGAAAGAGAGCTCCACTTTTTCTTTCAAACATGAATTTGAAGCAACTAACAATGTGGCTGAATATGAAGCTCTTTTAATTGGTTTAAAAACAACAAAAGACATGAATATTTCAGAAATTTATGTTTTTGGAGATGCTGAACTTATTATTCAACAAATTAGAAATATTTATCAAACTAAGCATCACATACTCAGAGATTACCGGAATGCAGTATGGAGCATTATAGAAGACTCATTCCTGTCGGATTGAATGAGGTCACTAGTCTAGCATTGTGGCTAGAGGATTAAGATTGGAATGTTTATTTTTAATGGGATATGGGTTCAAATCCCATGGCCCTTGTCTTTTGTGTAACCATTCCCACTGTTACGACAACCAATACCATATTTATACCACTATTACGTTTTTTTATATTATTGTTCACATGGTTTGACCTTCATTTATTTTAAATGGTTTTCACCTCTGAAATATGTTGCATTGGTTTTTAATATCCCATGATTTTAGACATATGGTTATTTCTTATAACCACAATATTTAATACAATAACCAATATAATAACCCTTTTTTGGTTATTATTTAATTTTTGGGTTAATATATATATATATTTCAAAATATTTTTTTTGTTTTTTATGGAATTTATAATGTATATATATTTTTATATAATTTTTTTTGACTTTATGCAGAGCTAGGAGGACAATGTTGCATGCCACAAGTCAGTAGCTCATTGATCATTTTGTTTCCATGTAAGCAAACAAGGTCCCACAACTTGCAAAATTTTGATGGTGATAGAAGGGTCATACGAACTCCGATTGAGGTGTTGTTCACGTCGCGGGGTTCATACTGATGAACATTGTGTCTTGGTATCAATATTGTTGAGATGTGGGAACATTGAAAATTGAGATTTTTCAAAGCCCTCCTTGATTTTGAGCCTCTCTTTGATCATTGAGTGTTTCTGGAGTCACCTGGATCAAATAGGGGCCAATTCCTCATCAAACAACATAAGGAAATAAGAGCTTGGGAAGGCTTAAAATTGGCTAAGTGTTGACCAAAGTCAGGTATTCAACCAGAGGATAGAAGATAATTGTGCAAGTTGTTCTCAAGCTTGATAAAGCATGTTGTATTCATCCAAAATCTTTGATTAATGCAATAGAGATAGGAAGTGGTTTTGAGAATTTGATTTCCCCTAGATAAATCTTTGTGTATGTGTGTTAAATCATGACGCATGTTCTTGATATGCATTCTTGATCATGCATTTTATTCTGTTGATGAGCAGAGTAGGTTTGAGTCTTATGTTTTAGTTGATTAAATGATCAATTTTTAATCTACAATAAAATTCTACATGGTACCAGAGAAGGATTCACGGTAGAGAAGAGAATTTGAATTTGTCCTTACAGGCGGATCGTATTTGTAGGATAAATTCTTTAGGGCTAGCAGGATGATGTTCTATGGTCTAAGACTTGAGTATGCCCTTGAGGGTAGCTTGAATTATATTTCTTGGAAGGACAACATGGAGGCAGTCTCAGAAGATAATGGGTTGATGTAATTCATTGATAATGATATCGTGATACTAGAAGCAGCTGATGCTTAGAATATTGCATATTGGAAGAGGATTGTACCCAAGGTGAGGAGGATGATATTGGAGGGAGTACAAGACCATATTGTCTCTAATATCCATGGGAAAGAGACTTCATACAAAATATATCAAGCATTGATAGATTTTTTCTAGAACAGTAGTGACCATAGGAAGTTAGCACTCAAGGACAGGCTTCAGAATATCAAGATGCACAAGGGTGACACAATACCAAAGTACCTGAGTAGGTTCACACAATATCATGATGAAATTAGGAGTGTTGGTGTTACTATTGTAGAGTATGGTCTGTTTAGGCTAGCACTTCTAGGCCTTCCCAAGGGTTGGCATAGCTACCAAGATTCGGTAAATGGGAGGGAGAAGCTACCAAACTGGGAAATATTGTGGTACAATTTGGTACATGATGAGTTTAGGTGGAATATGAGATATGAGACCTCATCCAAGGGTGAGTAAGAATAAAAATTTTCCTTGGATAGAAAGGAAAAAAAATGGGAAGGGAAGAAATACCATTCCAAAGGAGATTCCAGTCAAGGGGGATAGAAGAAATACTTGTAAAAAATCAAGTGCTTACAGTGTCGTGAACTGGGAAACTATGCCACGAAGTGTCCACACAAAAAATCGGGCAAGAAGCCCTCAAGAGGTGTGGCAGGTGAAGCTTTGGCTTCACAATTGCAGTTGGACTTCAACCTCATTGTGTGCATGGAAAGCACACTGATGGGTAGCGTGTGGTATCTGGATAGTTGTGCCTCATTCCATATGATAGGAAACAGAGATTTTTCTAGTAACTTGGAGGAGAAATATTTTCGAATGCACATCGATATGAGATTTGATAGGATATATAGCGTGGCCGCTATTTATACAGTTACTTTTCAAAGGGAGTTTGGCTCCCCTCTCAGGCTCAAGGATGTGATGTTTGTTTTGGGTCTGAATAATAACTTGGTTTATGTCGCGGTGTTGGAAGACCATGGCTATGATGTAATATTCATTAAAGGAAATGAAATCCTGAGACACATCGCCATGGGACAAGTGAAGTGGATCAAGGATCGGGTGAAGAGCCTCTACTAGTTGAATGTGGAAGATTGTGTTGCTTTGAGCATAAAGGAAAATAAGGTGCATAGCCGAGATGTTGTTGAGATATGGCATAGAATACTTGACCATTTTGTTAATGGAGCTTTGAAGATCACGAAGCAGATCACCACAGGACTCCCAAACGGAGCACCAAAGCAGTAGAATACATGCAAAGGGTGTACCTTGGGGAAGTACACAAAAGACACCTTCAATGATCGAGATAGCAGGGTGCATGCAATCCTTGAACGGGTCCACTCTGATTCCCGTGGACCTTTCTCGACAACCTCTGATTCCTATGAAGTTTGTTTATTTTAAAGAACTTGTTGATAAAGCAACTGGAAGGAAATTGAAGGCTCTCTGGAGGGATAACGGTGGTGAATATGTGTTGAATGAGTTTAAAATTTTATGTGAAAAGGAAGGCATTTGATGGGAGTTGACAACACCCCACAATACACTATAGAATGGGGTGGCTGAGAGAAAGATTAGAAGTATTGTGGGAGCAACAAGGGTGATGTTGCATGACCAAGGCCTACCACTACACTTGTGAGTTGAAGCATGCAACACAATAGTCTATTTACAGAAGCAGTCCTCATCGGATTCTTGGGATGAGTACACTAGAAGAATATTTTTCAGGGAAGAAACTATATGTGTCACACTTTAGGTTATTTGGATCATAAGTTTAATATCATGTTTCCAAGGAATCAAGGAAAAAGAGAGAGCTGACAATAGATTTGGGAATATTTGTGGGCTACATTGATACACCTCTATAATATCCCAAAATAGGGAAAATAAGAAGTATTGGGAATATCTTAAAATATTCCAAAAATGGATTGCTTAGAAATGCATTCACAGAAAAACGTATTTCCAGAAATATATGCCATGGAAATGAAAATAATCACTTGGATCCATTAGATACATCCATCTATCATCTAATTCCAAGAGTATATTAGAAATAAATGAAACTAGGTGAGGTAAACAGACCTCCCACCACCTAGTGTAGCTAAATAACACTAAAACCCCAAACACTACTACTCAGAAATAATGCACAAGGAAACTGTGCAGTCATAAGAGGGTTTCAACTCAGAAATTAAGAAGACAAATAGATCTGCTCATACATTAGACAATCATGCTCATAAACTGAGATCTAGTCTCCTTATACAAAATACAATAGAACCTGGGAAGGGTTTCTTGTCATACACTCTGCATACAAATGTGGTCTTCAGAAATTACTGAATAATCACTGTAACATTGAAGAATAAGATTGTATAAGGCTGAAATATGTCTGATCTGATGTATATCCTTCAAGGGATTCCTCCCATGAGAGGGTGAACCTCTCAATCACAAGAAAACACTGCAACGGAGCCACTAGACCATGCACTGAAGCTGCCTCAAAAAATAATGCATTCCCTAGCTGGAACAACACTGGGAATGTTGGGGAAATGTGTGGCTTGATGCCACATATCTGAAATGAGCTCAAGACCCCTCCAAACAGGTCCCCCAAGTGAAGGAAACCTCCCTCCAATGGGAAACTAGCTCAGGAAGTGGGATTCCAATCCCTTCCGCTGCTGCACCCTGCAACACTGCACAATAACCTACAAAAAATGTGCTAATGAAGTAGGCTAAAGATTGGCCTAAAAGCCTGATGTGGAAAATCAATTCCAACTCTCCCAAGAGGCTCCTCAAGGAAAGAGGTGGGATTCTCGCTCGGGAACACCCAATGCTAAACAGCACAGCAACCCTGCTAAACAACAAGAGGAAGGAAAAGTCTGAGCAGACAAATTAATAATCTAAAACATGAAGAATAATGCTACCATCCTCTTCCTTAAATAAAATATGAGTTTTCTTGCCCTTGGCCCCACTCAATTAGGTCATCTCCATCGAAAGATTCATCTCCCTCCAAAACTACGTTATTCCTTCTTTGATTCCTGCTCCTCCACAACTGTGCTGTTGACTTAGTCAAAGTGGACTGAACCAACTTGATATTATCCCTGTTCACACATGGAGGTGTTTTATTAAGCTGTAAAGAGTGTCTCCTTTCACACTTGGAGTGTTTTTATTCCTCCTTAGGAGACTGATGGGCTTTTCTACCCATTTATTCACCGGTTAGAGATGCTGCTAACTCTAATGTTCCATTTAGCTTTGAGGCTAAAATTTGGGAACATTACAACCTCACAAATATCGGGTCTACTTTCCATCTCTCAAGATGACAGTTGTTCATAGAGATGTGAAATTCAATGAGGAGAAGGAAATGAGGTGTTATCTTGAGAGGGAGCTTTAGTTGCATTCATATGAGTATCTATTTGCTACAAAGGAAGAACCTCAGGATGTTGTGGAGAAGCCACAAGCAGAGGAGCAGAGAGTGGATACATCCAAGCAGAGACATCCAGATAAGGAAGGAAGTGAACCAGAGAAGCTAAAATATTATTGTATGATGCTAGAGATAATGTGGGAGCACCCACATCACATCACAGTTAGAGAAGGTAACCATATTGGTACATTGGCTACTTCGCTATGATGAGTGAGCTAGTAGAGAAATAACCATCCTCATTTGAGGAAGCAGTGCAACAACTAGTATGGGTTGATTCCATGGTAGAGGAATATGAATCCATTTTCAGAAACAATGTTTGGGAATTGGTCCCAAGACTAGAGGACAAATCAATGGTGTGTTCGAGATGGATATACAAGGTGAAGCAAGCATCAGATGGAAGCATAGATAAACACAAGGACAAATTTGTGGCCAAGGGTTTCTCTTAGGTGGAGGGAATTGACTATGAGGAGACCTTTTCTCCAGTAGTAAGGTACTCTTCTATCATATCAGTTCTAGCACTTGCAGCGTAGACGAGATGGAGGATCCATTAGATGGATGTGAGGATATAATTCTTTAATGGAGTGATATAGTAGGAGGTGTACATTGAAAAATCGGAAGGATTTTAGACCTTCGACAAAGAGTCGCATGTGTAGAGAATCAAGAAAGAGTTTTATGGATTGAAACAAGCACCTCATGCTTGGTACACTAGGATCAACAACTATTTCACTGGGTTTAGGCTTCACCAAAAGTGAAGCATATGCAAATATTTACCATATTTTTGTTGAAGGTAAATTGTTGATTACATTATTATATGTTTATGATTTGATTTTAACCAACGATGAGAAGTTGATTAGTTATTGCAAAGAGGATATTGCAATAGAATTTTAGATGAAGGACATGGGACTCATGCATTATTTCCTTAGTTTGGAAGTATGGAAAGAAAATTGGGAATTGTTTGTATCTCAGGGAAAGTATGCCAATGAGATACTGAAGAAGTTTTGCATGGAGAGTAGATAACCCATGGATGCTCCTCTAGCATGTAGTTGGAGGAAGGGGGATGTCGCTGTAGAAATTTAATACAAAATACATGTATTGCCTAGATTCTCCTGATCTAACAATAATATGCTACTGTTAAATACAAAATCGCTTCTACAAATCTTTGTGGAATTTGAAACACAATTTCCAATCACAATATCATGAAGAAAGATCAATCACACATAACACAAATAATTTACCCAGGGAAAGCATATAGCTAAAAACCCCACTATCTTCTCTTATGTATTATATCATGGATCATGAAGCAATTACATACAAAGCTCCAATCCAAGAGCTCTGATCAGTAGATGAGCTAATTGTCTCACACTGTCATACAAAAATTGGCAAGTTCCTTAGTCAATTTACTATCTCGAGACAACCTGCCTCCACTGTGCAATCCCTGATGGTACAGAACCTTGAATGATGGATTACTTGTTTGCCTTGACTGCATAAATATCATGGGCACATCCAATGTGTGTGTGCTTGCATGTGTGCAAGCGGATAATGTCACAATTGATAGTTTACTTCCCTTTCACCTAGAACTAAACTGGGTATCCACTGGATCTGACATGCATGCAGCTAATAATACTAAAAATATCAATTGCATATGATACCACTGATTGTGAATTAATTAATAATTAATTCACTTGATCTCTCACTAGTTTATCTTCAGTTACAACTAGCACAAATGACTTTAACTCACTTAACTGAGTTAAAATGATTTACAACTTGCATTAACTAATTCACCACTACACTTCCATCTCTGTTACCACTAGAATCACTCTGTTACAACTCAAGTCAAACTGCATGTCCCACCAACCAAAATCTAACTTGAAATTCACTTAACTAACTGATTTTCCACTTTAGTTAACTATTTTCAAGTGCTCATTGAGAATAGATTATTATTTATTGTCCAACTAATATTAAGGGATAATAATAGTCGACATGCATCTATAAATAGACATGAAACATATAAATAGAGCTTACACATGCATCTATATATAGACATGCATCTATAAATAGACATCCACCTAAAAATAGACTCTGTGGGCCCCACCTAGTGTAGGTGCTCAATTTTCCCTAGGATGAAGGATGTTGTTTCCGGATGCCAATTTCACTGTTTCTTGTTGCAAACTTCAACACTCCCTCTCAACAAGAAAGAAATGTCTTTGCATGCGATATGCAACTCCATGCAACACTTCTCTAGTGTTTCTCTCACATGCAACCTTTGCATGCAACACTTCCGAAACTGAATAGCCTCCAAAAAACTGAATTAGTATAATGCATATGTCATCAAAGTCTTCTGACTTTTTCTTAGCTACTACACATGACTTCAGGAACCATTGAACTAATGACACTTGCATCCATGCACTCTGCACTTGCTGCCAGCTTTGATACCATGTAAAAATTTAATTCAAAATACATGTATTGTCTGGATTCTCCTGATCTAACAATAATATGCTACTGTTAAATACATAATCTCTTCTGCAAATCTTTGTGTAATTTGAAACACAATTGCCAATCACAATATCATGAAGAAAGATCAATCACACATAACACATATAATTTACCCGGGGAAAACCATATAGCTAAAAACCCCACTATATTCTATTATGTATTATATCATGGATCATGAAACAATTACATACAAAGCTCTAATCCAAGAGCTCTTAGTACATGAGCTAACTGTCTCACATTTTCAAACAAAAATTGGTAAGTTCCTTAGCCAATTTACTGTCTCCAGACAACCTGCCTCCACTGCACAATCCTTGATGGTAAAGAACCCTGAATGATGGATTAATTTCTTTCCTTAACTGCGTAAATATCATGGGCACATCCAATGTGTGTGTGCTTTCATGTGTGCAAGCGGATAATGTCACAACTGATAGTTTACTTCCCTTTCAGCTAGAACTCAACTGGGTCTCCACTGGATCTGACATGCATGCAACTAGTAATAGTAAAAACATCAGTTGCATGTGAGACCACTGATTGTGAATTAATTAATAATTAATTCACTTGATCTCTCACTAGTGTATCTTCAATTACAACTAGCACAACTGAATTTAACTCACTTAACTGAGTTACATTGATTTACTACTTGCATTAACTAATGCACCACTGCACTTCCAACTCCGTTACAACTAGAATCACTCTGTTACAACTCAAGTCAACTTTCATGTCCCACCAACCAACCTCTAACTCAAAATTAACTTAGCTAACTTATTTTCCACTTCAGTTAACTTTTTTCAAGTGCTCATTGAGAATAGATTATTGTTTATTGTCCGATTAACATTAAGGGATAATAATAGTCGACGTGCATCTATAAATAGACATGCAATCTATAAATAGAACTTGCACATACATCTATATATAGACATGCATATATAAATATAATTTGATCTTGCATCTATAAAAAGACATCCACCTAAAAATAGCCTGTGTGGGCCCCACCTAGTGTAGGTGCTTAATTTTCACTAGGATCAAGGATGTTGTTTTCGGATGCCAATTTCACTATTTCTTGTTGCAAAATTCAACACTCACTTCAGGTGAGGAAGTGTATGCTACTATTTATAAGAAAATTGTGGGTTCACATATGTATTTGGTACACACATGGCCAGGCATGTGTTATGTGGTTATCATCTTAGTCAGGCAATGGTTAAGCTAACCAAAATGTATTGGAAGGAAGAAAAACATGTGTTGAGATACCTCATAGACACTACTCTGTATGGAATTTGGTACACACAGACAAAGGGATTGAAGCTACAAGGCTTCACAAATGCAGTTTGGGAAGGCATCCCATCAGACAGGAAGAGCACATCAGAAGGAATTTTCAGTGTTGGGTCAACAACAATTTATTGGTACAACAAGAAGCAAAGATATGTTACACTCAGCTCAACAGAAACATAGTACATGGATGCCAGGCAAGAAACATGTGAGGTTATCTAGATGAGGAAGATTATTGTTGGGTTATTTGGTTAGATGATAGATTCTACTGCAATTTATTGTGACAATCAGAGTTGTATCAAACTCTTTGAGGATCTAGTTTTTCATGATGAATCCAAGAATATCGACATCTAGTATCACATCTATGTTGATTGTGTCCAGAGGAAAATCATGTTGTTGGAATAAATTCCTATAGAGGAACATGATGAAGATATTTTGACAATGGATTTTTCAAGAGGCAGGAATGGGGTACCTGATAATCCCTTTCTTGCCGAGAGGGAGTGTTGAAAATTCATCAAGAAATTCCTAATTAAATTTTTCCTTTGATTAAATTAGGATAAAATCTAAATTCCACATCAACGGAAAACTTGAATGAGTTAACTGAGTTGAAATAGTTGTTATCACTCATATATTTTAGTTAATTCAATTTGGGGGCATGAAATTGAGTTGTGTACATTGATTTCTAAATTTTAGGATCCTAGGTTGAGTTAATTTTGGTTGTAATAATTTAATTCAGTTAAATTGAGTTAAGGTCAGTTAAACTAGTTCCAACTGTTGGAGGAACTAGTTGGAGGTATAGAAATAAGGTGTAACTTTAGTGTTTAACCAGATAACTGATCAATCAACATAAATTAACTCATGCATGCATGAAATTTGAGTTACCTAGTTAAGATTGGAGTTCAAGGGAAATGTACTATCAATTGTAATAAATTCCAACTTGTACAGGTGGTGCATGTTATGAGAGAAGGAGCTAAAAAAATTTCACAATCTATATTGAGGAATTTCCTAAATAATAGGGGATAATTCCTTATCAAATAACGCAAGGAAATAAGAGCTTGGGAAGGCTTGAAATTGGCTAAGTGTTGTCCAAATTCAGTCGGACAGAAAGAGGATAGAAGATACTTGTGTAGGTTGTGCTCAAGTTAGAGAAAGCATATTGTATTCATCCAGATTCTTTGATTAATGTTGTTATCACTTTGAAATTTCCAAAAAGTTGTTCTTGCATTTAAAATAAATATCATAGGTAACTATCAACCACTTTTGGAGATTAGGATCTAGCCTTCCTAATTCTTAGAGAGGTCTCTGTCTTAATGATTCAACTTTGTTTACTTTAATAGATTTTAGGCTAGTTATGTATGCTTGGTTGGTTTGGTTTTTTGATTGGTTTTGGTTGGTTGGTGAAATTAATGATTTGGATGAATAGGTGCTTATCAAATTTCCATTGGGCTATGGAGTCAATGTGTTTTGAAACATAAATGAATCAAATTATAATGAAAGTGTTACAGAGCAAGATAAATGAACAAAACAAGATCTCAAGGCTGAATGGTGAAGTGATTTTTCAATCGGGATCAAGGAGCAATTAAGAATTCCTTAAACCAGATAATGAGGAAGGATGAAGGAGTCAATCAGGATTAGGGGGAAACTAGATATCAGAAGAAAACATAAAAATGTACAAAATTTAAAAGCAGAGTGTAATTAAACAAATTCTGCAGTAAAACTCCTGTTACAATATTCAAATTCAGAACACATTTAAGTTTGTGGAATACTTAAAGAAAGAACATGAAAAATTTGAAATTATACTTCACTCAGATGGATCATCACATGAATCCTGTAAATAATTTTCTTTATTACTGATTCAGTCTGTCGACTGGAAATTGGTATAATAACCCTTTCGCAAGAAGATTAGTCAGCTAACAAAAATGTTCATAAACCCACACTTGACCAACCCATAATACTTCGAATGATGAAGTATTTATACAAAAAATTTACAAAAATATCTTATCAACTGACTAGGATTTATTTAAGGAAATAAAATATCTTTATGGAAAAATATAGTGACACTTATTAACTAACTGAAATCTGGCCTTGTTTTCTTTGATTGCGGTTACTGTTTGTTTCTTTCACATTGTCTGCTTCTTTCATATGTCTTCTTTCGCCTGTGCATTCTTTCACCTATCTACTCTTTAACCTGTTATAGTAAATCACACCATTTTTCCCATGTTTCTTCATCTGGAAGTTTGATTTTCATCATCCTCTGGTAAATTTCATCTAGCTCTGTATATTTGGAAAATGTGGGTTTATTCACAAAAAGGTGATTTACCTCATGCTGGAGGTAAAATAATTTTTCTAAACTTTGAAGGAGTAATTTTCCTATGGGAACTCCCTTCATTGATGAACTATTGGAAGTTTCTTTGGCTACTTCCCTCATTTTCTTATCATAACCTTCATGTCTCATGAGTTTATCATTGATTACTAAGGGATTAGGCAGACCCTTATGTCTCAATACATCGAATTTGTTCATAAACCTATTCACTGCAAGTTCCATTGTTGGACATTTGTCTTCAAGCTGTACCATCAGATTTCCCTTAGAAATCACTTTCTTCACCTCTAAAATAGTCTCTATTCTATCAGTTATCTCGATTTCTTCCAATTCCTGTTTATTTTTAGAATTTAGGAATTTTATTATCTTAGAAGATTCCTTTGGTTTCTTTCCAAGGTTGTCTTTGACCTTTTCAATTGCATCACTAGCCTCCTTTATCAAGTTGTTCTGTTCAAATATAACCTGTATAGAAGGAAAAATATCATTAACTAAGTTAATGATATTGGCCCACAATTGTTGTTTTGCTTGGGCTAAAGGCTCTTTTAGTGATAACTCTTTTTCCAGCTTGTGAATTCTATCAGCCAATCTATTTTCTTTCTGTACTTCTGCTTGATGCTTAACTGGTCCCAATTTCTTTCATCTTCTAAACTCTTTACTTTTTCTTTTAGCTTGTTTATTTTGTAGTTTGAATGGACATATCTTCCATTGCTTTGATCAATTTGTTGGCCTCATCTGTGGGATGGGCTGTTGGTAGTATTGATGTTGATGCTGATGTAGTTGCTAGCACTGATGTTGATACTGGAGCTATTGTAGACATTGGAGCTGATGTAGATGCTGGAACTACTGTAGATGCTATAGGAATAGCAGTAATGGGAACTGCTTCCATTCTAGCTTTCTTTTCCTGCATAAGTTTATCCATTTATGTTTCCATTTCTTTCAGTTGAGTTGTCAAATGAGTGATGAGATTCATCATTTCATCCTTTTGATTATCATTTTCAAAAACCTCCTTGGTTTGTGGATGCTCAGTAGTTGGTAACTTTAGTTGTTTCTTCAATGCAAGTATGTCTGCATTCTTCTTCTTTATTCGTTCTTCTGCTGCTTTAATATATTTTGGATTATAACCAAATTCCATTACTAAATCTTCAAGTGAATTTATCCTCTCATCCTTTTCTTGTGATGTAGCTCTCTCTAGATTTAACTGTGACTTTATATTTTCTAGAGAATTCGGTAAATTTTGGACACTTAAAGATTTGTGTGTCATGGTGGAATAAATCATTTCTCCTGCTTGTTTGTCAAACTCAATCTGGTCAATTGGATGTACATCCTTGGAAGGAACTTAAAATGTTGTTTTAGTATAGTATTCAGAATTTTTAGGGTCCTACACCTTTGGCTGTAGAAATATCATCTGCATCTTCCTTGTCTTGAGGTCATAAGATGAAAGCAATCTAATCTGATCACTAGGAGTTTGCTTCCAATACTGTGCATATGTGACAATCTTCAATGCTTCATTTATGATTTTAATCTCTTTTTATGTTTCCATGATATCTTTATCTTTCTCAAATGGTTTACTAGATGATGAAACCTCTGCACTATTATGCTTTTCAATGATTTGTGCACTGGAAGTTGATGGCAGATGTGTTTCTTCTAAAAGTGTTGGAGGTGCATCATCTCTGACAACAATATCTGTTTCAATGGTTTCAACTGTATCTTCTTGCTCTATCACTAGATTTAGTTTTGTTTTCTTCCTGTACATAAGTTTGAATTTAGTATCAGAAGTAGTTTTTGTAGAATAAGAGACTTCTTCGCTAGCCCTTTTTGAATTTTTGTCCTGTGGGGCTGGAGTAAGCAGGATGGAACTAGTATCAAGCTTCTTCTCTACCTCCTGTAAAGTGTTTTCCAACCACTTTGATAGGTTGGAATACTTTTCAATTTTAGGCTTAGACTCATGAATGAATGGGGTGAGTTTGAACATAACTCTCAATTTAATTATGAAACCCAAGGGGTCATATGACAATTTGAAACTACTGCTGAACTTGAAATATTGTAAACGTTTGTCTGCTTCCTGTCGAACATTCCTATTGTTGCATATAAAAGGCCCTAGTTGGTTCTTAATATTGAATTGGGCTTTCTTCTTGGCTGAAAAGAAATTGATTTCATCGAAATTGAAGATTTGTCTGATGTATTCTAAAGAAAATATCCTCATTGGGAGGTACTTGGGAATTTTGTAAGGAAGTAATTGGCTTCCATACACTCTGATTTCTATATGATTCTGGTATAAATACCAGTCTCTTATTTTTCTCTACTCTGATAACTGTAAAACCTTTTTTATTTCTTCACTGATTGTAGGCTGAATGCTACTGCTAAGCATATTAACTATTGAATATACAAAAGAATCAATGAAATCTTTCAAACTGAATTCTTTGGAATCCTTTTTTATCAAGGATGTCCAAAAGACAACAAACTAGCGATTACCCTCTGGGTCCAGTTTTTGTAAGTTAACTGCAAACCTTTCTGATTGAAAATATAGGAACAAATGAAACAATAATGACGATTATTGAATACTCATTCTTCTGGAAGTTTGATCATTTGATCATGCATGGCATCTTCCTTAGGAAAAATTGAAAATTGTAGATGGATGTTGACCTGGAAAAAAAATGGAGATGAAACCAAGTATGGATGCATCTACATGCTCATTAGTGAAATATCCTAAAATACAAGACAACATGGTCATAATTTTTCTGGTTCTTTATGAAAACATGGTAACATAGTATGGAGGATTGCTTTTAGGAGTTTCTATTGATGGAGGGAGGAAAGTCTGAAAGATTTGAAACCTTTTAGGGAAATCTAAATTTAAGTAAATCTCAGTAAGGGTTTCAATAGAGAATGTCACTTCATCAGGTTGTGGTTGAATCTGCAACATTTGATTGATAGATTGAGCAGTGACAGTAAATAGGATTTCTTGGTTAAGGGTGACTATGGATCTTTCATTAGGAAAATAGCTGATTTGGCACAGTCTGATGAGTTCAGGGAACTGATAGGTTTGTGGAAATGTATATTTAGGCAAATTAGAGTTCCACAGATAAATATGATCTGCCTGGTCAACAAATTTATCATGGCTCCAACAATGGAGCCCAAAAAGGTTGCTATTAGTCATAGTATCATTAATTTTAAAGTCTTTATCGGCCAAATGGGTGTGGTCAACATCCAACAGTGGTGGTTGAAGAGGGTTTACAGTTTGGAAGCTATGGGAAGCCATTAATTCATTTAATTATTGAATTAACAAGTTTATTTAATGGCATCGGGTACTCAGAATTACTTGGAAAATGGTGAATTTGGTCTGCAGAAGGGTCCAGGTAGCAATGGGCTTCAATTCCGGTCGGAAATGGCTTTCAGGTCTTCTTTGAAATTCAACTGAAATAGTGAAATAACAGTTAGGGTGGTGTTTTATTATCTTTGAGCGTTGGGGTTTATCACATGGTGCAGGGTTCTATTATTTCAAATAGTGGTGGTTTATTTCATGGCTTGGGTGTTTTATTGCACGAAAAAAAGTAGTTTGGCAGGTTGGGTATTGGGGGGTGCGATAAAATGTTGTAGCGATGGGTGGCAGGGGATCGGGTGGATAAAACCACCCATTTTGCACCCCCCCTTCTATTTTAAAGTTCGAAAAACAGGGAGTGTGAAAGAGGTTGTGGGCCGTTAGATTTGGGTGGCGCCAATCGGACGGTTGACGAGTTTTCAAAGAGGTGGGGTCGAGAATTAATATGTGAAGGGGTAAATAAATAACAAATGGGGGATTTTATGAAATGTATTAAGCGGGGGGGGGGGGAGAGGGGTGGTGGGGGGTGGCGCTAAGTGAAAGGGTAAGTGGGACTCATTTAAATATTTTATTTCACGCTTTGAAACTTTGGATAAGTGGGTTTTTGGCATTTTTATGAAAAGGTGGAGTTAGTAAAGGGGAAGGGGTTCTAGTAAGGAGAAGGGAATTGTCGAAGGGAAATGGTTTTCAAGAGAGGGAAGAGGGATTTAGCATAAAGGGAAATTCTTTCCAAGAGAGGAAAAAGGGATTAGGACAAGGGAAATGTGTTATAAATGTTTTTTATTACGGATAAGCACAATGAGGCTTATATAATCTTTGAAAAGTACTCTACCTACCCTTTTATTCATCCTAAATTTTTTTATTTCCTTTATTGGGTGTATTTGAGCTTGTTGACTCTTTTATTTTGTTTTAATAATAAAAACTAACTTATTTCTAACCTTATACCTTCCAATGGCTGTAATAATCCCAAATGGAAATAACAGAAATATAGTGCATAAAATATAAGCAGTAGAAATTATTTAACACATGAAATCATGAGACCAATATAAATCCATATTATTGATCATATATGCAGCAAATAGATACAAAACAATGAGGTACCAATCATAGAATGTGATCACACAAGCCTCCAATACATAAACACTCTCAAAAGTGAGATGTTACTGCAACACAAAATGCCAGAGAGCTGCTACAGTGCAGTTATATTATGCACAGCTATAGCTGGAGATGACACAATGAAACAATAATACTGATATAGGCCCCAATAGAATCTATACATACAAATTTGGGCACTAGATCAGCTTTCCAAGACAACCCAAGAGGGTTCCCAGAAAATGCACACAATGTGCCAATGTAAGTTGCAGCCCTAGAGATGAAGATATGCTGCAACAATAGAAATGAGAAGATGTCACTAAAGCTGATGTAGAAATCTATAGATCTTCTCCAATATATCCTCCAGATGATAGAATGGCTCCTCCACTGAAGAAATCTCCTCTCAAAACAACCACTACAACTACCCCTGCAATTCCTCCCTAAAATAACACAGTCATGGACTCGAACTGCGCTGAAGGGGATAAATACTCCTTGGCCTGATTCAAAATGTAGAAATAAAGCCCAAGGGGCTTCTTTACAGGCCTCCCAATGGATGGAAACCTTCCTCCACTGAAAAAATAGCTCTGAAGACACCCGATTTAATTCTCCACTGCTGCACCCTGCAACACAGCACAATAACCTGCAGAAAATACACTGATGTAGAAAGCTGTAGCTTGGTATGAAAACTAGAATGTGGAAATGAATGTAATTCTCTTCCAAGAGGCCTCTCAAGGAAAGAGGTGGTTTCCCGCTCGGGAACATCTGGTGCTAAATAGGACAACAATCTCAACTAAACAATTGAAGAAATCAAGAAGTATAAACAGACCACATACAAAATAATAATCCAAAAAATAACCTCATATGGATGCCATCCTCTTCCTTAAATAGATTATGAGCTTACTTGCCCTCGTTCCCACTCAATTAGGTCATTTCCTCCATGAGATCAATATCCCTCCAAAACTGCGTTATTCTTCATTTAATCTCCACTCCTCCATAACAACGCTATTGACATGGTCAAAGTTGACTGAATCAACATGATCATACCCCTGTTCACACTTGGAGGTGCTTTATTTAGATGCTAAAAAGGTCTCGTTTCACACTTGAATTGTTTTTATTGCTGCTAAGGAGACTTATGGGCCTCCCCACCCACTTACTCACCTACCTAGTGACAAAACAAACTATAATATTCCATTTAGCTGAAGGCTAAATTTTTGGAATATTACAGTCCTCCCCTCCAAAATGTTGCCTTTCCTCAAGCAAATCTAAAGGTGGAGAAAAATTCCTCCCCTCCTTCTCTTGTGGCCTCGTCATTAATAGTCTCCGCCACTGCTCAAAGTAATCTACAATAAATCTGCCCTCGAATGTTTCCCCCCTGTTAGCCACCTATAAATTTTTGACATAGAAAATAGGTGGCTAAAAATGTTTCTGAGCCTTCAAGAGAAACATTTCCCTTGAAAATTTTTCATTCTTGAAGCCTCTATGTGTCTTCTGTTCCTTGCAAAATCCTCACTGCTATTTCCATTGAAAAAGCCTCACTATTTGTGAAAGAAATTTGCTCAGAAAAGGCCTCCATCTGCTCCATTTATCCCTTCAAAATCCCTCCTTAGCCCTCCAAAATCATCAAAATTCCATTTTAAACCTTATAGCTCCCTTTATTTAGTTTAAAAATTCCCTTTTCTTCCTACCGGAACCCCTTTCTTGGCCTTAAAAACACTGATTTCCACCTAAAAACACCCCTTTTTACATTTAGGAATTAAGCCCCTTTCAGCTTAGCCCTTAGCCCTTTCTCCGCATATAACTTGGTGCCAGAACCAGGTGCTAGGCCCTTAGCCACTAATCGCAATAGGAGCTTTCTATTAATTCCTTTTCCTTTGTTCTTCCAAAATCTCCAATGCGATTAGTCCCCCACTTCTCAACCTCCAATGCAATCTCCACCGTTGATCTACATAGATCGACGACCATCGCACTTTATTAATCTCCGCCCATCACCTCTCCTCGTTACCCCTCCGATTGAGTATGGATCGTTGATATCCCCTCTAATTCGATGGCCCTCGCATGATCGCCAATCGCAAAAATCGTAAGCACCATCCCATTGTATCCTCCAATTTGCAATCCCCGATCTAATCCCGACTGTTCATGCATACAGATCCGACGGCTGAGACACCATCGCACTCCACTCCTGAGCCTAACATCATTGCTCCATCGATTTAATCTGGATCGTTGAATCCACAAGAACCAACGGCCCAGATTTATTCGCGCTCCGCTCATTTTCCCCCCATAATTTCCCCTCTGATCAAATATCGACCGTTGATTTCCCCTCTGATCCAATGGTCCGCGGTAAATCGCAGACCATAAAATCAAAAGACTTCGAAGTTTTGACTGACTACCTTTCTCCGATGTGATTAAATCCTGGCCATCCATTCCGCCAGATCAGATGGTCCAGATTTCATCGCGCTCTGCCTTCCCCTTCCTCAATTCCACTGGTCAGCCGATCCACGATTGAATCTTGGCCGTCCATTCCGTAGATCCAATGGTTAGGATTTAATCCACCGTTGGCTCTTCCCACGTTATCGCCCGTACATATTTCCATATTGCACTCTCATTCCAACCGTCATATCTCTCCGACTTTCATCCAATGGCTGAAAATTCATAACGCGTAATTTTTGCGTCCGAGGTTTAATGTTTCAAAATTACACGATAAAAGCGGTTTTGGGAGGACATGTGTCAGGCAGCAAGGTATATCGTATTTTTCTTGGAGAATTTTCAAAACCACTTCGGAGCTGTGTGAAACCAGTATTTTTTCCGCTAAAACCACTCCTCCCTGATATAGTCCTTCATTTAATCCTAATCATCGATTTCTTTAATCGAAGGGCTTATATTATATCGCGTACCCATCCATATTAATTTCATCAGACCTTCCAAAAGAGCTCCGTTGGAAGATCTCCACCGTTGATCTCTTTCATGATTCGACGACCCATGTTCAATCTTCCTCTGCCATCCTAGTCCCACCACCGAATGCCCTCGTTTCCTCTCATTTCGCCTGTTTTCCTTTGTATTTGCCCCGACGCTAAACTTTTATGTTTAACACTAAAGTTATTTTTTCCACCTAATTTAGTCTAAACCTTGGTTTCTTGGCGTTGCACCATGTAACCTTTCCGCTCATCCGTCCAGCCTCCTAAATAACTCCTCATGCAATCTCGGCTGTGGACTACCTATGTTTGATCCAATCTAACGGTCCAAAATGCATAACGCACATAAACTCCATCAGACTAGTTTTCACCATTTCACCATGTTTTTTACTCGTTTTTCCACTCCATCCACCCTTTTCGTCATTGCGCCACCATTTCCACAGGCCCCCACGACATTCCTCCCCTCACTCCCCTTGGATTTTATAACAATTTAATTGTGTTTTTATAGGTTTTATAGAGTGATGGATTCATTCTGTCTCCACTGTCACCGTAATGGTGATCTAGAGCGAAGAAAGACTGTCACAGAAGCGGAAAAGAGTATCAGTGAAGAGAATTAAAGGATTAGAGCCCGTTATTGAGGATTTGATTGCTATAATCCATTGATTCAAAGGACGAAGACACAATTGAAGATCATAAAGATGATTAAAGGCCCAATGAAGCCTAAAGCATGCATCAAGCCATATCAGCGCTTTCATATCAGCAGAAAATTCTTTTCCCTAAGAAGGACGAACCCCTACAGCATCCTCCATACCTCATCAAGCCTATAACAGTTATTATTCTGACAGGAAAGTCCCTGGATCTATCAGCACACTATGTTATGAGGCATGGAATACCTAAAAGACCATTCAATCACCTTACTTATCACAGAAGACAGAACAGAGTACAACAGCCAGAGAGGACCTCAAAGAGCATACCTGAAGATATTGTCAACCTGACAACAACTTCCAGATCAGCCTAAAGAGTACCAATATGTCAATGAGCAGAGTGGGCACGAATAATTCCTCCAATATGTATTAATGAATCATTTAAGACTCATATCTACTACTTCTATCACTCCTTCTCCTATAAGAACCCCTGTAAATTATATTGAAAAGGGTTGGTTGATAGGGATTCTATTTGTTGTAGAACTGTTATTGAGGGGAAGTAACTGAGTAGTTTGTAATATAGTAGGCTGGGAAGAGAAGTTGGACTGTAAAAAGCCATTGAGCTCAAAGTATGTGACTAGTTTTGCACACCAATTGAACAAGCAGATTCATAGGATCCTGGTCTATATTATTGGTGATGTTCTCCTTACTATGATTGTCTCGTTTCATGTCTTTCACACTATCCATTATTCCCTGATAAGAATCAGTAATCTAGCTTAGGATATACTACTAAAAAGTACCCTAATGCTTCCTGCTCTTCTTATATTTTATGTTTTCTACTGATTGTCTATCAGAGAGAAAATTCACATAATTTAACCAGTCAAAGATGTTGGCTTGCCCATGCTTACTGATGTATGAATTTAGATTTTGTTTTTAGATGTTCTTGTTTGGTTTTAGCTGGGAGAATTGGGATACTGGGGATTTTGAGTTAGCCCTGTCCACTAGGGTCCTCTTCCAATTGTTGGCCTTTCTAAGATCCCTTTGAGTTAGTGTCAAAAGCATTGGAGGTTAAAATTACTTCTCTGATCTTAGGCCTTACTCTATGTTTCATATTAAATGTTTTCCACTTTTCTGAAAGTGGTTATGAGAGACTGCTGGATTATCTTTCCTTGAAGAGGATGCTGAAAGCAGGCCTGGATTTAAATGACATCTAACCTGATCTTAAGCTACCCTTTGTGTCTTAATTGAGAGTTTCCTTTGAAGTGTGTCAAAGAAATATAGGTTCAAAGTACTTATCTGATCTTGAGCTGCTCTTTGGTTTCTTTCCTTCACCCATTCTTAATGTTCCATTCCACCATCTATCTAAAAAAATCATTTGGTATATATGACTTGCCCTATGGAAACCCTTGGATAGTTGTTATGCAAGTAATCCCCTTTCATGACTCCATATCCCAATGGATTGTCACTTCTCTTGACCTATCTTCCCATGCTGAAACATCCTTCTATTAAGTTCCTTCTTTACTTCCATAACCTTCTCAGTTAATGATCTCCAACCAAACAAACAAAATTAAAACCCCTTGTGCTTCATACCTAGCCTAATACCTCAAATTGAGCCTTAAAGATATATCATTCTTCACATCTATAGAGAGATTCCTCTCTGGATCCAGGAGGGCTAGATCCTAGGATCCCAAAGTGGTTTGATGATGTCTTATCTTTTGGTCTTGCCAATTTGGCCAAAACATAGGAACCGAAACATAATGGTGACTCCGCTGGGGACTTTCTGAGTGTTTTCCATCTTATACATCCTTAGGACCTCAGAAGTCCAAAATCTCTAGTTAGATTGGTATTCAATTGCTAATGGTGGACAACAACCTGCTTCAAACATTCACATTCATCCACCTCGCGACTCCACACTCCACAATCCCTATAGGACCAAATGACTCCAGTGGTAGAAGGCCCTGAACTGGTTGAATAGACACAGTGACCTCTTATCTGATTTGCAACATGCTTCCACATATACAGCGAAGATATGCCCCAATGAGTAGGGATCATATACCTAGATTCCCACACAAAATGCCTGAAGTAAATTGGTTGAAAAACCTACCTACCTTTCAGGGTGAAAATGTTGATGAACCCTTGTTACATCTCAGAAAGTTTCATATACATGTGTGGAGGTTTAAAGTTGAATGGCATGAAGACTGTCTAATGAAAATGTTCATGGCAACATTAGAAGGAAAATCTAGGAATTGGTATGAATGGTTAGAACCCAAAATTTTGTTTTCTTTAAAAGACATGCACTAAGTATTTTACGAGAATTATAAATGAAACTCTCCATCCTTATCATGGGATTGTTGTGATCAATCTCAGAATATCATACAGTACCTGTTATGTATTGATGAGGATTTGGTTAATATGCATTCTGAAGATTTGTTAACAGCCATTCAAGAATTTCAAATGCGTCCTAGCTATCACAAGAACCTAGATGAATCATTTGAGGAAGAAATTAACCATGAAATCAAAGACACTCCTCAAGACATTACTGAAAGCACAAATACTGGTTCACCATCCCTTGTAGCTGAGGCTCAAGATGACATCCAGCCTCAAATCTAGTCTTCACAAGAAACAGAGAGCTGCTGCACTTCTGCTCAAAGATTCACAAGAACATCTTCCCCTTTGACAGAAGAATATATAGATCAGATCATCAATAAACAGCCATCTTCTAAAATTTTTTGCAGAACAGACACTCTTGTCCATTCATCTACTGAGTTTTGTTGTACAGATTTGGAAAGCTCCCATGTAAATCAGAATGAAGGAAGAACAACTGATAATCCAGTATGTCTGATTGGTAGCATTACTTATATTCATGATTTTCCTATTATTGATCTATCTGATGATGATTTTCTCCAAACAGAAGATGATCTTGCAGGGCCATCATTAGTAGATTTATGGGAGGAAGATCAGTCCCCTAAACTCCAAGAAATTAATGAGTCAAAGCAGCCTATCTATGATACTGATGGGGAAAGTTATGAAAGTATAGTAGCAGACGAAGATTCATTGAATCCTCACTCTGTTTTATTTCAGAGCATCAATAGCAGTTTTCATGTGATTGGGAATTAGCAGCCTTTGATCTCAAAGGACGAGGAGGAAGACGATGAAGAAGTTCTTGAGCCAGATGAAATTGAAGAAACTTCTCTCGTAAGGGTTGAGGTATTCAGAGAAATCCTTGCTCAAGAATAAATGGATCTTTTCACAGACTCAGCCCACCAAATTAGAATATCTCAGAGCTACAAGAGGACAACACTGCAGTATATGATGAGTCCTCCATTTCATAAAGTGATGAAGATGAGGAAGAGTTTCTTTCTCAAAAGAATATTTTCTTTGATCCAGTGGAAAAGGAAGAAATCCTGGTTGAAGCCTACTTGCCAAATACTCACAACTAGGTATCATTTCAAGATCCCTATTCTCATTTCCTGCAAAAATTTGAAGAAGGATCAAAGGTCATCAAGATCAGCTTGTTGCAGACAACAAGAAATATTTTAAAAGCTGTTGTTAAAAAACAAATAGAATGGGAGTGGCCCTACCTATCCATCATGCTCAAAGAGATGAGCAGAAAAGACCAGTCATGGGATCATCTAATTGACTGGATGTATTGGAAAAGAGAGTTTGTCAGCTAGACATGTAAATATTTCAAGTTAGGTTAGGTAGGAAATCTCAATAAAGCTCAGTCTATGAGCATTTAGTCAGTTGTTTTTAATTTCTGCAAAGTTTCAGTTCAAGCACAGCTTGTCTTTATGCCTTGGACCTACAACAAATCAGACAGTCTAACACTGGTTTGGCTGTGTTTCAATTTCTATTTTAGAATGTAGAGAAGGAAATCTAATAGATAGTTTAATCCTAGCAGATATTAGTTTCGGTAGAGAAACTATGAGTCCAACTGTTTAATCTGGTCTCATGGAGAAGTAAGGGTAGCAGTAGATAGGTTTATTTTCCTGTTTGTAAAAAATTGATGATGTAAAAGGTCTACAAGTCCAAATGCACCTTGAAGAAAAAATGTTAGGACAATAGGATGGGTAGGGAGTTGTTTGGGGGAGCATTTCTGCTGATATAATGTCTTCATGATTGTGGCAGCTGATCCAAGAAAAGAAAATATGTGTCAAGTACCAGGCATCTGGCCTACATCCAAAGATTATTTTCTGAGATTATTGACACCTTCAAGAAGATGCCATCCCCATGTGGAGCCACTGTTCGCCACCTATAAATTTTTGACATAGCAAACAGGTGGCTAAAAATGTTTCTGAGCCTTCAAGAGAAACATTTCCCTTGAAAATATTTCATTCTTGAAGCCTCTATGAGTCTTCTGTTCCTTGAAAAATCCTCACTGTTGTTTCCATTGGAAAAGCCTCACTGTTTGTGAAAGAAATTTGCTCAGAAAATGCCTCCATCTGCTCCATTTCTCCCTTCAAAATCCCTCCTAGCCCTCCAAAATCATCAACATTCCCTTTTAAACCTTATAGCTCCCTTTATTTGGTTTAAAAATTTCCTTTTCTGCCTACCGGAACCCCTTTCTTGGCCTTAAAAACATTGATTTCGGCCTAAAAACACCCCTTTTTACATTTAGGACTTAAGCTCCTTTCTGCTTAGCCCTCAGCCTTTTCTCCACATATAACTCGGCGCCAGAACCAGGCGCTATGCCCTCAGGCGCTAATCGAAATTAGAGCTTTCTATTAATGCCTTTTCCTTTGTTCTTCCAAAATCTCTAATGCGATTAGTCCCCCTCTTCTCGACCTCCGCTGCAATCTCCACCGTTGATCTACATAGATCGACGGCCATCGTGCTTTATTCATCTCTGCCCATCACCTCTCCCCGTTACCCCTATGATTGAGTATGGACCATTGATCTCCCCTCTAATTCGATGGCCCTCGCATGATCGCCAATCGCAAAAATCTTAAGCACCATCCCATTGTATCCTCCGATTTGTGATCCCCGATCTAATCCCGACCATCCATCCATACAGATCTGACGGCTGACACACCATCGCACAACACTCCCGAGCCTAACATCATCGCTCCGTCGATTTAATCTAGACCGTTGAATCCATAAGAACCAATGACCCAGATTTAATCGCACTCCGCTCATTTTCCCCCCATCATTTCCCCTCCGATCAAATCTTGACCATTGATCTCCCCTCTGATCCAACGATCCGCGCTAAATCTTAGAATGCAAAATCAAAATACTTCATAGTTTTCACCCACTACCTTTCTTCGATGCGATTAAATCCTGGCCGTCCATTCCGCCAGATTTGACGGTCCAGATTTCATCACGCTCTGCCTTCCCCTTCCTCCGTTCCACTGTTCAGCTGAGCCCCGATCGAATCTTGGCTATCCATTCCGTAGATCCAATGGTCAGGATTTAATCCACCGTTGGCTCTTCCCACCTTACCACTCGTGCATATTTCTATATCGCGCTCTCATTCCCACTGTCATATCTCTCCGCCTTTCATCCAATGGCTGAAAATGCATATCGCGTAATTTTTGCGTTCGAGGTTTAATGTTTCAAAATTACACGATAAAAGCGGTTTTGGGAGGACACGTGTCAGGCAGCAAGGTATATCACATTTTTCTTGGATAATTTTCAAAACCACTTTGGAGCTGCGAGAAACCAGCAGTTTTTTTGCTAAAACCACTAATCCCCGATATAGTCCTTCATTTAATCCTGACCGTCGATTGCTTTAATCGGATGGCTCATATTATATTGCATTCCCATCCATATTACTTTCATCAAACCTTCCAAAAGAGCTCCGTCAGAAGATCTCCACCGTTGATCTCTTTCATGATCCAACGACCCACATTCAATCTTCCTCCGCCCTCCTAGTCCCACCATAGAATTCCCCCGTTTCCTCTCATTTCGCCTATTTTCCTTTGTATTTTCCCCGGCGCTAAACTTTTATGTTTAACACTAAAGTTATTTTTTCCACCTAATTTAGTCTAAACCTTGGTTTCTTGGCGTTGCACCATGTAACCTTTCCGCTCATCCGTCTAACCTCCTAAATGACTCCTCACGCAATCTCGGTCGTGGACTACCTCTGTTTGATCCAATCTAACGGTCCAAAACAGATAACGCACCTAAACTCCATCAGACCAGTTTTGATCGTTCCGCCATGTTTTTTACCCATTTTTCCACTCCATCCGCCCTTTCTGTCACTGCGCCACCATTTCCACAGGCCCCCACGACACTCGTCCCCTAATTCCAATGGATTTTATAACAGGTTTATTGTGTTTTTGCAGGGTTTACAGAGTGATGGATTCATTCTGTCTCCACTATCACCGTAATGGTGATCTAGAGCACAGAAAGGCTGTCACAGAAGTAGAAAATAGTATCAGTGAAGAGAATTAAAGGATTAGAGCCCATTATTGAGGATTTGAATGCTATAATCCAGTGATTCAAAGGACGAAGACACAATTGAAGATCATAAAGATGATTAAAGGCCTAATGAAGCCTAAAGCACACATCAAGCCATATCAGCGCTTTCATACCAGAAGAACATTATTTTCCCTAAGAAGGACGAACCCCTACAGCATCCTCCATAACTCATCAAGCCTATAACAGTTATTATTCTGACAGGAAAGTTCCTGGAACTATCAGCGCATTATGTTATGAGGCATGGAAGACCTGAAAGATCATTCAGTCACCTTACTTATCACAGAAGACAGAACATAGTACAACAGCTAGAGAGGACCTCAAAGAGAATACCTGAAGATATTGTCAACCTAAAAACAACTTCCAGATCAGCCTAAAGAGTACCAATATTCAATGAGCAGAGTGGGCATGAATACTTCCTCCACTCTGTCTTAATGAATCATTTAAAACTCATATCTACTACTTCTATCACTCCTTATCCTATAAGAACCCCTGTAAATTATATTGAAAAGGGTTGGTTGATAGGGATTCTATTAGTTGTAGAAATGTTATTGAGGGGAAGTAACTGAGTAGTTTGTAATATAGTAGGCTTGGAAGAGAATTTGGACTGTAAAAAGCCATTGAGCTAAAAGTATGTGACTAGTTTTGCACATCAATTGAACAAGAAGATTCACAGGATCCTGTTCTATATTACGGGTGATGTTTTCCTTACTATGATTGTCTCGTTTCATGTCTTTCACACTGTCCATTATTCCCTAATAAGAATCAGTAATCTAGCTTAGGATATACTACTACAAAGTACCCTAATGCTTCCTGCTCTTCTTATATTTTATGTTTTGTGCTGATTGTCTATTTGAGAGAAAATTCACATAATTTAACCAGTCAAAGATGTTGGCTTGCCCATGCTTACTGATGTATGAATTTAGAGTTTCTTTTTAGATGTTTTTTTTTTGTTTTTAGCTAGAAGAATTGGGATACTGGGGATTTGGAGTAAGCCCTGTCCACTAGGGTCCTCTTCCAACAGTTGGCCTTTCTAAGATCCGTTTGAGTTAGTGTCAAAATCATTGGAGGTTAAAAGTCCTTCTCTGATCTTAGGCCTTACTCTATGTTTCATCTTAAATGTTTTCCACTTTTCTGAAAGTGGTTATGAGGACTGCTGGATTATCTTTCCTTGAAGAGTATGCTGAAAGCAGGCCTGGATTTAAATGACATCTGACTTGATCTTAAGCTACCCCTTGTGTCTTAATTGAGAGTTTCCTTTGAAGTGTGTCAAAGCAGGATAGGTTCAAAGTCCTTATATGATCTCGAGCTTCTCTTTGGTTTCTTTCCTTCACCCATTCTTAATGTTCCATTCCACCATCTATCTAAAAAGATCGATTTGGTATAGATGACTTGCCCTATGGAAACCCTTGGATAGTTTTTATGTAAGTAAACCCCTTTCATGACTCCATAGCCCAATTGATTGTAACTTCTCTTGACCTATCTTCCCATGTTGAAACATCCTTCTATTCAGTTCCTTCTTTACTTCCATAACCCTCTTAGTTAATAATCTCCAACCAAAAAAACAAAATTAAAACCCCTTATGCTTCATACCTAGCCTAATACCTCAAATTGAGCCTTAAAGATATATCATTATTCACATCTATAGAGAGATCCCTCTCTGGATCCAGGAGGGCTAGATCCGAGGATCCCAAAGTGGTTTGATGTTGTCTTATCTTTTGGTCTTGCCAATCTAGCCAAAACATAGGAACCACAACATAATGGCGACTCCGCTGGGGACTTTCTGAGTGTTTTCCATCTTATACATCCTTAGGAACTTAGAAATCCAAAATCTCTGGTTAGATTGGTATTCAATTGTTGATGGTGGACAACAGTCTGCTTCAAACATTCACATTCATCCACCTCGCGACTCCACACTCCACAATCCCTAAAGGACCAAATGAATCCATTGGTAGAAGGCCCTGAATTGGTTGAATAGACATAGTGACCTATTATCTGATTTGTAACATGCTTCCACATATACAACGAAGATATGCCGCAATGAGTAGGGATCATATCCCTGGATTCCCACACAAAAATTCCTGAAGTAAATTGGTTGAAAAACCTACCTACCTTTTCGGGTGAAAATGTTGATGACCCCTTGTTAAATCTCATCAAGTTTCATATACATGTGTGGAGGTTTAAAGTTGAATGGCATGAAGACTGCCTAATGAAAATGTTCATGGCAACATTAGAAGGAAAAGCTAGTAATTGGTATGAATGGTTAGAACCCAAAATTTTGTTTTCTTTAAAAGACATGCACCAAGTATTTTACGAGAATTATAAAGGAAACTCTCCATCCTTATCATGGGATTGTTGTGATCAGTCTCAGAATATCATACAGTACCTGTTATATATTGATGAGGATTTGGTTAATATGCATCTTGAAGATATGTTAACAGCCATTCAAGAATTTCATATGCATCCTAGCTATCACAAGAACCTGGATGAATTAGTTGAGGAAGAAATTAACCAAGAAATCAAAGACACTCCTCAAGATATTCCTGAAAGCACAAATACTGGTTCACCATCCCTTGTAGCTGAGGCTCAAGATGACATCTAGCCTCAAATCCAGTCTTCACAAGAAACAGAGAGCTGCCGCACTTCTGCTCAAAGATTCACAAGAACATCTTCCACTTTGACAGAAAAAGAAATAGATCAGATCATCAATAGATAGCCAGCTTCTGAATTTTTTTGCAGAACAGACACTCTTGTCCATTCATCTACTGAGTTTTTTTGTACAGATTTGGAAAGCTCCCATGTAAATCAGAATGAAGGAATAACAACTGATAATCCAGTATGTCTGATTGGTAGCATTACTTACATTCATGATTTTCCTATTTTTGATCTATCTGATGATGATGTCCTCCAAACAGAAGATGATATTGCAGGGCCATCATTAGTAGATTTATGGGAGGAAGATCAGTCCCCTAAACTCCAAGAAAGTAATGAGTCAAAGCAGCCTATCTATGATACTGATGGGGAAAGTTATGAAAGTATAGTAGCAGACGAAGATTCATTGAATCCTCACTCTGTTTTATTTCAGAGCATCAATAGCAATTTTCATGTGATTGGGAATTAGCAGCCTTTGATCTCAAAGGACGAGGAGGAAGACGATGAAGAAGTTCTTGAGCCAGATGAAATTGAAGAAACTTCTCTCGTAAGGGTTGATGTATTCAGAGAAATCCTTGCTCAAGAATAAATGGATCTTTTCACAGACTCAGCCCACCAAATTAGAATATCTCAGAGCTACAAGAGGACAACACTGCAGTATATGATGAGTCCTCCATTTCATAAAGTGATGAAGATGAGGAAGAGTTTCTTTCTCAAAAGAATCTTTTCTTTGATCCAGTGGAAGAGGAAGAAATCCTGGTTGAAGCCTACTTGCCAAATACTCACAACTAGGTATCATTTCAAGATCCCTATTCTCATTTCCTGCAAAAATTTGAAGAAGGATCAAAGGTCATCAAGAGTAGCTTGTTGCAGACAACAATAAATATTTTAAAAGCTGCTGTTAAAAAACAAAGATAATGGGAGTGGCCCTGCCTATTTGGCATGCTCAAAGAGATGAGCAGAAAATACCAGTCATGGGATCATCTGATTGACTGGATGTATTAGAAAAGAGACTTTGTCAGCTAGACATGTAAATATTTCAAGTTAGGGTAGGTAGGAAATCTCAATAAAGCTTAGTCTGTGAGCATTTAGTCAGTTGTTTTTAATTTATGCGAAGTTTCAGTTCAAGCATAGCTTGTCTTTATGCCTTGGACCCACAACAAATCAGACAGTCTAACCCTAGTTTGGTTGTGTTTCAATTTCTGTTTTAGAATGTAGAGAAAGAAATCTGCTAGACAGTTTAATCCTAGCAGATATTAGTTTAGGTAGAAAAACTATGAGTCCAACTATTTAATCTGGTCTCATGGAGAAATAAGGGTAGCAGTAGATAGGTTTATTTTCCTGTTTGTAAAAAATTGATGATGTAAAAGGTCTGCAAGTCCAAATGCACCTTGAAGAAAAAATGTTAGGACAATAGGATGGGTAGGTAGTTGTTTGGGGGAGCATTTCTGTTGATATAATGTCTTCATGATTGTGGCAGCTAATCCAAGAAAAGAAAAGATGTGTCAAGTACCAGGCATTTGGCCTACTTCCAAAGATTATTTTCTGAGATTCTTGACACCTTCAAGAAGATCCCATCCCCATGTGGAGCCACTATTAGCCACCTATAAATTTTTGACATAGCAAACAGGTGGCTAAAAATGTTTCTGAACCTTCAAGAGAAACATTTCCCTTGAAAATATTTCATTCTTGAAGCCTCTATGTGTCTTCTGGTCCTTGAAAAATTCTCACTGCTGTTTCTATTGAAAAATACTCACTGTTTGTGAAAGAAATTTTCTCAGAAAAGACCTCCATCTGCTCCATTTATCACTTCAAAATCCCTCCTTAGCCCTCCAAAATCATCAAAATTCCCTTTTAAACCTTATAGCTCCCTTTATTTGGTTTAAAAATTCTCTTTTCTGCCTATCGGAACCCCTTTCTTGGCCTTAAAAACACTGATTTCGGCCTAAAAACACCCTTTTTACATTTAGGACTTAAGCCCCTTTTTGCTTAGCCCTTAGCCCTTTCTCCACATATAACCTGGCACCAGAACCAGACGCTATGCCTTCAGGCCCTAATCGCAATTGGAGCTTTCTATTAACGCCCTTTCCTTTGTTCTTCCAAAATCTCCGATGCGATTAGTCCCCCTCTTCTCGACCTCCGCTGAAATCTCCACCGTTGATCTACATAGATCAACGACCATCACACTTTATTCATCTCCGCCCATCACCTCTCCCCGTTACCCCTCCGATTGATTATGGACCATTGATATCCCCTCTAATCTGATGGCCCTCGCATGATCGCCAATCGCAAAAATATTAAGCACCATCCCATTGTATCCTCTCCCCTCTAATCCGATGGCCCTTGCATGATCGCCAATCACAAAAATCTTAAGCACCATCCCATTGTATCCTTTGATTTGTGATCCCCGATCTAATTGTTGAGCCCCAAGATTGTTCTTTCTTCCATCATACTTCACTCCATTTTCTTTTGTCCATTGTTATCCCAGGCTCAAATGATCAATGAAATTAGTTAAAATTACTTTAAGAATGAATATCATGGCTAACTTGCTAAGTTTTGTGATTTTGTCATTGTAATGCATTTTGAACTGAAACTAGCTACAGAATGCAGACATTCCGTAGCTAGTTGCCAATTCTGCAGCTGTCTTCACGTTCAAGCATGTTCCAAGTGTCCTCTCAGGAAAAGCCACACATGGGTATATTCCACATCATGTCCTCAGCGTTTGTTGCTCACCATGAAGAATGAATGGAATTATGGACGTGGTTTTGTACGTGGGAACTCACACAAGGAGGCAGACTCCTAATAGGACAAGGACAGTCCAGATGTCCTTTGTCACTTTACGCTGCCATCTTTAGAGTTCTAGTACGATTTTGATATGAAAAGACAATGATCCCCGTATTATCTCAAGTTCTGTTATGAAGATTTATTATAAATGTACTCGGGAAACTGAGAGACAAGTTCTAGGTTTTGATTAGATTTCGTGGATTGACTGCTATATTTCTGAAGACCGAGGATACTCTGTTTTAAGTTATTTTCCTTTAATGAAGAAGACAACATTTCTCTGAACGCGTTGAGTTGATCTTGAGTTAGATTTCGTGCTACTCTGGTGGTAGAGGGCCCCTGCCTCCTGAGCGGCTTTACTTTTGCAATTTAGATAAGTATCTTAGTTCGTTTTCAAGTTTTTGAAGTTTGCGTTCATAGTTAATTTCATTAGTCATTATAGCTATACTTGCTCTAAGAAACTCTTCCAAAAGATCATTATAACGAATGAGAAATGGCTGTAGTGTTATAGATTTTATTTGCAATTCCTTTCGTTCATTATCACAGTTAAACCTACTCTAGTAAACTCTTCCAAGATATCATTATGATGACTAAGGTATAACTGTGATACTGTAGGATTCAGTTGCTTGTTTACACTAAGTAGCATAGCTAATCTTACTCTTAAAAGCTCTTCCAAAACATCATAACAATGAGTAGGAAATAGCTGTGATGTCTTAGTTTTTAATTGTATTTTCTTTCAGTTTTCATGTTTGCATTCAAATGCATTGAATTGTACAGCCAAGATTGTTCTAACAAGCTCTTCCAAAATACCATTCATGATGAACGAAATAGGCTGTAGAATCCCATAGATTAATTGCATGATAACTTAGTTAGGGCACTCCAGAGGCAAATTGCATTTAATTCATGCTCTGTTATTTCGTTTCAAATTTGATAATGGATTTTTAATTTAGCACTGATCACTGTAGACTAGTAGCATCCTAGTTCAGTTCCAGCTTAGCTCACTGTATTTACATTCCAAGATTAGTTGCCATCCATTGCATTTTAAATTGCATTAGTTGTTAAACTTAAATACCACGGTCTTCATTATTTACAAAACTTCTTTTGTTCTAAACCTATATTAACTCATAATCATCTAGACAGAAGATAGTATCAGTATAAGGCCTGGAGTACTTTTGCAACCTTTTTACCATTTCACAAACAAGCCTTTCCTCAAAAGACTATTCTAAAAGGAAATCTATAACTTTTGAGTGAAGTTTAGTGGTGTTAAACTAAGTTGCAGAACAGAATTAGGAGCTAGTTTTAGAGTAGAGATCTTATGATGTTACAAATGTTCTTTTCCAAATATGTTTCAACAAACCTTTAATCATGGATGAGATGTTGTATCATTATAAGTTGATTGTTTAATTGTTTAGTTAGGATAATTTTTACACTTAGTTGCCCATTTCTCAAGCTCTTCCAAAATATCTTTAATGAAAGAATTGGACAAGTTAAGTTCATGTTGTGATTTACTTTCTTGAAGTCATTATCAAGCTTTGTATTTTGCTAAGTCATAGTTTAGGTTTGGTTCTGTCTCAGTATTTTCATTTGTCATTTGTCATCAACAAATTAGGCTTCACTCTGTTTTTAACCAGTAGCTTCTTTCCACCAGCGTTTAGTTCTTTCCCTTGTGAACATAAAACCATAAAAAGACCAAAAACATCATAAAACACTAGACACAACGCAGTAAGAAACAAACACCTAGGCACATACAGTGCACCACACTTCAGCAGTTTACCAACCCTGGTTGACAATTAAATGAACTCAATTTAGGAGAATAGGTTGAGCACAAACATTTTTGCTCCGTTGCTGGGGAAGTGAAAACTAGGTAACCTTTGTTTCTTAACTCCCAAAACAATGATATGCGTAGAGAGAGAGACTCAAGGGGTAGATTCATAAGAAGCAGAAGCAGAAGTTTGATTCCTAGAACACCACTTGTTTCACCTAGACCAAGAGCTAGTACACCTTCAACTCAGACCCACATTCCATCCTTTACTGATCCTAGACTTCTAGAAGACCTAAGATCAGACATTCCATTAGAGAGACCTTCCACTTCATCCACTGAACCTGTCTTAGAAGAAGATCCAAGGACTCCTGTTAGGGACACAAACTTTTCCACTTCCACAGAAGAATCAACCATGGCAGAAGAAGGAGGAGGAGGAGTCTTTAATGGAGAACACACATTATTTGGAGGGGGTAGAGGTAGAGGTAGAGGAGAGGAGGTAGAGGTGCAGAAGGAGAAGGAGGTAGAGGAAGAGGTAGAAGAGAAATGGGAAGCTCTTTTGGGTTCCCTATAATAGATGAAGAAACCAATACAACCATGAAAAACATTTCACCCTCTGTCCTTCCAAACTTCTATGGACTTAAAACTGAAGATCCTGAAACTTTCCTATTTAAATTTGAAATCCTGTGTAGAACTTATGACTAATTACAAGATGCTCAAAAACTTAAACTATTTCCTTCAACATTGAAAGGAGTAGCATTGAAGTGGTTTATGAGTTTTATCAACAGTTCTATTAGGACATTGGAAGACATGAAACAAGCATTTCTAGAGAGGTATTTGGATTATTGTATGCCAGTCAATCATAAGGAGGAAGTGTTTAAGATGTTACAAAAAGAAGATGAAAACTTGGAAGATTTGTTGGAGAGATTTCATTACAACATCAAAAGAGCAAAAATGGAAAACTTAGATCAAGACACCTTAAAATCTCTTTTTTTGAAAACAATTAGGGATGAATCATTGGATATCCTTAACATGATGGGAAAAGGGGATATATCACAGCTCACATTACCTGAAATATCTGAGTTATGTATCAACCTTTCAAAAGGGAAATCTAAAACGGTAAAAGGTCCAAGAGATCCTGCTCTTGCAAGGGCAAGTAAGTCTGCTTCTGGGACAGTAAGTAGGTCAGAAATAGGACATATGCTTGATGATTTCAAATCTGACATCTTAGGGAGTCTTAGTGAACAAATAGACACCCTTAAATTACAAAACAAGAAAAAAGCCGAATTTGATGCCTTAGCAATCTTTTGTCCCAAATGTAGAAAGAAACGTGCCTTGAGAGAGTGCCCTTTGGATGTAAAAGTTGTAGAGACCTGTGTCATTTGTTCTGAAAAACATGAGACCAAGAATTGTCCTTCCCTTCCTGGTCTCAAAGCTGTCTTTCAAGAGGAAACTCCTACAGATTCCACAGAATCTCTCAATTTTGTCTCTAGAAGGCCTTGGCAAGGACCTCAAACACAAGGATTCCATGATAAAATGTATAACCAACCTCCACCTTGGAATTCTTGGCAGCAACCTTGGCCTCAATTTCAAAATCAATCTCAAGCTTGGGCACAAGGAGCACAAAGTCCCTATGGAAGATACTCTCAGTACTATCAGTATCCACCATCCTATCCACCATACCCACATTTTTCTCCTCAAAATCCTCAAGAAAATTTTCAACAAAATCCTCAACAAAATTTTCAACAAAATCCTCAACAACATCATCAGAACCTACCACATCAAAATCAACCACTTCCATTCCCATTTCCTCAAAAATCAAATCAGTTGCCTGCTCAACCCATACCAAACCCCAACAATAAAAATCCTCAGAACACATACATGATAGAAGGCAAACAGTTTCCAACTTATTTAATTACTCCTTTAGACCTTAGTAATGTTCAACTTAGGTCTGGAAGAATACTTGAAAAGAGGAAACCTTCTGTGATCATACAAGAACAAGATAACTCTGAGGAAGAATCTCTACGGGTGAATAAAAGTCTTGAGGAAGACACATCTTTTCAAGACCCAAACACTGAAAAATTAAAGCAAAAAGAACCAATAATTTCAACTCCTGTATTAGAGCAGCCATCAACATCTACTTCTACACCTCCCTTTCCAGAAAGATTACAAATTGATAGAGGTGTAGAAAAAAAAATTATGGTGCCTAATTATGATTTCCTAGATGAGCTAAGAAATGTTTGCATTAAAATTCCATTATTACAAGCCATCAAGGAAATTCAAATTTTAGCCAAAACAATAAAGGAGTTGAGTATGAAGAAAACAAGAAAAAGAATAAGAGAAACAAAGAAAATTCAACTGGCAGGAAAAATAGCAGACATTATGATGGGCAAGATTGCTATTCCAAAGTATCTTGACCCAGGAAATCCAATTGTCAAAATTCACATCAATGGAATTGAAATCCAAAACACTCATTGATTTAGGAGCAGCAATCAATATCATGAGTAGACAAATCATGGATAAACTGAAACTTCCTAATCTTCTCTTTACACCCACACTATTACAATTAGCAGACAGATCTGTGATCAAACTAGATGGGGTAATAGAAGACATTCCAGTGTCCCTAGATTCTTGGGAGTACCCTGTGGATTTCATGATCCTAACTCCTAAGAATAATCTAGGAGGACATCCTGTTATATTAGGAAGACCTTGGTTGGCTACAGCTGATGCTTTTATTAGTTGTAGATCCGGTGATATGTACATCTCTGATGGTAGTTCAATTAAGAAATTCACTTTGTATCCTCCAGCTAGGACAATTACAGATTTAGATGATACTTAATGGATAGAGGATGAAGAAGATTTACAACCTCTCTTCACAATTTCAGAAATTAGTGAAGATAATCAAATTCTGAATACTCTAGAAAACTTTGAATCCTCTTCAGAATACAAACATGAACCATTTCAAGAAGGATCCAACATTGAGTTTTTGTCATCAAGACAGATGTCTCTTCATTCTATGGATAAATTTGGCAGCTCTACAAGTGAGATATTTCTAGGAAAAACTTTGAACATAAACAAGAACCTAGAAAAATCTCAACAAGAAGAGTTAGTCAAGGTATTACAGAGACATTCTTCTGCATATGCATGGGAGTACACTGACATGAAAGGGATAAGCCCCAAGACTTGCACTCATCACATCTATATAGAGGAAAATTGTAAACCAATCAGACAACCTCAAAGACGGATGAATCCAAATCTTAGGGAGATTGTTAAAGAAGAATTGCAAAAAATTTTAAATGTCAACTTCATCTATCCCATTTCAGATAGTCAGTGGGTTTCTCCTTTGGTAATTGTGCCAAAGAAAAATGGTAAATGGAGGGTATGTATTGACTACCGGGAATTAAACAAAGCTACTCTTAAAGATCATTTTCCCTTACCTTTCATAGATCAGGTGTTAGATACATTAGCTGGAAAAAGTAATTTTCATTTCTAGATGGGTTTAGTGTTTAGAACCAAATTCAAGTAGCACTTGAAGATCAATACAAAACCACATTTAAGCTGTCCTTGGGTAATATGCTTCAGGTATTGCCATTTGGATTATGCAATGCACCTGCAACATTTCAAAGGGCAGTATTAGGAATTTTTTCAGATCTAATACATGATTGTGTAGAGGTGTATATGGATGATTTCACAATTTATGGAAACACATTTGCAAAATCTTTAGCAAACTTGGAAAAAGTATTAAAAAGATGTAAAGAAGCAAATCTTTCACTTAGTCATGAAAAGTTTTTCATGATGTTTACTGAAGGTGTTGTTTTAGGACATCACATTTCAGTGGATGGGATTAGATTTGATGAGTCAAAAGTTGAAGTCATCTCTAACTTATCTATTCCAAGTTGTCAAAAAGATGTTAGGATTTTTCTTGGATTTACAGGGTATTATCGAAGATTTATAGAAAACTTCACTAAGATAGCATCTCCACTCTTCAAGTTACTTACCAAAGATTGTGAATTCAAATGGAATTCTGATTGCCAGTTAGCCTTTGAGACCTTGAAGAACAAAAATTTCTGAAGCACCTATTTTAAGGGGACCTAACTGGAAGTTACCTTTTCATATTTCAACAGATGCCTCAGATACAGCTCTAGGAGCAGTATTGGGACAAAAATACCTAATTCCTTATGCCATCTACTATACCAGTAAAAATTTGACTCCTGCAGAGTTAAACTATACCGTAACTGAAAAAGAGTTTTTAGCTGTTGTTCATGCCATAAACAAATTTAGACACTATATAACAGGCTATGAAACTTTTGTTCACACTGATCATTCTGCAATTAGATACTTAATGAAAAAATCAATCACTAATGGCAGAGTTATAAGATGGTTGTTGCTCTTACAATAATTCAACATTACTATTCTAGATAGGCCTGGAAAACAAAACACAGTGGCTGATTTCCTATCTAGACTCCAAAATATCAAAGATGACACTCCGGTTGAAGATCAATTTTCTGATGAATATCTTTTTGCATTTCTACCCAAACTCCTTGGTTTGCTAACATTGCTAATTATTTAGTTTCAGGAAAATTTCCTTCAATAATGAATGCAAGAGATAAAAGAAAAATCATTTATGACAGTGCAAAATATTCATGGGTTGCTAATGAGTTGTACAAGACAGGTCCAGATTTGATCATTAGGAGATGTGTTCGGGAAGATAATATGCCTGAGATTCTTAAAGCATGTCATGATGAACCTTGTGGCAGAAACTTTGCTGATAAGAGGACAGCCTATAAGATCCTTCATTTAGGATATTATTGGCCATCCTTGTTTAAAGATGCTAAAGAGTATGTCAAAAGGTGTGACAGTTGCCAAAGGGTAGGGAAACTTTCTCCTTTAGGTGAGATGCCATTACAACCTCAGGTACATATTGAACCTTTTGAAAAATGGGCTTTGGATTTTGTAGGACCGATTAGTCCTCCATCAAGACAAAAGAGATATATATTAGTTTGCACTGATTATGTTACCAAATGGGTAGAGGCCAAGCCATTACCTTTTGCTAATGAAGCATCTGTAGTTAATTTTCTTTTTGAGGATATTTTTACTCGTTTTGGTGTCCCAAGAGAAATTGTTACAGATCAAGGAGCTCAATTTACATCAAGGCTAGTGGAACAAATGACGGAGAGGTACAAAATCAGGCATAGAAAATCTACTCCTTATCATCCACAAGCAAATGGTCAAGTGGAATCTACTAATAAGGTCATTGAAGGAATCCTAACAAAGACTCTTCATTTACATAGAAGAGATTGGGTAGATAGGCTTCCTGAAGCCTTGTGGGCCTATAGAACTACATGGAGAAACACAACAGGCCATACTCCTTATGAACTTGTTTATGGAAAGCAAGTTTTGTTTCCCATAGAGTTCCAAATTCAAACTTTCAAAATGGCAATTCAGCTAGGACTTGATTTAACGGAGGCACAAAAGCATAGATTGGAGCAGATTAATGAATTGGATGAGATCAGACAAGATGCAGTTCAGAAAACAAGTCTAGTCCAATAGCAAAGGACTAGATGGCATGAAAAGTACATCAAAGAGAAGAAGTTCAAAGAAGGTGACTGGGCTCTCTTGTTTGATTCAAAATTCAAGGATTTTCAAGGTAAATTTCAAACACATTGGCTGGGGCCATATGAAATTGTTAAAATTTTTGACAATGGAGCAGTAAAAATCAGGACAATAGATGAAGAAGAGGTCACTTTTCTTGCGAATGGTCATAGATTGAAGTTGTATCACAAACCACTCTCAAGAGAAGAATTTGTCAAGAATTTCCAGGAAAATAGTGATGTGAAGTTAATGAAGAAGAATCTTTCTTCTTCATCAACTTGATTGAATTTTCGGAAGCATTTATTTTAAAAAAAATAAAAAAATAAAAAACAAAATAAAAAATAAAAATAAAAATAAAGTATAAACATGAAAACCAATCACTGATTGGCATGTTTATACAGAAAAGATAGGGTGAAAATCAGAGTCTTTCTGACACTCTAACTTTTCCATTTTTTTTTTGCAAGCAGCTGTTACAAAATCATAAGTTCAGATCCATTGCACTTATGATCCATCTCATTTCATTTCATTCCATTTACTTATCCATCCATACTCCATTTAATTCATTCATTCATACTTCACTTCATTCCATATTTCATTCATATCATTCCATACTTCATCCACCTCATTTCCATATCAAAATTTAAAGTTTGATGTCTTTCTGCAAATGAATAACACATGTCATGAATTGCAGGCCATTTATTATACTTTTCCACTCCATTTCATAAATTGTAATCCATCCCACTCCATCATTCACTTCATACATATCCCATTATACCATGTTTCATAATCTATCTTCACTCATTCCATATAATATTCCATTTATATTCCAAACCACTCCATTCCATGATTAAAATTCTCTACAGGTACATTCTGCAGCTAAACAGACATTTTGCAGCTAATCAGACTTTCCGCAGCCAGACAGTGATTCCGCAGCTACAGATCCTGAAGGCACTGATCAGCAGACATTTGAATTGCAACAAGATGATCCGGTATATCCATGAACAAGAAAAATCAAGAAGAATTATGAAGACTCACAAAGTAATGATTTCCAGAGGAGAACAAAGAATACAAAGACCACAAAAAGAAGATGAAAAGCAAAGGTAAAAAGTTCTGATTATAATGGCATATCATAAAAAAAACTTTAGTATAGTTTTAGTTATGAATCATTCTAAAAGTTGTTTTGATTATTTTTATTGATCATGCCAAATATACCCTCCGCAAAACTTTGGATAAAAATCCTTCATTTCAAATTCTATACCCGATCATTATCTAAGCGGTTAAAATGCTGAAGTGATTGATTTTCTCACGTCACCCAGCCAAATCATTTAATGATGATTTTTGAATCCTTTGTAAAATATCTCCGCGGTCTTTTCACTCATTGATTTGTTTTCTTCACCTCACTTCATTAACTCGTTCCGTAACCACTCCCTATTACTCCATCCCGTAGCCAACCCTTCATCATTTCATTCTGTAAAACAGAGGTATCTCTATCACCGTGAGCAGAGGTATATCAGTTTGAAATTTGAAGCCATTGTCACCGTGAATCAGAGGTATATCAGCTTGAATATTGAAGCACTATCACCGTGAAGCAGAGGTATATCAGTTTGAATATTGAAGCACTATCATCGTGAAGAAGAGGTATATCAGTTTGAAGATTGAAGCACTGTCACCGTGAAGCAAGGGAGTATTAATTTGAAGGTTGAATTCATTGTCTCCGTGAGCAGAAATAGTACTAATCTGAAGATTGAAGAAGAAATTATGGGCCTCATCGTAAGAACTGAACCAATAGGCACAAAATACCTGGAAGGATAACCTCAAAGCAGAGAAATGTTGCAACAAGCAGGATGGCTGCAATTCCTTGAGAAATTTAATGGCTTCCACAAAGAAGTTACTAAAACGTTTGCAAGGTCATTCAAAGGAGCCGAGGTTGAAGTTGGAGATATTAAATTCACTGTCACAGATGTTTTTATTGCAGAAGCAACAAGATTGCTTATACATGGAGAAATATGGTTTAAGAACAGAGAATTTCATAATGAATCATGGAAGCAGATCCTCAAATCAGCAGGTATGGATGTCACTGTGTTTAAAAAGGGAATTCCAAGCTCTGCATTAAAGAATAAATGGAGAAACATGTTGCTTATCCTACAAAAATTTATCACTTGTGAAGGTAGATATGGTACTTTATATGTTTACCATATTAGGTTGATAATGCATTTCCTAGAAGAAGAGCTTAATTTTCCCTATTTCTTGCTTCAAAGTTTAAAAAAGATGGCTTCAAGTGTTCAAAGGAGAGTCCAATTCCTAGAAACAACTCTATACCATCATGGCTTTGTTAAGATTCTAATTGAACACCATTTAGCCAAAAAAAAAGATACTTGGGATAATTTCTTGGTGATAAATCACTTTGAGGAACCAAAAGAGCCTTCACCTGAACATCAGCCTACAAAGAGAAGTAGAAAATGGAGAGCCTCTAAAATTTAAACTGATAAAGAAATTCAAGATAGCAGTGAAGAAATAATCTCTAAGAAGTTGACTCAGATTAAGAGACAGCTTAAGGAAGAGGGGGTAATCAGAAAATTTGCCACAGAAAAAGGAGAGGGACCATCCTAGCTGAGAAGGAGCCATAGACTCAGGGGGAAACTAAGGAAAACACAGATCAAACAAACCGGGGTGATAAACATAGAAGATGAGCAAACATCTATTGAAGAAGATGTTGAAGAAGATTTTGATGAAGAAGCCCCTGAAATTGACCCTGCACAGCAAGAAAGTTATAACTATGTTGAAACATTGGAAAGGAAAGCTTCAGAGAGTAGAGATAGAACCCCTAGTCCTCCGCTGTCCGAAATAGATGTGTTAAGAAGAGATAGGTACGAGCTGGAAGTACTTAATAGACATATCAGGACTGAGAATGATATTCTGAAGGAACAAGTTAAACTAAAAACTAGTATGAAATCAACCCTGTCTCTACAAATGGACAAAGTGGAAAAGGCTAATGTAAAGTTGAAAAAGAGGAACAAGAAGTTAATCAGGGCACTTACCAATTTAAGGTTCAAGTTAGTCATCAGGAAGCCCAGAAGGCCTTTAACTTCTAGGCAAAGAAGAAGAAGAGGGTTGGATGTTCTTGCAGAAGTCTTTGAGTTTATGGAATAAGTTGCATGAGGACATGCAAGAAGTCAGCAGTGGGGGTATGTTGAGCCCCAAGATTGTTCTTTCTTCCATCATACTTCACTCCATTTTCTTTTGTCCATTGTTATCCCAGGCTCAAATGATCAATGAAATTAGTTAAAATTACTTTAAGAATGAATATCATGGCTAACTTGCTAAGTTTTGTGATTTTGTCATTGTAATGCATTTTGAACTGAAACTAGCTACAGAATGCAGAAATTCCGTAGCTAGTTGCCAATTCTGCAGCTGTCTTCACGTTCAAGCATGTTCCAGGTGTCCTCTCAGGAAAAGCCACACATGGGTATATTCCACATCATGTCCTCAGCGTTTGTTGCTCACCATGAAGAATGAATGGAATTCTGGATGTAGTTTTGTACGTGGAAACTCACACAAGGAGGCAGACTCCTAATAGGACAAGGACAGTCCAGATGTCCTTTGTCACTTTACGCTGCCATCTTTAGATTTCTAGTACGATTTTGATATGAAAATACAATGATCCTCGTATTATCTCAAGTTCTGTTATGAAGATTTGTTATAAATGTACTCGGGAAACCGAGAGACAAGTTCTAGGTTTTGATTAGATTTCGTGGATTGACTGCTATATTTCTGAAGACCGAGGATACTCTGTTTTAAGTTATTTTCCTTTAATGAAGAAGACAACATTTCTCTGAACGCGTTGAGTTGATCTTGAGTTAGATTTCGTGCTACTCTGGTGGTAGAGGACCCCTGCCTCCTGAGCGGCTTTACTTTCGCAATTTAGATAAGTATCTTAGTTTGTTTTCAAGTTTTTGAAGTTTGCGTTCATAGTTAATTTCATTAGTCATTATAGCTATACTTGTTCTAAGAAACTCTTCCAAAATATCATTATAATGAATGAGAAATGGCTGTAGTGTTATAGATTTTATTTGCAATTCCTTTCGTTCATTATCACAGTTAAACTTACTCTAGTAAACTCTTCCAAGATATCATTATGATGACTAAGGTATAACTGTGATACTGTAGGATTCAGTTGCTTGTTTACACTAAGTAGCATAGCTAATCTTACTCTTAAAAGCTCTTCCAAAACATCATAACAATGAGTAGGAAATAGCTATGATGTCTTAGTTTTTAATTGTATTTGCTTTCAGTTTTCATGTTTGCATTCAAATGCATTGAATTGTACAGCCAGGATTTTTCTAACAAGCTCTTCCAAAATACCATTCATGATGAACGAAATAGGCTGTAGAATCCCATAGATTAATTGCATGATAACTTAGTTAGGGCACTCCGGAGGCAAATTGCATTTAATTCATGCTCTGTTATTTCGTTTCAAGTTTGATAATGGATTTTTAATTTAGCACTGATCACTGTAGACTAGTAACATCCTAGTTCAGTTCCAGCTTAGCTCACTGTATTTACATTCCAAGATTAGTTGTCATCCATTGCATTTTAAATTGCATTAGTTGTTAAACTTAAATACCACGGTCTTCATTATTTACAAAAATTCTTTTGTTCTAAACCTATATTAACTCATAATCATCTACACAGAAGATAGTATCAGTATAAGGCCTGGAGTACTTTTGCAACCTTTTTACCATTTCACAAACAAGCCTTTCCTCAAAGACTATTCTAAAAGGAAATCTATAACTTTTGAGTGAGGTTTAGTGGTGTTAAACTAAGTTGCAGAATAGAATTAGGAGCTAGTTTTAGAGTAGAGATCTTATGATGTTACAAATGTTCTTTTCCAAATATGTTTCAATAAACCTTTAATCATGGATGAGATGTTGTATCATTATAAGCTGATTGTTTAATTGTTTAGTTAGGAGAATTTTATTTACACTTAGCTGCCCATTTCTCAAGCTCTTCCAAAACATCTTTAATGAATGAATTGGACAAGTTAAGTTCATGTTGTGATTTATTTTCTTGAAGTCATTATCAAGCTTTGTATTTTGCTAAGTCATAGTTTAGGTTTGGTTCTGTCTCAGTATTTGCATTTGTCATTTGTCATCAAAAAATTAGGCTTCACTCTGTTTTTAACCAGTAGCTTTTTTCCACCAGCATTTAGTTCTTTCTCTTGTGAACATAAAACCATAAAAAGACCAAAAACATCATAAAACACTAGACACAACGCAGTAAGAAACAAGCACCTAGGCACGTACAGTGCACCACACTTCAGCAATTTACCAACCCTGGTTGACAATTAAATGAACTCAATTTAGGAGACTAGGTTGAGCACAAACACTAATCCTGACCGTCCATCCATACAGATCCAACGGCTGAGACACCATCGCACTCCGCTCCTGAGCCTAACATCATCGCTCCGTCGATTTAATCTGGACCATTGAATCCACAAGAACCAACAACCCAGATTTAATCGCGCTCTAATCATTTCCCCCCCATCATTTCCCCTCCGATCAAATCTCGACTGTTGATCTCCCCTTTGATCCAACGGTCTGTGCTAAATCGCAAATCACAAAATCAAAAGACTTTGGAGTTTTGACCCACTACCTTTCTCTGATGCGATTAAATCCTGGCCATCCATTCTGCCAGATCTGACGGTCCAGATTTCATCGCGCTCCGCCTTCCCCTTCCTCCGTTCCACTATTTAGCCGATCCCCGATCGAATCTTGGCCGTCCATTCCGTAGATCCAATGGTCAGGATTTAATCCACTGTTGGCTCTTCCCACCTTATCCCCCATGCATATTTCCATATCACACTCTCATTCCCATCGTCAGATCTCTCTGCCTTTCATCCAACAGCTGAAAATGCATATCGCGTAATTTTTGTGTCCGAGGTTTAATGTTTCAAAATTATGCGATAAAAGCGGTTTTGGGAGGACACGTGTCAGGCAGTGAGGTATATCGCGTTTTTCTTGGATAATTTTCAAAACCACTTCGGAGCTGCGCGAAACCAACATTTTTTCCGCTAAAACCACTCCTCCCTGATATAGTCCTTCATTTAATCCTGACCGTTGATTGCTTTAATCAGACGACTCATATTATATCATGTTCCCATCAATATTACTTTCATCAGACCTTCCAAAAAATCTCTGTCGGAAGATCTCCACCGTTGATCTCTTTCATGATCCGATGACCCATGTTCAATCTTCCTCCGCCCTCCCGGTCCCACCACTGAATGCCCCCGTTTCCTCTCATTTCACCTGTTTTCCTTTGTATTTTCCCTAGCGCTAAACTTTTATGTTTAACACTAAAGTTATTTTTTCCACCTAATTTAGTCTAAACCTTGGTTTCTTGGCGTTGCACCATGTAACCTTTCCGCTCATCTGTCTAACCTCCGAAATGACTCCTCGTGCAATCTCGACTGTGGACTACCTTTGTTTGATCCAATCTAACGGTCCAAAATGCATAACGCACCTAAACTCCATCAGACCATTTTTCACCATTCCACCATGTTTTTTACCTATTTTTCCACTCCATCCACCCTTTCCTTCGCTGCGCCACCATTTCCACAGGCCACCACAGCATTCCTCCCCTCACTCCCCTTAGATTTTATAATAGGTTTATTGTGTTTTTGTAGGGTTTACAGAGTGATGGATTCATTTTGTCTCCATTGTCACCGTAATGGTGATCTAGAGTGCAGAAAGACTGTCACAGAAGTGAAAAAGAGTATCAGTGAAGAGAATTAAAGGATTAGAGCCCATTATTGAGGATTGTTAGTATGAATCTTTCGTCGTAAAAGATCACTTTAGCTACGCATAGAAAATATCCCTAACATCGATTATGGATGCAAAATATCTTTAATTCTGCAATGAGGTTATCCAAATAGTGCTGCACAAATCCAGATCTAAGCACAAAAGACATTAAGCAGATAAAATACAATATGGCTCCATGCATCCAATAGACAAGACAAGAACAATGTATTTTAAAAGAATTTTATATTATATTAAAGAATGGGGCACCTAAGAGGAAAACAAGAAAGGTGTTTTCTGGTTCTCCTCAATGGGATGGGTTCTTGAAAGTCCTCAGTGTTTCAAATCTAAAATTCCTCTCTCTTATTGGTGTAGAAAACCCAGACAAACATAGAACTCAATGGGAGCTCACAAGGAAAAAATGGAGAATGTGACCTAGTATAGATCCAAAGTGATCTAATACAATGGAGGTGACTAATGAATGGGGAAAACCATTCTATTTATAACAAAATATTGGGGTGTTCTAGAACTCAGTGCATGAATAAAATATTATTAATCGAATTCTAGAATCACCCTTTCGGAATATTTTATTATATTTGTTGGAGGGAAAAGGATTTTTGACTTGGGTCAATTCCTTTATTTATAAATAACAAATAAATAAATGATTTATTTATTATTTTAGGGAAATGATGGGAATATAATAAATAAATAATGGTTTATTTAATTATTTAAAAATGATTTAGTCAAATTTAACTAGGAATATTATTTAAATAATGATTTAAATAACTTATTCCTAGGAAATAATCAGATAAATAATGATTTATTTAATTAATTTCCTTGTTTTGGGTTAAATATGACCAGGAAATATAGATAAATGTTTTTTCACATGGTGAAAGCAATTTTACTTAGGGTAAAATTGGTCTTACATGGTGTACTCGGGTTCATCTAATGATAATAGGTTAGATGACCAAAAAAATGGTGTAATAAGGATTTGAACGCTATAATCCAGTGATTCAAAGGACGAAGACACAGTTGAAGATAATAAAGATGATTAAAGGCCTAATGAAGCCTAAAGCACGCATCAAGCCATATCAGCGCTTTCATATCAGTAGAACATTCTTTCCCCGGAGAAGGACGAACGCCTACAACATCCTCCATACCTCATCAAGCCAATAACAGTTATTATTCTGACAAGAAAGTCCCTGGAAATGTCAGCGCATTATGTTATGAGGCATGGAAGACCTGAAAGACCATTCAGTCACCTTACTGATCACAGAAGACAGAACAAAGTACAATATCCAGAGAGGACCTCAAAGAGCATACCTAAAGATATTGTCAACCTGACAACAACTTCTAGATAAGCCTAAAGAGTACCAATATGTCAATGAGCAGAGTGGGCACAAATACTTCCTCCACTTTGTCTTAATGAATCCTTTAAAACTCATATCTACTACTTCTATCACTCCTTCTCCTATAAGAACCCCTGTAAATTATATTGAAAAGGGTTGGTTGATAGGGATTTTATTAGTTGTAGAACTGTTATTGAAGGGAAGTAACTGAGTAGTTTGTAATATAGTAGGCTGGGAAGAGAAGTTGGACTGTAAAAAGCCATTGAGCTCAAAGTATGTGACTGGTTTTGCACATCAATTGAACAAGAAGATTCACAGGATCCTGGTCTATATTACGGGTGATGTTTTCCTTACTATGATTGTCTCGTTTCATGTATTTCACACTGTCCATTATTCCTTGATAAGAATCAATAATCTAGATTAGGATATACTACTGCAAATTACCCTAATGCTTCCTTCTCTTCTTATATTTTATGTTTTTTGCTGATTGTCTATCTGAGAGAAAATTCACATAATTTAACCAGTCAAAGATGTTGGCTTGCCCATGCTTAATGATAATCCTCCTTGCTATAACATGCTGCTCATATAAAGTAAATAAGTACAAATCACAATGCAAAAATGTACCTCCTCTACTATGTACTTTGGACATTGAGTTGAAATGGCTCAATTGTAAGTTCTCCCTCACTCTCCAGCAGTAGGGAACTAGCTGTGAAAACCTCTCCATCGCCATCTGGGCTATGAATGTCTCCATATGATAATATATATCATGTTGGATACCCTCCCAAGTGAAATCCTCCATCAAAGAATGAAATGCATCAAGGTGCATGGAAAGAAAGTCCACATGTGCTTCATGTAGTAGCTTCCTCTTGAGCTCAAAAACTCTAGTCAAGAAGACTCTTCCATAGGAATAGATGACCTCATCCTCCACTATGTATCTATCATCTCCCTCCGGGTCATCAAGAATCATGCAAGCACTAAAATCCTTGGAGTAATCTACCAAGAGTTGAGACCTCCAATATGGATCAACCCTCCTAAGAGATAGTACTGAAGATCTGAAATGTGAAGCTCCCCACATGCTGCTGTCTTTTCCTTTGACATCCTCCATGTCAAATTCATCCTCCAAAGTGTTGCCATGCTCATCATGCAGCTTCTCATTCTGAAATAAAAGTGGCGGCTTTTGGAAGTTGGCCTCCCATGAGAGGATACCATTCAAAAAGAACCTTCGGGTCTTGGCCAATGTAAGCATGAGTGGCCTCCATCTACTCCAATGTATGGAGGATTCCTTCCTCAAGGGAAGTACCCTATTTTCCTCCAAACCCATGGAGTATCTTCCTCGCACCATGGTGGTGCCATCCCCCATCACTACAACAACTTCTGTCAGCGTAGAATATGTAGTGAGAGTGGGTAATGCTGAAAATGGGAGAATGTCTCCCTTCTCCTTGAGTCTTCCCTAGAATATATGTGTTGTAATAGACCCCTCCAAATTATCCACCCCTCCTATATTTAAGAGTGGTGTAACCCTATGTGAAGCATCTCTCATCATCTCCTGATCTGGTGGTCTCCCCGGTGGAATGCCTCCATGTAGTGAGACATTAATGTCAAGAGTAGACTACTCATATGGATGGACAAATTTTTCCCTGCCCTCACTATGCAAATCAGTCTGCCTCTTCTGTGCATCACCTTTCTAGAATATATAGGGGTGTGTGTTCCTCATCATGTGATGCTGACCTTCCTCCCTACCTGCTCCTTCCATCTGTAAGATTTCACTATCATGTTGTTCATTGATTGTGCCTTGACCTCCACATATGAAATCCTAGGGAATTCCTTGCAATGATACAAGAATCCCTCTTGTTGGAGCAAGTGGTCCATCTACCTCTGCATGAGGTGCTAGATATGCTCTAGATATGACAACGATTTTTCCCCCATCCTTCTCTTCTTCTTCAATATGAATGGGAGTCACCTTCTTAATAAGAGGATACTCTTTTGAAAAATGGATCTTCATGCCCTCTTGTCCAAGAATATGGGACAGATATCTTGCCTCTAGCAAAGTATTATTCAAGATGTGAGTCTCTTCAATAGTTTTCTGAAGTGGATTTGAGTTTATAGGCCCTTTCAACTCATGCAAAGGTTTTGTTTGTTTTGGTTTGTTTGGCTCCACAAAGATGTTTTAGAATGTTTTCCATCAAACCTTTCCACTAATATCCTATTGAAATTCGCATAATAAGAAGTATTTTCATTTTTTAATAAAAAGGGCTCAAATATCCACCAAGCATAGGCTTTACCTCCAAAATGCAGCGCTGCAACTTTGATGGCTTCCTTCTCTGAAACTTGGTGCTGCTGCAAATAGGTGTCTAGCTCCTCCACCCAAGCTCTTGTTGAAAATTTCCGTGAACCATCAAAAGTAGATAGAAAAAATCTACCCATATCATGCTTCTTGCTCTTGTCCACCTTGACCTTGCAAAACTCTTGGAAGGTGATATGATCTTTGAACCTCTTAGTTTGAGATACATATTCTTGCAAATACTCACTAATATTTTCCCTCCTAGGCATTTCTTCTTCTCCTATCTCCCTCATAGTAGATCTGGGCATTTGATTGCGCTGTGAATCATAGTGTGTGGCTGCATGCTCACACTCATCATGTGAAAATATAGAGTTTTCTTTAGATCCAAACTCCTTTGGAGATTCTCTCTCCCTTCTCATCCTCTTGAGATCTCCCTTAATGTTCTGAATAGTTTGAAAGAGAAGCTTTGAGAGCTCCTCCTCCTCTCTTCCTCCAAATAACAAAGTCTTCTGTTTGTTTTTTCTGTACATCTCCTCTTCTTGTGAAAAGCTTCTCCTCATGGTGACATATTGGCTGAATGCACAGACCAAGCGAAGATTATGCTCTGATACCACTGTAATATTCCCAAATGGAAATAACAGAAATATAGTGCATAAAATATAAGAAGCAACAAGTATTTAACACATGAAATCATGAGACAAATATAGATCCATATTATTGATCATATATGTAGCAAATAGATACAAGACAATGAAGCACCAATCATAGAATGTGAGCACACAAGCCTCCAATACATAAACACTCCCAAAAGCGAGATATTACTGCAACACAAAATACTAGAGAGCTGCTACAACGCAGTTATATTATGAACAACTATAGATGGAGATGATACACTGATACAATAATACTAATATAGGCCCCAATAGAATCTATACATACAGATCCGGGCACTAGATCAGCTTTCCAAGACAACGCAAGAGGGTTACCATAAAATGCACACAATGTGCCAATGTAAGTTGCAGCCCTAGGGCTAAAGATATGTTGCAACAATAGAAATGATAAGATGTGGCTAAATCTGATGTAGAAATATATATCTCTTCTCCAATAGATCCTCCAGATGAGAGAATGGCTCCTCCACTGAAGAAATCTCCTCTCAAAACAACCATTGCAACTACCCCTGCAACTCCTCCCTAAAATAACGCAGTCATGGACTGGAACTGCGTTGTATGGGATAAATACTCCTTGGCATGATGCCAAATGTATCAATAAAGCCCAAGGAGCTTCTTTACAGGCCTCCCAATGGATGGAAACCTTCCTCCATTGAAAAACTAGCTCTGAAGACACCCGATTTAATTCTCCATTGCTGCACCCTCCAACACAGCACAATAACCTGCAGAAAATACATTGATGAAGAAAGTTGTAGCGTGGCATGAAAACAAGAATGTGTAAATGAATGAAATTCTCTTCGAAGAGGCCTCTCAAGGAAAGAGGTGGGATTCCCACTCGGGAACACTCGGTGCTAAAAAACACAGCAATCTCAACTAAACAGTTGAAGCAAGCAGGAAGTCTAAACATACCACATACAAAATAATAATCCAAAACATAACCTCATATGGCTGCCATCCTCTTCCTTAAATATATTATGAGCTTACTTGCCCTTGGCCCCACTCAATTAGTTCATTTCCTCCATGAAATCAATCGCCCTCCAAAACTGCGTTAATCTTCATTTAATATCCACTCCTCCATAACAACCCTATTGACTTGGTCAAAGTTGACTAAATCAACATGATCCAACCCCTGTTCACACTTGGAGGTGCTTTATTTAGCTGCTAAAAAGGTCTCCTTTCACACTTGAAGTGTTTTTATTGCTGCTAAGGAGACTTATGGGCCTCCCCACCCAGTTATTCACCTACCTAGTGACAAAACAAACTATAATATTCCATTTAGCTGAAGGCTCAATTTTTGGAATATTACAATGGCTTAGATTAAACTTATGAGCTCATTTTATTCTCTACCTAACTACCGATCTTCCAATATAAAATGGTTTGGTCAGATATTTATTCACTAACTATCATGACATGAAATTTAAAGGCATGAATAAATCAAGATTAAACTGTATGATCTTCATGAATTGTGGCTTTTGGACAAGCTACACACAATTTTATTTGTAAAAGTAAAGTAAATTAAGAGTAGTGACATTTGTATGTGCAACACTTTTAGAATTTATTTTTGTTTATTTTTGTGGGGTTCATATTTTATATCTTTTTTTATCTTTCTTTCTTTTGGTCCTTTGATTATTCTTTTTTAACATACCCTATCTTCATTTTTTAATATGGGAAAACATTTTCAGAAAAGCAAAGGTATGTATAACATTACAAGACTTAACATAGTCAATTCAAAATTATGATCCCTATTATTATAGGACCATAACAATGGCTCCACTTGGGGATGGCATATCCTTGTGAGATGTCAAGAAATTTTCTGATCAGTGGCCTTGGAACTTTGACTTTTCTTTGCTTGGAACTGCTTTATGTGATCTCCTTTACTCAAACATATGATGTTATATCTTTTAAAGCTTAGGGACTCCCCTTCGAGCTTCAACTTTGCAAGATAAACATCCAATCCAATATAAAATTTGCTATGGTATTTACAATGAGTAAAATATAATCAATTAAACTACTAGTTATTCTCGTGAAAAGAAGTGCTTTAGCATTCGACCATTGACTGGTCCACCTGGTAGATCTGCTCCATCTAACTCTTTCAAGAAAAATGCATTGTTGCATATATAACCATAAATAATGTATGGACCCTTCCAGAGAAAGTCAAATTTCCCATGTTTTCCTTTGTCTTCCCTTCTAGAATCCCATTTGAGTACATGATCACCTATGAAGAAATCATCTGGTTTAGTTTTCTTATCAAATATTTGATATAAACTCCTTCCCTGGTTTGTTGAAAATGAATTGTTTGGTTTATCCTCCTTTGGAAATCATTTGGTTCTACTTGCAGCTCTTGAATATTTTTCATCATGGAACTCCTAATGAATATGGAAAAACAACATCCATCCCATATACTAATTGATAGGGAGAGGTACCAATAGATTTCTTAGTAGTTAGTCTGTCTGCCCATAAGGCATTGATCAACCTTTTATTCCAGGTTTTCTTGTTGTCTTCTAATAGATTTTTGATGATGTTGACTAGGCTTTTGTTTGAAGATTATGCTAATCCATTACCTTGAGGGTAATAGGTAGTGGAATGGTGTAGGGTGATATGATATCTGTTACAAAAATATATCATTTTCTTGGATTTGAAGGCAACAACATTATCAGTAACGAGCTTTTGTGGGCATCCAAATCTAGAAAGGATGTTGTTTTCAAGAAATGAAATAATGACAGAGTCTGTGGCTTGTCTAGAAGGGATGGCTTCTATCCACTTGGTAAAGTAATTAGTGGCTCTCAAAATCCCTTTATGTTGGGCAGAAGAGGGTGGGTGAATTTCACCAATGAAGTCTAAACCCCATTGTTGAAATGGAATTTCTACAGAAATGGGTTTGAGGGGTAATGGTAAGAGTTTATTTTTCCCTTCAAATATTTGACATTTGTGACAGGAGGTCACATACTTTCTGACATCTGCAAAAAGAGTGGGTCAGTAAAAACCTGCCCTCAAAATTTTTCAGCAGTTGTTTTCCAGTATAGATGTCTTCCATAATCTCCTGCATGACTTTGTCAGCTTCATATTTCAATAAAAAATTTAATATAATGCCACCATGATCTTTCCAAAATAAAACATTATTTAAGATACAATATTTCATTACTTTCATTTTTAAGAATCTACTTTTAGTTCTAGATAAACGAAGAGGAGCTTGTAAGTTGAGTAAAACAAATATAATGTCTGCATACCAGGGTGAATCTATGAAAGCTTCACTGAATTGTGGAGTCTCCATCTCTTCCTGATCATCTAGTGCAGCAATGAAATTATGTCTAATGCCTGACAGTTCGATTCAACCATGAGTTTGGCTAAACCTTGACCTTTGATTAATTTTGCAGACTTGATTTCAATGTCATATTCTAGTATTATGGCAATCCATTTGCCTCTATTTCCATCATGCCCATTCTGAATTAGAATGTCCTTTACAAATGAGTTTGGAACATATGCTATTATGTGACAGTATAGAATGTATACTCTGAAATATTTTATGTATTTCACTAAAGCAAGTGCCTCTTTTTCCATGATATTATACTTTAGTGTTTCATCTCTCAAGGATTTACTGAAGAAATCAATGGGTTGTTCATAACCCTCATCATTCTTTTGCAACAAAATTGTTGCAATGGAGTGTACTGAAGCAAATGAAAAAATTATGAAATCTCTGTTGAAATTAGGACTTATGAGGACAGGTGTTTTAGTAAGGGATTTTTTGACTACTTCAAAAGACTGCTTAGGCTCTACTGTCCACTTAAGTATTGAATCCTTTTTTAACATGTTTTTTAAATTTCTAAGTAGTTATGCTAAGTTAGAGATGAATATTCTAAGAAATTTTATTTTTCCTAAAAATGCTTATAATTTTTTAATGTTTCTAGGATGACTGATATTCAGGATTGCTTCTATTATAGATGGATCAATTCTAATGCCCTCTTTTGAAATAATGTGTCCCAGAAGTTTTCCTTCTTCTAATCCAAAAAGTGACTTTTTAGGATTTAAGGATATACCAAACTTTCCACATTTAATGAATACTATTCCTAGATGATATAGATGTTCATTATATGATTTGGAAAACACTATGATATCATCCAGGTAAATGACTAAAAATTCATGAATTTCCTTTGCAAAGGAAATTTCCATGGCTCTTTGGAATGTTGCTCCAACATTTATTAGTCCAAAGGGCATTTTCAAGTACATGAAAGTTCCCCAGGGAGTTGTGAATGCAGTCTTGGCTTGATGTTCAGGTTGGACTAGGATTTGGTTGTATACAGAAAATCCATCAAGTAATGAAATTTTGGATGACCCTAATACCCTCTGGAGAATATGGTCTATTTTAGGGAGGGGATAGTTATCCTTCAGTGATATTTTTTTCAAGTTTTTGAAATCAACACAGACTCTGATTTCTCCTATTTTCTTTCTAGTGGGGACTAAATTAGAGACCCAATCAGAATATCTGATGGGTGCTATGATTTAAGCATCGTACATCCTTTTAACTTCTTTTTCTATTAATGGCATAGTAATAGGGTTAGTTATCCTTAGCTTTTGTTTAAAGGGCTCTTAATTTTCTTTAATTGGTATCCTATACTGGATAATGCTAGTATCATAAGACTTGAGGTATTCATAATTCCAGGCAAAGATATCTTGGAACTCTTTTAACAAGCTAATGTACTTCAACTTTTTAGCTAGAGGTAATTTCTTAGATATTTTGATAAGTTTGGGATTTTCCTTTGTTACTATGTTGCATTATTCTATATATGACCTTAGAGGCTCCATCTTAGGTTTTCTAGCTACATCATTGGAGTCAAAGAGATATTTATAGTGGGGCTAATCCCTTAAGAAAAATGTTGTCTTTGAGGTTTAAAACTTCTGGTTCATCATTGATTAATTCCTCAATTTCTATTGTTTCTAATTTTTCTATTTCTACTTTAGTGAATCTAGTTGGTTCTATCTTATTTAAATCATTCACATCTAGTTCATTATTCATGGTATAATGTAATGTACATTCAATGTCTATATTACATTTCTGAAATTCTCCTTCATAATTCCTAAAATCATAAATTTGTGAGACTTATGAAAATATTTGCAAATACTTAAAATTATTAGGTATGGTTTTCCTATGTGTTACCTCGGTAGTGTACTGATGATTTGGCTGAAAGGGTAACTTGCATGTGCTGGCAAAAGTGGCCAAGCTATGGGCTTGCATATTCTGCTTTCTTGGAATAACAACAAAGTCAGTCTCAAGAAAACAATTTATCAAGTCTAGGATGGTTTCTCTGTATTAGCTAAGTATAGGATTATTAACAAGATACTCTCCCTTGATTTGTTTTATGATGATTTTTGAGTCTCCCATGATGGAAACTCTTTTAGCTCCAAGTTTTCTTACAATTTGAAGGCCTAGCACTAATGCTTCATATTTTGCCATGTTATTAGTGCATTGGAAATTTAAACTGAAAGCATGTCCTTCTGAATGATCATTTTCTAAATTGTAGATCCTTACTCCAGCTCCTACTCCTAATATATTCATAGAGCCATCAAAATCTAGATGCCACAAAGATTCATGTGTTATATTTTTAGAATCAACTTCTTTGTGTTCTTCTTCTACAGTTGTGATTTTATCTTTGTCATTTACTAAATTACATAAGATAAATGAGTCCAGATTAGAATGCATTGAATAAATAGGGAAATTTTGTGGTCTTTCTGAACTACTTACCATGTATTTCATAAATTTTTCTCTATATAGCTTCCTTTGCTGACCAAGCAAAGAAATGGTAGCATATCACATGTCTAATTGCAGTGATCCCTGTAATTTTTCTCCCCATGTGCAAGATAATAATATACCATATTTGGGAGGATTATGAGCAACAACTATGTCCACCACAATACTCTTTGTTGGGCACTGGACTAGAGTTACACAGATCTTTGATCAAGCCAAGGCATTTGACTTGACTAGAATCAAAAGAGAAAAGGTCCTTGTAGGGTCTGGTGATCTCTAAGTTTAATTTTTCCATGACTGCTTTAGGCATTAAGTTATGAGATGCTCCTGAATCCAACATATCATTGTGTAATATTTTATCATGAATATTTAATCTAATATAGAATGGAGGGAGACCACCTTGTTAATGTTTTCCATATACTTTAGGACCAAATAATAACTCAGGTTGATCATCATTGAGGTTGATAACATCTTCACCTTCAGCTATGCTTAATGTTTCAGTAATTTGTGACTTGTATGAATCATTTTTCAATAGCTCTGTTAAAGGAATTGGTATTTTCCATTTTTCTATCTCACTTTTGATATTGAAAGGCATTTTAGTTCTGTCTAATTTAAGCATTTCATTTTTACCGATTGTGGTTTGTGTAGTTTTGTCTTCCTTATCAACAGTTGGTAATTCAGTTTGTGTGTAAACTGTTTTGCTTTCAATTTTCTTGTCCGGAACATTTTGAGTAGCAGTTGATGTGATGTCTACAATATTTGGGCTGGAAGTTTTTTGAGTTTCTCTAGGGAGAATTTGTAGAAATTTGGTCACAGGAGCTTCTATTGTTTTCTTAGTTTGGGTTTGGACACATTTCTTAATAGGAACCTCCATGTTCTTTTTGCTTCTAAGGCTATACTGTTTATGAACTTCGTAAATAGAAGATTCATAGCCTTGTTTGCGGTCAAAGGATTCTCCAGATTCTAATTGTAATTGTTTTAACATGTACAACTATTGTTCTTCTTGGGTAAGAAAAATAACATCTTCATTATTTATTCGCATCAATTTTATCTGGGTGTACTAGTCTTCTTCATGTTTTTGTTAACTTTCAACATAATTTTCCCTGAAAGGTGGTCTAATCTGTTGATCGGGTACAACTTCTCTTGATTTACTAGTGTTAGGATTTTTCCTAAAGTTGGTGTTTCTAATTTGGGGACCTTGTTGATTTTCCTACCGAGGTTTTCTTTACATGTTCTCTAATCTATCCATTATTCTTTATAAATTTTTAGAAAAACTATCTATATTATTATCTGAATTGGATGATTCTTCCTTAATGGTCACTCTCCTTTCATTCCTCATCCTTGCTCTTTTAGCTAGTAAGTTAGCTTCTACACTAACTGCACTACTCTGCAGTTGTTCTAAAGTTTCATGGTTTCTTTCTCTTAATTGATAGGACATATCAGTGTCAAAACCATCCGGAAATTTAATTAGGGCTATGTCTGGTGGAGGTTTGATATTTGTTGGAATTGAAATGTAAACATTGTTAAACCTAATACAGTAATCCTGAATAGATTCATTAGGAGCTCTTCTAATGTTCTCATATTCAGATAATATCTGGAGAGGGGTTTTATTTCTTTCCCATATACTAATAAACAATTGATGAAAAGCAGCTAAATCAGCAATATGACAAGCAGGTAAAGATTTAAAACATTTTTAAGCATCTCCTACTAGTGTTTGTGCAAATAATCTCATTTGTACATCTGCTTCATCAATTTCATGTAATTCAAAAAATTCTGTCATTTTATCTACATGTTTTTGAGTAGTATACTGACCAGTACCATCCAACTAAAAACTTTTACTCTGGTAATCTTGTGGCATGGCATGTAAAGGGGTGTAAGACCAAAGGAGAAAATCTAGCTACCATGGCTAAGACTTTAGCTTGACTAGGAGGTAAATTAGTGGTGCTTGAAGATGGACTCGAGCTTGAAGATGGACTAGAAACTTTAGGTTGGAGAGGAAGTTTGGGTATGAATGGTTTTGTGGAATGAACTGTGGTGGATACTATAGATGAGGTGGTACTGAATGGAGTTTTATTTACAGTTTTTGAACACATTGTAGAGCACTTAGGGGTAGCAGCAGTTAGGGCAGCTAATTCAACTCAATGTTGAAACAAGGCTTTGTCTATATATTTAATCAAATTTTAGGTTAAAGCATCAAGTTTGTCAAAAGTATCTATAACCTGTTGATCTAAATCAAGTTGTATAGTATCCTTCTTTGATTCAATAAATTGAATAAAATTGGGGTCTATTACAATATCATGGATTGAGTTCTCAATTTGGTACGAAATAAAGAATGCTCAAATGATAAATAAAATTTAATATCCTCTATACTTGATAATTCCTTAGGAAGTGAATTTTCTTTCACTAACTAACTACTACTTCCTAGACTTTCTACTTTTTTAGGTTTTCTTAAAATTCTGTCAGGATCATCAACAATTGTAGCAGGCTGTGGATCAAGATGAGCCCTAGTATCATATGTACTTTTAGAAGCCATTTTTAACTTTCAATAATAAAGTCAAACAACCTTTTCAAATATTAATGCAAAAAAATGAGAAGAGTTGTTTCTTTTAAGATCTGTTTAAACTAGGGACTGGTTTCCCCAGTATAGTCGCCAATATGTTATCACTCTGAAATTTCCAAAAGGTTGTTCTTGCATTTAAAATAAATATCAGAGGTAACTATCAACCACTTTTGGAGATTAGGATCTAGCCTTCTTAATGCTCAGAGAGGGCTCTCTCTTAATGATTCAACTTTGTTTATTTTAATAGATTTTAGGCTAGTTATGTATGCTTGGTTGTTTTGGTTTTTTGATTGGTTTTGGTTGTTGGTGGAATTAATCATTTGGATGAATAGGTGCTTATCATATTTCCATTGGGCTATGGAGTCAATGTGCTTTGAAATAGAACTAAATCAAATTATAATGAAAGTGTTACAGGACAAGATAAATGAGCAAAATCAGATCTCAAGGCTGAATGGTGAAGTGTATTTTCAATCGGGATCAAGGAGTAATTAAGAATTCCTTAATCCAGATAATGAAGAAGGATGAAGGAGTCAATTGGGATCAGAGGGAAACTAAGAATCCTTTAAACTGGATATCAGAAGAAAACAAAAAAAATGTACAACAGTTAAAAGCAAGGTGTAATTAAACAAATTTGCAACAAAAATCCTGTTATAACATTCAAATTCAGAACACATTTAAGTTTATGGAATACTTAAAGAAAGAACATGAACAATTTGAAATTATACTTCACTGAGATGGCCCATCACATGAATCCTATAAATAATTTTATTTATTACTGATTCAGTCTGTCGACTGGAAATTGGTATAATAACCCTTTGGCAAGAAGATCAGACAACTAACAAAAATGTTCAGAAACCCACACTTGACCGACCCTTAATACTTCGAATGATGAAGTATTTATACAAAAAATTTGCAAAAATATCCTATCAATTGACTAGGATTTATTTAAGGAAATAAATATATATATGAAAAAATATATTGACACCTATTAACTGACTAAAATTTGGCCCTATTTTCTTTGATTTCTTTTACTATTTGTGTCTTTCACGCTGTCTGCTTCTTTCATCCGTCTTCTTTTATCTGTCTTCTTTTATGTGTGCGTTCTTTCACCCATCTACTCTTTAACCTGTCATAGTAAAACACACCATTTTCCCCATGTTTCTTCATCTATAAGTTTGATTTTCATCATCCTCCGGTAAATTTCATCTGCCTCTGTATATTTGGCAAATGCGGGTTTATTCACAAAAAGATGATTTACCTCATGTTGGAGGTAAAATAAATTTTTTAAACTTTGAAGGACTACTTTTCCTGTGGGAAATCCATTCATTAATGAACCATTGGAAGTTTCTTTGGCTACTTCCCTCATTTTCTTATCATAGTTTTCATGTCTCATGAGTTTATCATTGATTACTAAGGGATTAGGCAGACCCTTCTGTCTCAATACATTGAATTTGTTCATAAACCTGTTCACTGCAAGTTCCATTATTTGTAATTTGTATTCAAGATCTACCTTCCGATTTCTCTTGGAAATCACTTTCTTCACCTCTAAAATATCCTCTGTTTTGTCACTTATCTCGAGTTATTCCAATTCTTGTTTATTTTTAGAATTCGATAATTTTATTATCTTATAAGCTTCTTCTGGTTTCTTTCCAAGATTTTCTTTGACCTTTTGAATTTCATCACCAGTCGCCTTTATCAAGTCCTTCTGTTCAAATATGACTTGTATGGAAGGCCAACTATCATTAACTGAGTTAATGAAATTGGCCCATAATTGCTATTTTTCTTGGGCTAAAAGCTATTTTAGTGATAGCTCTTTTTCCATCTTGTGGATTCTGTCAGTAAATCTATTTTCTTTCTGTACTTCTGCTTGATGCTTAACTTCTGCCAATTTCTTTTAATCTTCTAAACTCTTTACTTGTTCTTTGAGCTTGTTGATTTCTGTAGTTTGAATGGACATATATTCCATTTCTTTGATCAATTTGCTGGCCTCATCAGTGGGATGGGATGTTCGTAGTGTTGATGCTGATGTTGATGTAGTTGCTGGAACTGATGTTGATACTGGAGCTACTGTAGACAATGGAGCTGATGTAGATGCTGGAACTATTGTAGATGCTATAGGAATAACAGTAATGGGAACTGCTTCCATTCTGGCTTGCTTTTTCTGCACAATTTTATCCATTTATATTTCCATTTCTTTTAGTTGAGCTGTCAATTGAGTGATGAGATTCATCATTTCATCCTTTTGATTATCATTTTCCAAAACCTCCTTGGTTTGTGGATGCTCAGTAGTTGGTAACTTTAGCTGTTTCTTCAATGTAGCTATGTTTGCATTCTTCTTCTTTATTAGTTCTTCTGTTGCTTTAATATCTTTTGGATTATAACCAACTTCCAATAATAAATCTTCAAGTGACTTTATCCTGCTATCCTTTTCTTGTGATGAAGCTCTCTCTAGCTTTAACTGTGAATTTATATTTTCTAGAGAATTCTGCAACTTTTGGACACTTAAAGCTTTGTGTGTCATGGTGGAATAAATCATTTCTCTTGCTTCTTTGTGAAACTCAATCTGGTCAATCGGATATTCATTCTTGGTAGGAACTTCAAAGGTTGTTTTAGTATAGCAGGGAAAATTTTAAGGATGGAAGTTTATCTTAGATTTTAGAAACTTTGGCGAGTCTTACTAGTCCCTAATATCCAAATTTTAAACTTTTTTATGATAATTTTGTAAAATTGTTTAGATTTATAATTTCTTTATATTAGAAAATATATAATATTGGAGATTTTTAAGGTAAAATAATTTTATACTATAAAATTTGGGCGAATTATTTTTTATAATAATGGAAATTGGCAAATATTTTTTTTCAAAAAAACATGGAATATTAACGCACCTACGAATATTAGCCCCTAAAATTTTCCCTGTAGTATAGTTTTCAGATGTTTTATGGGCCTACACATTTGGTTGTAGAAATTTCATCTTCATCTTCCTTGTCTTGAGGTCATAAGTTGAAAGCAGCCTACTCTGATCACTACGGGTTCGCTTCCAATATTGTGCCTACGTGAAAACCTTCAATGCTTCATTTATGATTTTAATCTCTTTGTATTTTTCCATGATATCTTTCTCTTTCTCAATTGGTTTGCTAGATGATGAAACCTCTGCACTATTATGATTTTGAATGATTTGTGCACTGGAAGTTGATGGCATATGTGTTTCTTCTGAAAGTGTTGGAGGTGCATCGTCTCTGACAATAATATATGTTTCAATGGTTTGAATTGTCTCTTCTTGCTCTATCACTGGATTTAGTTTTGTTTTATTCTTGTACATAAGTTTGAATTTAGTATCAGAAGTAGTTTCTGCAGAATAAGAGCCTTCTTCTCTAGCCCTTTTTGAATTTATGTCTTGTGGGGCTAGAGTAAGAAGGATGGAACTAGTATCAAGCTGCTTCTCTACCTCCTGTAAAGTATTTTCCAACCACTTTGACTGGTTGGAATAATTTTCAATGTCAGGCTTAGACTCATGAATGAATGGGGTGAGTTTGAACTTAACTCTCAATTTACTTATGACACCCAAAGGGTCATATGACCATTTGAAACTACCGCTGAACTTGAAATCTTGTAAACATCTATCTGATTCCTGTCTAGTATTCCTATTGTTGCATATAAAAGGCCCTAGTTGGTTCTTAATCTTGAATTGGGTTTTCTTCTTGGCTGAAAGGAAAAATGAAATTGATTTCATCAAAATTCAAGATTTTTCTGATGTATTCTAAAGCAAATATCCTCATTGGGAGGTATTTGGGAAGTTTGTAAGGAAGTAATTGGCTTCCATACACTCTAATTTCTGTATGATTCTGGTATAAATACTAGTCTCCTGTTTTGCTCTACTTGGATAACTGTAAAACCTTTTTTAGTTCTTCACTGATTCTAGGTTGAATGCTACTGCTAAGCATATTAGCTATTGGAGATATAAAAGAATCAATGAAATATTTGAAACTAAATTTTGTGGAATCCTTTTTTATCAAGGATGTCCAAAAGACAACAGACTGGGGATTACCCTCTATGTCTAGTTTTTGTAGGTTAACTGCAAACCTTTCTGATTGAAAATATAGGAACAAATGAAACAATACTGAGGAGTATTTGAATACTCCTTCTTCTGGTAGTTTGATCAGTTGATCATGCATGGCATCTGCTAGGAACTAGGCAAAATTGAAAACTGTAGATGGAGGCTGAGCTGGGAAAAAATGGAGAGGAAACCAAGGATGGATGCATCTACATGCTCATAAGTGAAATATCCTAAAATACAGGAAAAAATGGTCACAATTTGTTTGGTTCTTTCTAAAAACATGGTAGCAAAGTATGGAGGATTGTTTTTAGGAGATTCTACTAATGGAGGGATGAAAGTCTGGAAGATTTGAAACCTTTTAGGGAAATCAAGCTTTAAGTAAAGCTCAGTAAGGGTTTCAATGGAGAAAGGAAATTCATCAGGTTGTGGTTGAATTTGCAACATTTGATTGATAGATTGAGCAGTGATAGTTGTTGAGCCTCAAGATTGTGCTTTCTTTCATCTTACTTTACCTCATTTTCCTTTGTCCATTGTTATCCCAGACCCAATTGATCAATGAATTTAGTTAAAATTACTTTTAGAATGATGAACATGGCTAACTTGCTAAGTTTTGTGATTTTTGTCATTGTAATGCATTTTGACCGGAACTAGCTGCAGAATGCAGACATTCCGTAGCTAACCGGCAATTTTGCAGCTGTCTTCACGTTCAGGCATGTTCCAGGTGTCCTTTCAAGAAAAACCACATATGGGTATATTCCACGTCATGTCTACATTGTTCGTTGCTCACCATGAAGGAAAAACCGAATTCTGGATATGGTTTTGGTACGTGGGAACTCATTTAAGGAAGCAAATTTCTAATAGGACTGTCTTAGTCTAAATGTCCTTTTCCTTTTTACGCTGCCACTTTAAGAGTCCTAGTATGATTTCGATAAGGAAAGACAATGATCCTCGAATTGTTGCAAGTCTTGTTATGTAAATTTGTTATAAAAACACTTGGGAAACCGAGAGATAGGCTAGATTTTGCTCTGGATTTTGCTTAGATTTTATGCTACATTTCTGAAGACGCAGATTACTCTGTTCAAGTTATTTCTCCTTTAATGAAGAAGACAACATTATTTTGAAAGTGTTGATTTGATTTGGAGTTAGATTCCATCTGGTGGTAGAGGGCCCCTGCCTCCTGCACGGCTTTACTTTCGTAATTTAGATAAGTATCTTAGTTGTTTTTATGTTTTTGAAGTTTGAGTTCGTAGTTAATTTTCATTAGCCACTATAGTTATACTTGTTCTAAGCACTCTTCCAAAAGAAGAAATTCTTCCAAAAGATCATGATAATGAATGGGAAATGGATATAGTGTTGTAGGATTTAATTGTAATTTCTTTTTTTCACCATCACAGTTATACTTGTGCTAAGCACTCTTCCAAAAGAAGAAACTCTTCCAAAAAATCCTTATGATGTCTTAGGCATGACTGTGATCTTGAAAGTTTCAATTGTTTGTTTGCACTAAGTACCATAGCTGTTCTTGCTCTTAAAACGCTCTTCCAAAATATCATAATGATGGGTAGGAGATAGCTATGATATCTTAGTTTTTAATTTCTTTCAGTCTTTATGTTTGCATTTGCACTGAATTGTACAGTCAGAATTGTTCTAAGAAACTCTTCCAAAACACCAATCATGATGGACAAAACAGACTGTATAATCCCATAGATTAATGCATGATAACTTAGTTAGGATACTCCGGAGTCTAATTGCATTTAACCCATGCTCTGTTATTTGTTTTAAGTTTGATAATGGCTTACTATTTCAGCACTGTTTTAGACTAGTGACATCTCAAGTTCAGTTTTAGCTTAACTCATTGCATTTTCACTCCACATTTAGTTGTCATCCACTGTATATTAGATTACTTCAGTTGTTAAACTTAACAAAACAACCTTTATTATTTACAAAACTTCTTCTTGTTCCAAATCTATAATTGACTCATAACCCTATGAACAGAAGACAGTATCATTTCAAGGCCTGAAGTACTTTTGCAACTTCCCTTATCATCTCACAGACACACATTTCCTCAAAAGACTATTTTTAAAATCTATAACCTTGAGTGAAGTGTAGTAGTATCAAACTAAGTTGCAGAATAGAGTTAGGAATTAGTCTTAGAGTAGAATATCCTATGATTTCAACAATATTTTTCTCCAAATATGTTTCTACAAATCTTTAATCATGGATAAAATATTGTCTCATTATAAGCTGATGGTTTAATTGTTTAGATTAGGAGAATTTGTATACTTAGCTGACCATTTCTCAAACTCTCCCAAAATACCTTTGATAAAAGAATTGGACAAGTTAAGTTTGTGTTTTGATTCATTTCCTTAAAGTCATTATCAAGCTTAGTATTCTTCTTAGTCATAGTTTAGGTTTGATTTTGTTTCAGTATTTTCCTTTGCATTTGCCATTTGTCATCAACCAATTAGGCTTCACTCTATTTTTAATCATTAGCTTCTGTCCACTAGCTTTCTAGTCATTTTCCTTGTGAACATAAAACCACCAAAAGGTCAAAAACATCATAAATAATCACAAAAGACCAAAACATCATAAAACACTAAACACAACGCATTAAGAGACAAACACCTAGGCACATACAGTGCACTTCACTTCAGCAGTTTACCAACCCTGGTTGACAATTAAATGAACTCAATTTAGGAGATTAGGTTGAGACCAAACATTTTAGCGCCGTTGCCGGGGAAGTGAAAACTAGGTAACCTTTGTTTCTTAGCATCCAAAAACAATTATATGCGTAGAGAGAGAGATTCAAGGGGAATATTCATAAGCAGCAGAAGCAGAAGTTTGATTCCTAGAACACCACTTGTTTCACCTAGATCCAGAGCTAGTACACCTTCAACTCAGAATCACATTCCATCCTTTACTGATCCTGGGCTTCTAGAAGATCTAAGGTCAGCTATTCCATTAGAGAAACCTTCCACTTCATCCACTGAACCTGCCATAGAAGAATATTTAAAAACTCCTGTTAGGGACACAAACCTTTCCACTTCCATAGGAGAGTCAACCATGGCAGAAGAAGGAGGAGGAGGAGTCTTTAATGGAGAACACACACTATTTGGAGGTAGAGGTAGAGGTAGAGGAGAAGGAGGTAGAGGAGAAGGAGGTAGAGGTGCAGATGGAGGAAGAGGTAGAAGAGAAATAGGAAGCTCTTTTGGGTTCCCTATAATTGATGAAGAAACCAATACAACCATGAAAAACATTTCACCCTCTGTCCTTCCAAACTTCTATGGACTTAAAACGGAAGATCCCGAAACCTTCCTATTTGAATTCGAAGTTCTATGTAGAACTTATGACTACTTACAAGATGCTCAAAAACTGAAATTATTCCCTTCAACCTTGAAAGGAGCAGCATTGAAGTGGTTTATGAGTTTGATCAACAGTTCTATTAGGACATGGGAAGACATGAAACAAGCATTTCTAGAGAGGTATCTGGATTATTGTATGCCGGTCAATCATAAGGAAGAAGTGTTTAAGATGTTACAAAAAGAAGATGAAAACTTAGAAGATTTGTTGGATATATTTCATTACAACATCAAAAGAGCAAAAATGGAAAACCTATATCAAGACACCTTAAAAGCTCTTTTGTTGAAAACAATTAGGGATGAATGGTTGGATATCCTTAACATGATGGGAAAAGGGGATATATCACAGCTCACATTACTTGAAATATCTGAGTTATGTATCAACCTTTCAAGAGGGAAATCTAAAACTGTCAAAGGTCCAAGAGATCCTGCTCTTGCAAGGGCAAGTAAGTCTGCTTCTGGGACAGTAAGTAGATCAGAAATAGGACACATGCTTGATGATTTTAAATTTGACATCTTAGGGAGTCTTAGTGAACAAATAGACACCCTTAAAATACAAAACAAGCAAAAAGCTGAATCTGATGCCTTGGCAATCTTTTGTCCCAAATGTAGAAAGAAACATGCCTTGAGAGAGTGTCCATTGGATGTAAAAGTTGTAGAGACCTGTGTCATTTGTTCTGAAAAACATGAGACCAAGAATTGTCCTTCTCTTCCTGGTCTCAAAGCTGTCTTTCAGGAGGAAACTCCTATAGATTCCATAGAGTCTCTCAATTTTGTATCTAGAAGGCCTTGGCAAGGACCTCAGACACAAGGATTCCATGATCAAATGTATAATCAACCTCCACTTGGAATTCTTGGCAGCAACCTTGGCCTCAATTTCAAAATCAATCTCCAGCTTGGGCACAAGGATCACAAAGTCCCTATGGAAGATACTCCCCATACTATCAGTATCCACCATCCTATCCACCATACCCACATTTTTATCCTCAAAATCCTCAACAAAAATTTTCTCAAAATCTTCAACAAAATTTTCAACAAAATCCTCAACAACATCATCAGAACCAACCACATCAAAATCAACCACTTTCATTACCATTCCCTCAAAAATCAAATCAATTGCCTGCTCAACCCATACCAAACCCCAATAATAAAAATCCTCAAAACACATACATGATAGAAGGCCAACAGTTTCCAACTTATTTAATTACTCCTTTAGACCTTAGTGATGTTCAACTTAGGTCTGGAAGAATACTTGAAAAGAGGAAACCTTCTGTGATTATACAAGAACAAGATAACTCCGAGGAAGACTCTCTACGAGTGAATAAAAGTTTTGAGGAAGACACATCCTTTCAAGACCCAAACACTAAAAAATTAAAGCAAAAAGATCCAATAAATTCAACTCCTGTATTAGAGCAACCGATTTCTTAGATGAATTGAGAAATGTTTGCATTAAAATTCCATTATTGCAAGCCATCAAGGAAATCCCAATTTTAGCTAAAACAATAAAGGAGTTGAGTATGAAGACAACAAAGAAAAGAATAAGAGAAACCAAGAAAATTCAACTGGTAGGACAAATAGCAGACATTATGATGGGTAAGACTACTATTCCAAAGTACCTTGACCCAGGAAATCCAGTTGTCAAAATTCACATCAATGGAATTGAAATTCAAAACACACTCATTGACTTAGGAGCAACAATAAATATCATGAGTAGACAAATCATGGACAAACTGAAACTTCCTAATCTTCTCTTTACACCCACACTATTACAATTAGCAAATAGATCTGTGATCAGACCAGATGGGGTAATAGAAGACATTCCAGTGTCCCTAGATTCTTGGGAATACCCTGTGGATTTCATGATCCTAACTCCCAAGAATAATCTAGGAGACCATCATGTTATACTAGGAAGACCTTGGTTGGCTACAGCCGATGCTTTTATTAGTTGTAGGTCCGATGATATGTATATTTCTGATGGTAGTTCAACAAAGAAATTCACTTTATATCCTCCAGCTAGGACAATTACAGATCTAGATGACACTCAATGGATAGAGGATGAAGAATATTTACAACCACTTTTCACAATTTCAGAAATTAGTGAAGATAATCAAATTCTGAATACTCTAGAAAACTTTGAATCCTATCCAGAACAAAAACATGAATCATTTCAGGAGGGATCCAATATTGAATTTTTGTCATCTAGGCAGATGTCTCTTCATTCTATGGACAAATTTGGCAGCTCTACAAGTGAAATTTTTCCAGGCAAAACTTTGAACATAAACAAAAACCTAGAAAAATCTCAACAAGAAGAGTTAATCAAAGTATTACAGAGACATTCTTCTGCATATGCATGGGAATACACTGACATGAAAGGGATAAGTCCTAAGACTTGTACTCATCACATCTATATAGAGGCAAATTGCAAACCAATCAGACAACCTCAAAGACGGATGAATCCAAATCTTAGGGAAATTGTTAAGGAAGAATTGCAAAAATTGTTAAATGTTAATTTCATCTACCCTATTTCAGATAGTCAGTGGGTTTCTCCTTTGGTAATTGTGCCAAAGAAAAATGGAAAATGGAGGGTGTGTGTTGACTACCGAGAACTGAATAAAGCTACTCTTAAAGACCATTTTCCTTTACCTTTCATAGATCAAGTATTAGATACATTAGCAGGTAAAAAGTACTTTTCATTCCTAGATGGGTTTAGTGGTTACAATCAAATCCAAGTAGCACTTGAAGACCAAGATAAAACTACATTTACTTGTCCTTGGGGTACCTATGCCTACCGAGTATTGCCATTTGGATTGTGCAATGCACCTGCAACATTCCAAAGGGCAGTATTAGGAATTTTTTCTGATCTGATACATGACTGTGTAGAGGTGTACATGGATGACTTCACAGTTTACGGGGACACATTTGAAGAGGCTTTAGAAAACTTGGAAAAAGTCTTAAAAAGATGTCAAGAAGCAAACCTTTCACTTAGTCATGAAAAATGTTTTATGATGTTTACTGAAGGTATTGTTTTAGGGCACCACATTTCAGGGGATGGGATTAGAGTTGATGAGGCCAAAGTTGAAGTCATTTCTAACCTATCCATTCCAAGTTGTCAAAGAGATGTTAGAATTTTTCTGTGGATTTACGGTGGTATTACTCCAGATTTATAGAAAACTTCACCAAAATATTATCTCCACTCTTCAAATTACTCACCAAAGATTTGTGAATTTAAGTGGACTTCGCGATTGCGTCAATTTTTGAAACTCGAAACCAAAATTTCTGAAGCACCTATATTAAGGGGACCTAACCGGAAGTTACCTTTTCATATCTCCACAGATGCCTCCGATACAGCTCTAGGAGCAGTATTGGGGAAAAAAGATTTGATTCCCTATGCCATCTATTATACCAGTAAAAATTTGACTCCTGCAGAGTTAAACTATACTGTAACTGAAAAAGAGTTTTTAGCTGTTGTTCATGCCTTAAACAAATTTAGACACTATATAACAGGCTATGAAACTTTTGTTCACACTGATCATTCTGCAATTAGATATTTAATGAACAAATCAATCACTAATGGCAGAGTTATAAGATCGTTGTTACTATTGCAAGAATTTAACATTACTATTCTAGATAGGCCTGGAAAACAAAACACTGTGGCTGATTTCCTGTCTAGAATCCAAAATATCAAAGATGACACTCCGGTTGAAGATCAATTTCCTGATGAATATCTTTTTGCAATCTCTACTTAAACCCCATGGTTTGCTGATATTGCCAATTATTTAGTTTCAGGAAAATTTCCTTCAATTATGAATGCAAGGGATAAAAGAAAAATCATTAATGATAGTGCAAGATATTCATGGGTCGCTAATGAGTTGTACAAGACAGGTCCATATTTGATTATTAGAAGGTGTGTTCATGAAGATGAGATGCCTGAAATTCTCAAGGCATGTCATGATGAACCTTGTGGCGGACACTTTGCAGATAAGAGGACAGCCTATAAGATCCTTAACTTAGGATATTATTGGCCATCCTTGTTTAAAGATGCTAAGGAGTATGTCAAAAGGTGGTAGGGAAACCTTCTCCTTCAGGTGAGATGTCATTACAACCTCAGGTACATATTGAACCTTTTGAAAAATGGGCTTTGGATTTTGTAGGACATATTATTCCTCCATCAAGACAGAGGAGGTATATATTAGTTTGCACTGATTATGTTACTAAATGGGTAGAAGCCAAGCCATTACTTGTTGCTAATGAAGCATCTGTAGTTACTTTTCTTTTTGAGGATATTTTTACTCGTTTTGGTGTCCCAAGGGAAATTGTTACAGATCAAGGAGCTCAATTTACATCAAGGCTAGTGGAGCAAATGATGGACAGGTACAAAATCAGGCATAGAAAACCTACTCCTTATCATCCACAAGCAAAAGGTCAAGTGGAATCTACTAATAAGGTCATTGAAGGAATCCTAACAAAGACTGTTCATTTACATAGAAGAGATTGGGTAGATAGGATTCCTGAAGCCTTGTGGGCCTATAGAACTACATGGAGAAACACAACAGGCCATACTCCTTATGAGCTTGTCTATGGAAAGCAAGTTTTGTTTCCCATAGAGTTCCAGATTCAAACTTTCAAAATGGCCGTTCAGCTAGGACTTGATTTAACGAAGGCACAAAAGCATAGACTGGAGCAGATTAATGAATTGGATGAGATCAAACAAGATGCAGTTCAGAAAACAAGTCTAGTCCAACAGCAAAGGATTAGATGGCATGGCAAGTACATCAAAGAGAAGAAATTCAAAGAAGGTGACTGGGCTCTCTTGTTTGATTCAAAATTCAAGGATTTTCAAGGTAAATTTCAAACACATTGGCTTGGGCCATATGAAATTGTTGAAATTTTTGACAATGGAGCAGCAAAAATCAAGACAATAGATGAAGAAGAGGTCACTTTTCTTGTGAATGGTCATAGATTGAAGTTGTATCACAAACCACTCTCAAGAGAAGAATTTGTCAAGAAGTTCCAAGAAAGCAGTGATGTGAAGTTAATGAAGAAGAATCTCTCTTCTTCATCAACTTGATTAAATTTTCTGAAGCATTTCTCTTTGAAAAAAATAAATAAATAAATAAATAATAAAAGTATAAAAAAAAAATAAAAGTATAAACATGAAAACCAATCATTGATTGGCATGTTTATACAGAAAAGATAGGGTGAAAATCAGAGTCTCTCTGACACTCTAATTTTTCCATTTTGTTTTTGCAAGCAGCTGTTACAAAATTATAAGTTCAGATCCATTGTACTTATGATCCATCTCATTTCATTTCATTCCATTCACTTATCCATCCATACTCCATTTCATTCATTCATTCATACTCTACTTCATTCCATATTTCATCCATCTCATTCCATACTCCATCCACCTCATTTCCATGTCAAAATTTAAAGTTTGATGTCTTGCTGCAAATGAATAATACATGTCATGGATTGTAGACCATTTCTTATATTCTTCCACTCCATTTCATTGAATTCATTCCATTTCATCATCCACTTCATACATATCATGACTCATAATCCATCTTCATTCATATAACATCTCACTTATATCCCAAACCACTCCATTCCATGATTAAAATTCTCTACAGGTACATTCTGCAGCTTAACAGACATTCTACAGCTGATCAAACTTTCCGCAGCCAGACAGTCATTCCGCAGCTACAAATCCTGAAGGCACTAATCAGCAGACATTTGAATCGTAACAAAATGATCCAGTGTATCCATGAATAAGAAGAATCAAGAAGGATTATGAAGACTCTTCCAAAGGAGAACAAAGAAGACAAAGACCACAAAAAGAAAATGAAAAGCAGAGGTAACAAGTTTAGATTATAATGGCATTTCATAAAGTTTAGCATAGTTTTAGTTATGAATCATTCGAAAAAGTTGTTTTGATTATTTTTATTGATCATGTCCAATATACCCTCCACAAACTTTGGATAAAAATCTCTCATTTCAAATTCTATACCCAACATCATTTAAGCGGTTAAAAAGGCTGAAGTGTTTGATTTCCTCACGTCACCCAACCAAATCATTCAATGATGATTTTATTTTCCGTTGTAAAAATCTCCGCCGTCATTTCACTCATTAATTCATTTTCTCCACCTCACTCCATTAACTCATTCC